>JAOWBW010000195.1:433099-1035599 GCA_026119855.1 Campanula takesimana | reverse complement strand
TCCTATTTTTAGAGTGTTAGCAGGCAAGGCCCATATTCCGTGAGAGGCTTCCCCAGTCAACATAGAGAAGGACAGTCGATAGTATGTACAAGTTTTGGCTTTGTTTGTTCATATGATTCTTGCTTGATTGCTTGTGTAAATAGCTTATTCATGCTTGCTCATTTTTGTTGATAACGCTTATTCATGCTTGTTCATATGTTGATTATACATTGCTCATGATGTTAAAACGAATCGAAAATTTCTATTTTAACTCAAAAGAGAACATAGAATGGCTTCACACTACGCGCACTTGACCTTGCACGTTCCAAATGCCCTTTAAACCCGGGATGGATGCCACGATGCATCTTGATTGGTGCTCTTGTGCCCTTCTAGCGCGCACGGATCCATTCCACCTCCCCTTCCGAGCCGAGTCAACCACACTTGTCTGTGACACACAAATACCGAGACTTTGGTTGGTTTTTGGTCTAGCTCACGTTACCACGTCCCTAATACGTGTCTGAGATTAATTATGGCCAAGTTAATGCCCAAGTCATGACTCCTTGTGAAAGCAAGTGTGACCATGGTCGACTTTGACCCGGTCCTTGACTTATGCATTAATGTTGACCGTAATTAACCTAAGTCATGTATTAAGGATAAGGTGACACTGTGTTGTCAAGCCCTAATGAATGGTTCATACTAATCATCCTTAAGCCCATGGATAAGATTCGAGAAGCCCTCATCAAAGATGAGGTTATACCAGAAGTCCCTTAAGTCCCTAAGACGAATCTTGATCTTAACCAGGGCATAATCATGATTGGAATGGCTCACCCATTGGGAATCTTGCGATACACTAGACCCTAGGTTCGTCTCTTTTGGTCGGTGGAAGCCGCTTGCCCTATAGGACCCTTGCCCGGGACAGTCCATCCTTAGGAGTGTGCAAGGCAGGTGAAAAACGAGGGGTCTATAGGCGTAGTGATGGCCTCCACTGATCCAGGATGTAGAATAGCTGCGAAAAAGAAGAGAAATCTTTTCCAACCAGTTAGGAATAAATGTGTTTTAAGTAAACATGAACATAATTAATAATGATGAACCTTCATGTTGCATGAGCCTAAAACCCATTCTCCCAAACACCAACCCAAGTTGATACTCGAGTCCGAAATGAACCTCCCTCTCCTCCGCAGCTCGTAAGAAGTGGGTCAGAGTTCCAGGTCATCGTCTGATTAGTGCCGAGTCTGATAGTTCATCAGCAGCTTCATCCAGACTTCTCCGAATGGCTAGTCCGGCAGGAAGTAGTAGTGGGGGTGACAGCGCAGTGGATCTGAAAGGTCTTAGTAGGGAAGAGCTGGTACAAGCTCTAGAGGCCGCCAGGGCCTGGGAAGAGAATGTCAGGAAACGTCATGAGGATATGCAGAATAGGGTTATGGAAGCCATGAGACAGAGAGGGGTAGCCGTTGTGTTTAAAAATGACGGAAGTTTTGTAGAGATCACTGATGAAGAGGAAATTGAGAATGTGCAGCCCCGAGGATATAACCGGGTTCCGCCCCCTCAAGCTTACCCAAATGTGGAGGCCTCACATCCCACATTCCAAGCCACCACTCACCAAAATGTGCCTACCACTCATGCTTCCTTTGTCCCACTGGGCGGTTTTCCCATGTACCCGCCAGGGTTCAACTTGTATGACACAATCCCAAGTAGCCGAGCACCCTTGGCTCCAGCTACCATTGGCCTTCCACCTCCGGCTTTTCCAACCACCTCTCGAGAAGTGCCTTACCCACTTTACCGCCCAATGGCCCAAACCTCTTAGGCTATCCCACCATACATCCCGACAAGTAACCCGGCACCAGGGTATGTCTACACCCATGTGCCACCTCAAAATCCTCCTCCGATGGTCCCATTCACCACTTCACCTCCCGCCACAATGCCAATAACGAGCCAAAACGTGGGATCAATCAACTCAAGCCCACATGTGGACCCCCAGATGGGGTGGTTGGTAGAGAAGTTGAAACAAATGGAAGAAACATTTGAGGGGATGAACGAAAAGAAATCCTCCTTGGGGATCACCGACCCCTACAAGATTGTTCCTCTGCCTCACAAGTTTAAAATGCCAGAGATAGACAAATTTGACGGGACTGCCGACCCCCAGACTCATCTCAATGCTTATACTTTAGCCATGAGAGCAAAAGGGTGTACCATGCAGCAAATGGACGATTACTTCCAACTGTCCTTAAGGGGAAACGCCCTCAAGTGGTTCTTTCACTTGAAGGATGAATCCCGAGCAACGTGGGATGCAATCAAGGAAGAATTCCTTAACAAATATCAGTCAAACTTAGAATGGGAAACTAACCAGGTTTATCTGCAAAGCACCCTGCAAAAGGGAGATGAACCAATAGGAGAGTTCTACAAGAGGTGGAATTATAAACTTGGGGAGATTTCTAACCCACCCACGGAAGAGGAACAATTGGACATTTTCCAATCATGTTTGAAACCTAAGCTGCGGGCCTTGATCAGTCATCACTTTTACCCCAACCTCCGGGTAATGGTCACTGCCGGGTCCAAATTTGAGAAGGCCCTTAATGAGCAATCCTCTACTCAGGCCAGTGGGAACTCCTACAGATATCGTCCCCCGACAGCCGGTAAAGGAAAGGAAGCCGTGGGAACGGTAAACAATATCCAAGGGGAGAATCCAAGACAAACTCCGCAAAGGGCCGGGAACTTGGAAGGGCGCCCGTATGTTAGATTTGAGGACTTTGGGATTCCCTTGGGTAAGGTGTTTGAGGGGTTAGTTAAACAAGGCCTTGAAAAACCCCTGGTTAACTTCCAACCCAGAAACCCTGAGAGGTACCGTGATGAGAGCAAGAGGTGTGCATTCTACAACTACCCTGGGCACGATACCGATGATTGCCCCGCTGTAAAGCGCATCATCCTAGACATGATTGCCAAAGGGAAGCTTGAATGCCCCCGAAGTCCAAATGAGATCAACAACCCGTTCCCCAACAACCATGGCATTAATATGATTGAATTTGGGCCAGTCGATGTGAATATGATTGAGTTCGGGGGGCCGACACCGATGAACCTTTTGGAGTTCAATGTCCTAATGACTGAGATTGGGGAGGAATGGAAGGAAACCCTATGGGTATGTGTGCAGGAGGGAAACATGAAGTGCCCATCCGACTCCATGATTGCCAATGTGATGAGTGCAAGAATCCCCCACCAAAATGCCGACGAGCTGATCATAGTAACACTCACCGAGCATGAGCTAACATTCGAAGAGTGCATGGAGGAAATGGAAAGGTCCATTAAGAACACGTTGGACAGCGAGATCCAAGGCTCAAATGGGGTTTGTCCTCCGCCCGATGATTGCTTCCATGTCATTGAAGCATGCAGTTCATCCACCGGCAAAAGGACAATTAAGCGGGTGGGTCACCCTAATGGAAAGAATGGGTCCGAAATTACAAAGACCTCGGAAATCACCAACTATGAAGGGTACATCGCCCAAATGAAAAGAGCCATTCGCTCTATGCCCCGTGAGGAGCTCCAAATCCTGTGTGAAAGTGATGATGATGAGGTATCTTCAAATATGCCTCCCCGTGTTCCTTCCTCGAGATCGGAAGAAGAAGGCTTCCCGGTCTTGGATGACTTCTTAGCTTTGCCACCATTGTCTCCACCGCCACCGCTGATTGATGGGTATGTATTCCCGAATTACTATTGTTTCATGCTTACTTTGGAAAAACTTCGTGAAACCGTAGGAGTTGGGAAGAGCCAAAGCCACCACCCTATCTCTCTAGAAAAGGTTCGTGAGTCAGCATACGCCCCGAAAGGAATGGTCATGGTGAATGAGTTAAGAACGGAAGCATGGCCATATGGTACCCAGAACCCCCCGTCACTCGGGAAAGGGGCGGAAGAGGTTGACAACCCTTTGGAAGTGAGTGTACTGACTCGATCTGGGCAAGTGGACACGGAGAACCCTAAGAGACCTCCGCCACCGGAACACCGGATGCCTCCCCCTCTTGCTAGTGAGGCAAAAGCCCTAGATTCCGGAGAAGAGGATCCCATCTTAACCCAACTCAAGAGGACACAAGCTAACATATCTTTGTGGTCCCTCCTCACTTCCTCCTACCCTCATAAGCTCAAGTTGGAGGAATGCTTGGCCCAAACTATGGTACCTACCACGGCTACCCCCGAAGAGGGCGTGTAAATGATTGGGAGTGTTCAATATGGGAATGTCATCACATTTACGGACTTGGATTTGCCAAAATTTGGGGCTAACCACAATGAGGTCCTCTACATCACGGTGCAATTGGAGGAGCGCCGCCTCCCTCAGGTTTTGGTTGATAATGGCTCCGCCATGAATGTCCTCCCCGCTAAGATAATGGATCTACTTGGTCTTAAGACCACTGACCTAAAGCCTTCCATGATCACCGTTAAGGCTTATGATTCCACGGCCCGCTCAGTCCTAGGGGTGGCCACCTTGAACCTTTGGTTTGGAAAACAAATGATGCCAACCGAATTCCAAGTGCTTGACATCCCCATATCCTTCACCGCCCTATTGGGATGCCCATGACTCCATAAAGTCAACAGGGTAGCCTCCACCGTTCACCAGTGCGTGAAATATGTGCAAGAGGGTAATTTGACAACCATTTATAGGGACAGTGCTACTACAGAAGGAACCAACACCAATGGGATTCCCGTGTTGGAAATCAAACATGAGGAGAGCGGCATGGTTTTGACCGGCTTCACCGAGATACCATCCAAAACCCACATCTGTTGTGTAGATCTTACGCTCACCAAGGACAGGATTCCCCCTGCAATGAAAATGATGCGTTTGATGCGCTACCTCCCGGGGCTTGGTCTTGGAAAGAAACTCCAAGGGACCCACAAGATTGTCGAGATAAAAGAGCAAAAGACGCTCCATGGCTTGGGATACAAACCCACCCCCGAAGACCTTAGGATGGATAAGGAAATGGCTCGAAAAAGAAGCCAAGCCAGAGCTCAAGGGATTCCGTTTAAGGCTTCCAACCTCCGCCCTTACACTTTTGATATGAGCCGCTACTTTGTGAAAGGAGGGGTCCAAACTGAGGCCCCGGAGCCGAAGGAGCCAATGATAACCGATTGGGATAAGTTGCAAGAGGATCTCAAAAGATTCCGAGGGATGGTGGCTAACCCCGTAAGGAGGGAATTTCTGGATACAACCAAGATGACCGGTCCTACCGAGACCACCCTGAGTCATGAATACACCTTTAAGGGAGTGCCCGATATGGTAAGGGAGTTTGAAACCTTGTCTATGATGGAGGCTAGCCAAGAAAAGGAACCCGTTTGGGGTCAAAATGGTAGATACAAGTTTGAGGAGGTAACTCCCGAGCACGCCACCAAGGAAGTCATGGAAGACGAATGGAATGGTGTGGTAATACAAGAAATGTTTGGGGAGGAGTTGGTTGTGCCTGATCGGATTGGCCTCGAAAAGGAAATGATTACTGTGATAGGAGATGGATCTCCTGGGACCTTTGACCCTCGCACCTTGGTAATCCCGATGGACATGCCTCTGAAGAATTGGGTAACCTTCTCTGGAACGGTGGCGAGCAAGGAGGAAATGACCACGAAGCTTGGACTGGTTCCCCGCCCCCTAGAGTCAAATGTCATAAGGTCCAATGTAGTTGAGTCCCCTCAATCTCTTGTCTTTGAATTTGAGTTTTCCTCCTCCGAGGGCCTCACACCCGAGGATTATGAACTTGTAGCCAACGTTGTATTCCCGTTTGCATTGAATGAAATGATAGACCTTTCCAAGTATCCCCTCATTGCCAACTTATTAGATGATAAATTAACTAATAATCTAAAAACGGTTAATGATGAATCACCTAATAATGCAGACACATTAAACGAACAAAATATTAAACAATCATCAAAGCAGGTTATTGACCAAGATGAAAACCATGCCCAAGCTACCGAAGAGGTTTTAACTAAGGTGAATTTGGGGACTGAAAATGAGCCGAAAGAAACACAGATTGGTAGCTACTTCAAAGGAGCCGAAAGAGAAGCTTTGGTTGAGCTACTTAAGGAGTATGTGGACGTGTTTGCCTGGTCTTATAAAGATATGCCGGGGTTGGATTCTTCGATTGTTGAACACAAGATCTCCGTGGATCCCGAGGTGAAACCTTTCAAGCAAAAGCTTCGGCGAATCAAACCAGAATGGTCTTTGCAAGTCAAAGAAGAGATTGAGAAGTTGCTCCGGGTCGGCTTCATAAGGGTGATAGAGTACCCCTCGTGGCTCTCCAACATAGTAACAGTCACAAAGGCCAACGGAAAGGTCCGATGCTGTGTCGACTTTAGGGATCTCAACAAGGCGAGTCCCAAAGATGATTGCCCCCTCCCGAACATCGACATGCTTGTAGATACAACCTCTAGTTTTGAGGTCAAATCTTTTGTGGATGGTTTTGCCGGGTATAACCAGATTAAGATAGCTGAGGAGGACCAGGAAAAGACTGCCTTCACCACCCCATGGGGGACCTTTTGCTACACCGTGATGCCTTTCGGGTTGCGAAATGCTGGGGCTACCTACCAAAGGGCCGCAACCGCACTCTTCCATGATATGATCCATAAGGAGGTAGAGGTGTATGTCGATGACATGATTGTGAATTCCAAGGGCACCGACGGGCAACACTTGATAGACTTGAGAAAGTTCTATGACAGGCTTAGGAAGCACTCCATGAGGCTCAATCCGGCCAAGTGCACTTTTGGGGTTTCTCATGGAAAGGTCTTGGGGTACATGGTCACTGAACGAGGCATCAAAGTTGATCCCCAAAAGGTTAAGGTAATTTTGGAAATGAAGCCACCTCACACCCAAACAGAGGTAAAGGCCTTCATGGGAAGGTTGCAATACATTAGCCGCTTCATAAACCAGCTTACTCCCATATGTGAGCCCATCTTCAAATTGCTAAAGAAGAATGCCGAGGTTGAATGGAATGAGGAATGCCAAAGAGCCTTTGACGAGATTAAGGACTATCTCATCCACCCGCCAATCCTATGCCCCCGCACAAGGACAAGCCACTCTTGCTCTACCTAACAGTGACTGATACGTCGATAGGAGCAATGTTGGCCCAAGAGAAGAGGGATTCAAAGGTAGAGAATGCCATCTACTTTGTGAGCCGTAAGCTACAAAGAAGTGAGCTCAACTATTCCCCAATCGAAAAGACTTGCGCTGGATTGGTATGGGTCGTAAGAAAGTTGAAGCATTACATGCACGCCCACCCGATACAGCTTATCTCCAAGATAGACCCCATCAAGTGCTTGTTGGAAAAACAATCTTTGTCCATGAGACTTGCCAAATGGTCCTTCTTCCAAGCTGAGGATGATATCAGTTATGTGTCAAGGAAGGCGGTCAAAGGAAGGGTCTTAGCGGAACATTTGGCAGACTTCCCTAATAATGAGGAAAAAGAGCCCGAGCCGCAATTCCCTGATGAAGGGATTTTTTCCCTCGAAGGAGAAAATAGGTGGCAATTGTTCTTCGACGGTGCTGCCAATAAAAGAGGAAATGGCATTGGATTGCTCTTGGTTGACCCGAAAGATGAGCACACCCCCATCGCCATCAAGTTAAACTTTAATGTGACCAACAATGCCACAGAATATGAGGCATGCACGGCCGGTTTGGAAGCTGCCCTGGAAAGGAATGTGAAAGAATTGGAAGTATACGGAGATTCAGCTTTGATCATCAACCAAGTCTCTAACAAGTAGAAAACTGTTGGGTTTCGTAGTAACATGCGCAGCGGAATTTAGCATTTAAAATTTTATGAAACCCAAAGCCCATAGATCCATTCATATGATTAAATCAAATACAACAATATGAATACTAGAAAAACTAACCCTTGATGACTTTGAATTTGGTCTTTGATCTTGGTGGAGAACTTGAAGCTTTGATCACAAAAGTAAGAACACGAACTTTGAAGATGATAAGCTTCACCCTCTAGCGGTATCCACACCACGAACGAATATCAAGAACACTTGATCTTGGTTGCTAGACCAAAATTGTGAAACACGTTTTCACAATCAATATGAACTATATGGAATTTTGTTTGTGTATTATTTTGTTCTTCAATCTAAGATATCTTAGAACAAAATAAAACTCTCTCAAACTCTTTGGAGACTTGCACAAAAGCTATATTCTGTTCTGGCCCGAATTTGGTTGTTTATATACAAGTTAGACCCATTCCAAATAGGAAACTTGTGTCTAAACCCGTCCAAAATTCTTTTCCAAATCAAATTAGGAAACCAGTCCCGACATGGTGTGCGGCCGCCCAAAACGCCTGTGCGGCCGCACATCTATCTGGAAGGTTTCTGGTACTAACTGACCCAAACTGTGCGGCCGTCCAACCCATCTTGTGCGGTCGCACATTTGTCCAGATTCCCAAAGTTTCCAAAATTCCAATATAATCCTTATTTAAGATTCGATCTATTGTGTGTGACCCTCTAGGATTACACTAAGTTGACAATGGGTTCAAACATGAAACCATAAGATATGATTAGGTTCTAGCAAACCGTCATACCTACCCAAATAGTATAACTAGATACAAGTTCGCATTCCTTTAGAACATGTCATAATCCCTTTATCCACGATGTCATTGAACACAAGTCATGGTCAACAAGTCAACTTGTTTTGTTCAATACTTTCTCGATTCCGAATATGTTGATAATCCAAATGACATTGATCTAATCAATTCATTTGAGTCCGGCCGAACATTTTCATCAACATCATTCCTACGAGAGGCCTAAGCTTGACATCTCTCCAAAGAGGGACAAATCCATTTAGCTTATTACTCTTCCCTACGTGAATCCGATTATGCCAATCATACCCTTTATAACTACCCGGTTAAAGGTAGCGTTTGAATATGTCAAACATAATGTTCATCAAGTGGAAGACTATAATAACTTCATGTCTAAGGATTCGAATGACATAACTAATATGAGATATATGTACGACATAGACCATGACATAAATCTCATACAGCGGGTCATGTCCAGTACCTTGTTCCAAACAAGTACCCATAAATTTAACGTGATCATTTAGCCTTTATACTAGTGCTTAACAAGTACTAGGAACGGAGATTATTATAAGTAAACATGAACAACAATAATAATCAAAACATATCTTTATTGATATGAAATAAATGATAACAATCATAACGTTTATTAAACGTGCCTAGGGCACCACTACCAACAATCTCCCACTTGCCCTAGGCCCAATCTCCCATGTATCTAATACCTATGGACCTAACATGACCTTCATGTTTAGCTTGTGGAAGTCCCTTTGTTAGCGGGTCCGCGACATTGTCATCAGTAGGTACTCTACATATATTTATGTCTCCCCTATCAACGATTTCTTGAATGATATAAAAACGCCTAAGTATGTGTTTGGATTTCTGATGTGCTCTTGGTTCCTTTGCTTGAGCAATAGCACCATTATTATCGCAATAAAGGTCTATTGGATTAGCAATGCTAGGAACCACTTCAAGTTCAGTGATGAACTTCTTAATCCAAATAGCTTCCTTTGCAGCATCTGATGCAGCAATATACTCAGCTTCCGTTGTAGAATCAGCGGTTGTACTTTACTTGGAACTCTTCCAGCTTACAGCTCCACCATTTAACATAAACACAAAACCCGATTGCGATCGACTATCATCTTTGTCGGTTTGGAAGCTTGCATCCGTGTAAGCATTTACCACGAGATCATCTTCCATTCCTCCATAGACCAAAAACGAATCTTTAGTTCTTCTCAAGTACTTAAGAATTGCTTTTACAGCCATCCAGTGATTTTCACCGGGGTCGGATTGGTATCTACTTGTCATGCTTAAAGCATAAGATACATCCGGCCTAGTACAAATCATGGCATACATGATGGACCCAATTGCCGAAGCATATGGAACATCATTCATTTTCTCATGCTCATCTTTTGTCTTAGGACATTGAGTCTTGCTTAGAGAAATTCCATGTAACACCGGTAAGGTACCTCTCTTAGAATTTTCCATACGGAATCTTCTAATGACCTTGTCAATGTATGTACTTTGGCTTAAACCAAGTAGCCTCCTTGATCTATCTGTATAGATCTTAATGCCAAGTATATATGCGGCTTCACTCATATCTTTCATTGCGAAGCATTTTCCTAACCAAGTCTTCACAGACTGAAGTGTAGGAATATCGTTTCCAATGAGTAATATGTCATCCACATATAAAATCAGGAATAGCACTATGCTCCACTAATCTTCTTGTATACACAAGGTTCATCTTCGTTCTTGATGAAACCAAACTCTTTGACTGATTCATCAAAGCGAAGATTCCAACTCCTTGAAGCTTGCTTCAATCCATAGATGGATCTCTGCAATTTGCATACCTTAGAATTCTGTTCAAAACCTTCCGGTTGTGTCATATACACATCCTCTTGTAGTTTTCCATTCAGGAAAGCGGTTTTGACATCCATTTGCCATATTTCATAGTCATGATATGCGGCAATGGCAAGCAGAATTCTTATAGACTTGATCATTGCTACAGGTGAAAAGGTTTCATCATAGTCAATACCATGAACTTGCCTATAACCTTTCGCTACAAGCCTAGCTTTGTAAGTATGCACCTTCTCATCCATGTCAGTCTTCTTCTTGAAGACCCATTTGTATCCTATGGTTTTTACACCTTCAGGCGCATCAATCAAGTTCCAAACTTGATTGTCTTGCATGGATTGCAATTCAGATTCCATGGCTCCAAGCCACTTATCCGAATCAGGAGACGACATCGCCTCTTGGTAGGTTGACGGTTCATCATTCTTAATGATTTCCACCTCATTACTATCCGTTACGAGAAATCCATATCTCTCGGGCTCGGATCGTAACCTACTAGATCTGCGAGTCGCTTGTGTATTTTGAACAGGTTCCACAACTCCTTGTGGTTCTTGTTCTTGTTCCACTATTGGTTCAATGTTATTTTCTGGGTCTCGAATTTCTTCAAGATTTATTTTACTCCCACTGATTTCTTTGGAGAGAAACTCTTTCTCTAGAAAGACTCCAGTTTGGGCAACAAACACTTTGTTGTCCTCTCGGTTGTAAAAGTAATATCATTTAGTTTCCTTAGGATATCCCACGAAAATACATTTATCATATTTGTGTGCTAGTTTGTCGGAGACAAGTCTTTTGACAAAAGCTTCGCAACCCCAAATCCTCATGAAAGACAAACTAGGTTTCTTTCCGCTCCACATCTCATATGGAGTCTTTGGAACCGATTTAGTTGGAACATGATTTAGTGTGAATGCAGCGGTTTCTAGAGCGTAACCCCAAAAGGATATTGGAAGATCAACTTGACTCATCATTGATCGAACCATGTCTAACAAAGTCCGATTTCTCCTCTCGGACACACCATTCCATTGTGGTGTTCCGGGTGGAGTCAATTGTGAAACTATTCCACAATTCTTTAGATGATCATCAAATTCATGACTCAAGTATTCTCCACCTCGATCTGATTGAAGTGCCTTAATACTTTTGCCAAGTTGTTTTTCTACTTCATTTTGAAATATTCTAAATATCTCAAATGCTTCACTTTTATGTTTCATTAGGTAAACATACCCAAATTTACTATAATCATCAGTGAAGGTTATGAAGTATTGAAATCCTCCCCTAGCATTGCTACTTAATGGTCCGCATACATCGGAATGTATCAACCCCAATAAGTCGCTTGCCCTTTCACTTAGCTTGGTAAAAGGTGTCTTAGTCATTTTTTCAAGAAGACACGACTCACAAGTATCATATGACTCAAAGTCACATGAACCTAAAAGTCCGTCCCCATGGAGTTTTGAGATACGCTTCTCATTAATATGACCAAGACGGCAATGCCACAAATAAGTATGATTTACATCATTAGGTTTAGATTTCTTATTTATATGATAAACATTGTCATTATTTTCATTCTTGACATTCAAGACATAAAGGCCATTAAATGAAGCAATACCATAAAGCACATCATTTAAATAAATAGAAAATTTCTTATTCTCAATAAGAAACTTAAAACCTTCATTATCCAAACAAGAAATTGAAATAATGTTTCTACTTAAATCCGGAACATAATAACAATTGTTCAAAACAAGAATTAATCCGGAAGGTAAAGTGACTTCATAAGTCCCTACGGCTAATGCAGCAACTCTTGGTCCATTCCCCACGCGTAGGTCTACTTCACCCTCTTTAAGTAGTCTCCTATTCTTTAGACCCTGCACATTTAAACAAATGTGAGAACCACATCCGGTATCCAATACCCAAGAATCAGTGGTAGAAAGGAGAATATCTATCATATAGATACCTGAAGTCGACGCAGCCTTGCTGCTCTTCTTCTTCTTTTGCTCTTCCAAGAAAGCCTTGCAATTACGTTTCCAATGACCAATTTCTTGACAATGGAAACAGATTGCATCCTTTTGTGAATCAGGTTTTGCCTCAGAAGCCTTGGCAACCTTTGCCTTGCTTATCTTGGGTTTGACAACTTTCTTACTCTTTCCTTTGGCACTAGCCTTCTTCCCATCATGAACCATGAGCACGGGAGAACCTTTCTCCGCAATCTTCATCTCCGCAGTTTTAAGCATCCCATGCAACTCGGAGAGATTCTTATCCATTCCATGCATGTTATAATTCATCACAAATTGATTATAACTTTTAGGCAATGAATTAAAAATGAGATCTGTGGCTAGCTCCAATGGGATTGGATAGCCAAGTTTCTCAAGGTGCTCTACATAACCTTTCATTTTCAGCATGTGAGGACTCACTTGTTGCCCTTCATTCATTTTGCAAGTAGTGAATGCAACAATGGTCTTGTACCTCTCTTGCCTAGCTTGCTCTTGAAACATGGCTCTTAACTCCACGCCTATCTCATAGGCTTCCAAATGTTCCAAACTTTGTTGGAGTTTTGAGCACATAGTAGCAAGCATGAGACAGCTTACATCTCTAGAATCATTACGATGTTTCTTGTAACTGTCTCTTTCTGCCCTAGGGGCAGTAGGTTCTGGTTCAGCAGGAAGTGGCTCATCGAGAATGTACAACTTATCTTCTTGCCTTAGAACAATTCTTAGGCTACGAATCCAGTCCATAAAGTTCGTACCATTCTCTTGGAGCTTATCCTTCTCAAGGATCGATCGCAACGAAATTGATTGAGTGTTAGTAGTCATTATCTACAATTATGCAAAATTTCCAAAATTTAATAAGTACCAATTTTTCATTAAAGAAATGAACAATGTATTTTTATTTATTTTTTAAACAAAATACTCCCACTAAATTATATAACCTTCATATACATCCAATGTATAATATAATTTAATTGGGCTAAGATCCAATTTTAATTTAATTTTAAGTCCGCTAAGGCGGATTACACAAAATCAAATTAATTAGGTAGACAACTCTTGTCAATCATATCTCATATGAATCTCAGTTCCTTTTATGAGATTCTTTAAGAAATCTTATTTTAAAAAGCATGTTAAATCTCATCCTTGCCTAGGCTCAAAACTGTTTTGACGCCCAATTAAGTCCAACCATTTTAAACGTATAGTTAATGTGCCTCGCTAGGGCGTGCCCACATTATCTATCTTGCTCATACATAAATAAAGTCAGTGCATCTTGCTAGGGCGATTCTACATTAAATTCACCCATGTATTAACAGGTGTTTTAATCATGGCATGGCAATAAAGGACTTAAAACTTTCTTTGAAGGTTCATCACATATAGCATACAACACATTTATGAGCACATAATATAAACATGTTACGCATCAAGTTTAGCCACTAAATTAATTTCCATTAATTTAAGCATAATATTTATATGTCATTAGTTTCTGTATAATTATGAGGATGGGACTCTTTGAACTTTTGGTTATCATCTTCCAAATCAAGACAACAAGAAGTGCGGCCGAAACTAAGCCATTAGGCATCCACAATTCCGCACTAATTCAAAAACCAAGAAAGTAGTCCATGTGGCCGAAACTAAGCAATAGATGGTCTCGATGAACGTAGGCCAATTGCATCCACAATTCCACATGGATCTCCAATCTTTGAATCAAGAACTTTGTTTCTCAATTTTAGCAATTATGAACTCTTCATAATTCTAACTTCGTTTTATCTTTGAAACTTTGATTGCGATCAAGTTTGGGAAACACAATCTCGATGAACGTAGATTAGCCATCCAAACCTTGAACCAATCTTAGAATCACAAGATCAAAACAAATAGGAAGATCAAACCCCAAGATCCACACCCAAACCAACTACCCAAAACCCATTCCAGATCAGCAGGTCTGACTTGGTTCTGTTACTGGTTTGGTTGGACCTTTTGAAAATTCCAAATCTGATCAAAAGGCAAAAAGAATCAGCATTCTGATTGCTTTGTGCGGCCGCCCAAAATAACTGTGCGGGTCGCCCAAACATGTGTGGCCACCCACGTTATTCTGTGCAGTCGCACAGGAGGATCAGAAGGCAATTTTAAAATTCAAAAATTTGTCTCAAAATTGTTTTTCCCCGATTATTAAAACCATGATCCAATCAGAATTAATAATCAAACAATTCAGAATCCATCATAATATTTATTGCGATTGAATCGTGCGATTAAAGTTGTAAAACAATAAACCACATAAAATCACATAACACATAAACATCATATTATCCAATATTCATATCATGCTAGGCACATAAACAATTTATATACACACAACATGATCTAGGTATTGAATTAATCAACATGAACGGGGCTCTGATACCACTGTTGGGTTTCGTAGTAACATGCGCAGCGGAATTTAGCATTTAAAATTTTATGAAACCCAAAGCCCATAGATCCATTCATATGATTAAATCAAATACAACAATATGAATACTAGAAAAACTAACCCTTGATGACTTTGAATTTGGTCTTTGATCTTGGTGGAGAACTTGAAGCTTTGATCACAAAAGTAAGAACACGAACTTTGAAGATGATAAGCTTCACCCTCTAGCGGTATCCACACCACGAACGAATATCAAGAACACTTGATCTTGGTTGCTAGACCAAAATTGTGAAACACGTTTTCACAATCAATATGAACTATATGGAATTTTGTTTGTGTATTATTTTGTTCTTCAATCTAAGATATCTTAGAACAAAATAAAACTCTCTCAAACTCTTGGAGACTTGCACAAAAGCTATATTCTGTTCTGGCCCGAATTCTGTTCTGGCCCGAATTTGGCTTTATATACAAGTTAGACCCATTCCAAATAGGAAACTTGTGTCTAAACCCGTCCAAAATTCTTTTCCAAATCAAATTAGGAAACCAGTCCCGACATGGTGTGCGGCCGCCCAAAACGCCTGTGCGGCCGCACATCTATCTGGAAGGTTTCTGGTACTAACTGACCCAAATTGTGCGGCCGCCCAACCCATCTTGTGCGGTCGCACATTTGTCCAGATTCCCAAAGTTTCCAAAATTCCAATATAATCCTTATTTAAGATTCGACTATTGTGTGTGACCCTCTAGGATTACACTAAGTTGGCAATGGGTTCAAACATGAAACCATAAGATATGATTAGGTTCTAGCAAACCGTCATACCTACCCAAATAGTATAACTAGATACAAGTTCGCATTCCTTTAGAACATGTCATAATCCCTTTATCCACGATGTCATTGAACACAAGTCATGGTCAACAAGTCAACTTGTTTTGTTCAATACTTTCTCGATTCCGAATATGTTGATAATCCAAATGACATGATCTAATCAATTCATTTGAGTCCGGCCGAACATTTTCATCAACATCATTCCTACGAGAGGCCTAAGCTTGACATCTCTCCGAAGAGGGACAAATCCATTTAGCTTATTACTCTTCCCTACGTGAATCCGATTATGCCAATCATACCCTTTATAACTACCCGGTTAAAGGTAGCGTTTGAATATGTCAAACATAATGTTCATCAAGTGGAAGACTATAATAACTTCATGTCTAAGGATTTGAATGACATAACTAATATGAGATATATGTACGACATAGACCATGACATAAATCTCATACAGCGGGTCATGTCCAGTACCTTGTTCCAAACAAGTACCCATAATCTAACATGATCAT
The DNA here is from genome assembly GCA_026119855.1 of Campanula takesimana. Classification (NCBI taxonomy): domain Eukaryota; kingdom Viridiplantae; phylum Streptophyta; class Magnoliopsida; order Asterales; family Campanulaceae; genus Campanula; species Campanula takesimana. The sequence continues at coordinate 1,019,535 of JAOWBW010000195.1, read as the reverse complement.
CCCATGATCATTTAGCCTTTATACTAGTGCTTAACAAGTACTAGGGACGGATATTATTATAAGTAAATATGTAGCGACCCCAAAACCCGTCCCTATTTATTTTATATTTTTGGGGTTTTTATTTGACTTATATGTGCATTTTATGTGTTGCATCATACTTTATGATTTGCACATCTTACTTGATTATTTGTGTTATTTACTTAGTTAGTAAAAATAATGATTAAAGGAGTTAAATGATTAAGTTGAAACTTTAGGGTCCTTGTTGAAATTATAAGTTAAGGGGCTTAAGTGTTAACTTTGAAAGTCCAGTGACCAAGTTGTAAAATGGGTAGAGATATTTATAAAAACTTTCCCTTCTCTCTTCTTTCTCTGTGTGAACATTTCTGCAGCAAACTTTCTCGTTCCTTCGTAGGGTTAAAGAAAGAAAAGGTAAGTTCAACCCATTTCGATTTAATTCTTTTTATTTACTTACCCGTTTTAAAAACTAATTATGTAAAAATGATCAGGGCGTCGAATAAGTCATTTCTAGCCGAACAAAACTTATTTCAGCGATACTTTTTCCAGAAATAGGTAAGTTACTAATTCCCCTTTAAATGTTAAAATAGTCATATATGCTATACTTGATACTTGTACTTGTTAATTTTGTGATTTGAGCAATATTTGCTATACTTGTGATTTTGGGACAAAGGGAGTATATAGAATTTGTTTTAGCTGGGTGTTGGAATGGTTTAGAAACCAAGTTGTAACCTTAATGAAAGTTACCAAAGTTATGTAGTATATGTGTTATACTTTTGGGACGGAAAGAGTAAAAATGAACTAAGGAAGAAATCTGGGATTTGGCCCAAAATGGGAGGGGGGCGCGCACCCTAAATAAGGAGGCGCACGCACCCCATGGTTACCAACTTAGGCAAAGTATCTGATCAAGGGAAGCGTGCGCACCCTTTTGGGTGAGGCGTGCGCACCCCCTGTTTTCCAGGTTGATAGTTTGTTTAACTGGGTACAAGAGGACAATTGTTTGTGTAGTCCTTGGGGTTGTTTAGGACCCAAACGTGAATGTGTATGACTTTTATGTCGTGATGAAAAAGATTGGTGGTGACTAAATGTCCTTATTATGGACTCTTTATGAGAAATCTTTCGTGTGCATCTTGTGATGTATTTGGCTTAGTTCCTTCTTGGATTAAATGCCCTGGGTTTTGTTTAGCAAGTATTCATTACTGTGCTTCTTGTGAAAAGTCCAGCTGGTCTTGTTGTGGAGTCAGCCAATGGAAGAATTATAGTGGTACAGGTAAGTCCACTATAAGGTTTTCCATTGGTAGCTTTTGAGTCAGGCGGTGGAAGAATTATAGTGGCACCCAAGCCATGTTCACTATAAGGTGTCCATTGCGCCTTCTTTGTTTCCCCAGTCCAGATTGGCCTTGGATGGGATGAATTGCTTCCTTTGGTGAGCATTAGGGTTATGACTTTGTGTCATATTTCCCTCTCTGGTTACTTTGGTTCTATTGGTTATGGTTTGGTTTTCGGGATCCCGGCTTCAGCTATTTATGCTGTTCAGATGGTTTTCTCAGTTGGTTTTCTCAGACGGTATTCTCAGACAGTTATGTTATTGGGTAAACCTTGGCTTGGTATCCACCGGAGTGTGGGCTATGTGGTAATTGTGATATATGAGTTGATGTTATCTCTCATGTTATGTGCTATACGCTACATGATTACTGTTGATATAGTTTCTTTATGATTATCATATTAGCATGTAACGTAGTTGCATTTTAGTAGCTTACTGAGATTTATTCTCACCCTTTATTTGTTTACTGTTTTAGATAAAGGCGGGTCCAGGGGATAGGACACTTGGCACGGGAGGACGTTGGAGTGGTAAGAGTTGGGACATATTTTGTTGAGGTTGCATTATGTAAATGTGAAACCTTTTGGGTAGAGTACCCGTACTTTCTGTTATCGCACCTATTTTGGATCATGTTGGTGTATGTACATTTGTTTAAAAGTTTGTAAGCCTTCGGGCTAAGTACTTTCGTTGTGAAAGTTAGTTGTAAAGTTTGTTTAAGAGTTAAGTGAAGTCTTTGAACTTCAGGTGTGTTTTTGTTAAACTTTATGAAAGTACATTTCGAAAAAAAAATTAAAAAAGTGTTTTATAATGTCTTCCACTCGTGACCGAGCGTGGGGACAAGTAGGACCACAGGTTCGGGGCGCGACAAAACATGAACAACAATAATAATCAAAACATCTATTTATTGATATGAAATAAATGATAACAATCACAACGTTTATTAAACGTGCCTAGGGCACCACTACCAACAATAACATTGGACCCTGGTTTGCAAAAATATCACGCCTACATGGAAGAGCTCATGGCGCAATTCAAAGAAGTCAGCTTCCACTACTTGCCAAAGGATCGGAACCATTTTGCCGATGCCTTAGCCACTTTGGCTTCATTGGTAGAAATCCCCGAGGGAAAGTCGATAAAACCTTTCCGAGTTAGGAGAAAAGAAAGTTCGGCATACTGTTATGAGATTGAGGCTACCCCAGAAAAGGTGGAGGAGCCATGGTACAACCAGATTTACCGATTCCTTAAGGAAGGGGAAGCTTCCTTCATGAATGAAAAGGGAGAATATGTGGATGGGATAAAAGCTAAGAGCATGGCAGCACTCAAACGGCTAGCGTCCCACTATGTCATCTTAGGGGATATCTTGTACAAAAAGCGCCATCAGGGCCTTCTCCTTAGGTGTATAAGCATGGAAAAGGCAAAAGAACTCATGCAAGAAATTCATGGCGGAGTGTGTGGCCCTCATATGAATGCAAGAGCTTTAATGCAAGTCATCCTACGGATGGGCTACTTTTGGATCTCAATGGAGACCGATTGCATACAATTTGTGAAGAGGTGTGATAAGTGTCAGCGGTTCTCCAACCTCAACCACCTACCACCTCACCATCTCTACTGTATGACCACACCATGGCCCTTCTCAACATGGGGCAATGACATCATTGGGAAAATTTCCCCGCCCGGGAGCAATGGCCACGAGTTTGTTTTGGTAGCCGTGGATTACTTCACAAAGTGGGTAGAGTGTTGGTCCCAAAGGGGCAACAAGGGTATGAAAAATGCTAGAGGGGGTGAATAGCATTTTAAAATTCTTTTCAAACCCTTTTGCAAATCAATGGCTTATGCGCACAACTCTTATTTTGGCTAAGTATAGCGCGTAGCAAGAGTGTGAAATGCACAGCGGAAATTTAAAGCAGCTCTGCGCAGGGTATATTGCGCAGAGATAAAAACGCACGCGCTAAGTTTGAGGCTAAAGAGTGGCGCAAAAATGGATCTAAGTCAAATGATCAATAACAATTACAACAGTAAAGTGTAGCAATCTGAAAGATCAAACAAAGCAGTTCATAAATAGTTAAGCAGGATATATGCAGTAAATATAATGAACACGCTATTTGGAGAGGTTCGATCGATGAAAGATCTACATCCTCTACCAAGATGGTTAGTCTTGGATTTCTAATGGAGATCTTATAAAATGAGTAAGTATTACAAATTACAACATTTGAGCTCAATACTAACTCAAGATCTATTATCTATGAAGAACAAATCCTAGACTAAACCGGTGTATCTCAAGAAGTTAGATCAAAATGATCAAGGCTTCAAGAGGTGTGTGTGTGACAGAAATTCTGGGCTCTATGAATATGAAAGATGAAGAGCACCAAGAATTCTGGTGATATAGGGCTTTGTGATATGAGCAGGAGTTTGAAGGTTTGAAGATCTTAAAGGCTGTTCTAAAGAATCTGGAAATACTGAGCAGCAGTCTTCAGATCTTTAAGGTTTCTCAATGAAGCATGAAACTCGAGCTCTTGAGGCATGCAAGCTTGAATTATAGTGGCCAACATGAGGGGCAGCTTGGAAATGAAGATGAGCAGGCTATTTATAGCTGAGAGCTTGAATATAGCCGTTGGAGCTCTAAGCAAGGACAATGAGCTGGCACAAAGTGATTGGCGCGCAGCTGTCCTTTATATCCATTGGGACTCTGATCAAGATAGATGACCTGGCACAATATGATTGGTGCGCAGGTGCCTTAGAGCCGTTGGAGACAGAGCATGAAGACCAAAATTTAAAAACTTCTTCAAGAAGGTTGACAGCTGTCTTCATTTGAAATAATTCGTATGAGCGTGTCTCCACCAATGGTTTTGCTGAGTGTGCATATTTTGTCGTTTGTGCACACCTCAGCACTTTGACTCAATCCAAAAAGCGTTGCTTGTCTTGACGCTTTCCAAGCTTCTAGAATATGAGATCAGGGGATGAGGAATTTGACCAAGGTTGAGTGTCCGCGCATAAAGGTATACGCATTGTCGGCGCTCATGGATGCTGCGCATGGGCAGCATGCGCACCATGCTTGGTCACTAAAATATCTCTTGAGTTTAGGGAATAAGACCTTGAAAACTGAGCAGGGTCAAAAGCTGCGCAAGATATCTATGCGCAGTGGCGACCTGCGCAGAGAACATCCTGCGCAGTGAAATGAATCCTGCTTAGGAAATCTTCGATTCTTCAAAGCTTCAAGTCCTATAATCTAAGCCTATACTATAAAAAGGACTTGGCTAAAAAAATTGAAGTTATAAACTTCTTTACATGAGGTCCTAAAGTCCATAAAAATACTCATAGGTGATGGTATCAATCAATTCTAACAAATGTGGGAGGGTTAAGTGATAAGCATACCCAACAATCTCCCCCTAAATGATTGATGCCATTACCTACTATAGCAAAGTTAATTCATTGTACTTGATAATAACATGTCCATAAAAAATGTGAATGGTAACTCATGCCTCAAGTCAATGCACACACTAGCCAGTGCTATAGATTTTTATTCTATCTAAAAGATTAAAAACTTACAAGATAGGAAAGATAGAAATATCATCCAGCGCATACAAATAATATGAGATATAGTTTTAAGTATGCGTTTAAACTGAATGTTTAAACATCATGCGTAGAAAACATGAGCAGTAAAGATTATGCGCATGAGTTTAAGTAATAATGCATTCAATGTTCCACAAACGAATGGTTTGAGTTGAACAAGGTTTTGTGAAAGCATAATGATGCATTCTTCTCATTAAAACTTGAAGGATTATCAGTTTACAGAGTACAAGCTTTAAAGAGGAAAAAAAAGAGGTGCGCACAAAAACAAAAGCGCACGAAATAAAAGCGCATAAAACATACTATGCGCAACGAGAATCAAAAGATCAAAAAGTAGCAAAAATACTTACAAAAGAAGTCTAGTTTATGTTGATCCGGTGCAGGGCTTCACGCAGCTCATTCTGGAGGCTGTTGAACTTGTTCATGAGTTCCACCTTTAAATCTTGAAATTTGTCCTGGAACTCAACAGCTTTACCAACGTAAGTGTTCATGCCTCTGCGCATATCGGCATTGTCATCCACCAGCTCTCTGAACTTTGCTCTGCAGTCCGTCTGGATGGCAGTCTGCGTAGCTTCTAGTCTTGTGTCGGTATGAAGGCGCTGAGTATTGACGCTGGCTTGAATATCTAGCATTGCGTAGTCCATCTTGGCGCTGAACGCAGAAGAAAAATCTGTCATGGACTTAGTAATGCATTTACGCACTTCTTCAATATTAATCTCACTTCCATGCGCAGATCTTCCTTGTCCAATCTTCTCCATCTGAGCTTGAAGATCATCAAATCCTTTAAGTAACCCATCTGCGAGGGTTTTCTTGAGCTTTTTCAGTATGTCCCTAAATCCACCATCAATCGCTCCAAAGGTGTACTTATTATTGAGTAGTGCGCTGACATTTTCGAGCTGGGCGCTGATGGTTCTCAGGGAGTCCAGGATAAGTTGATCCAAAGTTATAGGAACTTGTTCTTACGCCTTTTCTTGCGCAGGCTCAGATGAACTTGCCTTTGCCTCCGTCTTAGCACTCTCCGTGCTCTCCTTTGCACTTGCCTTTGCCTTTGCTTCCTCCTTCGCTTTCTCCCCCTTAATGGTATCAATCTCCAAACGCTGCATATCTAGACGGTATAACAACGCAGTTTGAGCAGTAAGGAGTTGATTCAGCTGCAACTGCGTAGTGACTTGATTTGCTTGAACAGAATGCAAGGCTTGCAAGATCTTGCGCAGCTCATCCGAAGAGGAAGTAGGAATCTCAGGAGCTGTAGATGAAGGTTTAACAGGAGAAAGATCACTGCTGTTAGAGGCTGCGGAACTAGTGCGGCGCTTCTTCAATCCTTTTGCGCTGCTGCACACCTTCTGCTTTAGACGAGAGGAAACATGTGCGATATCAGCACTAGGGACAGCTTCTTGAGTAGCTTCGTGCCTTTGCTCCCCCTGAACTGCAGCATCATCTGAATCACCACGAAAATCAGCCTTGCTCTTCATTGTGGTTGGCTTTGAGGGAGCAGGAGCTGGTTCGCTGGTAGGATTTGCCTCTTTGAATGAAATCCCTTTGGTGGATTGAACCAAAGGAATGTCCCTGATCTTTTTGTCACTGGGCGTAGCAATGCCCTTCCTCTTGCGTTTATACGCATCTTCTGAGGCTTCTTGCGCAGCATCAGGTAGAGATCTACCTGCACTCTTTTTGGACTTGGCCACAGGGATTGGGCCTATCCAAGGTTCCTTGTTGGGAGCAGAATCAGACAGCCAGATTTCATAGTATTCAGTGTTACCGATCTCACTGCGCAAGTTCTGGAGATGTACTCTGGAGTAGTACTTTGCGTCGCAAGACTGCTTCTTGATTGACTGTTCTTCAACATAGGTGGCCAGTTCGCATAAGTCAATAAGAGTTTAGTTAGCAATCTGTAGTGAGTTCGGTATTTAGTCTTTCCCGTATTCAGCTTCTTGTCATAGCTGTTCATTCCCTTCACAATCTCATTGTAGATAATCTGCGGCCAGTCGAGTTGAACTTCGTTGAAGATGGCTGCGCAGTATTCCCACTGCTTTGAGATGAAATGCCCATTATTCCCATTCTTGCAGTTGAGAGAATCTCCAATGATGGTGCACAGGTGATACATCACCTCACCAAATTCCTTTCGGTTATGCATTGGCCACTTCTTGTTTAGAGAAGGAATGCCAATAAGCTTCTGTGCAAGTGCATTTTGATGAACCTCATCATAGTTGACTGAAGTATTATCAACGTTGAAGTTTAGGAGACTGCGAATGTGGTTAGGATGAACCATTACATCACTGTACTGTATAGTGGCCATGATCATTTCTGTTGGCTTGCCTTCAAGTTGTGCCGGGACAAATCTTGCTGTCTTGAAGAATTCATCTACTAGCGTAGGCACTATGAAGGATTGATTAAGAGTGAATAAAGGAAGAATGCCAGAGGAACTGAGATGGTGCAGCAAACGACGTCCAACTGCGTCTAGAGAAAGATCTGCCTGAATTAGTTCCCAACCAGGTATGAAGTAAAGATGTCCCATGTCATTGACGGTGGGGTGCCCTGATTGTTGTTCTATTTCTTCTTCTTCGTTCTGCGATCCACGATGATTTGCGCATGGATAGTCATGCGCAGCGCATTGATAGCACAGAGATTCTATAAATCTCAGAACTATTGTTTCATGCGCAGACATTTGTTGCGCAGGTGTTGCGCAGGGCGCATGAAACTTAACCTATTTTGCACACTTATCAAGCAAATACATTAGTATCAATAAATTATATGGACAAGTTAGCTAAGGTTAAGCATACCCCTTTCTCCTTTCAAGAGACTACTTGTTAATTCTTGAGGAGATGATATAAGATGTTGATGAGCTTGGTATTAGTGCTTGGCAGGATTGGAAACTGCTATGGTGGACATTATCGCAGAGAATTGGACAATTCTCTTCATGAATCCCATAGTCCACAGGTTGTTGCTTCATCCATAAGATTTGGCAGCAGCAGCTTCCAGCAGCAATATATTCTGCTTCAGTAGTGGAGATGGACACAGCAGCTTGTTTCTTGCTCGCCCATGCTACAAGTCGATTTCCAAGGAAATGACATGTTCCACTTGTGCTCTTCCTGTCAATGGTGCATGCTGCATAGTCCGCATCTGGATAACCTACAATTTTAAAGTTCGAATCTTTGGTGTACCAAAGTCTAAGGTTAACAGAGCCAAAAATATATCTAATACCTTTTATAGCAGTTATGTGCACTTCAGAAGAATTAGCATGAAAGTGCGCACAGATCCAGACAACATAATATCTGGCCTACTAGCAGTAAGATAAAGGAGAGAGCCAATCATACCTCGATATAATGTTTGATCCATTTTCTTACCTTTTAAGTCTTTGTCTAGCTTATTGCCCGTGGCCATTGGGGTGTCGTATGCTTTAGCATTTTCATGTCCAAACTTCTTGATTAAGTCCTTTATGTACTTGGCTTGATTTATGAAGATGCCATCATTCAATTGCTTGATTTGAAGCCCGAGGAAGAAGGTAATTTCTCCCATCATGCTCGTCTCAAGTTTGCTTTTCATTTGCTTCTCAAAGCGCTTACAAAGTAACTCATTAGTAGAACAAAATATAATATCAACAAAGATTTGAACGAGTAAATAATGATCATTATACTTAGCAATAAAAAGAGTTGTATCGATTTTACCGCACTTGAAGCTTTTCTCTAGCAGGAATTTTGAAAGAGTATCGTACCATGCTCTTGGAGCTTGAAGAAGTCCATACAAGGCTTTCTTGCTTTGATTCTGTGACGCTTCCATTCTTATCCATCTTGTTTCTGAACACCCATTGAAGCGCTTAATATTGGATGAGCTTTTCTTGCACTTCTTGCATAGCATCGATCCAGCTTAAAACATGGAGCACTCTATCAATCTTCTTTGATCCAACATGAGAGATAAACGAATGCTACACCACAAAGTTTGATGCTCTCGATGTGCGAACCCCTACATTTAGATGATAGGAATACGAAGATCAATGGGTATTTCATTTGCTTCAGTATCAGAATCTTCCAGTGTGATTTGCTGAAGCGGTAAAACATCATGCGCGGAATAAGGCATCTGCGCATCAGTACCAATTACTTTCTTGCGCAGCATCTGAAGTATGCGCATGAGATGGACTGATTTTGAATCTGCTTGATCTACATTCTGCGCAGGAATAGTGTTACTGCGCACCTGTTCTAAAAAACTCAGCAGAAGCATCAGAATTATTTGGAGCCAAATATGGCTCAAGGAGAGAATGTTCGTCAAATGTAACATGTATAGATACTATATATAATAACTACTGATTTATTCTATTATAATCATGAAAAGCTTATAGAATGATTGGCATACCCAACGAGAATACCTTCATTTGCTTTGGCGTCGAATTTACCTCTATGCTTTGCCGTTGTAGAGGATATAGCGTTTGCAGCCAAAGAGCTTGAAGAAAGAAATGTTGGGCGCTCTTTCTCTCCATAGATCGTATGGAGTATGATGTAGGCTTTGTTGATGAGGGATCTTATTCTGAGTAAAACATGCAGCGTTGACAGCTTCTTCCCAGATATACATTATAAGTACTGCTTCTAGTATCATTGTCTATCCATCCTCAATCAACGAGTGATTCTTTCCACAACGCCATTTTGTTGCGGAACTCCAGCAGCAGAGAAATTGTGAAGAATACCATTTGTTGGTTCTTGTTGGTTCTTACAATATTGAGCGACATCGTTGTTCATAAATTTTGTTCCGTTGAAGTATCGAACTCTAGCGATGTCTTCTGTGTTTAGAGATTTCGAAGGAGAGCAGCCAGAATATCATTGAGACACCACAAGTTGGTACAATGATTCGCGGTAGTGAGCGGTCCAAACACATGAGGTGAAGCGGTTGTAAGCGTTTTGACATTGGAGCAACCTTGCTGGAGGAGGACTGCTCAGGCTGCTTACTAAGCTGGCATGGTGCTTACCATTGCTAGCTGCATTCATTTATGTTCTTTGCTACAAAACAAGGATTAGTAATAGAAATTATAGTGGTAAGATTAATAGATTAAAATTTGGTCTTACGAGTCCTTGTGAATATAACAGTGCGTTGAAGTGAAATGGTATTTCAGGCCTTTATCGCATAATTGTGATATGGAGAGCAGGTTGTGCTTGAGACTATCTTTTATGATTAGTCCAAATCCAATTATGTGCCCTTTGTAGTTGTCATCATATGTTACTGAGTGATCTCTTCATGCACGTCTTTAAGAGTGTTGACATCTCCAGTAGTGTCTAGAATTCACTGTACCAACTGAGCTTGAGAGTGCACAGTGAAGTAGAAGATCTTTTCTGCTTGTTGAAACATTGACTTGCGCTCTACAGCAGAGTTATCATTTAAGATCAGTAGGCACTTTAAGAGATTCCTTGCGCGGCTGCGGAGTTGGTGATGACGCAGCTTTGTCAGGTTAGCTCTGGCAAATAGGTGCTTGCCATTCCGTCTGCTTGAAGGTGTCCCATCTCCACTAGAGTGAAGGGACCTTTCTTTTATTGTCCTTGGCGCATGCTCAGGTTTCATTTCAGAAATAGCTTCTGAATCGTTGTCAGCATTTGCCACTAAGCAGAGCAGTCCATCCTCAGAGTCAGCATCGTTGTCTTCAGTATCAGTTTCCAAGTCCTTAGCTCCTTTTCTGCGCAGTTTTCTTCAGTAGCCATTCTGCACTGCTTAGATTCTTTGTGTGCAGGGTAGCTTTTCCTCGTACTCAAATTTTGGAGTAGGCATTTTGAAGCGAAATGTCCTGGCTTTCTGCAGTTGTAGCAGACCAAGTCATCTTTCTTTGAGTCTCTATGAGAAAGAATAGGAGGTTTGCTTGAGGATCCACCAAGTTTGGAAAACTATCTGAATTTGATCTGAGGTTTGAGCAGGCGCAGGAACATGTGAAAAGTTAGCCATTGCCCAAGATTTTGAAGCCATATTGAATCGGCACCCAAGCTGTTAAGCTTGAAAAACAAGACAAGTTTTATGAAGGTGTTCGCTCTGATACCACTTGTTGGTCCCAAAGGGGCAACAAGGGTATGAAAAATGCTAGAGGGGGGGTGAATAGCGTTTAAAATTCTTTTCAAACCCTTTTGCAAATCAATGGCTTATGCGCACAACTCTTATTTTGGCTAAGTATAGCGCGCAGCAAGAGTGTGAAATGCACAGCGCAAATTTAAAGCAGCTCTGCGCAGGGTATATTGCGCAGAGATAAAAACGCACGCGCTAAGTTTGAGGCTAAAGAGTGGCGCAAAAATGGATCTAAGGCAAATGAGCAATAACAATTACAACAGTAAAGTGTAGCAATCTGAAAGATCAAACAAAGCAGTTCATAAATAGTTAAGCAGGATATATGCAGTAAATATAATGAACACGCTATTTGGAGAGGTTCGATCGATGAAAGATCTACATCCTCTACCAAGATGGTTAGTCTTGGATTTCTAATGGAGATCTTATAAAATGAGTAAGTATTACAAATTACAACATTTGAGCTCAATACTAACTCAAGATCTATTATCTATGAAGAACAAATCCTAGACTAAACCGGTGTATCTCAAGAAATTAGATCAAAATGATCAAGGCTTCAAGAGGTGTGTGTGTGACAGAAATTCTGGGCTCTATGAATATGAAAGATGAAGAGAACCAAGAATTCTGGTGATATAGGGCTTTGTGATATGAGCAGGAGTTTGAAGGTTTGAAGATCTTGAAGGCTGTTCTAAAGAATCTGGAAATACTGAGCAGCAGTCTTCAGATCTTCAAGGTTTCTCAATGAAGCCTGAAACTCGAGCTCTTGAGGCATGCAAGCTTGAAGTATAGTGGCCAACATGAGGGGCAGCTTGGAAATGAAGATGAGCAGGCTATTTATAGCTGAGAGCTTGAATATAGCCGTTGGAGCTCTGAGCAAGGACAATGAGCTGGCACAAAGTGATTGGCGCGCAGCTGTCCTTTATAGCCGTTGGGACTCTGATCAAGATAGATGACCTGGCATAATATGATTGGTGCGCAGGTGCCTTAGAGCCGTTGGAGACAGAGCATGAAGACCAAATTTAAAAACTTCTTCAAGAAGGTTGACAGCTGTCTTCATTTGAAATAATTCGTATGAGCGTGTCTCCACCAATGGTTTTGCTGAGTGTGCATATTTTGTCGTTTGTGCACACCTCAGCACTTTGACTCAATCCAAAAAGCGTTGCTTGTCTTCACGCTTTCCAAGCTTCTAGAATATGAGATCAGGGGATGAGGAATTTGACCAAGGTTGAGTGTCCGCGCATAAAGGTATACGCATTGTCGGCGCTCATGGATGCTGCGCATGGGCAGCATGCGCACCATGCTTGGTCACTAAAAGATCTCTTGAGTTTAGGGAATAAGACCTTGAAAACTGAGCAGGGTCAAAAGCTGCACAAGATATCTATGCGCAGTGGCGACCTGCGCAGTGAAATGAATCCTGCTTAGGAAATCTTCGATTCTTCAAAGCTTCAAGTCCTATAATCTAAGCCTATACTATAAAAAGTACTTGGCTAAAAAATTGAAGTTATAAACTTCTTTACATGAGGTCCTAAAGTCCATAAAAAAAACTCATAGGTGATGGTATCAATCAATTCTAACAAATGTGGGAGGGTTAAGTGATAAGCATACCCATCATAGAGGCTAAATCCTACAGGGTCCTCACTTCCAAGAAGGTTGCGGGGTTTATAAAGGAAAACATCATGTGCCGGTACGGGATCCCGAACGAGGTCATCACCGAAAATGGCTCGCACTTCGAAGGTGAATGTGATCAATTATTAGGAAAGTTCCGAGTCACTCGCCACAAATCCTCCCCATATAGGCCTCAGACCAACGGTGCAGTGGAGGCCGCCAACAAAACACTCGAAAGGATTATTAAGAAAATGGCAACACGAGGGAGAGATTGGCCCGAAAAGTTACATCTAGCATTGTGGGGCTACCGGACCTCGGTTAGAACCGCCACTGGGGAAACCCCTTTTGCTTTGACTTAAGGAATGGAGACCATTCTCCCGGCTGAGTTGGAGGTACCGTCATTGAGAATTTTGTTGGAGAACAAAATCCATGAGGTTGATTGGCTTCGGAGCCGGCATGATGAATTGGCCTTGTTGGGCGAACGTCGTCTGAAGGCAATGGAGCACATCCGCGCCTACCAAGGGAGAATGGCGCGAGCTTTTGATAGGAAGGTGAAGCCCCGAGAAATTCAGGTAGGAGATTTGGTCCTTAAGGAAAAACCCCCGGGGAGGTCTAACCCCGACGGAAAATGGGAACCCGTGTGGATCGGTCCCTTTGTGGTACAAGAGATCTTCTCAGGAGGTGCAATGAGGCTTGCGGACTTGGATAGCAACCCCTTCATCTGCCCGGTCAATGGTGATAAGCTCCGTCGTTACTTTGTTTAAAAAAAAACTTGTAGGTGCCAAAAGAATATTCCCACCTAGATTGAAAACCCTTTTGGGCGGTCTAGAGAAAAAAACAGAGTCGCACCCAAAATTTGTAAAAAGTGAACTACGTAACAAAACAGGTGATACACGGATACAGTCTCGGTTACACTACCCCAAATGTTATACATTTATATAATGTAACCTTTAAACCACACTTACTTTCCAAAATGGATTATCAACCCGACGTCCTCCCTTGTGAAGTGACCTATCCCCTTGGCTCGCCTTTATCTAAGGAAAACAAATAAACAAGGAACGGGGTGAGAATAAATCTCAGTAAGCTACTAAAATGCAACTACGTTACATGCTGAAATGATACTCGTAATTGAAAAATATCAATAAGCATTCACATATCACATAACATGAGAGGCAAAGCCAACTCATCATACCACACATAAGGCGGAAATAAACACTCATAAGTGGATACTGAGCCAAGGTTCTCGAATCAAACATATAACCATCTGAGAGGTATCAACTGAGCAGCACCAAAGGGCTGAAACCGGTTCCGGAACCAAACAATAACAACAACAACAACGGGGAGAAAATGACACAAAGTCATAACCCAAACGGTGACTAAACTCACACAAAGTAGAGCTAGCCCAAACCCAATCCGTGGCCCAAGGAAAGGGGTTAAAAATGGGAAACCAATGGTAGAAGCCTTACAATGAACTTGGCTCGTGTGCCATTATAATCCCTACCACTGCCCGACTCCACAACAAGAAGTACCAGCTGGACTTTACACGAGAGCATAGTAATAAATACTTGCTTTAAACAACAACCGGGGCATGATTCCAAAGTAGGGAACCACACAAGCTCATCATAAAGATGCAAACACGTTACTCATAAAGAGTTCACAACACAATCCTTTACCATTGACATAAAGTCACAACCAATCTTTTATTAATGACATTAAGTCACAACTCAATCTTTTATTAATGACATTAAGTCACATCACAAGCTTGCACCCATTCAAAATTAATCCAAAACACATCAAAAGATGTTCATTAATACCCAATTAACACTTATTCACATTCTATAACACATTTGTTCACAAAGGAACTAATTTCAAACACTAGAGTGTTCCACAATAACCCTCTAGGTACTCTAGGATATCACCTAAGACCTAAACCAAGATTGAATCACAACTCAATTAAATTGAAACAGTTTTAGTCCCTCCATTCACCTGGGCGGCCGCCCACATCAGAATGTACGGTCGCCCAAAACATCACCTTCAAGCTCTAAACCTTCCCGATGGAATGTGCGGCCGCGCGCCCATTTTGGCCGGCCGCCCACATCACTCGACAGGCTAAAACGCACTAAATTTTACTCCCTTCATTTCACCGTCCCAAACGTACTACTACAACTTCTATAAAACCAAATATAACTCAATACAACTGAGTTACACAACACTTAAACTAACTTCTTTACAACATCAACATTAACTTTCACCAACTTTATTATCCTTTCAAGTTCTTTAACAAATAATACAGCAAAAGAGTTCATACATCACATATATCACATATATGACTATTTTAACATTTAAAGGGGGATTAGTAACTTACCTATTTCGGGAAAAAGTATCGCAGAAATATGTTTTGTTCGGGTAGAAATGACCTACTCAACGCCCTGATCATTTTTATATAATTAGATTTTAAAACGGATAAGTAATTAAAAAGAAATAAAATCAAAATGAAATGAACTTACCTTTTCTTCTTAACCCTAGGAAGAAACGAGAAAATGTTTTGAGAAAATTAAGAACACAGAGAGAGGGGAAGAAGAGATATACATGTTAAGATTTTTACCCATGTTTTTATTTTGGTCAATCTATTTTCATTTTCAACACTTAAACCCCTGAACTTATATTTCCAATAAGGACCCTAAGGTTTAAACTTAATCATTTAACTCCATTTACCATTATTACTACTAACTAAGTAAATAACACAATTAATCAAGTAAGATGTGCAAATCATAAAATATGATGCAACACATAAAATGCACACATAAGTTCAAATTAAAATCCCCAAAAATATAAAATCAATAGGGACGGGTTTTGGGGTCGTTACAGGACCATCAGAATGTTTCTGCCCTGCACAAAATTGTTAATTTGAAACATTCTGTGGGCCCGGCAAAACCAGCCGTACGGCTAGAGCAGGAGATCCATTATTTTTTTGCAAATTTTCAGCTTCTGATCGTCAAGCCCCAGTTTATTGCATTTCCAGAACAGTTTCACTCCTAGAAATCAAAACAGAAATGTAAAATACACACAAAATATCCACAAAGTCAACAAAACGGGGACGGGAGTTTGACCCACATAAGAATGCATCCGAATCTTCTAAAAAGAAGTTCGAAAAGACTCTATTCCCCAGCAGAGTCGCCACTGTTAGGATCCCCCCCCCCTCGGGACGAAACGGGTTCGTTTCGAGGAAGAAAATCCAAACACGTGTAACTTCACAAACTTAACGGAGTCACCACATTTGTTAACTTTTAACCCAACAAATGAAAATGGTTAGAGATTTATGAGTTCGAAGGTCAGGTTACGGCTTGGTAAGAGTTTCACGTCACCCAAGCCGCCTCGGACAAAGCCGAGTCTCCCTTGTGTTTGTTAACGAAAAGTGAATATGTGTGTGTGTGTGTGTGTGTGTTTAGAAAACGGGAGAAACTGACTTTAACAGAAAACGGTTAGGATTTTAACAGAAAGGGTTCTTTTGTAAATATTCTGGATTAAAGGGGGACTGGACTGAAACATGCCCCTGGACAAAGTAGCCGTACGGATAAATGGGGTCTTCCTGGGAATTTTAACAGATTCCCAGGAATCAGTCCAGTTCCATACAGAAACAGAGTATTCTGTCTGAAACTGGACTGTTTGATCATTTCCAGCCATTCTTTTGTAACAAAACACAAATTAAATCATCCCTATGTCATTAATCACTAGATTAGACACCAAAACAAGAATTTTGGATGTGATTAAGACAATCATTGGGGAATTATTGATAAAAGGTGATGAAAGTGGTCTTTGAGCCAAGATGGCCATTTTGATGAGTAAAGATTCAAACTTTACCATCAAAATGGGATCTTTATACAAGATTAAACATTTAGGGACAACAAAATGACATAAAGATTGAATCTTTATGACCCAAATGTGGGAGTTTAGGCTAAATCAAGGTTGGGATGATAAAGATTGGAACTTTATCACCCAACATGATCATCATGGCCAAATACAACATAAAGATACATGTTTTCACCATAAAAATGGATCATCAAGCTATATAAAGACAAGAAATTAACAAATCATGATCTTCTTTAGGTTTTATCCCTTTTCACATACTTGGATGTGAGGGCACCTTGAATCATTTCATGATTTAGTTCCAAGATACATATAACAAGAATATAACGTGCTTGAAAGGACAAGACTTGAAATATAAAGATGCTTGATAAGGGCAAGACTTGCAATATAAAGGTGCTTGACAAGGGCAAGGCTTGAAATGCAAGTAGATAAACAATATGAACAAGAACAAAAGAGTTTGAGATGGAGAGAAGATGGGGAGAAGGAGGCTTCACCTATGGTGGTTATGGCCTATCTTCCTCTCTTTTCACTCAAGTGTTTGGTGGTGTTTCACTCAGACTGTATTTCTGCAGAGTTTCACCTACAAAACTATATTTCTCCCCCTCTACAATGATCAGCAAGGGTCTCAATTTATAGGGACTGAAGGTGCCTAAACCAGCCGTACGGCTAGGCCCTTCCCGCGTCCAAACCATCCGTACGGCTCAGCCTGGCGAGCTTCTGGATTTTTCCAAGTTTAATTCCAGAGCAGTCCTGGAATTTTCAGTTTATCCTAGTGAGGTCCCATCCCATCAGTTTATCCCTGAATGGTGCTAAGAGTTCCCCTAAGGTTGGTCGATTTCAGATTGGGGTACTTACACCAACATAAGAACAAGCACCATATATTCTACCAAACAGATAACAGTATTTATATAAAACTGTACAACCATGGCCTCGCTAATAGAAAAATACTAAACACTGTAAAAGCTACCCCAAAAGAACAACTACCTTAGGCTCATCACCGACCTACGAACTCAATGATATGCTTTCCCGGCCTCACTGCGATCTAAGGAAAACAACAATAAAGGAAACGGGGTGAGTCGAAACTCAGTAAGTTACTATAAAAACAATAAACATTCTTAATAAGTAATGCGAACATTAAACATATAACGTATAAAATGAGAGACAATCTCAACTCATCAAGCATCACATAATAGCTTAAGTAAACACATAAGTGAGGTGACGTAACACTTAGAAGGATACTGAGCCAAGGTTCAATCCAAAAGGATATAAAAATCTGAGCAGCATCAACAGCTGAAGAAGAGGTTCCGAAACCAAACAACAACATCAACAATAAGGGGAAAATGACACAAAGTCATATCCCAAACGTGTAGCTAGAATACTCACTCAATGGGAGCTAGCTAAAACCCAACCATGGCTAATAGAAGGGGGTAAATAATAGGAAACCATTGGATGGCATTATAATGAACTTGGCTCGGGTGCCATTATAATCTCCTACCACTGCCCGATATAACAATCAAGTACCAGCTGGACTTTAAATGAAAGCACAAGTAGATATTTACTTGACATAACTGTATCAGAACTAAGCCCAAAAGTAGTGGACCAGTCCATAAATCCCAAGAACCATGTAATCATTTGTTCACAGCAACAACAAGTAATCATACGCAATATTTGCGAATATAAATCAATAAAACCATGACACATAAAGTGTCCACCATAAGAAATTAATCTAAATTAAAGTCCATAAGTATTACACCCCAAATAAGTAGTAGGGTAGGTCATATTGTACCTAGTCACAATTATACACCTCGCGTATATTCGCAATTAATAGTCGAATACATTTTTACGCCACATATTGTGTTTCGTAATTATTTCCGTCAACTTTAATCGTATTAATCATAATTTTATTAAATTATAATTTTACTTTTACTAGTCCCTATTTTTCTTAGGAACTCATTTATGGGACGGGATACTTTTATTACACCTTATATAGCTTAGTTGACTATTTTACTCATTTTGGATGGTAATTATTATTTATAGCACCGCTACTTCTCCGTCTCAAAATTACTATCATAGTTCCCGTTTTTATTATTTGGGTCAATTTAATTAATTAAAATGTGTATAGAATCACATATTAACAAAAATAATAATTAGTATCAATACTACCCATAAAGCAATAATTGACAATAAAATTATCATATATAGCATGTATGAACATTACTATAATAAAAAGGGGAGTAGTAACCTACCTACTACGGAAATAATATCGATGAAATTATATTTTAATCGGCTAGAAATGATCTACTCTACTCCCTAAATATTTTGGTGAAGTCGTATTTTAGAACGGATGATTAATGAAAGAGGAAAAGGCAAGATTTTCGGGCAAAAGCCCTGTTGTTCGAAGATACAGACGGTGGTGAGTAATCTCTGAGATGATCTCAGAACAAATGACTTCGTAGAGAAGGCTTTCAGCCTTTGTAATATTAAATGTTTCACTTAAGCTCCTTCAAGTTTCACTAATAGCACATAAACCCTTCAACTATTAGTTTTATTTAATTGCCCCCTAAAGTTTCAAATTTAACAAATGGCCTCCTTATCTTTATTTTTATATTTTACTTAAATTGCAATAAATACTAAATCAACTTTAACTTTTAATCATGCCAATTAGTCATTATTCAACTAAACTATTTTTATTTAAACATTTTAATTGGCCAAGTAAGTCATTTAAAATGTTAAAATTAACACAAACTAAATCATAAAAATAATGCAATGCATGAAATTTATATGCAACACACGCCACACGCATGTGCTCAACCTATGACCAAAATGGTGTCGGGTTTTAGGGTCGTTACATGAACCTCATCAATTGGATGCAATGGGGGGAGTTTTTGAGCAACCACAACAAAAATATGACCCTTACCCCAATACTTCCATTCATGGATGGAGGGATCAGATACCTTTTAGCTACAGAAATCAAGGAGGTACTCAAGGGTATCCACAACAGAGTTTTCAAATGCATCAAGCTTCATATCAGTCCTCCAACTCGGGAATGTCATTGGAGGATATTGTGAAGGCTTTGGCAATAAATACCCAACAATTCCAACAAGAAACAAGGGCTGGAATGCATAATTTGGGCACTCAAATTACCCAACTTTCCACAACGGTTGGGAAATTGGAGGCTCAATTTTCAGAAAAGTTACCATCACAA
Source organism: Campanula takesimana (assembly GCA_026119855.1). NCBI lineage: Eukaryota > Viridiplantae > Streptophyta > Magnoliopsida > Asterales > Campanulaceae > Campanula > Campanula takesimana. The sequence goes on along the minus strand of JAOWBW010000195.1, from coordinate 999,928 downwards.
CTCGAGATCAACCCTAAGGAGAATGTGAGTGAAATAATGATAAGAAGTGAGAAATGGGAAGGGGAAGAGAAGAATTCACTTGGAAAGAGCAGTTGGCATCAAAATGAGGAAGTTCAGAACGAGGTTAAAAAGAAGGCAATTCAAAATCAAGCTGAGGTAACATCTGCCAATTCTTTTCAAAATGTAACATATGTGCCTGTTCCTCCATTTCCAAGCAGGTTGGTCAATTCTAATAAGGATGATCATGAGAAGGAGATGCTTGAGACTTTCAGAAAAGTGCAAGTCAACATACCCTTGTTAGATGCCATCAAACAAATCCCGAAATATGCCAAATGTTTGAAGGAGATGTGCACTATAAAGAGGAAGTTGAAACGTGATGAGAAAGTAAGTGTGGGGGAGAATGTGTTCGCTATGATTAAGAATTCATTGCCCATCAAATGCAAAGATCCAGGTATGTTTGCATTGCCTTGTGGTATTGGAAACATAAAAATTGAGAATGCCATGTTAGACTTAGGAGCTTCTATAAATGCCATGCCATACTCAATTTACCGTACTTTAAATTTGGGGCATTTGAAAGAATCTAAAGTTCACATCCAATTGACGGATCGTTCTTATGTTTACCCGGAAGGGGTAGTTGAAGATGTGTTAGTTCAAGTAGATGAGTTGATTTTTCCAGTAGATTTTTACATTTTAAAGATGGAAAATGATAGTTTGATTAATTCAGCCCCAATCATATTGGGAAGACCTTTCATGAAGACATCCAAGACAAAGATTGATTTTTCTAAAGGTGTCATCTCTGTCGAGTTTGATGGGGAAATTTTGGAGTTTAATACTTTTGATGCTATGAAGTACCCCATTGAAAATCAATCTTTATGTTTTGTTGATGCATTTAATTTACTTGAGAATAGTGTTGCTAATGAAAATTGTGGAGTTTAGGGTTTTGGTGTGCAGGGACATCAAAAGTTAGAAGAGAGGACCAAAGATGAAGACTCGAGAATTCACAAGGATGAACCCAAGTTGCTTCATTATAACTCCACTTCAAGGAAGAAATTTGTTGAGGGTAACAAGGTTTTACTTTTTCATTCACGTCGTACGCTCATTTCCGGTAAACTCTGGTCTCAATGGCTTGGTCCGTTTGTTGTAATAAATGTGTTTCCTAATGGTTCGGTTAAAATTAAAAATTTGGGAACAAGCAAGATCATGAAGGTAACTGAAAATCGTTTGAAGTTACTTCAACAGGATAAAGACGTGTGTTCTTCCAAAGACAAGGAGTTGAAGGTTTTCCATCCATTTCCCAAATGATGGAAAGAAAGATGTCGAGCATAACGACATTAAAAAGTTGCGCTGCTTGGGAGGCAACCCAATGATTTCAAAAAATTTGTTCTTTTGGTTTCAACTTTGTTGATTTTGAAGAAAAAAAAAAAAAAAAAAAGACAAGTACTTGTTAGGCATGACCACGCTTTAGCAAAAATTGTCTTCAGAAAAATTTCAAAAGGTTTTTTTTTTAGGCCTGTAGTTGAGTAAGTTTTAAACGTGATCACGCTTAAGTGTAAAGAGTCTTCGGATCAATTTTTTAGTCAATATCCATCACAAGTCCGAAGCTGGTAAGGAGTTAGGCGTGATCACGCTTAAGTGAAAGAAGACTTCTGTTGTTTTGTGTTTTTGGCCTAACTTGATTTCTTACAGGTGTGAATATCAAAACTCCCATTTTCACTATCCCACGTAACCAATGGTTAACCAATTTCAAGCAACAAGTTTTTTGACGTTTGTCCTCATTCCTCAAGCTTCAAATTTCAAAATGGAATTCAATTCCATCTCTTTCAACAAACAAATCTCAGAGAAGTTCTTCTTTACTTTTCTTGTTTTATTTTATTTTATTTTATTTTATTTTGTTATTTTTCCCTTCCCTATTGAAAATTTGTGCATAGATACATTGAGGACAATGTAGAATGTAGGTGGGGGTGTGACTTGACTTACGATTTATGTGCTTAATTTTTTTCAAAATTTGTTATGCAAATGGGGGCTAAAGTGTAACAACTTGAGAGGAGAAGGCTATTGGCTTGTTTCTATTGTACAATCATATGTCTCATTGACCTTAAGAATAGATGGAATGTCATTGTGCAGGGTTAACACACAAAACACTTCTTAGGTGAGATTTTGGGCCATAGAGCAACACATTAATTATGCTCTCATTTTCTTTGTTGTGTGTGATCAAGCATAATGTATCCCTTCTAGAAATTGCTTTTGATGCCGGGTTGAGACATTTTTTGGGCTTATACACTTTTGAAAAGAGACTATAGGATTAACCTTTTGTTGGCCTTCATTTGTGTACATATCCTTCATACCCCCTAGTGAGCCCCGTTGAACTTGTTTTATTTCTTTCATAATTACGCCTGTCAAAGAAAGTTGTGTCTATTTTGTGGTTCCCAATGTGAATCCTTTGGCGAAGAGATGTGAAAAAGAATTGCATGTGAAGAATTTTTGGTTTCAATTGATGGAATCAATGGAAATTAGGAATATTTTGGTTAGTGAACATGGAGATAGTATTGGTAGTTTATGTATATATTCCCCTCTTATTTTTGTTTATAGTTAGTCTCCTCTTCTCTGATTCAAAAAAAAAATGACAGAAAAGAAAAAGTGAGAATGCTGTGATTGTTTGAGATACTCCTTGGATGTTCTTGTTTCATTTGTTGTGGGGAGTTTGAATTGAGATTTGGTTACCCAATGAAAGTCATTTGGTGAAAGGTTATGTGATTGGTGTTTGAGTTGGGAAAAGTTCATGATTGACAAGAGTTTCAGTGTTAGTTTTCTTGAGTTTGTACTCCCTCATGGAATGTGCTTGATCTTCTTTGTATTGATGGGAAAACATTTTATGAAAAAAGTGGACATCGTTTTTTGTTGTGTTCAAGTTTTTGGTGGAAGATTTGATTTGTAAATATTTTTTGGGAAAAGAGGATCTTTGGATGCTACATATTTGAAAATCATTTTGTTTCATATCTTCTTGACATGTTCACCTAAATATCCCTTCCGTCTTACCTTTACCCATAGCCCCATTACAACCTTACAAGGTCCTTAAGTGCATAAGTTCATTCATTTTTTGTGGAGACCTTGACATATTATCAAGCTTATGGTAATGGTACGCTTTGCTTTGATATGGAGTGCTTAAACACGTCCCCTCAAACACTTGGAGTGAATGAGTGATTTTTTTTCCTTTTCGTGAGGTGTTTACTTTGTCACAATGGCATTCCATATATGGTTAAGGCTAATGGGAGGTATCATTGTAGAATGAAAGAAATCCATTATCCTTGTCTTTGAAAGTTGTTGACTTAATCTCCCATGTGTATAATGATTTTTGAAAAAAAAAATAGGGACGGAGATTGGTGAGTCAAGATGTGTAAAAGAAAACAAATAATTTTGGGACATACTTGAGGACAAGCATGGTTTAGGTGTGGGGGAATTTGATATATTTTAATTTGTCCATATATTATTGTCTTATTTCCCCTCATTTGAATTATGTAATGCATCTATTTAATCCATTTTCGTTATATTTTGGATGTAGGGACGGAAGTGAAAGATTAGAGCAAAAATAAAGCAAAAAGTGGAATATTTGGAGCTTAATGTGCAGCAATTTTTATGAGATAAAAAGAGATGAATTTTTTATGATGCTACAACTTGGGATGGCAATCAATGGTCTGTTTTCCATCAATGGGCTGTTTTCCTTCAAGTCTCTCATAAAGAATGATGAGCAGTTTTTTTCTTAAGATTAATTGAACTCAATTTGTTAGTTAATGGTTCTAATAATAGCTTGGGAGTTTAGAATGCATAGGGACATTTGATTATCTCTTTTTAAGCCCCAAACAGGCTTTTTTTGTTGGCACGTATTATTCACCTAGAGAGAGAGAACTCCACAGCAACACTTCTCTTCTCTATTTTCCGAGCTTGTAAGAAGTCTACCATTTGCAAGAATAATTTTGTGATGATGTTTATGAAGGCCATGAGTGGCTAAGATACTATTTTCCAATTCAATGGTTAGTTTTAATTATGCAATGTGAGACTAATGCTTTAACTTGTTCTTGCTATTGGTCAATATAATTGTGGATTCACTTGAATTTTATAGAAATTATGGGTTTTGATGAATTGATCACTCATCTCATTTATATTTTCTTACATGCTAATTTAGAGCAATAGGTTGATTTAGTTGTGCTATCATAGCTAGTTTAACCTTTGTGAATCCCCAATCCAAACTGGATGATTGTAGCTATCCCAATTGTCAAGTTTGGGATTCAACCGTTTCCAAAGTGCTTTATGCTATTGTTGATTGACATGGAACCCTAGTGTGCCCAATCAATTAGCGATAAGATTAATCAAGAGCTAGGCTTGAGAAATTACACTAGGGAAACACAAACTTGTTATGGCTATCCTAATAGGTTTTGGTTGAATAATTGAAATAGCAAGAATATCTTTAGAAAGTCAATGATCGATTGCGTAATTGAAACCTAACAACCCTTAGATTGGAAATTGTCTTGAATTGATATTCCTTTAGTTTCTTTGCTTGTTTTGCTATTTTATAAATTATGTCGTTATTTTATTTTACCTCATTGTTAATTTAGTTGTTAGTTTAATTCTTAGTTTAATCAATCAAAAATCCCCCCTTGTTACGTTTTTGTTTTATCAATCAAAAGAGATAATATTCTCCATCCTCGTGGATACGAACTCTACTTGCCACTTTACTTATTTTGTGACTAGAATAATTAATTTGGCGGTTTAACGACACACCACCGCCATCACAGTACGCCACCATAATCGGACCACCACCTTCATCATTAGCACCACCACAGCCGACTAAAATCATCCCTGCCACCATAACCTAACAACAAAAATTCAAAAATCAAAGAAGAAAAATCAGATCTATACACACACAGAGATTAACACACAAACACACCAGATCTAGACAAAAGTGGATCTACACAAAAACAAAAACACCAGATTTGCCATGATCTGTTGCTTAAAACATACAGATTTGAGATAGAAAGCGAGAGAGAGATAGAGAGAGAGAGAGAGAGAGAGAGAGAGAGATAAGGTGAGCGTAAGAACGAGAAAGAAAATGAGAGAGAGAGAGAGAGAGAAAGAAATAGAGAGAGAGAGACACACACAGAGAGAGAGAGAGACTTAACTACAGTTGAATACGGCGGCGAAGACAGCGGTGACGGTGGCGAAGACGAAGGCGGCCTTTTTTATATGGCCGACAACGAAGGGGATCTATGTGGGCGGCGAAGATGGCGATCGGAAAAAGAAGAAGTGGGACATGGTTCTGGGAAGGAAAAGGTGTGCCGGGTAGCGGCGGCGACAAGAGCAGCGATGGCGGAGAGCGGCTGCGGCAGCAAGGGGTGGGAGATGAGAGAGCGAGAGAATGAGGTTGGAGAGAGATTTAGGGTTTGTGAGGAATGGATTTGGGGGAGGGATATTTTCTAAGTTATCTGGTAGTGGGTTTTGTTTAGTGGGGTGGGCCAGCCCATTAAGAGTATTAAGAGTAGTTAATTAAGAAAAGTTAATTAAGTGAAGTTTAATTATAGATGATTAGGGTAAATAAGGTGGGGTAGGCTCAATATAAAAGTAATATAAACTTTTCATTTTGGGATGTCCTAATTCGGATGGGACGCCCAAAATAGAAATTTGTCCTAATTCAGAAGGGACGGAGGGAGTATATGTGGATTATTAATTCATGAAAATATTTGATAGGAAAAAAGTGAGACAAAAGAAGAGGATGAATTGGGGGAATGTGTATGTGGAATGGATGATGCGGGAACGTGGCAGCGTAGTGGCGGAAATAAGGGGAGGAAAGAAAATATAGCATGGTGGAAAGTAGTAATTGTTCTGATTATTTTTCTCATGTTCTTTATTTTTTAAAGATTTTCTTTTATTTAAATTACAAATTAATATAATATAATTTTTTCACAAAAAAAAATCAAAAAAAAATATATGTTGTAGATTTAAATATTAGCTTCAATTAAAAAAAAATCATACTAATCAGATATGCTCCAAAAACATCTTAAAATGTCCCTTAAAACGTCATGTGCTAATCACATGACATAAATTCTATTAGAAAACTAACAATCAGTAACTTTTGTAGTCAGATTGCAACGAAATGACAAACTGAGTAAACCAGTTAGAGAAATTGAAAAGACAGCATTAACATTACAGCTACCCGTTTAAATCTTTATAAGTCCCAATGTGTATGACTAACACCTTATAACATTAACACAACCATTTATGATACGGATCACGTTTTTTGAAAACACCGGACCTACCCAGATAGTCACTAAAGGCTGAAATTCATAGTTGGACGCTTGAATCATATTTGTAAAGGTGTTGTTTGTTTAATATTAGAATTCGGTCCTCATCCCCTTAAAAGGCATTGTTAAGGGATGCGGTTAGTCAATCTATACAGTTGATCAATTGTTTACTCCAAGTTGATGTGAGACAAATATGAGGCTTAACACGCCCCCTCACGTGTAGGCCGTCGCTATCGGCTCTACACATGGACCATTAATACGCTGACATGATATCAATTCAAACCCAACAATGGTTAACTCAAACTCAACACGGGCTAATTCAAACCCATTATCAACTTGGGCCGGCTCTGATACTATATTAGAATTGAGTCCTCGTCCTCTTAAAAGACCTTTTAAGGGGATGAGGACTCAATTCTATTATGGTATCAGAGCTGGGCCAAGTTGATGTTGGGCTTGAGTTAACCCGTGTTGGGTGCCCGTATTGGGTTTGAGTTGATAATCATGCCGGCGTATTAATGGTTCGCGTGTAGAGCCAATGCACCGGCCTACACGTGAGGGGGCGTGTTGAAGTCCCAGGTATCCCACATCAACTCGGAGGATAAAATTGATCAACTATATAGATTGGGTAACCTCACCCCTTAACAAGGCCTGTTAAGGGGATGAAGACTCAATTCTAATATGTTATCAGTGCCGGCCCAAGTTGATGTTGGGTACCCGTGCTGGGTTTGAATTAGTAATTTCACGTGTAGAGCCGATGTACCGGCCTATACGTGAGGGGGCGTGTTGAAGTCCCAAGTATCCCACATCAACTTGGAGAATATAATTGATCAAATATAGATTGGCTAACCTCACCCCTTAACAAGGCTTTTTAAGGGGATGAAGACCATTATGTTGAAATCATGTGATTAATAAATATGGGTGACACAAAAACTAAAATAAGCTCACGGTCTCGAGCAAAGGACAAAGATTAACAATATACCATTATGTTGAAACAACATATGTTGAATCCACATCAAAAGAATAGAGCAACTAATTCTTAACAAAGCAAACTCTTTCAAAAAAATTAAATAAATGGAAAACACCTAACTTATGTAGGGATGGCAACAGGTCGGGTTCGGATCGAATCAGGGCCGATTCGAATCCGATCCGAATTATGCAAATGTGTGACTGAACCCGAACCGATCCGAACGGCCATGATCCGTGACCCGATCCGTGCCCGATCGCTGCTTTGCTCTGCTTCGACCCGAGACCCGATCCGAGTCCGCCCTTCCCAGCACCAGCAACAGAGGCAACAACAGTATATTCAACACAGAGACGGGGGGAGTAATCTTTACTAATTGAATCCCTAAATTTGAAACAAGCTAAACCCTAATTTGAGTAGTGAGTCTTAAAGTAATTTACCTTGGTAAAGAGCAGGCAATAGAGGTGAGCACAGGCAATAGAGGTGAGCAGGTGATGCCGGCGAGTAGGCGACGGCGAGCAACGGCGAGATGGGTGGTATCCTGGAACGGCGACGTCGGTGACGGCGAGGCTACAGAACGGCATCGTGTTCGTGTTTTGACTTTCACAAAGAAGCGGCGTGCTTTGGTGAGTTTGGTCTGCCGAGCCCTAATTTTAGTATATATTGGTAGGGGCAAAATGTAAATGCTGAAACTAAGGGGGGTGATAATAAAAAACATGCCAGCACACTAATTCGGGTCTGGTCGGTGGTTCTGACCGAACCCGAACCCGCTCGGATCATGAAAATTGCATATTGAACCCGAAATTTTCGGATCGGAACACCCTCGGAACGGATCGGGTTCGGACAAATTGCCATCCCTAAACTTATGAGAGGTAGGGATAACCATTTTCAATACAGAAGAAAGTTTGGACTTTAAAATAGATCAGTTCTCCAGTTGCTATTCAGTCAAGTTCAAACTGCAGTAAGGCAGCAATACAGATCAAAATACTCCAAAACTTATAAGTCTATCAAGATTCAATACAAACAAGGAGCAAGAGCTTCACTTCTTCAATTTTTCACAATACTTGGTAAAAAGGTTTTTTTTTAAAAAAAAAATAGCCACAGGGCAAAAGCATATACGAAGAAGTGCAATGACAAACACTAGGCCAAATAAAAAGCACAGTACTTTGATTGCTATTCAGTTAGGTTATTTTCAAATACAGAAGAAAATTCGGACTGTCGGCACTTTGATTGCTATTCAGTTAAGTTCAAACAACAGGAAGGCAGCAATACAGAGCAAAATACTGTAAAAGAAAAATAAATACGTAAAAAACATTACAATCAAGGAAGAAGAGCTTCACTCATAGTCACCCCGATAAAATTGGGACTAACGAAAACCAAGTCAAGCGCGCCAGAGGACAAATACACTGGTTATTCACTAGTGTTTGATGCTGCTGGTGTACGTTTCATACAGATTAGGAATTCCATCCTTGTAGCGCAACACGAATTTCTCCACAAAAGCCAACTCCGACAAGCAAACAACCGAATAAAGGGATTGCTTCTTCACCAACTTCTTCTCTTTCAAGATTTTCAGCACTTCATTCCTAGGGAACACCCTCTTTTCAAAACTCAAACACAAAAATTTAGCATGAGAGGCCAAGTAAGCAGGAGTATACCCTAGTTCATTCATGAAAAAAGTCAACCCTCTACGAGTCTTAGCTTCAGAAATGATCAAACAATACGGTTGAACCTTAACCATTTTATAAATATCGGAATCAGACCAACCAAAGCTTCTAAAAATGGCAAGCCTGTTTTCTAAGTTAGGTTTACTAATCGAAGAAAGAGCATGAATACTATGCACGAACATTGCAGAATCACGGGGAATATCAAACCCGCATTCAACTCTACGCATTGCATCTTCAAGTAACTCACTCCTCCGCAACATATCTCTCGGGTAACGCATCATAAACTTCTCGATCCTCTCATCCGAGAAACCATAACTACGCAACAAGGCTATATTGGGGGGCATTCTTTTCAATGCATCAGACGAAATAAACCACTCGCAATTGTTGATAGCTTTAACAACCTTTTCATCACTACCAAACACTTGTCTAAGATAATTAACAGTGGGTATCAATCTTGATTCCAAACCTCTAGACAAAAGCATACTAGACCTCTTGAGGAGGTTAACAAGATCCGACCCGGAAAAGCCTAGGTCTTGAAAAATCTTGATTTTGGGTGCTAGGGTTATATCTACCTTGCGTAATAGAAGATCAGGGGAAGAACAAATCATGTTTCTGATCTGGGTTTGGTCTAAACCGCATTGTTTGAAGTAATTGAGAACTAAATCAGGGTTCTTGGTGGATTTCAAGTGGTTTACCTTTGTTGATGCGGAAATGGCTTCTTCTTTGGAGAGGCCGAGTGAGTTGACCAGGTAATCCACCATGAAATTGGGTTGAGCAGATGTTGAGTATTGAACAAGGAGGGAGGTGAAGCGATAGCTTGACCAGAGCTCTCTCACTCCATGGTTGCGGAGTGCCAACATTGCTGCGTCACTGCGGCGGGGTTTCGTGGCTGTCTTGGAACAAACTTGGCTTGATTGGTTTCGGGTCGGGTGTAATGTGTAGTGGATTGACACTAAAATTGTAAATGGGAGCATATAATACTAAATAGAGTAAACTCCTTTTCCGCTCCTCGTACTATGGCCCCAACATCAATTTGACACTCGTACTATTGAAACAACAAATGTATGATGCGTACTATAGTTTTATTAGCAAAATTAACCAATTTACTATTCATTTGTTAACTTTTTTTAACGAACATTATTTTTTTAACGGGCATTAATTTATTTTAACAAAACTAACTTTTGGGGAGATTTTTGAGTTTTTCGCCGGATTTGCGCCGTCGGCCATATCTCCGTCACCGATGATTATTTTACTGATCCCAACGGTCAATATGAGCGCCTGAGTGATGCGAACATACCCCAGAAATTTGACGACGATCCAACGGTTAATGAAGCGGGAATTTGATTTTTAATATAGCGAATTTTTGGAGATTTTCGCCAGTTTTCGCCGCCGGCCATTTCTCCCTCTCCGGCAATTATTTGGAAGATCCCAACGGTCATCATGTGCGCCTAGGGGATGCGACCAAAGCCCAGAAGTTTCACGACGATCCAACGGTTAACGAAGTCGGAATTCGATTTTTACATATGCGATTTGGTTTTGATGGAGATAACAAAAGTTAGTTATAAATTAATGCTCGTTAAAAAAATAACGTGTGTTAAAAAAAGTTAACGACTGAATAGTAAATTGGTTAATTTTGCTAATAAAACTATAGTACGCATCATACATTTGTTGTTTCAATAGTACGAGTGTCAAATTGATGTTGGGGCCATAGTACGAGGGGCGGAAAAGTAGCTTACTCATACTAAATACAGAGAAAATTATATACAGGGAACGAAATATTCCAACGCTGCCCTTGCCCGTCTCGTGGAAGTATACACGAGATGTCATCTACAATCTCGTGTATATGTACACGTGATGACTTGTGTATGCACACGAGATTTCACGTGTACATATACACGAGATTGTAGATGACATTGTGAATACTTCTTTCCGATGAAGCGACGCATGGAAAGTATCTTGTGATTATTTTTATTTACAAAGGGAATATTCTTAACGACATTAAAATTATGAGAGTCGCCACGCCGTTTTAATTAAAGCCAAAACATTGAAAAAAGCATTTTTAGTGGGTTCGGGGGTCAAATTACAACAAGAGAAGAATATTGAACGTTATCACTCCTATTGCCCGAATTGATCGGTCTTTCTATCATGATGAATGTGTTAGTAGTGTGTTAGTGATTTAGACCGGATCCGAAGATTGCCTACGTTCCTCTCAATGTGAGAAGCTCAGGTCAGCGTAGTTCGCAGAGAATTAGAATAGGCAGAAGAATCGGGATCATGCATAACGAGGGGGGATTACCTAAAGATTAGGGTTTAGAAGTAGTTCTAGATCATCCTCGGGTTGATGAACCCTCGATCATCATCGGCTATGAAATAACATGTAATTATGAAGATCGCAACCCTAAATATAGCATAAATAAGGTTTTGATCTATGAACACGATGAACATGCGAAGAACATATTATGAACATATGAATGAGCATGCAAAGAATATGAAGAAACTATGAATAAACATGTACGAACATGAATATAAAAGATCTACATTAAAAATAATGCAAGAACGTGAAGAAATAAGTTAGAAAACTTACCTATGTTGGCAAGAAATAAACCTTTGTCTCCTTGAGTGTTTGAATGCTTAATTAGGGAGCAAAATAGTGTTTAAGAACTCCAAAATTCGTACTTAGAGCTCTCAAAATCGGACCCCCAAAACCAATGGAATGGAATGGTTTATATAGTAGGCTGATGGGAAGATCTGATGGTCAGGATCACCCAGAGCAAGGTTGGCCGCCTGGCCATGGTTGAAGCCGGTGACAATAGTGGCCGCGTGGCCAAGATCAACGCGGGGCAAGGTTGGCCGGGTGGCCAAGGTTGCAGGCTGGCTTGATTCTTAAGCTAGGGTTTCTGCATGGTTTTAAGGAAACCATTTACTACCTAATTTGATAGATTTTGTCATAAATGAGATATTTCGGGAATCCGGGACAAGTCTTTGCAAGGTTTCTAATTCCTATAAAGTCCTTGTATTTTTGGGAAAGTCCTAATAAACTCATTTTCAGGTCGGGTACTAACAGTAGCCCCTCGGCGACGCTTCTTGCAGGGCAATGTGGGGTCGACGATAAAAGAAGGATCCGTCCGAAACATGAGTTTCAAAAACAGATGAAAGGTAAGGGAACGGCTGAACCTTGACAGGCGACCTACGTATCCACGGGGGAATCAAGCCAAACGTAGTTCAAATCTTATGGGGAAATTTAGAATGATTGTCCTCTGATGGGGAGCAACGTCTTCTGCTGGGGAAAATGCACCTGCTGGGGATGATATATGACCGCGTCGGTCGGTCTGGCGGCTGAACCTTTTCAGGTTTCCTACGTATCCTCCGAGGAATCAAGCCGGTCGTAGTTCAGAGATATTGGGGAAAGACGAGACATCGAACTTCTACTGCGGATAATAAACCTACGGATACTATCTTGTATGAAGAACGAACATTCGTAAGCAATGAAGTTATTTGGGAAAACTAAAGACTACGTCGTCTAAATAATCCCAAGATGGAATGGTAAACGCAATCAGGATCGCCAGGGTTCCTGCCGATTGCGCTAAAGTAATAGACATTGGATCTCTCGCGAACAGAAAACGCCGAGGCTTCTGCCAACCACGATCGATCAAGGACACGTATGTCATAGAGGTGCCGAAGTTTCTATGATCTCGCTAACAGAAACGCCGAGGCTTCTGCCAATTACGATTGATCTAGGATGGTATGTCATAGAGGCGCCGAAGTCTCTACAACCATACGAATCCTAAGCAAATATTCGGTGAAGAATGGAAATTTTAAGGGGCTTTCCGCACCCAAAGGTAACGAATATCAGTCAAAATTGTGCTAAGGGCATTTAAGATGAATTAAAGGGAAAAGATTAGGGACAAAAGTGGAATTTTATCTGAAGGGACAAGGTTGGCCGCGTGGCCAAACACACTAAATTGCAATAATGGCCGCATGGCCAAGACCGCTGAGTGGTCAGATCTCTTTTACGCGGATCGCTGATCTGACGGCTGGGGTTGCAAGGGTAAAAGTCGCCGCGTGGCCAAGGATGCCGACGGGCTGACTCCTTGGTCACATCACCAGACACCTCCCCTCTTCTTCTTCTTTTCTTCTTTCTTCTTCTCCCTTCCTCCATTGTTAACGAGTTAGAGAGAGAAAATTGGGTTTTTAGAGAGAGAAAGTTTGGATTTTGATAATTTTGGAGACTTCATTTCACATATCTCTTGAAGCTATGGCAGATTGGATCAATGAGGCGTTATTTAGGGATTTCCCGGGCCAAGGTGGGTATATGCTTCCACAACAAGAGCAGCAAGGAGAGGGGCACGGTAATGCTCAGGGCGGAGGAAATGTAGGGGCTGACCCAGGAGTGGGCTTTGAAGCGGCGCCCTTGATTCCACGGGGCGGTTTGAGACCACGAGCCGCGACTCGGAATTATCGTGATAATCTGCTGCGGTCTACGTTCGACCAAGATTACGATTTTTACATCGACTCTGAGCGTCATTGGTCGATGGGGCTTCCGGAGACGCGAGAGGTAAATTTCGAATTTTCATTCCTCTCCTTCTCGCACATTTGTATGTTTTATGCACATAATATGAAATGCTAGAATAATGGAATGCTAGAATTTAAATTGCTAGAATTGTAAATTGCTAGAATGGTAACATACCTGTGCTGTGTTTACCTGCAGAGGATCAAGGCTCGTGGGTCCACAGTGACTGTGGGCAAACTGTGGGCGTCCCTGCCGGAGGGACCGGGCGGTTTGCATGCTCGGATCGAGGCTATGGGCTTTGGCCCATTCTTTGACAGTGTCCGCATGGTCGGGGCTACCCTGAAGGTGGCAGCGGTGATAGAGGTGTGCCGGGAGTTCTGGTGGGATACCACCCATACCTTCCACTTCAGTTGGGGAGAGATTACCATCACGCCGACGGATTTCGCGGCCATCACAGGGTTGAGGTTTACTGGTACCCCTTTGCCTTTTGATGAGAGATTGGCGGAGCGGCGGGACTATAGACAGGCTCTGCTGGGAGTCGACACCGACCTGGGAGGAGGTGTCAAGGGTTATGGAGTGGAGGCCGGGAAGGTGAATCGCTTGGTGGAGGTGGCTATTGAGGCCTTTAGTAGGGGGGAATATGATTTGGATTGCTTGGTCCGGCTGTTCTTATGGTACAGCTTTTCAGAGATTTTGTTTCCCAGTGGGGCTACTGTCTGCCGGTACTCACTGCTAGGGGCTCTTGTGGACTTGGACTTAGTCGGTGGGATTTCTTGGGGTGGAGCTGGTTTGGCTGAGATTTACCGGGCTTTGGACCATTGCTCGAGGGCTAGCTCGTCGGCCTTTGACGGGTTCCAGTTCGCCTTTGAGGTACGCTCTTGACTACCCTTCTTTTCACTTGTTGAGATTTCTGCTCCACGCTTTGGTCTGAAATGTCTCTCTCATTATATGCACAGGCTTGGGTGTACGAGGTCTTCGGTGTCGCCCCTTTTCAGTTGGTGATGAGTGCTAACAAGGTTGTTCCCATCATGTCGTACTGGTGCAAGGGCAACAGGGCTCCTCCCCGCAGAAACTGGGACAGGAAGACAGTGGATGCTGCTGATCTGAGGAGGGTGTTCGCGATGTCTGAGCCTGTTGGGGTTAGATTTTACCCATGGAGCCCGGCCAATGAGGCTTCGGTGGGTCCCTATGTAGTGGATTTGACCGCTTCTAGGGTTCTGCTTGTGGGTCTCACCGGGGAGGCCATGTATCTTGGAGAGAGGGTGGTTCGTCAGCACAGGGCTGGTGCGTTACCGTGGGCTCCTTATGACCCTCCTCGGGATATGCTCCGTCCTACGAGGTTGGCGAATTTCTTGGCTCCTACTTCGGCAGAGCATTACAGAGGGAGTGATGACTATGCCGGCTACGTGCGGACACGGCTGATTAGCCCTCAGGTTCGGGCTAGGATGTTATCGGGAGATGGATCGAGCTCGGCCCGTTATGTAGGTAGGAGTAGACCTTTGGTTGATATGCCCTTTCGCTCGAGTAGCGTGAGAGTGATGAGGGGCGGTCGGGAGGTGGAGCTTAGCTTGGAGCCGACTGATGCAGATCTCGTTGAGGAGACATTCATTCCTCCGCCTGACGCTGGGGTACGGCTTTGTGCTTTATATTAGTCATGTTTGCACACACCTATTTCTTTCTGCATTGTAATCATTTGCCTTGGCTTCCCTTTCAGGTGACTCGGGAGGCATATATCCGTTCAGCTCGGCGGGAGAACGTGTTGATGCACTTACTGAGGGAGGCGTACCATTCATGTACTTGTCAGAGGGACGACGTTGCATCACCCCAGCGTCGTGAGCGGTCTCCGAACGGTGCGGGATCTTCTCACCTTGGTGGTCGAGCGGTCCGGGGACGGAGTTCGGGTGCCGTTAGCTCTCGGGCTTTAGCGCGGCGTGGAGACACCACGGAGGAGGATTCTGATTAGGCGGGGCCCATCTTTCCATCTTTATTTCCTACACTGTTAGCTAGTAGAGAGCAGAGGGATATGTATGTATAGAACAGATGTACAAAATGCATGTATGTATATTATGTTCTAAAATGCAATTTTATTGTGGGAGCCTACTTGTGCAAACTGGTTATTTTACAAATGTTCCTAATTTTATACAATGCATGAGCCACGGAAGGGGGCAGGTACATAGTTGCATGGATCTGTCACGGAGTGGGAAGAAACAAACTGGATTTCTGCATGGGGCGATGTTGGCCGCATGGCCATGGCGAGGTCCAGAACAATGTTGGCCGCCTGGCCATGGCAAGATCCGGAGCAATGTTGGCCGCGTGGCCATGGCAAGGCATGGAGCAATGTTGGCCGCGTGGCCATATCTTCCAAGATCACAAGTGGCCGCGTGGCCAAGTCTGTAGTCGGCTCTGCTTTTCCTTTTCCTGGCAAGAGTGGGAGTCCGTACCCTATTTAATGAACCCTTTGCAGCCATCAAAAACGTACCAGCAACCTTTTGAGCAGTTTTTTGAGTTCCTTTTAGCCAATTTTCTTGCTCTTTGCCATGGATCAAGAGGCTAGGATCACAAGTCTTGAGAAAAAAGTCTTTATAACTTCTTTGGAGAAGTGGGTTGCCAAACTTCCTGGTTCTAGTCGTAGGAAACTTGATGAACGGTATGGGATAAAGTGTCTTTGGTCACTTTTGCACATGAACTCCAATACCAACCTCTTGCAAGCCTGTGGGAGATTTTGGAATGATACCCTCCATGTCTTCAACTTTTCATTCAACGAGATAACACCCACTTATGAGGACATCGCGGCATTATGTGGCTACGAAGGGAAGGGTAAAGTTGCCTTGCCTTTTGACTTCGTTTGCTTGAGGGACAAGTTGATGACCTTTGGCGTGCCCGCGGATGACTTTGATAGGTATGCTAGGGGCGGTTATGTCGACCTTTCTTGGATGCCACAACACTTTATACACATGGATGTGGCCTCTGACCGTTCCTTGGACCATCTTGCGTTATGTCTGTTTGCCTCTATTCTTTTCCCTTCTGAGGTTGGATTTGCTAGTGAGGGGTGTTTGGGCATGGTGAATTCGGCTCGTTTAGGTTATGACGTTGTACCGGCCATTCTTGGGGAGATGCTCTGTGGGATTCCCCATCTCGCGGCTTATGGTGGGATGCCTTGTGGTAGTGATAGGCTTTTGACCATGTGGTTGCAAGAGAGGCTTCGAGTGAATAAACCGGCGGCTTCTCTGAAGGTGGCCCCATGGATGCACCGCATTAGAGGCATGGCGGAGTGGTTTGAGGGCATGACTCTCAAAGGTTGGGAAAAGTATTTGGCGGAAATGGTGACTGACGACATTCAGTGGGTGGTGCCCCATTGGCACATTCACTCTGTGAGGGAGAAACAAGTGGGACTTCACATGATCAAAGTTCCGACCCTTTCTGGGACTACCTTTTACTATCCCTCTAGAGTGCTTCGTCAGTATGGTTTGGTGAAGACCACCCCGGAGGGTTGGGACAAGGAGAGAGATGATTTTCCTTTTGGGATACTTCAGTTGCATGATAGTGCCTCAGTCCTTCTTTCTCAGATGTGGGGCGAGGCCGGCTTTAGTCGTAGGACCTTCCTCACACGCTCTAGCAACACCTTCCTGCCACGCGAGTATTTGGATTGGTATATGGGGAGACTTGGGCATGCGGAGCAGACTCTAGAGACCCTAAGGGGCACTATTTTGGGATCCTGTGCTCCAAGTTTTTCATTGAGAATTAAGGAGGCTGAGGCTTATGAGAGGAGGATGAGTAAGAGCGTGGCTAACGGAGGCGGAGAAGAAGTGGGGGCGTCAAAGAAGAGGAAGGGCGAAGAGGCTCCTAATGGCAAGGCTAAAGGTGTTAGCGAGTTCGAAAGAAGATTTTGTGAGAATCCTAGCAAGAAGAAAGTTCGCCGTGGGCAAAGCAAGAAGAAAGAGACCTAGGGCACAAATGGCACTAAGGAGTAATCCCGAGCGTCTCCCCATAGTCGTGCAGACACATTAGTTTAATTTAGTTTACTTTTGTTTTACTTTCAATTTCAGAATAGGTTATTTATTCAAAAAGTATGTCAAGCTTAGACTCATCAAATAAGTGTTAACATGCAGTGACTATGGAAATAAAAGTTTTTTCTTTCAGAAAATACAACTTCTATCTTTATTGCTTTGTGACAGGGTTTGGATGTTTATTTGTTTTTTTAGACCGCACCTTTTGAAAGGCTGCCTACGTTCCCCTTTTACAAATAGGACTAAGGGGCTCAGGTCACCGTAGTTCACTCCAGTCGGACTAGAATGATTTTAGAGAAAGGGAAGATAGAAGGGGGGATGCTCTAACTTTTGCCTAGACCGCCCTTGCGGGTTTTCGATCTAGCGAGCTTTGTACGCACCCTTATTTTGCATAGACCGCCCTTTGCGGGTTTTCGGTCTATCGGGCTTCTTTTTGCGTAGTAAACATTTTTTTTTATTTTTATTTTTATTTTATTTTTTTTGTAGAAGGGGAGTCTAGTCATAGTAGCGTCTGAGCTTGCTGAGGTTGACTGGTTCTCTGAACGGGTTGCCATCCAAATCTGCCATTCTGTCTAGTCTTGTGGCGTGCTTCGAGCTTTGGTCATTGCGTCGACACGTTGATTCAAATCCCCTATTTTTCTTGAGATGTCTTGAATCGTTAATGCAGTCAGGTGTGAGAGTACCTCTGGTCCGTTCCTCACATAAGGCTCGATTTCGTAGCAACCGATGAATTCTAAGTTTTCGTTTTCCCTATAGAACCAGAATCCTCTCACGCCGGTGAGTATGTTCTCGTCTATCAAGCCTTGGATTCTCCTTTGTAGAGCGACACAGTCGTTGGTGTCGTGGCCTTCGTCTTGGTGGTAAGAGCAACTTTTGGTAGGTTCAAATGGTTGAAGGGGTGGTAATTCGGAGAGGAGTGAATGTTCTCCTAGAGGCTGCATCTTGCCCATTTGTCTCAGTTGGTCGGATAATTTTGCGAAAGGGGTCCCCCTTCTTGTGTATCGGTGGACTGAGAGGGGGGAGTTGTCCAAAAACCTTTGCATTTTTTCACTGATTTCTTTTTCCTGGCGCGAGGGCCACGATTCTGTCGTTGGTGTTGTGGTCTGAAGTTCATTCCCATGTGCCGGGTGCAGGATTGGGGTATTCGCGAGGTACTCCTTGAGGCAGCATAATGCGAATTCACATCTCGAACTCGTTTCTTGGTTGCGGGCCCTTTCTATTTCTCTGAGTGTCAGTTCCCCCACTGTTGTGAAATGGTTGAGGTATTGCAGTAACTTGATGAGTTCTTCCTTTTCGGCTTTGTTCCGAGGATATTGCATTCTCAACACGGCTCGAACTCGCCGACTGATGGTCCTCCCCGAGGTTGTGGAGGGGGTCGCTTCTTGGTCCTCTTCGATTGTCTCGACCTGGTTATAACCGGCAAACCCATCAATGAATGACTTGGCCTCATAATGGGCGGTCGCGTCCGCCAACATGTCGATATTTGGCAGGGGGAAGTCATCCTTCGGCGTAGCTTTGTTAAGATCCCGAAAATCCACACACACTCTGACTTTACCGTTGGATTTCTTGACAGTCACCAAATTTGATAACCAAGTTGGATACTCGATCACCCTGATGAAACCCACACGGAGTAGCTTCTCAATCTCTTCCTTCACTTGCAAAGACCATTCCGGCTTAATGCGGCGCAGTTTCTGTTTGATTGGCTTAGCATCTTGTGCTGTCGGGATTCTGTGCTCTACGATCGAGTTGTCGAGCCCCGGCATGTCCTTATAAGACCATGCAAACACATCCACATATTCTTTGAGTAGCTCAATCAGTGCTTCCCTTTCGGCTCCGCTGAAGAAACTCCCAATCTGCGTTTCCTTAGGCTCGGCTTCGGTTCCCAAATTCACGCATGTTATCACCTCATCGGCAGCTTGGGCTCGAGAGTCTTTTTGATTAATAACCTGTTCTGAGATTTCTTTAATGTATTCATCATTTAATGTGTCTGTGTCTGCCTCTTCTAATGAATCATTATTAACTAAGTGTATATCATTAGTTTGATTATTAGCCAATTTATCAGTTAAAAGAGTGACTATGGAGGGATACTCGGAAAGGTCGAGGGTTTCATTCATGGCAAAAGGGAAAATAGCGTTTGCAACAAGATCATAGTCTTCAGACGTAAGGTCGTCAGACTTAGAGGAAGACTCAAATTCAAAATGTAAAACACTAGACTCTGGGGACGGGGATTTTGGGTAAGTGACAGGAGATGCTGCAGGAGTGGCGACAGGAGAAGGAGTAAGCCCCAGTGTTCCCATCATAAATTCCGGAGTAGCTATAGGTCCCCCAATGATGCACCAATTCTTGAGCTTGTCCCCATGGGTACCACTAATGTCCTTGGGTCCACCTTATCTTCAGAATCGTCCCCGATGACGGCAACCATGTCTTCGTGCAGCCCCAGATTACCCAGATGTTGAAGCAGATATTGGCCGTCCCACGTCTCAATCGAACTTGGAGTTTCTGCGGCTTCTATTGCTGGCTTGTCAAGGGTTGCGGCTTCAAGTTGATCTGCCAAGTCATCTGCAACCTTAGTGGAGTACTCATGCCTGATGGTTCTAACTCTGCCCGTGGCTTTGTCATATTCCATGTAAGTCAGCTTCATGTTGGACCGATCGAATTCCACATCTCTGAAAATCTCGAACCCTTTCTGCAATTTCCCGGTGTGGTCAATCCATGGCTCGGCGAACTCAAAACACGAAAACTCCTCGCCTTCCCTGACAAAGTAGCTATTCAGGGACAGGCGATTTGGCCGCATTTCATGC
Source organism: Campanula takesimana (assembly GCA_026119855.1). Lineage (NCBI taxonomy): Eukaryota > Viridiplantae > Streptophyta > Magnoliopsida > Asterales > Campanulaceae > Campanula > Campanula takesimana. The sequence continues at coordinate 979,692 of JAOWBW010000195.1, read as the reverse complement.
TTTTTGCAGGGAAGCTTCATCTTTTTAAGCAATTCTATCCTGTTGCTCCATCTTGTCTTTAGGAGTAAGGGTGTATCCTAGACCGAACAACCCTCGATGATTAACCTCTTCAACCAATTCTGTGGGGCCTTGCAAGTTCTTACCTAGCCCCAGCCCCGGTATAAAACCCATGTTACGCAGTATCTTGACAACAGGTTCCACTTTGTCCGTTGTTTTGGTGAGGTCGATGGTGCAGATCTGTGCTTGAGCGACTATTTCGAAGCCATTGAAGAGTCGGCTCTCTTCCCCATGCTTAATCTGCAAGATAGGAATGCCCTTGGTGTCCGTCCCTTGGGCAGTTACGAGATCACTGTAGATGATGGTCACTTCATTACCAGATTGAAACTTCACACACTGGTGTAGGGAAGATGGGACAGCGCCCGACTGATGTAACCATGGCCGGCCGAGTAGGAGTGAGAAGGTTGCGGGATGTCTATGACGTGGAAATCGGTTGGCAGGAGCTTTGTTCCGATGGTAATGGGCAAGGTGACTTCGCCTATCACGGCGCGGCATGTAGATTCATAAGCTTTGATGGTTTGCTTGGATGGGCGTAAATCAACACCATGAATTCCAACCACATCCATCATCCTTGAAGGCAGGATATTAATTGCAGAACCATTATCAATGAATACACGGGGGATTTTCTTGTCATTTACCTCGACAGTGATGTATAAAGGCTCATTATGATCAACTCCGAACGCTGGCTTGTCTAGCTCCGAGAAAGTGATGATGTTTCCGTAGTGGATGTTACCGATCATGTGGGTGACGTCCTCCGGGGTAATAGTGGATGGTACCATGGTGGCGGCGAGGTTTTGCTCGAGCATGAGGCGATGGGCTAGGGAGGAGGTGACTAGGGACCATAGTGAAATATGGGCTTGGGTTTGTTTGAGTTGAGTGAGGATAGGGTCTTCTTTGTCTAGGTCGGCTTGCTCGGGTTCCTTCCCAAAGATTTTCTTTGCGCCCTTCGGGTCGGATTGGTACACTTGACCGGATCTTGTAAGGATACAAACTTCTGCACGTAGCTCCTCCAAAGACAATGGCGAGTCATGACAAGGGGGCGAAACTTCGGTCTTTTCGGCCTCCTCGAAGATTTCGGCCCAAGAAAGAGGTTGAGAGGGCTTGGGGCTCTCTTCCTCTAGAGATTCGACTTCACTCACTAGTTCTTCTAAAGACAACAAGTAGCAAGAAGATTCTTTATTATTAGTCATTGGAATACAACCCATCTCATCACAGTCCGTCACAACAGGCTTGGCCGGATCAGTGATCTCACTAAGTTCTACCATGAGTACATTGCTAGCTACATAATCTCTAGGGTCTTCGACTACTCCCTTGTGGATGAGCTCTTGCACGGATTTCTTGAGTTCAAAACATTCTTCGGTAGTGTGACCGGTGCACTTATGGTAGTGGCAAAACTTTGACAAATCGCAACCAAGACGGGGGAGATGTCCTTCTAATGGTTCGAGTATTTCTAACGTCACTAATGCCATGAAGATATCCACCATCGTGAGCCCTATCTTGTTGAAGGCATCCATGAGCTCGAGGATACTAATCTCGCATGTTTGCACCATATTCACCCCACCCCCATTGTTAGGAAGAGGGTTATTCACCACATTAGGACCCTTCGGCTTCTCAATCTTCTTGTCATTGATCAACCCTTGTACTACGCGCTTCAATTGAATACAACCATCCGTTGTGTGCCCGATGTGCTTGTGATACTTGCAGAACTTGGAGGCGTCCAAATCAGTTCTTGGGTAGGCGGGCTGGTAATTCTCCAAAGGCTTGATAAGACCTCTCTTGACTAACACGTCAAAGACTTTCCCCATAGGCATTCCAAAATCGTCAAAGTGTTCCCTCTCTCTTTGCGGCGGAGCCCCGTTCCTTGTTACGGCTTGGACATCTAGCGGGACCTCTTTTTGGACCATAATCACTTGGCCGACGGCCTCCTTTCCACCCCTAGGAGGCGCAGGCGCAGTAGGAGCCTTGTAGCGGAAGGAGTTGTTGTTGTTGGTCTTTGGACTTTCCTTTGGCGGCACAATCCCAGTGAACCCTGCTTCGTACCTTACTCCGGCGTCAACCATTTCCCGCAAATCAGGGAAGTAACCATTACCTATAGCTGCTTTCATCTCCGGTAGCAAGCACTTGTAGAAAATCTGTTTCTGTTCCTTCGCTTTTGGTGGGTATTGGACCTCGCACAACCGATGATTCCACCTCTTGTAAAAATCATAAATAGCCTCGCCGGGCTTTTGCATAGTGTTCTCAAGGTCGGTTCGATTCACATGCCAATCCAAGTTAGCTTGATACTTCTCACAAAAAATGGCACTGATTTGATCCCACGTTTGCCTCTCGCTTGGTTCTAGCCCAAGAACCAACGCAGAGCTATACCATCTAAAGTGCTATGAAATACGCGAGCCATTTGTTCGTTGGTGCAGTCACGAGCCCTCATGGCCAACACATAACTATCCAAATGAGTCTTAGGACACGAGTCACCATGAAACATTGCCACCTTAGGCATCTTGAAATCCTTGGGGAGAGCCCCCACTTGGCTAGGGTTGATTGTCTTGGTAGTCGGTGCACTTTGCTTATCCACGGTCTCGATCAACTTTCGCATTTGCTCTTGCATGGCCATAACCACAGGGTGATTGGAGATGTCGGGGATAGTTTCTGACAGAATGACGGGAGGAGTAGTGGAAGCAGTAGCAGCGGCCATCCCCATACTCAGAGGCAACGAGGGTGCGGGTAGTTTGCTAGCGGAGAGGTAGCCACCAAGCAGTTCAGGGGAAGGTTCATAGACAGCCTTGTTCTTGCTCATGGTAGTGAAACCTTGTTGGGTGTAGAGAGAAGGAGGTGGAACATTGCGGTAGCTTGGGAATGGGAAGGCAGTAGCATTGGTGTTGGGGGGATAGTTGGTATTGACCTCTTCATCCTCGACATAAATGAAATTCTCCCCATCGGGCACCAGTTTAGTCCCCTTTTGTTGAATGTGACCCTTCAACTGTTGGCTCTGGTCTTCCAACATCTTGTTGCTTTCCTCGAGATTCTTGATCTTGGCTTCGAGACCGGCGAGGAAGTTCTGGAGGCTTGGGGGAATACCATTGAGAGTGGTCTCGATGTTGAGCTCGGCGGCACTAGCAGGAGGAGCAGAGGCTGAAGCTGAAGCGGGAGTCGACATTGCTGATGATGAGACTGAGAACGTGGACGGAGTAGAAGCTTCGCGTTGTAGTCGACCACCCGAGCGGATCCAAACTTGCTTTGCTGAAAGGTTGAAGGGTAATGAAGCTTTAGGATAGGGGGAAGGCTCATGCAAAGTATATTTTAATTTACAAAAACATACATTATTTACATCCTAATTGGTTGGAAGGGGTACCCCTTTTTCGCAACTAGTTAGAAGACTACGATCAGTGGAGGCCATCATTACGTCTATAGACCCCTCGTTTTTCACCTGCATTGCACACCCCCAAACGGACAATTTGGGCGAGGGTCCTATAGGGCAAGCGGCTTCCACCAACCATCGGATCCTACGGCTAACCTTTCCTTAGAGGCATTTAACGTGATGTCTATGTTGCATCCTACGCAAGTTAATGATGAGCGGAGATCTTGACAATAAACACTCATCTCACCATGGCACGTCCCTTGTAGGGAAATCACTTTTTTGTGCACTTTCTCTCAAAGATCTCGATTCATCATTGACTTGGGGATGAATCGACATAGACAGCATGTTAATTGACTATTAAGAAAAAACTAGCCAAACCAACCGGTCAAAACCTAGGTGTGTTACCTATACTAGTGTGGGTTGACACGGGTTAGGTAAAAGGTTCCCACCGTATACGGTGAGTGGAATAGACGAGTGACTCGAAAAGAGTGCGGCATTAGCGCACAAATTCCTGCACATCGAATACTCCGGGTAATGGGGACCTGTGCAGTGCTGACACGGACTAGTGGTAGTGTGTGGCAAGAAACTAATTCTTTTTAAGGAGAAAAGAGAGAAGTTTTTAATGTTAGGATGATGCAATGCAATGCATGAGAGAGAGAGAGAGAGAGAGAGAGAGAGAGAACAATGTACAAGGGAGCATAGCAGAGTTTCGTTTGACCCTAATACTAAGGCGAAAATAACAAAGGTCCAAGGATACAAGATGCAAGGTACAAGTATTAATATGGCGGAGTGCGCGGGTGCATGTGTAAACATGGCAAGTATGTGAGGTGCATGTGTAAACATGGCAAGTGTGCATGTGCAAACATGGCATGCGTGTGCATGTGTAAACATGGCATGCGTGTGCATGTGTAAACATGGCAAGTGTGTGCATGTGTAAACATGGCAAGTGTGTGCATGTGTAAACATGGCGAAGTGTGAGGTGCATGTGAGAACATGGCAAAGTGTAAGGTGCATGTGAGAACATGGAAAAGTGTAAGGTGCATGTGAGAACATGGCAGACATCATGATGTGAACCTAAGTTTGAAAAAGTTTCAAAACATTCCCCAGCAGAGTCGCCACTGTGAATACCCCTTTCCGATGAAGCGACGCATGGGAAGTATCTTGTGATTATTTTTATTTACAAAGGGAATATTCTTAACGACAATAAAATTATGAGAGTCGCCACGCCGTTTTAATTAAAGCCAAAACATTGAAAAAAGCATTTTTAGTGGGTTCGGGGGTCAAATTACAACAAGAGAAGAATATTGAACGTTATCACTCCTATTGCCCGAATTGATCGGTCTTTCTATCATGATGAATGTGTTAGTAGTGTGTTAGTGATTTAGACCGGATCCGAAGATTGCCTACGTTTCTCTCAATGTGAGAAGCTCAGGTCAGCGTAGTTCGCAGAGAATTAGAATAGGCAGAAGAATCGGGATCATGCATAACGAGGGGGGATTACCTAAAGATTAGGGTTTAGAAGTAGTTCCTAGATCATCCTCGGGTTGATGAACCCTCGATCATCATCGGCTATGAAATAACATGTAATTATGAAGATCGCAACCCTAAATATAGCATAAATAAGGTTTTGATCTATGAACACGATGAACATGCGAAGAACATATTATGAACATATGAATGAGCATGCAAAGAATATGAAGAAACTATGAATAAACATGTACGAACATGAATATAAAAGATCTACATTAAAAATAATGCAAGAACGTGAAGAAATAAGTTAGAAAACTTACCTATGTTGGCAAGAAATAAACCTTTGTCTCCTTGAGTGTTTGAATGCTTAATTAGGGAGCAAAATAGTGTTTAAGAACTCCAAAATTCGTACTTAGAGCTCTCAAAATTGGACCCTCAAAACCAATGGAATGGAATGGTTTATATAGTAGGCTGATGGGAAGATCTGATGGTCAGGATCACCCAGAGCAAGGTTGGCCGCCTGGCCATGGTTGAAGCCGGTGACAATAGTGGCCGCGTGGCCAAGATCAACGCGGGGCAAGGTTGGCCGCGTGGCCAAGGTTGCAGGCTGGCTTGATTCTTAAGTTAGGGTTTCTGCATGGTTTTAAGGAAACCATTTACTACCTAATTTGATAGATTTTGTCATAAATGAGATATTTCAGGAATCCGGGACAAGTCTTTGCAAGGTTTCTAATTCCTATAAAGTCCTTGTATTTTTGGGAAAGTCCTAATAAACTCATTTTCAGGTCGGGTACTAACAGACATCTCATGTATACTTACACGAAATAGTGTCTGAACCTGCATTTTCACAACAGCAACAGCAAAAGCAACAAGAAACAGAAGTAGAACTGAAATTTGATTCTTAATATGATAGCACATTTCCACAAAACAGTGGGAGGGACCAATAGACCATTACACATATACTATCGCCAAATTGTATACGAAATAAAAGTGTTAACAAGGCTTATGCATATAATTCAAACATCAAAACATCCAAACATTCATACAAACTTGATAATTCAAAAACCATTACACATATACTATCCCCTACGTAATCTTTCTCTTCTTGCATCGTTATCCTGATCATAGAGTTCATTGAATGCTGCTATCCTATCTCGGTATTGGAGGATCAGTTGACTTGCGCTTGGATCACAGTGTTCCCTCCAAGTGTTCGGTGGTGGTGGTATTGGGTAATCATTGCCTGACATGTGCAGCTGCAAAAGTAATAACAGTTAAATACAACGAATTTAAGTAAGACAGTTAAATATAACTAATATAGATGAGACAGTTAAGTATAACGAATTTAAATAATATTGTTAAATTTAACGAATTAAAGTATCATACCAATATAAAATGGTTTGTCACTTGTCCCACCACAACTGCGTTTATCGGTGGTCCTACTCCTGCTGGTACAGTCACTGGAAGGCATAAGTTGCCACCGCTAGCCGAGTACGAAATGAACGCCACATTATACCTCGTGGGAATGATGTGCCCAAGATCTGGGAGGTCCATCCAATAAGTATTGTCCGGCGGCCGGACATACATAGCAATCCTACGTAAGAGTTCCTTTACATTTATCCAAGTTAGAACTCTTTGATAAAGGTCTTGGCGAGCATGCACCTCATTGTAACATTCTATGCGCACTCGAGCCCACATCTCCTCATTTCCGTATATCTGTGCTGCTACGGCTCTATAGCCACAATGTCCATCAGATGCCACATCTGTGATGCCTCCAATAAATTGGATAATGAAAGGCAGAAAAGACGTCATATACGGAGAGCTGTATATACTAGTGTGATTGGGCTGTCCATTTCCCTCTCCACGACCCTGACCCTGATCCTGTCCTCGTCCTCGACCTCGCCCTCGACCCCGTCCTCTCCCACGACCGGAAGCAGCTAGTGGTGGATGAGACGTAGGAGTACAAGCAGGGCTAGATGGTGTGGGTTCTGAAGCTGATTTCCGTATGGTGATTAAGCCCTTCTTCCATGTTTTTGAATAACTTTCTCCTTACCGGTTCAGGTGCTTTCTCAACTTTATTCAACATAGCTGATATTGCGCAAGGCTTCCGTTGACACTTTAGTCAATATGTTGTGATAAGATTACGGGTCCTCAAATCAATTGGAGTTCTGGTCTTTGATCTATTCATACTCTGTTTGATATTTTTTAGTTGGATATCCAAGATCTTATGAGCCTTTTTGAAGATTGTGTCAAAAGTAGAAGAAGCACTCCCCAATGCCTTCTTCAACCTGTTATGCTCACCCTCAGTCCTGTTTTTGGTATGGGTCCCGAAGTGTGGTAATACATCCGTGTGCATAGACAGAATATTCTGAGAGTATGGAGTAATCCATGTATCGCGGAGGTAATCCAATAATACAGGATAAGATCTGAAACGGTCACAAAGCCCTTGCCAACGTTCGTCCCATTCGCCGGAGGTAGGGGCTGAGATTGCATAATTGAAACTCCTCATGAATGATTCTGCCAAATCCTCGCTACCTGTATGACTCAACCCATGCTTTCTAACATTGACTTCGATATGCCTCCGACACAAGAAGTGTGCGGTGTCGGGAAAAACTGTACGGAGAGCGCTGATGAAACCTAATTTACGATCAGTGACAAAAACTGTTGGCAACTGGGGAGGTGTAAAAAGACTGTGCAAATTATCCAATGCCCATATGTAATCATCCGCACTCTGATACTTGAGGAACGCATACGCTATTGTGAAATTATGCCAGGTGGAAGTAAATCCTACAAACTGCAAGAAGTACAGTCCATAGCAGTTGGTGTTGTAAGTGCAGTCACCTTGTACAACATATGGAAAACAGTTTAGCATCTTCATTGCTAAAGGGTGAGAGAAGAATATGTCGCTGATTATGCCACTCTCAGCGTCTTCCCTCGTGTAGTATATATATTCATGATCGTCGAGTAATTTAAGGAATTATTGTAGCGGGGTCCTCCCTTGTCGTTCTTCTTCTCTATATTTTGTGATGGCATTGCGGACGTGCATCGGAGTGCTCACGTTCTTCTCATCGTACATCTTTAACATTGCTACTATGTCATTTGGACGCAATGAACATTCACTTGCGCTACACACAGCGTCATATTCGCCACGTGTCAATTTCCCGAGAGGAAAACCTTCTGGATACAAAGGAAAGCCATGATTATGTATACCATTCCTTACAACATAACCCCATAACCCATCATCCCTCCTTTCTTTGGCATGTAGTTTAAAAGTGCACTCTCTCGTCTTGCTACTACTCTTCCTAATGTTCTTTGATCTTCCGGGCCTGTGATGTCCACCAAAATGACATATTATCATCGCATAAGCTAGTTTATTTCCACTTCTCTTCTTCGAGTGGTCTATAATAAGGTGTATATTTCGACGCCTCGCGATTTCCCGTACATGTGCAAGAAGTGCATCCCTATTTGGAAATAATTCTGATGTCGTGAATTCATCACTGATATCCGGAAATGGACCCTGCAAATTACAGCACCATCAGTTTCAAAGATCCAGTATACATTTCGTGTATACATACACGACATGGTACATTACATCTCGTGTATACATACACGACATATTTATTTTTTTTAAAAAAAATCAAGGTTTTAAGGAATATGACCCAATGATGTGAAAATGGTATATGGCTACATATTTATTTATTTTAAAATAATTTCCTATATTCTAAATGACATTTAAAGTGTTTTTCATTAGTATGACTTTACTCAAAATCCAAATGGAAATTGAGTTACAAATTTGTGCCATTTTTTAAAGTTTTAAGGAATATGACCCGATGATGTGAAAATGGTATATGGCTACATATTTATTTATTTTTTAAAAAAAATCCTATATTCTAAATGACATTTAAAGTGTTTTTCATTAGTATGACTTTACTCAAAATCCAAATGGAAATTGAGTTACAAATTTGTGCCATTTTTCAAGGTTTTAAGGAATATGACCCGATAATGTGAAAATGGTATATGGCTACATATTTATTTTTTTTAAATTTTTTCCTAGATTCTAAATGACATTTAAAGTGTTTTTCATTAGTATGACTTTACTCAAAATCCAAATGGAAATTGAGTAAGAGAGAGACATAGAGCTATACTCCATGACAGAAACTAATACATATCCATTTCCTACTGAACCAATAAACTTTCAAGTTACAAAACCCACAACTAAATAAATCCAAGTAATTCAAAACACCATAATCAGTAATACATAAATCCTATCTCCTAAATGCGACCTCCTAAAATCTCGTGCGCCCGTTTAAGACCAGCTATGACGTCCTCGAGGAGCCTGGCATCAGTCAAAATTGGAAGTATGATACCTTGTGCCTGTGCAACCTCTGCAACCCCAGGCTGCGGTGGAACATCAACTGGGGGAGGTGGGTGACACGTCCTAAGTCCCGGGATCCCCTAATAGAACCTCGAACCTGGTGCGCGTAACTAACAAGAAACAAGAAACTAACGGGAAACAGGAACAATACCTGTTAGAAACAAACTGACATGATATATATACTCAAGAGTAAGGAACTAAGATAGCTCACAACGAGTTCTAGACTAAGAAAATTAAAACCAAACATGGTTACATACAGCGGAAGACATGCCTAGCACATAATCTGGCATCAAGAGATGTCTAGAGACAACAAGTACTACACAAGTCTACCCCAACAAGCCCTGAGTTTAACAACTCATACAACATCGTCCTTACCAAAGTGAAAAAGGACACTAGTCTCAAACAAGAACATCCTGCGGAGTACGTTCCCAGCTATGTCGAGCCTCACTGCGTACTATCCCCTGCTTTCCTGGGGGGGGGGGAACAAATAACGGGTGAGATAAATCTCAGTAAGCTATTAACATGCAACTACATGACATGTTATCACGCAATTCCAGTAGATACTCAAGTAATCATATATCAAGTAACAAGTATAGGAGAGGCTAAGCCAACTCAACAAGTAATCAAGCTCAAGATATGATCAGGTAACAAGTAGTCAAGTAGTGTGAGAGGCTAGACCAACTCACCAAGAAGCACATAGGCCTATCACGTATCATTACCTGAATCCTTCCTTATTTCTCCCAAGAATACCATTGTTGTCGATACTTGTATAGCTGATAACAACCACGATCAAGATCAAGAGACTGCTATGCAGTATATAAGAAGACCCGGTAACCAGTGTCATTCACAAGAACAAGATTCACGAGGTGTTCACGAGTTTAGCATTCACTTATATCAGGCGTATTGCTCTAATACAGGATGCTAAGCCCTTACTATGGCCGGTAGTAAGGGAAAAACAGACCGAATGCATAGACCCACGATTATCACTTAAGCCCCAGCTCTCGCGATAAGCGTGAACCTATACACCCCTCTGCACCAAATAAGCCAGCTGGACTCACACGAGAATGCACAAGTAGATGTTTACTTGAACTACGAGAATAGAACTAAGTCCCATATTAGTGGACCAGTCTTTATGCACCATGTAATCATGTATCATGTGCTCACAAGAATATGTACCATGTAATCATATATCATGTGCTCACGAGAATATGCACCATGTAATCATATATCATGTGCTCACGAGAATATGCACCATGTAATCATGTATCAGGTGCTCACGAGAATACAAGTACACGTACACAATCATTGCGAAGACAAATCAATCTAACAATGGCACGTAGAGTGTCCATATAACACGGTCAATCCAAGTTAGAGTCTATTAATAACAGACCTCAAACAAGTAGTAGGGTATATCATTCTATATCACTTTGTCACATGCCAAGTTTGCACGTACATATTCATATCACGTTTAACACATTAAAGTGTCTATCACGATACCCTTACTATCAAATATAGCCCAATACCTTAGACTCTAAATACGCAGTAGAATAGGTCACATCATACCTAGTCACAGTCATATCTCACGTATATGTATCGTTAGTAATCGAATACATTTTCCAACACATATTGTGTTCTGTAGTTATTCTTATTAACTTAAATCGTAGTATTCACGATTATATGAATTATCTTCATATTACACTAGTCCCTATTTTCTTTAGGAACCCATTTCAAGACAAGATATCTTCTTTATTCTTTATATACTTCATTGAGTATATACACGATTAAAACCAATCACTAGCACTTTAGTGCTTATTCATAGCATGTATCAAGTAATCAAGAAGTAACATTCTATCAAGTAAATATATGCAAGATTTGCATATACACATCAAGAATCTTTCAAGTTTATTACCATACACATATATTGGTGTCAAGGCACGTACAAGATTTTATAATCTTATATTCAAGTCTTAATCCAATTATTTGGATGTTCAAGTCATGTACAAGATTTTATTGTCTTATACTTCAAGTTACTGTCTCAACTTAAGACATTCAAGACATTCAAGACATTCAAGACATTCAGGACATTCAAGACATTCCAGACATTCAATACATATACAAGATTTTATCACCTTATATCCAAGTTCTCAATCCATTTCTTTGGATGGTTAAACATGTACAAGAGTTAATTATCTTATACTTCAAGTTCAAGCTAGGAAGATGAATTATACATCTTTCACGTATTATTTTCCAATCCTTTTCTTAGGACATTCAAGCTCAAGACATTAGTTGGTGCCCCTAAGGTACATAAACATTAACTTCAAGACACATAAAAGAGAGTTACTACTCTTATACTCAAGTTATCATTTAATTATGATTCAAGTCCACATTTCATTTGTTCACAAAGGGACTATTTTTCAGTACTAGAGTGTTCTACAACACTCCTCTAGGCCATCTAGGGTAGTACCCTAAACCTAGACCAAGAATACTTCGAATTCAAATTAAGTAAATGAGCTATTCAAATCATAGTAATCCCCTACATAGGATATTCAAGCTCAAGACACTAATTTGGTGCTCTCACAACACTTGCTAGGACATCTTATCTTAAGGCTATATGCCTTAGGAGGGATAAACTTTCATTTCATTTTAGGTTTAAAACACTTTTGTTGAAACAGGGGACCGGGCGGGCGCCTACCACTGACCGGGCGGCCGCTCAATAGAGCACTTTTGAAACCAAAACTTCTGGTGAAATAGGCGGGCGAGCGAGGGACCACCAGGCGGGCGCCTGGTACAATTTTCAGCAAATACCAAATTTCTTTCCAGACTTACAATTCTCCGTCCCAAGCGTAGGAGTATACTTTTACTAACCCTTAGGCAATACTCATGACATCCAAACAAGTTCAGAACATTACTTTCAAGTATATTTCATTCTTTTTACCGTCTCACAAATAATAGAATAATTTTCATTTATTCCATTTAAGTATTTCACCGTCCCCAAAAGTATAAGTATAATTTTCTAATATACTAATATAATCATTTAGGGATACTTCCATTCATTTCCCCGTACCACAAATAATGGTACAATTTTTTCTAATAATATTTAAATCAAGTTAATATTTTACCGTCCCAAATTTAGGACAATTTACTAACATGTGAATATACTCCTCTGGGTATACTAACACTTCAAGAAACACATTTAACATGCTCAGAACATATTTCCCAAGTCTAATTCATTCTTTCTACAGAGTCTTTTAATACTCCCTTCGTCCCAAATTTACAAGTATCACAAAATTCAACCAAATCACGAAATTAACAAGCACAAGTATCAAGAATAACACATAGGCATGTTATTACAAGCAAGGGGAGCTAATAACTTACCTACTCCGAAATCAAATTCACCCAAACTAATTTCTGTTCGGCAGGAAATGCTCTACTCACCGCCCTGATCATCTATGCGAAGTCGGATTTTCGAACAGAGGCATAATTAAGCGAGAGGAGTCGAGAATAGGGTAAAACTGAACTCCCTTTATGAAACAGAGAGAAAGAACGAGAAGAAAATGAACTTTGCTTTCTCTGAGAAAAGAAGCAACAAGATATACTTTGAAGTTTCATGAAATGACACTTAGGCCCCTCAAGTTCTAATTTTGACAAAAAGGCCCCTAAACTTTCAACTTTGACATTTAACCACCTTAATTTTCTAAAGTCGTTAAATAATTAACTCAAATAAAATAGCATATAAATATGCTAGTCAAGAATTTAACAAGCAAGTCAAGAATTTAACAAGAATTAGGACGGGCGTTACAGTGGGGGAGGTGGAATGTCAACGGGGGGATCGTGTATCGGATTAGATATCCGAACATGACTCCTAGTCAGAAACTACTCCATATAATCTGCAGTCACAAGAGAAGATGTAGTCACTAGTGGCCCCCAACGGGGAACGGGCCTGAACTCCTCCATGCTGTACTCCACCCATGAGTCCCAAACATGATCCTGGTCACCATAGTCCTTCTGGTACCCCTTCTGACCCTTTGACAAAATGCATGTCGTGGGAGCCACGGGGGGCTGTCTGGGGATCCTCTGCCGGTACCCGAACTGCCTAGTAACACGATCAGGCATGTACGCCTCAGTGATGTCACAAAAACGTATAACCCCCCTGAAGCATGAAACCGGCGGAATCGCGTCCGCTCCGGTACCATAAGGAGTCCAAAGAACCTGTGAGTAGACTTTGTTAGGCAAAGTCTACATAATAACGGAGGGAGTGTAACAATTTGAAAAAGTTTTAATATGAATAACTCACCCTGTCAACATGCATCATGTCAAGAGTGCGGCGATACCGCACTAGATGCTCTAATCCCCTCCCAGCTGTATTAGTCCGTGACCATCTACGGGCTCTCGGCTGCCCCTGCTGCCAGTGCGGGTCAGAAACTCGCCGGAAATCCGGTAAGTACTCGTATATCCAGGCCTGAGATGTATGTAAAAAAGTATTAAATACTAATCAAATGCAACATGTAATTACAGATGGGGGGAGTCGACAGAGTAAAAAGAAAGTGAATAGAGTAAGATGTACCTCTAGCAGAGTCGCACAACCACCCATCTGCTTGCATCCGGATCTGGACGCTTTTCCCAACTCTCGACATAAGTATGCCAACGTAGCTGATCCCCAGGAGAGAGTGGGGAGTGTCTCAAGATCCATGCACAGAGAAGGTAGGCTGCGGGCACCTTATCCTGACTCTTATCCACGAACATCGTGCAACCCAATAGGTGCAGGATATACGTAGAAGCACGCTGGGCATCTGTCATGCCACCTATACGGGAAGAAAAGAGACGCCGGACATCCTTTAGTAAGTACCCAGTGCCACTCAAATGAAGGTGTCTACTGATGCCGGATACGTCAGGCACTGGATCCGGATACCGAACATGTGCACCTACACAGCTGACACCTGTAAATTGAAGATGAAATAACACATTTTAGTACATGAGATGAATGTAGATAGTTCATATAGTCTTGAAATTGATAATATATAACAACATACCCAGGATATGAAAGACGTCATGTAACGTAATGGTCATCTCCCCCCACGGCATGTGGAACGAGTTAGTCTCAGGAGACCACCGTTCCAAAAATGCCGTTAGCAGTGCATGGTTAGGCCTCTGAATGGTGGCATCGTGCAGCTGCTGGATGCCCGATGCATCAACGTGGGTCAGCCAGGCTCTATCAGTAGCCTCCAGTTCATCACGCTTGAACCTGTTTATTCCAAACAAAAAATATAATCAATACTCGAGATCGAGAAAAGCATGGGATGATAATTAATGGAATTTTTAGAGTGTGTGCCATATAACTTCAAGATTTTAATAGTTTCACATTAATAATTATCTTACTTGTGCAGATGCTGCAGTCTCGTATGGAAAGTCACCACTGACTCACTAGTGGCGTCCCTCCAAATCTCTCGGGCTCTGTGATCACCAAACCCGTATATAAGAGAAACAACCTCTGGGCCGCCACCTGGGTCACTCTGAATCTGCCATGATGGTGGCTCCTCCTCACCCGCATCCTGCCTCCTCCTCCGTCCCTGCCCTCTAGCCACATTCGGACCCCGCCTCCTCCCATGCCTCAAAGGTCTAACATCTATCTCCTCCTCCTCCTCCTCCTCCTCCTCCTCCTCCACCTCATGCTCATCCTGCCCCTCCCCCTCCTCCTCATCCTCACTATCCCCTTCCTCTTCCTCCTCACTATCCCCTTCATTCTCCTTCCTATCCTCACTATCCCCCTCCTCCTCCTCTTCCTCACTATCCCCCTCCTCCTCCTCCTCCTCCTCCTCCTCCTCCTCCTAAACGTCATCAGATGCTACCGCCTCCTCCTCCTCCCTCTCCTCCTGCTCCTCCTCATCTGTGCCTTTCTTGTCATTCTTAGACTTGGTCCGCTTTTCTTTTCTCTCCGAATTTTCAGCCTTCCTCTTTCTATTGGACGCGGTCATACGTTCACGTGCCTACAAAAAAACAAATACGAGACAATAAATTAGCTATTTAGCATATGGAAAATATGAACAATGTAAAGAAAATTAATGGCAGAAAGCATCTCATGTGAAATCACACGAGACATATCTCGTGTGAAATAATACGAGATGCATCTCGTATAAGTTCATACGAGACGCATCTCGTATAAGTTCACACGAGATGTGTCTCGTATGAACTTATACGAGATGCGTCTCGTATGAGTTCACACGAGATGTGTCTCGTATGAGTTCATACGAGATGCTTTCTGCCATTAACGCCGCCTCTAAACCCAGTTCATACAAAAATTATGGAAGAAATTTGAAACAATAAAACAAAAATTAGACATTGGGAATTTTTGGAATGTAAAATTAGGTTTAAATTTACATAGTTACCTTCTTTACAGGCACGGTGCTAGAAGAAGCTCTGGCGGCGATGACAGTGGCGGTAGAGGCGGCGGCAGCGCCGGCATGGACCTTCGAAATTTTTACTCTCGCCATTCTTCGTCGTCGTGTGCTGGTGCGCGGCAGGGCTTCGTCGTTGTCGTTGTTTAGGAGAGAGAGACTGGAAAGAGGGAATGAGTGAAATCAAAAAAAAAAAAAGTATATAAATGGGTATTTTGGTAATTTACTTAATTCCCTGTATTTAACTTCTCTGTATATAACCATATCCTTTTTCTCTGTTGTGAGCAAGCCAGCTCTTTTCCGCTGCTTCTCGCGTCCTCCTGCCGCTACAGCCGATCGCCGCATCTAGCCCTTCCACTTC
Source organism: Campanula takesimana (assembly GCA_026119855.1). Lineage (NCBI taxonomy): Eukaryota > Viridiplantae > Streptophyta > Magnoliopsida > Asterales > Campanulaceae > Campanula > Campanula takesimana. The sequence continues at coordinate 963,688 of JAOWBW010000195.1, read as the reverse complement.
CCATATCGCGACGACATGTGTCTTCCTTAAAAAAAAAACAATAACTTTAAAATGCTATATTTTGAGATTTATAACTCAGAAAAAATTTAAAAATACTGTTGTGTTTGAGACGAATAAAACTACATAGATCATGATATGGTTTGATTTAAAAAAAATATATATTTTTTTACACACAAAAAGTTTGAGCTGCTCATCAGCTAAAATGTAACACTGTGTTCTGATAAAAGTAACAGTTTCATTTTCAAAAAGTAACACTTTTCACAGTCAAATGTAACAGCAATTTTTATTTAGTAAATGTTACTTTTCTTCTTTAAAAAAAAGAGTAAAAATTCATATATATAATCGGGTTTGCATTTCAATTGTTACTTTCTCAATAAAAAAATTGTTACATTTTAGATATAATGTTACATTTAAGAATATAAACTGTTACAATTGAGAAAAAAAATATTAGATTCATTTTTTATAAAATGTAACATTAGTTTAGTTTGTCAATCTTATGTTAATTTTGAAAAAAAGAATGTTACATTCCTTTATAAAAAGTGTGACATTGGTTTAGTTGTCAATCTTTATGTTATCTTTAATCTATTGTAGCAAAACTGTGGTACATTTTGAAAAGAAAAAAAGTGTTACATTTGAAAAAAAAGTGCTACATTTCGTTATAATAAGTGTTACTTTTGTTGAGTGGAAAAAAGTTAGGGGTGGCAACAAAAAAAAAAAATAAAAAAAATCGGCTTCGTGCGTCATCGCACACCATGCGGCGGCCGCACTGGAGACTCCCTCTTAAAAATATATAAAATAAATTAGAACACTATACCGTTATTGTTCAAAAAAAAAAATTAATACTAGTATATCATTAACTATCCGGTGCTTAATTGGTAAAAAAATTATTTAAGCTAAAATTTTAGGAAAAATGCGCTTTTTCTAACTCTAAAGAAAAACGTGTTTTTAAAATATCGCGGTGACATTTTTGTAAATATGTGAAACTTCTTTTGAAAATGCGCGGTAGCATTTTGTAAATAATCGGAACGTGTCAAAACCTTCTGGCACTCTTATAAACTGCATCTGGTATTCTTAAAATGCATTGACGATACTTATCACTCAAACTGGTTGTGCCAGTGCAAGTATTTTGTTGTGTGAGTTCATTTGTTTTTCATCGCCGGTAAGAAAAGAAAAGAAAAGAAAAGAAAAGAAAAATTTGGAGTTTTTTAGTGCTAGTAAGAGTGTATTTTAGTTGTTTTGATAATCAGTTGTTGTGTTTTTGATAGACATTGAGCATTTTGAAAGAACCTTTAAGGCTAAAAAGAACATTTGAGACTGCTAGCCAGAACCTTTGAAACTGATAGTCAGAAGTTTTTTATTATTTATTTATTTATTTATTTATTTATTTTTTAAGGAAATTTCGAGAGCAACAAAAAACATGGGCTCTACCCCATGATTACGGGTTTAAAAACCTCAAAAGACGTCATTTAGACCCTCAAACAGACCTTTTAAGTTTTTATTAATGACGTGTTAACAGATAGCCAGTGACAATATTTAAGATGACCGGTTGATGTGTTACAAAAGTCCAGATAGTGTGTTGAGGAGTGCCATATTATGTTGACAAGTTTCGATTATTTACAAACATGCCACTGCACGTTTTAAAAAAAATACATTTTTCTTATTATTAGAAAAAACGCGTTTTTCATGAGACTAACCCATTATTTAAAGCAACAACTGAATAAGCAATTACTCCATCCGTCCCAATTTAAAGTTCTTAGTTTGACTTTGCACGGAGATTAAGAAAAAGTAAATGTTGTGAGTATGAAAAGTAAAGTAGGAGGGAGAAAGTGGGTAGGGAGTTTTTGTTGTGAAAATGATAAGTGGGTCCCACTTTCCATTTTAGGTAATAAAACAAAGTAAGAACCTTAAATTAGGATAGTCTAAAAAGAAAAGTAAGAACCTTAAAACGGGACAGAGGGAGTACATAAAACATTTCACTAAGTTTAAAATGGAGCTTGCCAAATCCATCTTTATTACTTTCGTCCCAAATTAAGTTTAATACTCTTGTCCGGGCCGTCTCGGTTTAAAGTTTTTACTTTCATTTTTGGTGTGTTTTATTTTAAAGTTGTAAGTTGCTTTATTTCTTAAATGACAAAATATGAACATTGTATTGGAAAATCTTATCCTCATATAGTTCATATATTATGAAAAAACCATCACTTGCCCATTTATTTTTCATCCACTTACTTTATGAATAGACAATTATATTCTCCATTCACTACTAATTTTTACCCGAATTTGCTTCGGTTCTTTAATAAGCGTGCAAAGTCAAACTAAGAACCTTAAATCTAAAGGGAGAGAGTAAGTTTTACGTAATTGTAATTAAAAGTAAATTTGAATTTAGATTAAAAGGCAGAGTAGTATCACATATTTTGAACAACGTGTTGGGGAATTTGGGGGATTTTCCGCATCCACTAACCCATACTAGCAGTCATCACTATGAAGAAAGTAATTTAACACATGAATAATAATATGAAAAAACAAATAACGCCGATGTTTGATAACCCAGTCCATCAACACATGACTACATCTGGGGGGAAATTAGCGAGGATATCATTATAATAAGTAATGATTATTACAACTTAGCACATGCACTCACATAGATCTAGCGTGGCTACTCTCCATGAACAATCTCTCATACATATTATCTCACCTCCACAAGAACATACAAATAACATGACCATGGCCGGGTTGTAGGATCGTCCCACATGTCTCTCCTAGTCCCCCGGCCCCCTCCAATACACTATCTTGTGGATCTCGTGTATCCTAGCTATATCCTATTAAACACACAATATTCTAGATGAAATCCCCTTTATATAGGTGTAGGAGAATTCCTAAATCAATACATGAAAGAAATCTAGTCAAAATAGGAAACTGAGAAAAACTAGGTTGTCCCCGACATGCACGGCCGTGCAGACCTTGCTACTCGGCCATGCATCTTGGCCATGGACTATGCCTGGAGCAGTCATGCTCTATTATTCACTCAAAACAGTAGCTTCCTCCCCGTAGTGCACGACCGTGCAGCCCCTGTTCTGCACTTTCTCAATTTCCTTCTTCTTTTTGACATCTATTTGATCTCCACCAACCCTCTATGATTTAGACTCATTTTCTCCTTCCGTCTCCTCAGGTTTTAGGACTCCACTCTGAAAGAAATAAGCAGCTATGACTGTTCTGGAAAACAACCAGAACAGTCAACGAAAAGAAACAAAAACAACGAAAAGATCAAACTATTCTAGACTCCTAGATAAACCAAACACTAAAAAAACACTTGAAGTCTTGATGAATAAGAACTTCAAGAACACAAAGACTTCTCTCAAAATATTCTGTGAATCCGTGTTCAATAATGGTCGGATCCCTCTTCTTTTATAGCCGCTCAATTCCTTGTTTGGTGAGAGACCTACATTCCTAAAATACAAAAGAGATAACTACGAAAGATAAACATTAGTAAGTTAGTCAACTAAATCATAATAATAATAATTAACCTAAAATAAACTACTCCTAATATAAACAATTAAAGTCTTGATGAATAAGAACTTCAAGAACACAAAGACTTCTCTCAAAATATTCTGTGAATCCTTGTTTTGTGAGGAGACACGTGATTAGCATTAAATCTCTCATTGTTTTTCGAAGTGCCCTCACCTTCCTTAATAAAAACTGGATCTCCATAGCCTAATCCTGATTTTCCTTGATTCCCCATTTTCAGAACTTCATCTAACTTAGCCTTACCATTGTTAAGCTTTGTTTATACTTTTCACACTCATTATATTTTTTGGTAAGCATGACTTCTAACCTAGTTATGGAGTCCTTTTGAGTATCATTTTCACTCAGCAATCTCTCATTTTCAGCCTTTAATTTCAGATTGTCAGAGGTGAGTTTTTCACTTACCTGCCTAAAAACCTTAAGTTGTTCCATTCTTTTGGACCAATCTGCATGAAGCTCAACATATGTATTGTGTAGATCTTCATAGGTTGCACTATCTTCATCCTCCTAATTGGATTGCTCAGTTTCACCTGCAGAAGTGGAGTTAAAACAGGAATACATGTTAGCACCATCTGAGTAGTCAGTTGTGCCGTCAGTTGACAGCACATCCTCACTATCAGATTCACTGTCAGAAAGGGAGGATTGTGATGATCGTTAAAATGACAGGTTTGCTGTCTGATCGTCATCATCTGAATCACTTAAAGTTGCAGAAAAACGCATCCCTCTCTTTTTGAGTGTGTTAGTACACTCATTGGCATAGTGTCTAAATCCTAAACATGCTCTACACTGAACGGACTCAATAGATATTTTGTTTTCAGAAAAAAAAATTTGTTCTTACTTGTTTCTTTCTTGAATGATTCAATCTTAGGGGAAGAAGCAGTAACCTTATAGGGAAACTTTTGTTGACGTTTTTTATTCAACATTTTGTTGAATTTTTGAGTGATTGAGTCACATTCATCTTCCTCTAAGTTTGAGTCATCAATATCTTTTGATAATTCTACAAGATCTTTGGACACAGTAAGAGCACTAGCAAGAGCAATTGAATTTACTTTGCTAGTTTGTTGCACTTCAAGGTTCAATTCAAACATAGCTAGAATACTTAGAACCTTTTCAAGACTCACGGTCCGAGTATTACAAGTTTCTTCAATGACAGAGATTTTGATGTTAAATTTTTCTGGGAGAGTTCTTAAAGCTTTACTTATCAGCCTTGCATTAGAGATGGATTCTCCCAATGCAAAGGATTCATTTGAAATATCCATGAGTTTAGTAGAATAGTCTTGAATAGTTTCATTTTCTCCCATTCTTAAATTTTCAAAATCTGTCATTAATCTTCTCAATTTTATTTGTTTGACACTATCAGACCCTTCACAATGGAGTTGTAAAATATCCCAAGCAGTTTTGGCCAGGTATGGTTAAAAAATAATCGATACAAATTGTGATCAACATGATCAGATATGGCAGCCATTGCCTTTGCATTGTAGTTTGCAAGGGCAATTTCTTCCGTGTTCCAATCTTGCTAAGGTTTTGGGACAATTTTTTTTTCCTTTTTCTCCTCACTAGTTGCATGAGCTTTTTCTTTTGGATCAACTACTTCCATAGTAGGGGATGTATATCCCACAAGAATACTGACCCAAGCACGATGATCTATGTTTTTAATGTACATGATCATCTTTGCCTTCCAAATGGTATAGTTTGAACCATCTAGTGTAGGCGGCTTATTACGAATATGAGTACAGTCCATGATTGCTACTTTCAAAGATCGATCTCAGTATGTCGAGATCAGGCTCTGGTGCCAATTGAAAGAAATAAGCAGCTAGGACTGTTCTGGAAAACAGCCACTTGTGAGTACAGTTGTGCTCACACGTGTCAAGACAGTTGTCCTGTCAACTGTCAACGGACAGAAACTCAAAAAACACAGAAACGCATCGGAATAATTAAAACAGAGATTTAAACACTTCAGCAAGAATTACTTGCTGGAAAACTTTCATTAATAAAAAGGTCTTGCAGAATACAAGACAATGAAAGAAACAAAAACAACGAAAAGATCAAACTATTCTAGACTCCTAGAATAAACCAAACACTAAAAAAACACTTGAAGTCTTGATGAATAAGAACTTCAAGAACACAAAGACTTCTCTCAAAATATTCTGTGAATCCGTGTTCAATAATGGTCGGCTCCCTCTTCTTTTATAGCCGCTCAATTCCTTGTTTGGTGAGAGACCTACATTCCTAAAATACAAAAGAGATAACTACCAAAGATAAACATTAGTAAGTTAGTCAACTAAATCATAATAATAATAATTAACCTAAAATAAACTACTCCTAATATAAGCAATTATATAAACTATAATTGAATTAAACTAAATATACACATAATTCCTAAATTAAATAAACTCTAAATATATACACTAAATAAATCAGAATCACAAAGATACAAAATAAAATATAAGAGTATTTCATACTCTTTCACACTCCCAACACAACTGTAGACGGAGTTAACTCCAGCTCGCTGCAAACGGCCAAGATGTGACCACCTCACCTTGTGTTTATGTTTAGCAAACAAGGTGTTTATAAGATCGATGAGACTCACAATTCACCAAATCGATCTCAACCACACGAGAAAAAGTAGTGATGCTCGGTGCTTGCTAGAGCATTGAGCACTAGCGCGCGGGAGTCCAAGCATGACCCAACAGAACCGGATAGGTGGAAATGATTTAGAGGTCGGGGCCCCGAAAATTCATGCGTCAGCTGATTTTGTTTAGGCCCCTTCTCCTCTTTCTAGTAACTTCCACTCATTTCTCCTCCTCTTCATCATAAACCCTAACTAACAAAATTCATCAGGACAAGAGTACGCTACAATAGAAGAAATTGGATAAGAAAATAGAGTTAATGGCGTCCGTATCCGTCAAATTATGCCGTTCCTTCCCAGTACTAACACCTCTTCCTTCCATTTCTAACGACCCATCTTCTCCTTCTGCTTCATATCTCTTCAGAAATTCAACTCGTAAACAACACTCGCCTTTCACTTCCAAATTCAAAGGTACCCATCTCTAATTTCCCAGCTTAATTCGTGCAATTAACTTCACTTTCCATTGTTTTTTGCAAGTTCTTTGAAAAGGGCGAATTTTTTTTTAGCTTTTAGATTATTGTTGTTACTGACAGTTTGATATAATTCATTAGTGTTAACTGGTTTCTTTAACATGTATTGCTTGGAATTCGGTATTTCACAAGAATCTTCGGATTATTAGTTGAAATGAATAATTAATTATAGGAAGATGAATTTAATTGCAAGATAATCTTTGTTGTAGAAGCCCAATCTTCTTATTGTTTTTTGTACCTTCAATTTGATTGTGTTATGATCTCTTGGTATTGCACAAAATATTAAAAATTATGTCTTTGTCAATAAAATCAACTGTTGTTTATATTTGATTATTAATATCGAGGGGATAACTAGGAGAGTGTTTGTTGATCCCTTAAGTCGGAAAAACGAGGACTAAATTGCATTAATTCTTCATTTGGTTCTATTAATTCTTCATTTGGTTGGTCTTTTTACCTGGAGATGAATACCTAGCTAGAAAGCAAAAGATCAACACGAAATCAACTATCTTATACCCAATTGGTTATATTATACGGATTACTTATGGTTAATTGTTTGGAATTGTAGGTTCTCAGGTGTGTATGCAAAGGAATCAATCAGCCTCAGTCACAGTTACAGCTCTTACTGGGGATAGAACTGCAGTACCATATAATTCGGTTGCAGAACAAGTTTCGCTACCAGAACAACCTTCAAGTGGGGCTAATCATGAAGTTCCTAAAAGTGGTGAGGAGCAAAACGCTGAAGATTTAGCTGCCATTAAAAGGGCTCGAGCTTGTGACAGGCTGATTGAGGTTTTCATGGTTGACAAACCCAATCCAGCTGACTGGAGAAGGTTGTTAGTATTTAGCAAGAGCTGGAGCAAACTCCGGCCACACTTCTTTGATAGATGTCAGGAGAGGGCTGAGAATGAAGAGAATCCTGATATGCAGGCGAATTTATATCGGCTTGCAAGGAAGCTGCGAGAGGTATTTGCTTTCTTTTTTCAAGCGTGTGATAAATTTCATTGGGCATTTACTCCTTTTGTTGTTGGCTTTGGCTTGAGCTTGTTTTGTTATATCGGAGTAAGTACGGAGTATGATTATGGAACATTTTTTTCACCCAGATTGATGCTGATGTGGAAAGACATAATGAACTTCTTCGAGTGATCAAAAGTGGGGAATCTCAGCTTGGTGATGTGGTTGACAGTCGGCGAAAAGATTTCACAAGGGAGTTCTTTATGCATCTTCACACAGTAGTGGACTCTTATTATGAAAACCCAACTGAACAAAAAGGTGACACTAGAGTTTATATATTATGTTAGGCACTCGGGTAGCAAGAATAAGTATGCTGTTTCATGTTAAAACTATCCTCGAGATTACTCTATTTTCTGTACTTATCTAAAAAGGTTGAGTTTCAACAAAAGTAATCACAAGAATAATGTTTCAAGAACTCCTGTATATGTCCTTAGACGAAACTGGCTATTTCAGCAGGAAAGCCTCTCATCACACTTTGTCTTTCTGAACCCCAAGTCTAGTTGCAACTTAAATGAACTTTCCGGCAAATTGTCTCTTAGCAGCTTGTAGTTAGGTTGGTTATGAGTCTTTACTTGGAGCAAGGACTCACCTGCACATCATCTTATAGACTTTGTTAAGGATACTGTTCTGCATCAGATATATGCAGAAAATAAGGTTGATGTTCTATTTAGCTTGTTCATATTGCTAACATTTATTTTTACGAAAGATAGCATCAAGGATAGAGAAACTCTAAATTCTTGCTTGTAAGACATGCTCCCTCCGTTCCATAACAAAATACCCATTTGCAATTAGGAACGGGAATTAAGGAAATATGATGGGAAAGTAGGTTTCATTAATAAAGTAGTATTATATGTTTTCCTTTTTGAGAAAGTGGTACTTTCCAATGAGACAAAAAAAAAAAAAAAAAAAAGGCAAAATGGGTACTTTGTTATGGAACGAGGGTGTATGCTTTTTATGCCTGGGGATGTTACTCGGAAATGCTGACGATATTGTTTGTTTTCATGAATGATTAGAACTTGCGGATCTTGGGAACCTATGCTTAGATACCGTTCAAGCCTACGATGCTGCAGCTGAAAATCTTGCAGCGCTTGATACTGCGGAGTTGGAATTTCAAGACATTCTCAATTCTCCTTCGCCTGATGATGCTCGTAGGAAGATAGATGCTTTGGCTGGTAAGAATCCAGTGGACCCAGCATTTGCATCGATGATTAATAAAGCTTGGGCGACAAACAAAGAAACAGACTTAACTATGGGTGAGGTACGTAACTGCTGAAGGATACTCTTTATCTTTTTTGATTTCTCGCAAATTTGTTTTAGCAATCTCATTCTCGTATTTATAATGTTACATATGTATCGTCGTGATTTCACTTGATGATTACTTAAAAGGCTTCTTTATCCGTTCACTATGTCATTGTCTCAGTAATTATTATGTGACATGTTACAGGCAAAAGATCAGATGTATCATTTGTATTTGGAAGCAAAAGACAAGATGAAAATCGATAAAAAGGTTATTAGAGAGAGGGGCGTACCGAAAGAGATTAGGATACTCAAGCATCTTCTAAGGATTGAAGACCGTGATACTCTATTGTCCACCCTAAATGACGCTTTCACTCCAGGAGAAGAAACTGAAGGGAAGCATGTTGAATACTTTTACACGTACGTAAATACCTACTATATACTCCTTCCGTCCCAAAATGATCTTCATATTTGACTATTCAAACTTTTTATGGTCATGTTTTGTTTATGCACTTTTAAGCCTAAATTGTAGAACTGGGGAAAGAACTTTTTGGGACAATGAAAAATGGCAAGTGAGAAGATCATTTTGGGACGGAGGAAGTATTATTTTACCTTCTCAATTATTTCGTGCTATATGTGGATATGTTTGATGGCTTTTGTTCTTTCATGATATTACAGGGAACCTGAGAAGTTGTATAACCATATCAAAATGATGGTTGATGCCTACAAATCTAACGGAGGAGGTGCACTTCTCCAGGCAGCAAAGCGTCTGATGAAACCAAGGACGGTCAAGAAAATGGAAGAAATGATGAAGATAATCAGAAGAGAGTTTCTGTAAGAATAAATATACTCGCGCCCATGATGATCCTTTTTAGCTGCTTTTTAACTGTAGTTCCGGGCTCTCCATGGCTTACATAAGCTTGGTAGCTGTTGCCGGGAATGAAATTATAGCTTACAGTTCTTGTTGTAATCTACAGAAAGAAGATGGAAAGAATTATGGCGTACATACTGTTTCTGAAATGGATTGGTATTTGCATAATTTTGAAAACAACTAACAAGCCCCTTAAAATCCACCAATTCCCTTCTATTTAAGCACTCGACATCATTTAGAGTAATTTCCAAAATATGTTGGGCTTCTAAGTGATTTCAAAAAAAATAAGGACTTTTATGGAATTTTTGGAAGATTTTTGGGAATTTTTGAAGGGCTTTTCTGGAAACTCAAAAATCTCAAGGGCTCCTGAGGAAATTCTGTCCAGCAACTTAATTTCTCATTTTTCAACAAGGAATAGTATGTTTTTTCTAATTACACCTCCTTAGCATTAGTATAAATATAACACTCTATCCACTTTATTTTATTCAGACTTTTATTCAAAATTCAAGGTTGTAAACAAGGATTCGTCAATTCACTTCAGGTTTTGATGTTCTTTAATTTATTTCTTGTTTTTGATTCTTTTAGTATGAGTAGTTAAATTTCTAGATTCATGGATTGGTAGTAACAAATATTTGATCTCTATGTTATAGATTTAATTCCTCAATTCTTTCTTATTCTTGTTTATCAAAATATTCTTCATGTTAGTTTTAGGGTTTCAATTATATGTTAAGACATAAATTGATCTTTTAACTATTGGGTATCATCTGTTGCAGTAACTCGGACATTGATACATTGACTACTATTTTGATAATTAGATTCAATTGAGGACGTAACTGAAGTCAAACGGATCTAGGTTCTTATGTTTTTAAGTTCTTCAAGATTTCTTGTCATATTATGCAGACGTAACTGAAAGTATAATTTAAAGAGAATATTAAGATTGCAAATCACACACTAAACCGTCCCAATCCTTACTAGTGTGAACGAACCCAAGAATGATATTGATCTTATTATTATGAGCATAGCATAGAGTGAAAGTATTTGTGAACCAAATTCGTGAATCTATTCGTTAATTTTTATTTAATCTTTCGTTTTATTTGTTTTCTTAAATTAATTTAAATTCTAGTTTTCAATTTAGTAAAATTACTTCAAACCAAAATCCCCACTATTTAATTTTCTGTTTTAATTACATTCTTGTTAATCCTTCAAGTTCTTGTGGATTCGACTTGTGCATACTACTACGACTTCAACCAAATTGCAGAGCCCAATCAAGAGAGTAACCCTGACAAAATTACGCCACCATTGCTTCTCCACTTCCCCTAGCTGGCCAACTCCCTCGTTGACGTTCTATTTGATACATCTTCAACCAAGCTCCTCTCCCTCTGCAACTTCCACCCATAGATTGATTGTTGAATATGGTGGATTTATGAGTATTGATTTAAATTTTCTTGGGATTTGAAATTGGGGTTGATAATTGTTGAATATATTGGGCAAACGGTTGAATACAGGGGACAAATTGTAGGAAACCCTCAAAATTTTAAGAAAAAAAATTAGGATTTAAAACCACTTAAAATAGATTTTCTAGGTCATTTTATTTTCAGATATGGGCTCATCTTAATCATGAAATTTACTTGCGTAAAAGACTATAAATCGAGGTGGGTTGTGTGCAGATTAGTAACCAAACTAGTTCTTGAAAGAGATTCTCCACGGATTAGTCTCTAAAGGTGGAGTAACGCTTAATAGCTACCGGTGATGATTTAGAGAAAGTCATTCCTCAATGTTATATTACTATGGCCATTGAAGGTGAAGAAGATGAAATAGGAGGGAAGAAGATGAAGTAGAAAGGGTAGGGATATTTTTCTCTTCACATAAATTTTCTATTTTACCCGTATCACATGACCAAGCACATGGGTATTTAACGAATAAATATTGACGGTGTCAGCTATAATGACCTTTGCACAAAATGATCATTTTAGGTACTATACCTGCAATAAAAATGATATTAGTTACCAAACATGCACAAAGTCGTCAATTGAGGTATTTTTTTTGTTGCATTTTTTCCAAAATAAAATAAAATTATCCACACTAAATTACAAGTTTTAATTTTCACTTATACTACTGACGTTGTTGTAATTATTTAGATACTTATAGTATTGAAAGTGCTTAAATCTCAAATTTCTTAAATACGGAGTACTTCCTCTGTCTCATTTTAAACTTCAAAAACTTTCATTTTGGGCGTCCCATTTTAAACTTCAAAGCTTAAAAAGGAAAGTTTTTTATACTTTTTTATTTGTGGGTCCCACATGTCATACTCACAACAATTATCCACTAACTATACCCTAACCCATTTTCTCTCTCCTACCAAACCATCTACACTCACAACACATCACCTTTTTCATAATTTTTTGAACCCAAAAATTCACACATCACATTTTTCTTAATTTTTGAACCCAAAAGTTTTTTAAAGATTAAATTGAGATGGAGGGAGTATACTTCAAAGCTAAATTGAAAGGGAACTAATAAAGTTACAAAAGATAGCTACAAAATGTGGCTTACAAAATGATGTGTCATAATTGTCTTGTTGTTTTTAATTGAAGTGTCGGGTTCACTATCGATGTAGCCAATGAAATATGGCCACCACATCTTGTATCATTCATTTTTGAAAACTTCTTTCGTAAGCCTAACATTGGCTGAATTGAAAATCTATGGATATGAGGTGCCGTGCGCTCTATATTTTTGTAAACGAGTTGTTCATAAGACCATCCACAATGGTGACCAACGTCATCAACTTCTCTTTCCTCCACATCAGCTCCACGTCATCAGTCATCAATAACTACAACTTAACACAATTTTACCCACAATGGGGACCAAAGTCATCAGCTTCTTTCTCATACTTTTTACTATACCCCACTATATTTTCTCTTTCTTACTCATTTTTATACCAATTATTATCATTATATTATTTTGATATTATTAAATATATATGATAATAATATACTCCCTCCGTCCCACCTCACTTGAGACTTTATTCCATTTTGGGCCGTCCCACTTCACTTGAGACCTTCCAAAATAGCCATGATTTTATTATTTTATATTCAATCTACCCCACCCACTCATTCTCTCTCTTCATTTTCTACCACACAATTCATTCAATCAACCTACTATTAACCCCACTCATTTTCTCTCTTCATTTTCTACCACACATTTTCCTTATTTTATTTTATTTTCTTAGTTATTGTGCCCACCTCAAAGGTCTCAAGTGAGGTGGGACGGAGGGAGTATATATATATATATATATATATATATATATTTATTAGATATTTTAATAATAAATTAATATATATTTTAATATTATTATCATTTAAAAAATATAATAAGAAGTAACGTTCACAAAAAAAAAGGAAGAAAAAAAAAACGGTCAAGAAAGACACATGGCGTGTCTCTAGTGGGCTATCCACTCAACGGGAACATGGCCTGACATTTGGGCATAATTTTCAAAATCAAATTTTGGCCCACTTTCTCTTGCAATTTGGTTGATACACGCGCCTCATATTGTCCCTTGGTGTGAATGTGTGGTGCAAACGAGAGTGAGAAAGAGTCCCCTAATTTTGTATGACTCTTGGTCATACTCCAACCTTGTTTTCATTCTGGTCATCCATGACTTTTTTTTGAGTCACTATTGTGGATGGTGATGTTCACTTTGGTCCTAAGCCCATAGAACCCGTTTGAGCCCGTAAGCCCGAGTTCGTATGGCTTAGGTCCGTGAGCCCGTGTACAAGCCCGCCCTATTCTCGGTCTGGGCCGGATGGTGGAAATGATGCACGGGTCGGGTCAAATCCCGCGGATCTTTGGGCCCGTTTGGCCCGTGTCCGTTTGGCCCCTTCATTTTTTTTCTTGGGTCAATGACTTAGATACTCACTGTGTCACTGTGTGACTTAGGCGGGCTTGGCTAGTTGGCTGGCTATGTGAGTACTCCCTCCGTCCCTCTTTAATCTACAAAAATTACTCATTTGGTTGTCCCACTTTAAACTTTGACCAATAATTTGAAGAAAAATAATGATGCTAATAAAATTTTTAAAATTATTATTGTATCACGTTTAATACTAAACTAACTATTTTTAGATTTTCATTAAATATGTTTTTTTTTTTTTTTTTTAAAAAGTGACAAAATCCGTTTGGCCCGTGAACCTTTTGGTCCGGACCAAAAGGACGGGCCGGACCCAACTGAAAACGCCGGGCCGGGCCGGGCTTTTATCCATCCGGGGAAGGACCGGACCGGTCAAGCCCGCGGACATGAGCTAGGGTGGGCCGGGCCGGATAACCCTTTTTGAACATCACCAATTGTGGAGACTCTTAGTTTCCACATCAGCTATGACCCAAAAATTGGGTTACCACTGTGGGTGGTCTAAGGGTATAAACGTCTTAATAAAAATAAAAGTCAAAATGGGAAGGACCAATAGTATCGCTGACTCAATTAATGGTTGCAAGTTATAGACAGCGGCAACACGGGACGACGAACCCTCGTTTCCACCAGGAAAATTTAAGGATTCAAAACAGCGCAATTCCAGAGTTAAACTGATTAGATTCGCCAAACGCTAGATTTTCTGAAGGAATATTTGCTTGTGTTAGATTTTTGAGACATGTTGATTTCTAGGGTTTAGGAATTAGGGCAATCATGAACAGAAAAACCACTACTTGTGCTATTTGCGAGAACATAAATCTTGCTTCCATCTGCTCGATTTGTGTCAATTACAGGTAAATTTGGTGGGTTTTCATGTCAATTGTGAGGGCCGTTCAAATTTTGTTTAATGATGTGCATGCCAATAATAGTATTTTTTCGGATTGTTTGACGCAGGTTAAATGAGTATAGTACTAGCTTGAAATCATTGAAGAGTCGTCGGGATTCTTTATACTCGAAATTGAGTGAAGTGCTTCTTACAAAGGTTTGATTCATCCTTGTGAACTGTTACAATCTCTTTTTGTATTATGTGAACTGCTCTGAAAGCTAAAATTTTGTTGTTATCCTTGGAATGTGATATAAATTGTTTGTGAGATTCGAATATCAGACTTCTGGATGTGTAATTTTATTGAATGTTGCCAGACGCAAGAACTTCTAATAAATTATTGGGCTTAGTAATAGTTTGTTGTAAAAGATTAGGCTGTTAAGGAAAGAGAGGTACATCTTAAGGATAGGGATTAAGATCGTCTTGGATATCTGTGGTATGTAAGTTGATATTAAGAATGTTAGGAAGTCCCTGTATCAACATGGTATATATCGGCTAAAACTTTTATGGTTATAACAATCTTAGGTAACTAGGAAAGAACAGTATGATGAATGTTGCTTGTGTGATGTGGCCTTGCTTTGGACCAAACACATGACGAAAAATGATTCATGTAGCTTATCTCAAGATCCAAGAAGAGGGAGGCTTTGGCTTATTGCACGAATTTGGGAATGGCTTAAAAGTAGTCATCGTCCTAAAATACCCCCTGTTTATCTGTCTATAAGACCCACTATCTAAACTTGCTTCAGTTGATTTAACGTATATTGAAGTCATTATGTCAAAAATTGCATTCCTAAAAAAAGGTGCCTCTTCGTGTTAGCCAACACAATGGAAAGCGTCCCTCTCCTTTTGGGACGGAGAGACACTATATATGATAACAGTAATAGTACTGCAAATCAACCTGATACGCTACTGGACTACTATAAGTCAGTATCAAAAGATTTCAGTCTGTTGGTAGTCTTGTTTTGTCTGAATCAAGCTTGGCTGGTCATTTTTAAACTTGATCAGTCATTGCTTGGCTAAGCGAACTTTGGTTGCCAGTTGCATTGTCAGCTTGTGCATCTTTTCTAATATAGTGATCATCTGTTCTTTGACTCGTTGTTACTCAATTAGTTTTGCTTAATCAATGGTATTTTTCCATCCCTTTTTTGCGTACAAGTTTATATTTTATTTATATCTCAGGGTAAGGCAGATGATCAACTCAGTTGGAGATTGCTTCAAAATGAGAAGCTTGCCAGATTGAGGGAGAAGCTCCATTTTCGTAAAGAACAACTTTCACAAGGTTGGCTGGCCTTGGTAACACTTGCATGTTATCTAGGTTGAGTAGTGCACACAATATTTTGCAAGTTTGTTAGCTAAGTGATGTTTTATAGGAAAAGCTAAGGCTGAGAAGATTGCTGGAGATTTAAAAGTCAAATATGAGTTGCTTGAATCAGCTATGAGTGTGGTAATTACTTTTTATCATTATTATCCTTGTTTTAATGAATTTTATTTAAACAGCAACTTTACTAGTTATTTCAAGCATAAGAAGAGTACATTTTCTCGAATTTGATTGCAGATGGAGAAGAATCGTGTGGAACAACTGGAGAAGTTCTACCCTAACTTAATCTGCACCCAGACTCTGGGTCACGTACGAGTTGTCCATACTTTTTTCTTGCTTTTTGGTTAAATAGATATATACTAATGTTCAACAATAGTAATTATTTATACTAGTCATATGATTTATGCTTTAGTACTTTCAAGACTTATCTTCAAAAGAGAATGCTACATATCAACCTTAACTTGGAGTTATTCCTGAATTGCAGATGGCAATTACCTCCGAATGCCTTCATAAACAGTCGGTGGTTGTTAGACAGATATGCAAATTATTTCCACAACGGCGGGTGAGCATTTCTACTTTGATGATGTAATCAGCTGTATCAATTGGTTTTGGTTCTTGATCATAACTGCTTACTAAATTATGGCCACTTCATTATAATGTTGAAACATGAAGGACCTTAAATGGTGGTATTCGTTATTATATCTTCAACGGTATCTTTATAGATCTCAAAAGTAAACCTCGATGCCTTTGGTCCGTGACTCATAAATTATGATTAGGATCCATAGTTATAAAAGGTGAAAGCAAGAAGTAGTTGAGAGGTTCCTGAGGCGATCGAATGTGGATTCACATGTGTATATGAAAATGCTATAGCTTCAGACAGATGAGACATATCAATTTCTTGTTGCAGGTGAATATAGAGGGAGAGAGGAAGGATGGGTCTAGTGGCCAGTATGATCAAGTTTGCAATGCACGCTTACCAAGAGGTCTAGATCCCCATTCAGTCCCATCTGACGAGCTTGCTGCCTCTTTGGGGTATTCTGTTTCTTCTAAAATCTATTTGGTTTTATCATTATATTGATTAACTTACTGGACATTCTATTGTTTCTAATGTGTATCCACTGAAAATGTCCTCGTTCATAATCTATTTGCTGCTATCTTTGTTCTTTTAAAAGTTCACTGGATTTTTTTTTTGTTGGTAAATGTGGATCCATTGACACTCAAAAGTCATTTTTTATCGTTAATTTTCTCCCAGTCCTGCCTCTTCGGGGCGATAATACCCAGAAAAACTCATCAAGTGCAGCTTCATCACTGTTGTGCTTTAGTTTGTTTTTGTTTGGCCTTGTTCACTCCTAAAGTTATAGTATTAGTTATAGAAGTAATTCTACTCTTTTTCCATTGTATGGCTATTTTTATTGCTCGCTAGAGCCCTGTCTATGGAGATTGCTATTATGGTTCTCTCTTTACTGTTATGGATAGTGCCAGAAACTTAATTATGGGTGCAACACTGCAACCTGTGCTCGTAGGTAGATTGATAATACGGGTTATGTGGATTGTTGAAGCTTATTGTCCGCTTGATCTGTTGGAAAAACTATTGTCTTGTGGACTATCAGGTTACTAATGCAAATCTGAAGAGGCTCTACATTGTTGTATTTTACATCTTTCAACTTACCTGCTTAACAGTATCCAAACTACTGTAAGCTTTACTTTTTTCCAGTTAAAGCCTTCAATGGTTTTTCAATTTTAAGAGGAGGATTGTTACTTTGAATATGTATTTATGAGAAGGATTCTGGGGAATATCTCCATTCTCCTCATCATTATAGAAGTAGGGACTAATAGATGAGCAGGCTGCTTAGTATGAAAAGAATACTAGTATCTGAGTGTAGTCTTGGTAGTAAACCACGAGTGCAGTGGAATAGTTGATTCATCTAGAGTAAAGTCCTCATGACTCGCCAATATGACAATTCTAAGTTGTCTCAGTTGTGTTTATTCTGTGACGTCATGATGTGTTTAATTGCACTCTGAATTTATTTGGCTTGTTATTATGCTGTATTGGCGTCTGTCTATTTGAAATGGTAATAGATTTCAGTGACCATGACCAATCCAAATAGTTTGGTTAAAGCTTCATTTCTTTTTGCTTTAGATCAACGGCATATCACATTTTATGAGCAGAAGTAGAGTTATCATGAATGCTTATAATTCTAAATGCTGTTTAAGTGATGATGACATTGTGCCTTTCACTAAATGCTGATATGATGACTGTTAATCAGATGGATGGTACAACTTCTGAATCTTGTTGTTCACAGTGTTGGTGCTCCAGCACTTCATAACTCGGGCTTTGCGGTAAGCTTCGGTCTACCCTTTGCATACCTGTCGAAGAGTATTCCATAACATATTCGTAGTCCATTTGGGTATTTATTTATTTATTGCTAGTACCATTATTATATTTTACATTTGAAGATTAAGTTTTAGGGTTCGTGTAAAGATGATGAATCTTGGATAGAGTCTAGCATCACACACACACGCACACCCAAGCTTAAAATAGTGTCGATGATCCATATCTGTGAAATATTGGTCAAACTATACTTGAGAGTTATTTGGACTTTGATGAAATTAAAGACACGGACCATGATTTTCGCAAAATCCTTCTCACTGTTTGAGTCAGATATCAGTACCTAGATGTTTCCTAAAGTAATTAGGAGAATATTAGGTCACATGTATTAACTTTAACGTTTCTTGAAATAGAAAAAAGAATTTATTTCTCTGATTCCCTAATTACTTGGATTACAGATGATATGTTGACATCTTGATGTTCCTGATACAATGAGACTCCATTTTAAAATAGATGTGCAGGGTTCCTTTATTGGTCGTTCCAAAATAATTGTCTGCTATCTGAAATTTTCGCTTATGAACTGTCACTTTTATCAATTTACCTTTCCTCCTTATAATTACTGGGTCCACCATCACATGGAAACATAGGGAACTCTAACAAAATTAAGGTCTACGCCCTCTGTCCCATAACAAATGTTATCGAAATTGAATGCACGGGAATTAAGGAGAAGTATAATATTGATAGTGGAGTAGTGTTGTGAGTATGAAAAGTAATAATTTTGATAGTGTAGTGTTTTGGGAATAATAAGTGGATAAACATTTTAAGTGTGGCAACTGGCTCCCATTGAATAAAAAAGTATTATAAAGTTTCCATTTTGGGATAGTAACATTTGTTATGGGACACCCAAAAGGGAAAGAAGTCTTTGTTATGGGATGAAGGGAGTATATTGGAGTCCATTCGCTTTTCTTAGTGAGTAGGTTTTGGGGGAAACTAGTTTCTCCATAAGTTATAAAAAGTCCACTTTTTAATTCTGTATTAGTATTACCCTTAAACCCTAACCCCTAAACCTTAAACCTTATAAAAACAGGACTTCATATAACTTATGAAGGAACTAGTTTCTCCCATAAATTTCTGTTTCTTAATTTGTATGTTTGGTCAAACAGGACACTTATTTTGATGGGGAGGGAGTACTTTTATATGTTCTTTTTATTCATGTCCCTACTATTTAGCCAAAAAGTGACGAGACAAAATAAACAAATTGAAGATTTCATATTTAGCTGTGTGTATTTCAACCACACTTTTTTTTCTCGCCCTCCCCCCCACCCTTTCTCCCCTACATAGATTATATATTAGCCATGACATTGCTGCAGGGTTCATGCTCCCGTATATGGCAACGAGATTCTTACTGGGATGCACGCCCGTCCTCAAGGAGGTAATGTTTGTTTCTTGCTGGAAATTTTAAAGTATTGCTCAAATGTCAGTCACTTAATTTCCTTAAAGTATCTTTTCCTGTCACAGCAATGAATATCCACTCTTCATACCACGTCAGAACTTTTGCACCACTGGTGGTGAAACTTCTTGGACGGATAGAAGCTCTAGTAATTTTGGTGTTGCTTCAATGGATTCTGAGAGGAAGGCCCGTTTAGACTCTTCTGGTGGTGGTAGTTTTAACTATTCTTCTGCTTCCCCTCACTCTGTTGAGACACACATGGACTTGCAGAAAGGGATTTCACTTCTCAAGAAAAGTGTGGCATGTGTCACGGCCTACTGTTATAATTCACTATGTCTTGAAGTTCCTGCTGAGGCATCTACTTTTGAAGCATTTGCGAAATTGTTGGCAATGCTTTCTTCTTCCAAGGAAGTACGCTCTGCTGTGTCCTTGAAAATGGCTTGCTCAAGGTACTTCAGTTTCCATTATAGGGAACATGATCCATTCTTCTCTCTTTTTGGATCCATTCTTATCCTGTTTATTACTCCCTCCACCCCCCCAAAAAGGGTCCCATTTTGACTTTTCATGATCAACTTGATCAAACTTTGACTTTATAATACTTTTGTTAACCTCATGGAATTCAAAAAACCGTTATTGACAGTTAACAATAGTGCATCAATGATGGAAATATCAATATCATAAACATAGTAAATGTATACTCTCTCTATCCCATAATAAGAGGCATAAATTTCCTCTTTGGATGTCCCATTGATAAGTCACATTACCCAAAATGGAAATTTTAAAATACTTTTTTATTCAGTGGGACGCACTTGTCATACTCACAACAACTATCCCCAATTTCTCCTCCTACCTCACTTTTCATACTCACAACACCTACTCAACTTCTGTTATCTTTCAATAGATATACTCTCTCCTTAATTCCCGTGCATGGTCAATTTTGTGCCCCTTATTGTGGGACAGAGGGAGTATTAAATAGCGATTTGATATTGTAGTTGACTTTCAAAATGGAAATGAGACTACTCCTTTGGGACCTATAGACTACTAAACGTCCCAAGTAAAGCTGTCCACAACTTCTGATCTGAGATTGGTTGTTTCCTTAACCGTCTAATTACTTGGAAAGGTAACTATGTATTTGAGTTCATAGATTTGTCCTTGTCTGTGTGCAATTAAAAGAGGAGTTTATGTGAGGAAAGTTCCATATAGAATGCTCTCCTGAATAGTTAACCAAGACCATAGTGTCTCTCCAGTGTGTATGTGTGGGTAGACATGCCCGGTTCACGGTTCGCCAAAAACTAAAACCGTTTATGAACCGTTAACTCACGGTTCACGGTTCAACGGTTCATGGTACGGTTCACCGGTTCATCTTTTTTATATAAAAAAATAAAAAAAAAACATATGTTGAGCAGTTTTAGCCAATTTTTAAAAAGTTTTTTTTTTCTTTCAATTTTTTGATACATTATAAATTATTTTACTTTACATAAATATTAATGAAATTTTGAATTACATAATGTTAAAGGAATTAAGATGTGGGAGTGGGACAGAAATATTTTGAAAAAAAAGGATGGTATCCTTAAAGTTTTATTAATATTAAGCAAATTTACATAGAGGGAGACAACCAACCTTACCCTTTTATATTTAAGGGGAGACATTTATGAGCATTGCCTTAAAAAATTCTAAAATATTTTGAATTTATACCGTCTGAACCGCCGGTCCAAACTGCCTATGAACCGTAAACCGCCGGTTCACGGTTTTCAATGGTTTTTCAACGGTTCGAAACCGCCGGTTCATCCGGTTCAAACGTGAACCGTGGGCATGTCTATGTGTGGGGTAATATTTGAGATCCTTTTATTGGTGTTGGTTATTATTCGAAAAATTTCCACCTGTCTGTTGATGTACTGGGTGGCATCATCATAAGGATTCGGTAGGCAAAGAGTGTTGTAGAGCTCATATTCAGTTTTCAGTATTTTAATCACACGTGTTCTAATAAGTATTATTAGTGAGAGTAAGAAATTAAGTAGTCAACCTTTTGCAGTGATAATTCAAAGCTGTATTATTAAACTTGAGCTAATATTGCGCACTGCTTCTTAAATTCTTTGAGATATGTTACAGGGTCATGTTTGGCAGTCTCAGCCATTAATCGTTTTAATGCCGTCTCCTATTGTGCATGATTTATGTTATTTGTCTTGCAGATCATCCAAACAAGTTCAGCAATTGAACAAATCTGTATGGAATGTTAATTCAGCCATCTCGTCAAGTTCCTTCCTTGATAGCACACACGCATTGCCTGCAACGGTATAATTTTCTCATTCTTTAATTTGCTTTTTGTGAAGTTGCTTATGCTTCCGTAACCGCGGGTTATACTCCATTGCTTTTGCTCCTTTAGTTTGTACTACCTCCGTCCCAAACAGATAGTCTTATTTAGTCTCAAGTGGTCAACTCATGTTAACTTTGACCAATAGTTTACATCAATTTGGTTATCAAGTAAAAATCTAAATATTGTAATTGATACTCTCTCCGTCCCAAATGAATGTCCGAAATTGCTCTTGATCAAGAGCAATTTCGGACACTCATTTGGGACAGAGGTAGTAGAATTTTTTAATGGTGTATCAATAGTTAGTTTTAGAATAAATTGGAATCTTTATTTTTCCTAACTCTTCTGTCAATGTTCAACTAAATTGACCATTAAAAATAAAATGGATAACTTTATGGGACGGAGGGTGTATAATATTGCAGTCAACGAATTATCATAAGAAGTAAGCTTGATATTTCCAACTTGACCACTAACATCTGCCCCTAAAACAAGCTGGATGCCTCATATGTTCATTGGTACGCTTACTTCAAAGTGCAGTGAATTATCTCTTAGATTTTCAATCATCCAAGAAGTGATGCATTGAGTGGAAGAGAGTAGTTGAGAGGGATATGAAGGAGCGGGATTGTCACGATGTCATGGAACCAAAACCTTGGCAAAAATTGAATGTTGACAACTTGACTCACTTGGATGTGTATAAGAAGAATAGTTTGACAGGATTTACATTCTTGGTAATGATGTAATAATGCATGTCATAGTGGAATCTAATTACTTGTTTCACTTTGCAGAGGAGCACATATGAGAAAAACCTTCGGAACTCTACTGCCAGTTATTTATATGTAACTGAAATGTCCGATCATGGAAAGAACGAAACCCTTATTGAAGAATGGGATCTTGTGGAACATCCCAAGTTTCCTCCTCCACCGTCACAAACTGAGGATGTTGAACACTGGACTCGAGCCATGATTATTGATGCAACAAAGAAGTGATTTGGTACATCAGCAGCCAATTTGTTCTGTAAGTGCATCCTTGCTCATGAATTAAAATACAACTCCTCTAACTTTTGTGTGTGGATAATTACTGGTTATCAAGATACCGGTTTCTTGAAAATGAGCAAGGACAAAGATGGTTTAATAATTTTGAAGGATGCATGTCAACTCAAATACTTTGGTCATAACTTGTAAATATTCGTAGTTCTTATACCATGTGGAACAATTTCATGCTGTCAATCCTCTGATTCAGATGTTCCTTTTCCTCCAGTCTCCCCATCCCACAGGTGGACTCACATTGATGTTAATTTTTATTTTTAAAATGAAAATCTTTCGACTAGTGCAAATATATTTAGAATCTGGGGGTTTTAGTGTAGTTATTGAAACTTGCCGGGGGCAATGTGCAAAGACAAAAAATGCACTCTTTTTTTACCCTCTGTGAAAATAATTCCTCCCCACCCCCAAATTTAAAAAAAAAAAAAAAAAACTGGCTCCGCCACTGCCCCATCCTCACTTATGCTTTTATAGATCCAAGTGAAGTTGTAATAATGATGCTCCCTAATACCCTGCTTTGATTTCCACGTTGTAATGTCCTCTTTGCTGCTGTAGGCGTTACCTGGCTTGCCGTTTTTTGAGTACGAAATAAATGAAATATGTCGCTAATGTGCAATGTCATCTATCTAGGTGCTAGTCCTGGTATTGTTAGTGCAATCTTAATAAGTAGGTTGTGCTAAAAAAGTGTAATAGGCTCCTCGATTCTTCTCCTCCATCTGATTTCCTTTTTGGGTTGTCTTTCTGACATTTTTTCGTTTATCTTAGTAGAAGACATCGAAATGATACTTAGGTTTTTAGCTTTGGTTTAAATTCATTTTCAACCATTGTACTTTACACCGACTTCCACTTCAACCACTATACTTATTTTGTAGCACGAAAACCACACATTTTTTGGAAAACTATCATTTTAGCCACAAATTCGTGTCTAATCCGTGCCTTAATCCGCGAATTTGTAGCTAAAATGATAGTTTTCCAAAAAGAAATTGTGTTTTTCGTGCTAAAATATAAGTATAGTGGTTGAAGTGAATGTCAGGATTGAGTATGTCGGTTGAAAATGAATTTAAACCTATAGCTTAATGTTATAAACACTTTGTTTTACCGGGCGTGCAATCCTTGAAGTCCTTTTTGACATAGTTGTAGTAAGCAATTGGTTATTAATCTGACACAACTCCAGAATAGGTTACTTCTGTGAAGATTCTACATCTATTGCTATATAGTTTACTCCCTCTGTCCCATAATAAATGCCGCATTCCACTTGTCAGTGTTTTTAAAGAATGTGTTGTACATTAATTGTTTCATGGTAAAATTGCACTAAAACTATTTTCTTCTTTAGAAAGAAAGGCGACCATTATTATGGGACGGAGAGAGTATCTCTTTTTACATGATATGTAGGGATGGGTACATTTTGTTCCTTTTAGGCAAAATGTTTTGTTTGATTGATGGCTTATAGGTTGAAGGAAGAGGACAGATGCTAAACATAACTGCTTCAAAGTAGCTGCATGTAGATTATTTGCTGGTACCGTCGCTATTCAGAGTTGATATCAATGTGTAAATTCTTTGAAATGAAATATTTAAAACTTTATATTACAATTTAGGCTTGTAAATAGATGTTTTATTATACTATTTGTACATTCTTGGCTTGATCTCAGTGATTTATTTATCTTTAAATCATGTAATTTAACTTTAATATGAAGTTGTTCAAATCAGCTGATTTTCCAAAGAATTGAGGTTATATTCGGCATCCCATTTGCAAGTTCTTGGTTTCCGAGACACAAAATTTGAATTGAAAGAACAAAATGGATCTCGTAGAATTGAACATTGTTATTTCCATTCCAATTTGAAGCATGAGTTCAGTAGTCAAAAGATACTTATACCGTTTCAGAAAGATGGTCTCTTGATTTTTAGTCAACGCTAGACTACATATTAATTGACTTTTTGACGGTCAACACACAAGTATACTTGACTACATATTAATTGACTTTTGACGGCCAACACACAAGTATACTTGAGCACATATTATTGTCAATCTAATCACCCTAGTGAAATTTTTTATAAACTGGGATTGATGCAATGAAATTATAAAAATTGTCATCTATAAATCACTTAATTGATTTATTAACAACAATTTTTATAATTTTACTAAGATGATTAAATTGACAATACTTGATCAAAATTTACTTTATTTTTTTGCGACGGATGGATGTAGTATGTTTTACTCCCGAGGTGGTCTCCCATGAGAACAAGGGGATTCGTCTCATGCATGAGACGGGTCGCCCCATGACCCATGGGCCGAACCCGCCACGTGGCAACCCACCATTGGCCGGAAAAAAAAAATTTGGTTTTTTTTTAGTTTTTATATTTTTTTTTCAGTTTTTCAGTGGTTTAGCAAAAAATAATAGTTACCATCTCTTAAAGTAACATTGTTCATAAGTAAACGTAATACTTGTTTTAAAAAAACAAAAGCTCGTTTTTACCCATTTGAAAAGTAATAACTTATGTATATGAATGTAATAGTAAGTTTATACAAGTAAATGTAACACTTTGATTGACGAAATTGTAACAGATTTCTATAGATAATGTAATACTTTTACATGTATCATGATAAATTTGACCCCATTGTAACTTATTGTTTGAAAACAAATAGATATCTATACATATGTATTACAATTATTTACAAATACTATTACATATAAATAACACGTTTGTTACATTTTAGTTATAATAAGTATTACTTTTGGCAAACGAAGAAAACATAGGAATAACACTATTACTTTAAGAGATGGTAACTATTACTTTTCATAAACCGAAAAAAAACAAAAAAAAATATATATATAAAAAAAAATATATATAAAAAAAAAAAAAAATAAAAAAAAAAATTGGGCCAATGAGGGGCTGCCACGTGGCAGGGTCCCCCCATGGGTCCTGGAGCAGGGTTGTGGGTCGGGTAATGGGTCAAAAAAATGACCCGTCTCACCCATGAGACGGGTTGGAGTGTTCTCACACAAGTTTTTGTCTTTACTCCCTCTGTCTCAAAATGATCGTCACACTTTTTTCGTTGTTACTACGAATGAACTTTCAGCAATAATTTTATGTTTAACTATATTAATGAAAATCTAAAACTTTTTATTGATGAACCATCAATTATACTATCAATAACAAGTTTTAAATTTTTATTTGGATAATTAAATCAACCTAAAATTATTCCCTAAAATTCCTTTGTAGTAATAACGATAAAAAAGTGAAAATAATTTGACAAATATTATATGCAACAAAGGGGATCCGTGCGGCGGGCCAAACCCGTCCGACCCGGCCCAGATCTAGTTACCCACCGACCCATTTTCAACCAAGCCAATCATTTCACGACATGTGGCGCGCTGATAGCCACACGCTGGTGCGTCCAGCTGCGCGCTGCCACGTGTCATTCCTTAAAAAAAACTTCAATAACTTTAAAATGCTATATCTTGATATTTATAACTCGATTTTTTTTAAAAAAAATATCGTTGTGTTCGTCTTGACGAGACGAATCAAACTAGATAAGTCATGATATGTTTTGATTTTTTTTTTAAATAAACATACTTTTTAACACAAAAAATTTTGAGCTGCTCGTCACCTGAGATGTAACACTCTGTTCTGATAAAAGTAACATTTTCATCTTTAAAAAGTAACACTTTTTACTGTCAAATGTAACAACAGTTTTACAAGATTTTTTTTTTTTTTTTTTTTTTTTTTTTTTTTTTTTTGTGGTTACAAAAAGTAATATTTGAAGCGTAACAGAGTGCATATATGATTATAATTTTCTATATAGATGAATGTAACATTTTTATTTAGTAAATGTTACTTTTTTCTTTAAAAAAAGAGAAAAAAATTCTTGTATATAATCGGGTTTGTATCTCAATTGTTACTTTCTCAATAAAAATTGTTACATTTCAGATATAATGTTACATTTAAGAATATAAACTGTTACAATTGAGAAAAAAATGTTACATTCATTTTTTATAAAATATAACATTAGTTTAGTTTTTCAATCTTATGTTAATTTTGAAAAAAAAAAAGTGTTACATTTGGAAAAAAGTGCGTTACATTCCTTTATAAAAATTGTGACATTAGTTTAGTTGTCAATCTTTATGTTATCTTTAATCTATTGTAGCAAAATTGTGGTACATTTCGAAAAGAAAAAAAAAGTGTTTCGTTTCGTTATAAAAAATGTTACTTTTATTGGCAAGGAAAAATAAAGTTGGGGGGCAAAAAAGAAAAAAAAAATCTCAGCAGAAAGAAAAAGAAAAAAAGAATGAAAAACGGCTTGGCTCCGTGCTAGCCGTCGCACCCCATGCGGAGGCCGCACAGGAGACCGACCCAAATAATTTTGGGGTGTAGGTAGTACTATGTTTTAGTTCAGACTGTTGGAGCTGCTAATGATATGGCCGAGTGTATTGGTACAGAGAAATTAAACTTCAAACATGTACCCATGCTGAGTTGAATTATTTACTTTATAATACTCCCTCCGTCCCAAAATAATCTTCTCATTTAAATTGTCTCAAAAAAAAAGTTTTTCTCATTTTTAAAATTTAGGTTTAAATGTGCATAAACACTACTATGACTAGTGAAGCAAGTACTCATATCTTTAAAAAGTTTGAATAGTCAAACGTAAAGATTAATTTGGGACGGAGGGAGCAGTAATTAACAACAACAATACGTAACCTAAAAAGGTCTCTGTCTAGCTAGGCCTATAACTATAAGAAGAACAACTTGACTAAGATTTCTCAAGAAAAAAGAGACCAAACCTAGTTGATTGTTGCATAAAGTTTATTAATTATGGAATCCATATTTTATTTTATATTATTTCAATTAGGAATTATAGCTTTATAAAATGATGAGACAACACACCATGAACTAACAAAAGCAATTATTATAATGGGGTAAATATATTTATCTTAAATATAATATAGATATCCATCAAATTGGGAAAAAGTAAAAATACAAAATAAAAATAAAGTGAAGAATGATTGAATTGATTGAGGAGAGGAATAATGAGGGAGGGTAACATGAACAATAATATGCTTCTAAAGTTTCGACATGCAATGCAACTACATATAATATCCCCTCTTTTATTCAACGCATATCCATTTATACATCTTTTGGATAAAAAATAGTATCCTCCGTCCCAGAAAGATAGTCCATCTTTTTTCGTTGTTACTACGAGAGAACTTTGAGCAGTTATAAATGTTATTTATAATTATGTTAATGTGAATCTAAAAATTGATATTAATAGTATTTATAATGGTGTATCAAGAACAATTTCAAAAATTTCATTAGAATAATTAAAAGTAGCCTTAATTATTACTCAAAGTTCTTTCGTAAAACCCATGAAAATAAGAGGACTATCATTCTGGGACAAAGGGAGTACTACTACTAGTAGGGTACAAGTTAGTCAATCATTTCAAAGTGTATGGTACAAGTGTACTTTCCACGAGCCCAGTGACATTCAATATCACACCTCCAAATCAAGAGGCCGTTGATTTGCTGGAGTTTTAATTTTGCCATTCAGTTTTATCTGACTGACTGTCATATAATTTTACTTTTTATTTTTTGTGCATGTTTAGTACATTGAGAAAATTTTGGGGAAACTAGTTTTTTCATAAATTATAAAAAGTCTTGTTTTTATAGGGGTTAAAGTTTAGGGTTTAATGTTTAGGGTTTAGGCCTTTTAGGGTTTAAGAAGGGTTAAAAAAAGGACTTTTTATAACTTATGGAGGAACTAGTTTCCCCCAAAACCAACTCCTACTACATTTTCATATAATCATTACAAAATTGCAAACATAAAAAAGTGTCAATTTCTGCCTCAGCAAACTTCTTTCCTATCCTATCAAAGTAACAAAAAGTTGTAGATTAAGGTGGCAATGCCAAGCCAATACAAAGAGGATAAAAAAGTACTCTCTCCATCACTTGGCAAAGTCATAATTTTGTCAAGCTTGTTTAGAAATTAAACTTATATACTTTTCATATCCCATCCGTCTCAAAACAAATGATCAATTTTTTTAAAATAAATTGCATTTGATTAAAACTATTTATAATAATTAAAAGTTTTTTTAAAACTATCTTGTAAATTTAAAAAACACTAAAATGATATTTCGCAAAATTTAAGGGGGGGGGGGGCAAAGTGACCATCACAACTTCACGTACATCCCAAAAAGGATGTCTATTTTTTTTTCTTTTAATAAATGTCGATTTTCAAAAAAAATATCTCTAAATGATTTTTTTACTGATATTTTTTTCACATTTTATTAGATACTTGCAAACAAAAATAAAAGTAGTAAGAATTATATGAAATATAGACATTCATTTTAGGAGGCATGGACTAATAGTATATAGATATCTCCGTCTCAAAAAATTTCAAAATAAATGCTAAATTTATTTTTAATTAAAAAACAACCTTTTTTTTTTAAGCATAGATATTAATTATTATCCGAAAGGTTAATTTGGTTGTTAATCTCAGCAGCCTCAATCTAATCCATATCAAAATCCCAGAGTTGTGATCACGTGCAGTACCTAATCACTTGGAAGTACTACCTTTCTTTTACTCCAAAAACACTCTAAAGAAAAGTTGGTAGTATTTATCTTTAAGCAGGTTTAGCCGCGATTTATTAGGTTAAACTCTAATGAGAGCATCACAATCATAAACCTCATAAGAGGTTTATCTAGACTGACCCGTCATGCTACATCAGCACTAACTATAAACTTCTAACAGCTTTTTACCCTACAATAATAAACCTCTAAAGAGCTTTATAACATCCCATTTTTAAAACTTTGCTGTCTCCTGTGCGGTCGCCGCATGGCATGTGACGGCTCGCACAGAGCCGAGCCGAGAATTTTTTTTGTTGCCCCCCAACTTTATTTTTCCTCGCCAACAAAAGTAACACTTATTATAACGAAATGTAACATTTTTTTTATTCTTTCAAATGTAACACTTTTTTTTTTCAACATGTACCACAATTTTGCTGCAATAGATTAAAGATAACATAAAGATTGACAACTAAATTAATGTCACACTTTTTATAAAGGAATGTAACACTCTTTTTTTTCAAATGTAACACTTTTTTTCCCCAAAATTAACATAAGATTGACAAACTAAACTAATGTTACATTTTATAAAAAATGAATGTACCATTTTTTTTCTCAATTGTAACAGTTTATATTCTTAAATGTAACATTATATCTGAAATGTAACAATTTTTATTGAGAAAGTAACAATTGAAATGCAAAACCGATTATATACATGAATTTTTACTTTTTTTTTAAAGAAAAAAAGTAACATTTACTAAATAAAAATGTTACATTCATCTATATAGAAAATTATAATCATATATGCACTATGTTACACTTCAAATATTACTTTTTTTAACCACAAACTATCAAACAATTTAAATTTTCTTGTAAAATTGTTGTTACATTTGATAGTAAAAAGTACTTTTTGAAGATGAAACTGTTACTTTTATCATAACAGAGTGTTATATCTCAGGTGACGAGCAGCTCAAAATTTTGTGTGTGTTAAAAAGTATGTTTTTAAAAAAAAAAAAAAACTGTATCGTGACCTATCTAGTTTGATTCGTCTCGTCGAAACGAACATAACGGTATTTTTAATTTTTTTTCCCGAGTTATAAATATCAAGATATAGTATTTCAAAGTTATTGGGGGGTTTTTAATGACACGTGTTGCGATCTGGGGAAAGGAGGGAATCTAGAGCGGGCGGGTCGAGCGGTTTCAGCCCACGGGTTTGCCCGCCGCACATGGTGCAACCGTTGTATATGAGACTTTGTCTATTCTTTAATACTATAAATAAAATATGTATATTAAAAAAAATTGTTGCTACTCTGTCCTAAAATTAAAGTTCTCTTTTACTTCAAATATTAAAATTTTAAATTACAAAAAAAAAAAAAAACATTAGTGAAAAGTTATTTAAATATTTTTGTATTAAAAGTTACGATTTTAGTTTTTAAATAAAAAATATAGTTAACATTTATTTTTAGACGAAAGAATATTACTTTCACTTATTCTGAGACGGAAGGGTAATATTTTTGAAAGGAATTACCCTAACAGGCCGCCTATCAAGTGGACCGGGCATAATTAAGGCTGTCCCACGAATGGGCCTAGCGCCTGAGCCCAGCTCGTCCATCGATCTGGGATGGAGGTCAAGAAGAATCTGTTGAGAGTATTCAAAAACCAACTCGCCTGTCAAACTGTTCCAGCTCGCGTAAGGCACCGAGCTAGGGGAACCGACCTAAGGACAAGGGAAGTCACCGTCAATAAGGTTGTTGGTCCAGATCGTGACGACCAACCAGTCGAGGTTTCCAGAAGAGCCCAGTGACCGTTCCCTTCTGCTTGGGCCCGGCCCACTAAGGCTAGTTGGGCTTCAGTCCTCAACTCGAAACCCTACTATGGATAAGGATGACTTGAGTGACTTCAGACAAGGACAAAGATGACCTCATCCTTCCCATAACTTGGAGAGAAGGTCAGTCTCCTATAAGAAGGGGGTCCATCATCTATTCTGCAGGTTGACTCATCTTTTTTACTCTCAACATTTTTCTTGAGCAGACTGATTTACTCTCACGCCGGAGGGTCTTCGCCGGTGCAACCCCGGCTAAGCTCACGGTGTTCATTTTGCAGGTCTTAACTAGCATCCTGGGTATCCAAACCACTGATCCGGCCTTTGATCACATTTTGTGCGTGATCAATTGGTTCCATTGCCGGGAAATTTGAAATAGCTTGTTAAGACCTAATCAATATCAGGCAGACTCCTCCCTGCTCTTTATTTCTGGTGGTTCCGACGAGCCAATGGCTGAAAACGCTGAGAACACCCATTCGGGGTACCATCACATTCCCGGCGTCTTCATCCCTCCCGGAGATTCCCAACCTTTCCAACCTTCTCTTCAGCCACCTACCGGAGTGCTGATTAGAGCTCAGGCCGCCCGCCTAGGCTCGCAAGCCGGAAATGTGCCTTCCCAGGTGAATGAAAGGAGAGACGGCGTGCCGCCGCCGATTTCTCACCCCATCAGTGAACAACTGAACATGCCCAGAAACCCTCCGTTAATCTACGCTCAACGTACCACCACCATTCCTCATGACGAAGCTGGACCCAGTGTTACGAACTTGGCCGGGGGACGGCTGCGCAGGCGGCGGCGGTGAATTACCGTTTGGGTTTGCTGTTGCAAATTCAAGAGCTGTACGGAGCTTTGGAAGCCCTAGGCCGAGAGAGCATGGTGAATTTACCACCCTTGCCCTCTATACCACGTGTTCCTCTCCTGCCTTGTGGCAATGCCCCCCTGGCTCACAGGGATGCCAACAGGGATGCCAACAGGGCTCTAGATCTAGAGCAAGAAGTCTCATCTCATCGGGAGCAACGGCGTGAGGATCGGACTGGAGATATCGGAGCGGGCAACATCATGGGTCAAGAAATAGTTCCGCCCCTACCTCGCAGTGACAATCTAAATCAGCCGCCGCGCCGTAATCCCTCTGCGCGTCGTTCTCAACACGGGAGTGAGGATGACCAAGAGTCAGCACGATCTGGGAATCCGAACGCCCGAGATGCCGTGATCTTGGACTTACAGAGGCGAGTACATGAGATGGAAAAAGCGAAGAAAACGACGACCAAGTTGGCAAATACCATGGCTCCGTTTGCCCAGTGGATTCTAGAGAGCCCTCCCCAACCTACTTTGAAACTCCCATCATTAGGCAAGTATACGGGGTCTGAGGACGCCCGTGATCACATCCACACTTTTGAAGCCATCATGGCACTAGTGTCTCACGACGACGATGTGCTTTGCAAGGCAATGGTCAGCACTCTAAATGGGCCCGCGTTGGCTTGGTTCCGAGCTCTACCTCCGGGCAGCATCGATAGCTGGGACGAGCTGAGGAAAAAGTTTGTCGAAAATTTCTCTACATCGGGTGACCACAAGAAACGACCTACTGACTTGGCCAATGTGAAGCAAAAAGAGAATGAAACGAGCATGAGTTTCTATCAGAGGTTCAGAACCCTTGCTGAGCAGATCGAGGGTATCACCGACGACATGGTTATGGTTTGCTTTACAGCTGGCATGAGCGACCCGAAACTCAGATTTGAATTTGATGTGAGGCCTCCGGAGACCAAAGGCGATATGTACGAACGCGCATACCGAGTTGCTCTAGCTGAGTTATCCCTTAAGCAAGAACCCAGCAAAGAAAAGGGTAAGGGACGAGCTGAACCTGATACGGCGGAGGGCAAGAACTACGATGAGAAAGATTATCACTCTCGGCGAGGGAAAAACCGAAGTCGTGGGACAGAGCGCTACAACCGCGGAAGCGAGTTTAAGGAGGATAAGGTGGATAATTTTACCCCTTTAACCAGAACGAGGAAAGAGATTATGAATGTGGTCGAGCTAGATCCACCTCGTCCAATGAAGGGGCATGAGGAGTCCAGGCACGCCACAGGGAGATGGTGTTCCTTTCATAGGGACTACGGCCACGAAACGGAAAGTTGCTTAGCACTGAAATGAGCTATCCAGCAGCGAGTTGATTTAGGCGAGCTCGAGCGATTCGTTAAAACGGAAGCTAAGAGGGAAAGAGAGAACTTAGGAAAGGCCGACGAGCACCACGAAGAGCGGGCTCCTCGTAAAAAGATCGGGGTAATCAGCGATGAAGCCCTGTCCATCACGGCCTTGAAGAGCCAGATTTACAGTCTGAAGAAAGTGCCTTTTGTGCCAGCATGGAACAACAAAGAGGAAACCATCTCCTTCTCACCCAACGAGCTTGCAGCCAGTCGAACGGCTCGTGAACAACCCATCGTATTGGAGGGGCGAATTGATAATTGCATAGTCGACAGACTCCTCGTTGATACAGGAGCAGCCCGAGATGTACTCTTCTATAAAAGCTTTAGAGATATGGAGCTATCCGATAGTATGCTCGTCCCATACGCAGGTCGTTTAGAAGGATTCACCAATCATAAGGTGGAGGTGAAGGGTACGGTAGAATTGATGGTCGAACTCGGTACTGTCCCATTCAAAGTTCAAGAGCTCGTGACATTCATGGTCATCGATGTCTGCAGCGATTACCACGCCATCTTGGCGGTTCCTAGCCAAGTGAGATTGGGTATGGTCGTCTCTCTACCCCATCAACGGGTCAAATTCCCCACACCGGCTGGAATAGGGTGTCTCTGTGGACGGGCCCGAGAATTTTTGGAGTATGTCGTAGAAACAAGAAAGGCAAAAAGGAAATACGACCTCGATACCCCCGAGGAGAAAGTTACCATCTCGAAAACGATCAGAACCCGAGAAGCAATGAATATCGGGGTTATCAATGAGGTGAAGTCCGACGAGGAAATTACCGGAGAAATCATCAGCCTGAAGAGGGAAGTAAGTGGCAGAATCAAAGAGGAAGCCCCAGACATCGAAGGAGAGGAGGTGGAAAAAATAACGGACATTATCGTGGACACCTTGCAATTTAGGGAAAGCCCCGAACTGAAACCCATCGACGAGCTAGAAGAAGTCGTTATCAATCCTTCCTTTCCCGAGCAGAAAGTTAAGATAGGAAGACAACTGACCCTGGGGGAACGGGCCAACCTGCTTAATCTTCTACGCGCTAGCACCGACATCTTTGCATGGCAAGTAGAAGATATGAAGGGAATTAGGGAAGAAATAGCCATGCACGAGCTGAATGTGGATCCTGGATTCCAACCAGTTAAACAAAAACGAAGAGCATTTTCGTCGGATAAGCAGCAAGCCATCAGGGAAGAAGTAAGCAAGTTGTTACGAGCTGGAATAATCAAGGAGGCCTACTACCCGTCATGGCTGGCCAATGTGGTCATGGTGAAGAAGGCTAATGGCAAATGGAGAATGTGCGTCGATTTTACCGACCTCAACAAAGCCTGCCCCAAGGATTGTTTTCCCTTACCTAGGATAGATAAGCTCGTCGATTCAATAGCCGGTCACAAGGTCCTAAGCTTCCTAAATGCCTATTCGGGCTATCACCAGATAAAAATGGCCGAGCAGGATATCGAGAAAACAGCCTTCCAGACAAGCGAAGGAACCTACTGCTACCAGAAGATGCCTTTTGGCCTGAAGAATGCGGGGGCCACCTACCAGCGTATGGTGAGTAAGGTATTCAGAGATCAGCTCGGTAGAAACATGGAGGCATACGTGGATGACATGGTAATCAAAACAAAGGAGGGTGATCACTGCCCCGACCTGCTTGAAACGTTCGCGACACTCCGAGCTAACGAGATGAAATTAAACCCGAGCAAGTGTGTGTTCGGGGTCACCGCGGGAAAGTTCCTGGGTTTTATGGTCTCCCAGAGGGGAATTGAAGCAAATCCCGAAAAAATCTCTGCTCTTCTAAGTATGAGGGAGCCGGCGATAATCAAGGAAGTTCAGAGGTTGAACGGTCGAGTAGCAGCATTGGGTCGCTCCATTGCCAAGTCGGCTGAACGATCTCTTCCCTTCTTTAAAACTCTCAAGGGCGGCAAAGAGTTTGAATGGACAAAGGAGTGCTCGGAAGCTTTCCAAAAGCTAAAAGAATACTTGAGCAAACCACCAATACTTAGCAGCCCCGTTCTGGGAGAAACATTGTACGTATATCTAGCCGCTTCGGACCGAGCTGTTGCAGCTGTCCTGACGAGGGAGGACAGGGGGATGAAGCCTGTGTTCTACGTTAGCAAAGCATTGAATGACGTGGAATCCCGATATTTCAACGCGGAAAAGTTGGCGTACGCCGTTGTGGTCGTAGCTCGGAAACTGAGAGCATATTTCTCCGCCCACTCAATTGTCGTTTACACTAACGCCCCATTGAGAAAGATACTGCACAAGCCCGATAGCTCAGGTCGGCTGCTCAACTGGTCGATTGAATTGACGGAGTTCGATATCTCCTACCAACCGAGGAAAACTCTGCAAGCTCAACCCCTCGCTGACTTCGTGGTAGAAACTACATTTAGCCTCGACGGTAACCAACCATCCCCGGAAGTAGGGCCCGATCAACTGAGAGGCACAGATATACCGGCCAATCGTTGGCAACTTTTTGTCGACGGGTCGGCCGGTAAGAATTACGGTGCTGGCGTAGTCCTGATCGAGCCCGGCAACGGCGAGATCATCGAGAAAATACTAAGGTTTAAGTTCCCGACCTCAAACAATCAGGCTGAATACGAAGCACTGATAGCTGGAATCGACCTGGCAAAGCATATAGGAGCCACCAAGCTTCAGGCCCACACCGATTCTCAGCTCATTGTAAACCAGTTGAAGGGGGAGTATGAGGCCATCAATCCTATCCTCTCGAAGTAAAAAGATTTGGTTCAAGAGTTGGTGAAAACTTTTGAGTTCTGGCAGATCGTCCAAGTCGCCAGGAAAGACAATGCGCGGGCGGACCTGCTCTCAAAGTTAGCAACGATGGAAACCGAGGAAGTAGACCGACCCAAATGGATTGAATTCGTGGAGAAACCGGCCATTGAGAGAGTTCAAATAATGGAGATCGGTGAAGCGAGCAAAACTCCTTCCAACTGGGTGGACGACCTTAAAAATTTCATCGAGAAAGAAGAGCTCCCTCAGGATGGAGAAAAGGCGAAGACGGTAAAAAGAAAAGCGCCCAGGTTCACCATAGTCGATGGTGTGTTGTATAGGAGGTCGTTTGTCAAGCCACTGCTAAGATGTGTACCCCCCGATCAAACTCTTAGCTTAATGGAGGAAGTGCATGAGGGAATCTGTGGGGGCCATCCGGGTGCTAGAACCCTGGCAGAGAAGATCATAACATTAGGCTACTACTGGCCTACAATGAGAAGGGAGGCCGTTGAATATGTCCAAAAATGTGATAAGTGCCAGAGGTATGCAGATATCCCCCGTCTCCCAGCAACAGAGCAGACTCCGGTAGTTGGTTGTTGGCCCTTCCACATGTGGGGAATAGATATGATTGGGCCTTTCCCTTTGGCACGAGGAAAATTGAAATACGCCATGGTGACAGTTGATTATTTCACAAAGTGGATAGAGGCTAAAGCGCTGGCAGAAATCACCGAAGAAAATGTGCTGAACTTTGTGCATGATCATATATGGTGCCGCTTCGGAGTGCCCAAGCACATAGTCTCGGACAGAGGGTTGCAGTTCTCAGACCGCTTCACTACAGAATGTGCTCGCCTCGGTGTAAAACATACGAAATCATCAGTATCATACCCCCAGGGAAATGGTCAAGCTGAAGCCGCAAACAAGTTGGTGATGCATGCTCTTCATCGGAATTTAACAGGACGAGCTGGGAAGTGGGTGGATGAGCTCCCCCTCGCTCTCTGGGCAATTCGGACCACGACCAGGGGACCTACCGGGGAGACTCCCTTCGCTCTGACTTACGGCTCTGAAGCCATGGCGCCGGCCGAGCTCGCGCTCCCCACAGCCCGGGTGTCTTTCTTCAATGAGGAATTAAATGAAATGAGAAGGAGAACAGATTTAGACCTGCTCGATGAAAGAAGGCTGGACGCTCATCTCAGGCGTTGAATTATAAGCAGAAGACCAAAAGGTATCACGACCAGAAGGTTAGGAAGAGGACCTTCCAGGTCGGTGACTGGGTCCTAAGAAAGATCGAAGCAACGAGCAGGAAAGCTCAGCAGAACAAGCTTTCTCCCAACTGGGAAGGACCATTCGTTGTGACAAGAATAGTGCGAAAAGGGACGCACATGCTAGCAACTCCAGAAGGCCATGAGCTCAAAAACCCGTGGCACTCCACCAACTTGAGAAAATACTATCACTAGCTGTCAGTTCTGTTTAGATCATTTGGAAAGGGTAGCTCTTTTCGAGCACTTTCATGTTTGCTTTTCTGTAACCAGGAAGATATTCCTTTATTAGCACTTTTAATGAAATTACCCCTTATTGAACCAGTGTGTACATCACATCGCTCGTACCAAACGAGCTCAAGCCTTGCTCTTAGCAAGCATTGGGTAAGACCTGCTCCGAGCAGGCATCACATCGCTCGTACCAACGAGCTCAAGCCTTGCTCTTAGCAAGCATTGGGTAAGACCTGCTCCGAGCAGGCATCACATCGCTCGTACCAAACGAGCTCAAGCCTTGCTCTTAGCCTCACATCGCTCGTACCAACGAGCTCAAGCCTTGCTCTTAGCAAGCATTGGGTAAGACCTGCTCCGAGCAGGCATCACATCGCTCGTACCAACGAGCTCAAGCCTTGCTCTTAGCAAGCATTGGGTAAGACCTGCTCCGAGCAGGCATCACATCGCTCGTACCAAACGAGCTCAAGCCTTGCTCTTAGCAAGCATTGAGTAAGACCTGCTCCGAGCAGGCATCACATCGCTCGTACCAACGAGCTCAAGCCTTGCTCTTAGCAAGCATTGGGTAAGACCTGCTCCGAGCAGGCATCACATCGCTCGTACCAACGAGCTCAAGCCTTGATCTTAGCAAGCATTGGGTAAGACCTGCTCCGAGCAGGCATCACATCGCTCGTACCAAACGAGCTCAAGCCTTGCTCTTAGCAAGCATTGGGTAAGACCTGTTCCGAGCAGGCATCACATCGCTCGTACCAAACGAGCTCAAGCCTTGCTCTTAGCAAGCATTGGGTAAGACCTGCTCCGAGCAGGCATCACATCGCTCGTACCAAACGAGCTCAAGCCGTGCTCTTAGCAAGCATTGGGTAAGACCTGCTCCGAGCAGGCATCACATCGCTCGTACCAAACGAGCTTACCAAACTGAAACAAATCTGATGAATCCCGATCTGACCAAACAACATAAGAAAGAGTTCGTTTACTAGGGGGATCAACAGCCGACCCCATGGCTTACATGACTAAAGCTAGTTACGAAAGAAAAAGAAAGTACAAGGAAATAAATACTAAGTGTCAGCTTGCTCGTCATCACCCCCAATCAGTTCATCAATCATAGCTTCACTCTCTTCACGAGCTCGCTCAGCTTCCCTCCTAGCCAACACCGTGTCAACGTTCTCGGGAAGTAGCTCGGGGGCGACCCATGGATCTTTCTTATCCGCCTCATCCTCCCCAGCTAGTTGCTCCAGCTCCTCTGAATTGAAAGGAATCATAGCGTGTGCGCGCCGAGCAAACTCGTTGAATTGAACATTTGATGACTCCACCAAATCAGCTAGCACCTCCGGGTCTTGAGGAAGCAAACCCCGACCATAGGCATCCCTCAACCCATGCCTATGACCAGTCTTCCAATAGGGGAAAGCTTTGGACATCAACGCCTCCTCATACCTCTCAGATTTTTCGTATTCATCAATAATAGCCTCTTTATTAGGCGAGGTGAATGAGGCAAGCGTCTCTTTGAGGTGAGCCAATTCTTGTTCCAAGTCGTTGGAACGAGCTTGAGCCTCCCTGGTCCGACCTATGGAAAGGCCTAACTCTTCCTGCACCTTATCAACCTTATCCTGCTCGGCCTTTAAGGCTGCCTCAACCCTTCTCGCCTCAGCCTGGCTCTCATCCGCTAACTTTTCAGCAACGGCTGCTTTCCTTCTCTCTTCCTCCAACTCCTTATGAAGCGCGGCCAATTCCTTCTCTCTCTCAACCAAGGTCGACGCCTTACTGTTCGCTCGATCCTCCAATTCTTCCCCGGTCTGAGATAAACGCGCAGCCAAAGTAGAGAGCTACAGAAGAGAAACAACAGTAAGGAGTAAATAAAAGGCCAATCAGAAACGAAAGCGTAAACACACGATGTTACCTCAGAAATAACTAGGCCCATGCGGTCGCACAGGACAGAAAGAGAAGCTAGCTCTTCTTTCAGTCTATCCAGATGATCGAGGTCCACGGCACGACAAAGAACTGCACGACCAAGCCCCACCTTGATACCCGTACGTGCGTTCAGATTTAGGCCCCTCAACGGGGTCACACCTCCCAACTGGTTGGCAATGCTGTCAATATCCTCCTCAGTGCACGCCTTGGCGATCTCCTCCCTAATGACAAAACCTCTAGCGATTGGATTTTTTGCCAAAGGGATGTGATCGTCGGGATCTTGAGAGCCATCCCTTTTCTTGGACGTCGCCGTCTCTGGGCGATCTGTGAGCTTTCTGGCGACATCGGGACGAGATTGAGCTGCAGAGGAACCTCCTGCCGTCTTCACCAACCCTCCTGACTCCCTCGTCTTCAACCCGTCATGACTAGCCAGGGGAACGTTGGCTGGCGCCTTCTTTGTAAGCTCAGCCTGACGAGTTTTAGAACGCTCATTGGACAGCGTAGAGTTGGTACTCTTGTTCAGATTGCCGAGCTGACGAAAGGACAACTTGGTCTTTTTCTTCTGTGCATCAGCCACGAGTTGCTCTCCATGACCACTCATATCTGCACGAGAAATAAGAAAACAATTAGACTCCGATGAGATAGGACTAAGAAGTATAAGTTTAAATTTTCACCCCCGAAATGCTCGAACTTCCAACACGGTGCAGATGAATTCAAACACAAAGGGCAGTCCACCTCGAATACACAACCTTCATGCATCACCCATCCAGGATAACGACGATCTCGAACCATGGAGACAAGGGGCTCGATTCCCTCATCATAACAGCCAGCCAAACCAGCTCGCGCGAAATAACACGGCCGTTTCTCAAGCTCTTCCCAGTTCACTGCCCAATCATCTCCCTCGTAGGGACCAACCAGTTGAGTTAATGCCCTCTCTAAGTCATCGCTCCAGTCAGGCTCCCATACTTCCGAACCCCGACCAAGTTTTCCCTGAGAACAGTCAAACTCCCATCCGTTCTTGCTCTCCACCAATACGATATGGTTAGCAAAGGAGTTGAGCTTCCCTGGAAAGGCATGCAGCAAACGAGGAGCGCTGGGGACAGCACCCAAACAGACCATTTTATAGGGGGGATCAGCTCCCTTGCTCTTCACTCGGGATATCCTAAAGAACTTCCTGAACACACTCATACATGGTTCGAAACCAAGATGGCGACAAACTACCAAAAAACTATTTATCGACCTGATGGCATTAGCCACGAGCTGAATGGGTACCGACGCGGTTCCTGTCAAAAACTGATTAAGGAAAGGGTCCATAGGCAGCCTAAGGCCCTGCTCGAACTGACCGACATAGAAGGCCACTCGCTCTTTATCCCTTATTAGTGAATCAATGGGCACGCTCCCTTTGGGAACATAAGTTATTTTGTAGTCAGCTCGGCTTATTCTGTACTTCGAGTATACTTTATTGACTAGTTTTATTTGATACGCCGTTGGTTGGTTGTGGGGAGAAACACGCCGTAAATCACCGGGTGAAGGTTCAGCGCCCAATTGGCGAGAAGACATAGGTGTTGCTGACCGAGCAAGTTCCTTCTCTATATAGTCAAAACCCATATTCTCAATAATTCTACTGTCCGCCTCGTCCTCATCATCGACCTCCACATGCCTTTGACTCTCCACATCACATCTTCCATCCTCGCTCCTTGAGACAGTATCTTCTTCGCCCTCTAAGGGAAAAGGCCTCGTGCTCGTTTCCTCCACATGGCGATACGAGGAAATGGGGTCTACGTCGAGCACCACCTCGTCCGAGGCAAGCTCAAACTCATTGTCTGGATCATCAACGAGCATAAGTTGGTGCGGGGAAACAGACCCAACCTTTGTTGACGAATCCTTCTGAGACATACCTGCAAGAGTAACATGGGGGCCAGACCCCGTATCAAAAGCCGAGCTGAAGCTCGTTTGGGGCCCAGACCCCCCTACGGAACTGGCGCGCGCTGAAACAAACAGGCAAGAGAATTTTCCCCCAAACGTATAATACGTTGCTAAGTGCCCAAGAAGGGTATTAAAACTCGTAAAGTGCACCATGCTAGGATCATCACGACCTAGAAATTCCTCGCCATTAAAAGCGGGCAGTTTCAGATCGTCTGTAATTTGGTGGGACCCCAGAAACTTCCGAACGTCCCCTAAGCTCAACCTTTTCCAACCACTTGGCGCACTAACATACACCAACTTGGTCTGCTCATGATAGCAAAACTCCGGCGGCATCTCTGAAGAAATAGCCTGTTACTTGCCGGAAACGCTTCGCCGGCACCGGAAAATTCAAATTTTCCGGCGACGCAACCCAGA
Source organism: Campanula takesimana (assembly GCA_026119855.1). Taxonomy (NCBI): domain Eukaryota; kingdom Viridiplantae; phylum Streptophyta; class Magnoliopsida; order Asterales; family Campanulaceae; genus Campanula; species Campanula takesimana. Next base: position 921,702 of record JAOWBW010000195.1, on the reverse strand, counting down.
AAAAGAAGAAAAACAACAAAAAAATCCGAAAATAAACGGCGAAGTTAAGAGCACAAAGCAATTTACCTGGTTAGCAAAGGATTGAACGGTGATGAACAGTGAAAAACGTTGAAATATTTGTCGCCGGCGAAGCTTCAAAGGGTCGTCTCTCTTCTCTGAGGGGGCGCAAAGTGACGGACGGAGGGGGAGGCAAGGGTTTTTATAGTTCTCAAAACGGGTCAAACCCGTGAACCAACCCAAACCAACTGACGACCCGTTGGATCAATCACTCAAACGTCCTTTCCAAAACGCACGCCAGCACCACTTTCCGTGCCTCGATTGCCCAAACGGCGCCGTCCCTCAGAAGACACCCCAAACGTCCCATCATCCTTGTCACACCTAAAAGCCTGCAACCGCCAGTCTGATCATCCATTGATACGGCACCACGTGTCCTCGCGGCTACAGGCCATCCGCTTTGGAAGAGCACTCTGTCAGATCGCTTAAAACGCGCACTCAAGAACTTACCTCGCTTCAACAAAAAGCAGCGAGCCGGGGGGAAATATATTGATATGTTTAGCTTCCCACGAACGACTTGAAGGAATTAATGGGCGAGGAACGTCCGTATCACATTGGGAGATGCTTCCAGCTCTCAACTCGTTCGAGCAAGAAGCAGGGGGCCATTGAAAGGAATTACCCTAACAGGCCGCCTATCAAGTGGACCGGGCATAATTAAGGCTGTCCCACGAATGGGCCTAGCGCCTGAGCCCAGCTCGTCCATCGATCTGGGATGGAGGTCAAGAAGAATCTGTTGAGAGTATTCAAAAACCAACTCGCCTGTCAAACTGTTCCAGCTCGCGTAAGGCACCGAGCTAGGGGAACCGACCTAAGGACAAGGGAAGTCACCGTCAATCAGGTTGTTGGTCCAGATCGTGACGACCAACCAGTCGAGGTTTCCAGAAGAGCCCAGTGACCGTTCCCTTCTGCTTGGGCCCGGCCCACTAAGGCTAGTTGGGCTTCAGTCCTCAACTCGAAACCCTACTATGGATAAGGATGACTTGAGTGACTTCAGACAAGGACAAAGATGACCTCATCCTTCCCATAACTTGGAGAGAAGGTCAGTCTCCTATAAGAAGGGGGTCCATCATCTATTCTGCAGGTTGACTCATCTTTTTTACTCTCAACATTTTTCTTGAGCAGACTGATTTACTCTCACGCCGGAGGGTCTTCGCCGGTGCAACCCCGGCTAAGCTCACGGTGTTCATTTTGCAGGTCTTAACTAGCATCCTGGGTATCCAAACCACTGATCCGGCCTTTGATCACATTTTGTGCGTGATCAATTTTCATTTCATTGAAATGAAAAACAATCATTTTCATCACTTAATAAAAAACTACCAAATATACTCTTGTCAGCCTCACTTACATTACTTCGCAAGATAAATTACAATGCAACATTAAAGCAAGGATAAAAGTGAAATTTACAATACTTCTCACGATAAGGTACAATGCAATAGCCAGTAAAAAGTGTTAAAGCAAGGATAAAAGTGGAATTTGAATGCTTTTCATTTAAAAGTGATAATTATTTAAAATGACAACTATTTTGGATTATAGGGTATATATTTAAATGAAAGAGCATTATTATTATACTCTTTCAGTCTAAAATGAAATGTTTAAAATAATTTCAAAGTTTCCCTTAATCAAACAAATTAAGTGTAATCAAAAATTTTTTAGACATACAACTTAGTTTATAGTAGTTTATTTAGATTTGGGAAGAGCATTCATTCGAATACTACGATGATAGTGCACAATTAAACTTTGTGGGTAACTATTCTTTAGGAAATAATAAAGTTATAAAAAACGGCTACAAAATGTTGTTTATAAAATGAGGTGTTATAATTGTGTTCGTGTTTTTAATTTGAGTGTGGCGGGTTCATACTCGATGCAGTAAATAAAATACCGTCATCTCATTTTGTATGCTTTTGGAGTACTTTAGTTGTCAAACTCAAAACTAGGAAGCAATCTCTTTTTCTGACTTAATTGGTTTGCTTAATGACTGTAAATTAGATTCGTCTCTTTACTTAAAACTTTTGGGGTGTCATGACAAGATTCATTAAAATTAGTATACACACTACTACATCTTAACTTTATCTCATCATATGTTCCATTATTGGGACATCAACTATTAAAATACTTATAATTATTTCTAATTAAATATATTAATTATGTATGGTTCTAAATCTCATTTCTATTTTATAGATTAGATCCATTTTAATTCTTCTAATGGAAAAAATTTCCTCCTTTTTTTTTTTTTGCGAGAATTATGTTGACTTTTAGCAACTTCAATTCTAACCCTCATAAAAATTATTTTCAAATTTTTACTCCCTCCGTTGTAGAGTAAAAATCATAATATTTTTTTGATACATTCTAGAGAAAGAGTCGCATTCTCAAAATAACAGAGGATTAGTAGTTTTTTGGACAATTTTGTCCTTCTAATGCTTGCATAATCATGAAAAAAAATATTTTACTTACTTTTACTCACTTGAATTGTGAATAATATTTTTAATATTTATATCTTAACTCACTTGAAATATTTACTCATTTTTTTATAGTATCCAAACCAACCTCGTGATTACACACTACATCAAACCATTAAGTTTTTTTTTTTTTTTTTTTTTTTAAAGGACTTGTTTTAGAAATGGGTTGAAGACTATTTAGTCAAGAAGCTGCATATTATTTTTATCTTTCCTTTTTCTATTTTTTCCCACCCTTATTGGATAGAGTTTTAAATATTATAGATGAGTAATGGAAGTTAGGAAACGGGAGTCTTAGCTCAGGAGAAAGGAAATGTGTTCTATCCAAATCTATGTCCCCACTTTAAAGCACTAAATAATATTAGATTTCATTGTGTCATAATAACCCGTAAATTATTGAAAAAATAAAATAAAAATCACAATGGCCCCTGTTGATTGTCATATTGCACTACCTCCATTGAAGAATTTTCAAAAATAAAATACAAAAAAACTAGTGAACAATACCAAAATGAACTATCTTGTTTATCCTAACATGTTTTACTTCATCTATGTATATTATCAAGTGCCATAGTTGATTTGTCAACTTTGTAAGAACTGTATTTTATTTACTTGTATTCTTCTTTATATTTGACACTGAAAAACTTATTTAAAAACTGAAATTTATCTTTAAAATAGACCGAAAAAGAAAAACAACAACACTTATTATAGGAAGGGGGGAGAAATTGAGGAAGTATGAATGACATTTAGTGCATACCGCAATTTATTTCGGGCTTTGCAGCATTTTTATATACATCAACTGAACATTAGACTTAACGATGCTAGCCAAATGGGTTCGATCACTCTCCTCGCCTTCTTCTGGCATGGACATCGTCAAAAAAAAAAAAAAAAAAAAAAACGATGCTAGTCAAATGGGTATGTAAGAGAAGTGCAATTGTACATAGGAAAAAATTATGGTATGTGTTTAATAAATTAACATATTATAGGGGTCTATTTGACATTTTTGAGGAGTTAGGTGGAGTGCAGATGCAACTTGGACTCAATAAAATACGAGTAAATATATCTACTAATTTATTTTTATTGTAAAGTATAATTAATTGACTTTATTATCCTGATTTGTTCATATTATATGCGAAACCCACTGGCTAACTTTATTAAGTGGTGAGCATGAATCAGAAAGGAAGGCATTAGTAAATATCAAGTGGATGAATTTAATTTGGCATTCCCGCATAATTAAAAATTTAATTTTCGTCTTTAATTTCCTTTTATTTTTCTCTTTGTTTTCTTCCTTTTCTTTATCATGTGGTATGCAAATCTGACTCTACACTTTCTTTTAATATAGATTAATGGTGTGAAATATGAAACTTTATGGGTCATCTCATGACATGGATCATATAGACCTCAGGACTACCATATGGATGGCCCAACGGACCCGGAACCGGAACCAGATCGGAACCGTTAAACCGGCCCAGAATTGGAACCGGAAAGCCTGGAACCGCCTTCAACCTTGACGAAAACTGGAACCGTGTGAACCGGGACCGTTTGTAACACGGGCCGGTTCCGGTTCATCCCCTCTGAAAAACATGAACCGGCGGTTCCGAACCACCATGAACCGCCTAGACCGAATCGGAACCGTTAGCAAAACCGTTAAAAAATCGTAAAAAAGCCGTCCAAATCATTAGATTTCTAACGGCTTCATCAGAATTAACCGTTACTAACGGAAAGTTGACAAGAAAAGTTGAGTTTTGACTGAATTTTTAGACAAATTCAGTGAATAAAAATAATAAAAATTTGTTGAGTATATAAAAGAAAAGATGGATGAACCTATTTAATTTTTTAAACATTTATTCTATAACTTTTTGTAAAAAAAAAATCGTTAATAAAATATCATTAATATTGTTTTATTCTGTTAAAAAAAATAATTTTTCTTTTAAAAAAGAAACCCCCTTTCTCGCGTAAAAGCGATCAGAATTCGAACGTGGACCGGCGGTTCCAAATCGTGAACCGGCGGTTCCTAATCGTAACCGGAAGAGAAATGGTTCGGTTACGGTTCAAGCTTTTCCAGAACCGGAACCATGTTTGGTCATCCCTACTACCATATCTAAATTAAATTAAAGCGGGTGCAGTAGAAGTGAGAGTTGGTCCATGGAAAAATTATGCATTTTTAGCGCTTATGAAAATTTTCGTAAAGCGCAATTCTTTAGCGTAAGTGTCGGTGTTACTGTATAAAATGTCATTCAATTATACTAAAACTTATTAATAAGTACATGTGAATGTGTTATTAAGTGTCAATGCCGGTATGTTGTTAGTGTCAGTGCATGTGTTATTGGGTGTCAATATTTAATATATTTAAATGTATCAGTGCATGTGTTAAAGAGTCTCAGTATTAGTATTAAGATAGTGCCATTGGAAATATTAAACAATGTCGGTGGTGGTAGTGTTAACGAGTCCCGGTGTATTTTAAAAAACACTAGTGATGTGTTAGAAAGTGTCAGTGGTAGTGTTGATGAATCCTAATTTGTTTTAATAAAGTTTTGATATTTTTATAAAAATGACAATGCATATTTGACCACAAATTTTGATTATTAACAAAAATGTCATAGTACATTTTTAAAACACATTATTTCTAAACAATTTTCCTTTATTTAAAAAAAAATAACTTATTTTTCGTAAAATTTTGACTAAAACGTAACCAGTAACATTCTCATGTACACCCGCCGCACAGCGTGCGACGGGCCAGGTCAGCCCCTCTTTTTTTTTGCCACCCCCAACTTTTTTTCCTCCCAACAAAAGTAACACTTGTTATAACGAAATGTAACACTTTTTTCTTTCAAATGTAACACTTTTTTTAAAAAAAAATGTACCACAATTTTGCTGCAATAGATTAAAGATAACATAAAAGATTGACAACTAAATTAATGTAACACTTTTGATAAAGGAATGTAACACTTTTTTTTTTTCAAATGTAACATTTTTTTCTCCGAAAATTAACATAGGATTGACAACTAAACTAATGTTACATTTTATAAAAAATGAATGTAACATTTTTTTTCTCAATTGTAACAGTTTATATTCTTAAATTTAACATTATATATGAAATGTAACAATTTTTTATTGAGAAAGTAACAATTGAAATGCAAACCCATTTTTTTTTTGTAAAATTGCTGTTACATTTGACTGTAAAAAGTGTTACTTTTTAAATATGAAACTGTTACTTTTATTAGAACGGAGTGTTACATCTCAGCTGACAAGCAACTCAAAATTTTTGTGTGTAAAAAATGTTTCTTTTTTTTAAAAAAATCAAACCATATCATGACCTATGTAGTTTTATTCGTCTCGTCGAGACGAACACAACGGTATTTTTAATTTTTTTTTCTGAGTTATAAATCTCAAGATATAGCATTTTAAAGTTAATGGTTTTTTTTTAAAGGCGACACGTGGCAGCGCGCGGCTGAGTGAACCAGCGAGTAGCTCACAGCGCGCCACATGTCGCTCTGGGCTGGATGAGGGCTGGCTGGCGGGGCGGGTCGGCCCATGGAGCAGCCCATCGCATGGCTGTACACCAGTTGCATTTGAGACTTTGGTGGTGTTTGATGTATTAAGCACTTGATGCTTGATGCTTAATGGATTGCAAGGTATAATTTGGAGGTAAGGTGTCTTGATAACATTGGGTTCTACATGTTGAAAGTTCCATGAGGCTCTTATTGGTTAAGCAATGATTTTGATTCTCAATCATTAAGAGCCTCACGTAACCTCCAACATCTATACCTCAATGTCATCAAAGGCACCCTACCTCCAAAATATTCTTTGTAATCTATTAAGCATCAAGCATCAAGTGCTTAATGCATCAAACACCACCTTTGTCTAAGAATTTTCACTTAATAGAGTTCCATATTTACAACTTCTTCTACAAGTGTGAGTCCGCTACATATGCCACATCAAATGCGATATTCCCTCCGTCACTTATATTGGTGATTTTTTTTCCGGTAAACATAAGTGAATTTTGACTTAATATTATTATCAATTTAACTATTAAAATATAGTTAAAATATTTTATAATTTATCAATATATTGTTTTAAAAAAATATTGAGCAATTCGATTGATATTAAACATTATTATGTTTTTGTAAAAAAAATAATCAATATTTAAAATGATCTGAAAACCCCAAATTTACATTCATTTGATGACGTAAGGAGTATTATGTAAGGTAACTATTACCATTTAACTTACTGTTAACTAATAATATTAATTAATTATAATAGTTACTATATTATATGATAACTATTAAATTTATTATTTTTACTATTATACTAAATTATTATTGAAACATTAATTTTCTAATACATTATATATTTTAGGTAATAATTAAATGTTAATTACTCATAATTTTTACGATATAAGTAAATGTTTAACTTACTATATAAATAAGATTACTATTACTAGCTAACTTTCTGTTTAAGATGTTGGTTACTGTATTAGTTAATCATACAAAAAATATTTTTTCTAATATATTGTTAAAATATTATTCTAGTAATAGTTTAGATGTAAATTATAAAATTTTATACTTTTAACTAATAATATTTACTATTCATAATATGAGTATATAGTATAAAATTAATAATTTTCAAAGATAATAGCTAATATTTTTAATTCAATTATATAAAAAATTAAGTTAACACATAACAATAATATTTATTTTTATTGTGCAAATTTCAATTATTGTAATAGTACAAACGAGTTACCCACTTATTAATTGGAATGGAGGAAGTACATGTTTGATTGTAGCTTATAATACCTGATAAGAAAGTTTACTGTTTGCACATGTTCCTTTCTCTCGATAATCAAATGAATGTGCCATCGCTTTGTTATTTTGTTTCTTATTAATAAGTTAGGGGGTTCTTTGTTATTTTGTTAATTAAATCAATTTTTTTAAATATAATAGTTAAATATAATTATTAAATAAATAGTTAACTATTAATAGTTAGATATAATAGTTAACTATAATATATACTCCTACTAGTTAATTTCTATGATAACTATTCCAAGAAATAATACTTGTAATAGTAATAGTTATAATAAGTAACTATTACTTATACTTAACTATTATAGTAACTATTAGGGGATGTACAGCAAGGGTATGGGTGCCGGTGCGCCCAATAATTTCCTATACTTAATAGAAAAATATCTTTAATATATGTATTCCCATATTTTTCGTTTATTTATAAATAAATTCCTCCCATTAACTGAGTAACTTACCTATCTTAAGTGGGTAAGTTTTAGTTTCTATAACCATGGTTTCAAGTACTCCTTGATCCAATATGGGGTTGTCAATATTAGGTTTTAGAATTTTATTTGGAGCATAGTTATTATTCCTTATAAAATTTTCGATTAATGTATAATTAAGCTGACATAAAAATGATTAGGGCTTAATTTTCTTTTTTCTGAGATGATGGAGTACTCCCTCCGTCCCATACTTATTGCTACCAAATGAGAGTGCACGGGGATTAAAAAAATATGTTCGAAAAACAAGTAATGTGAGTGGATAGGAGAGAGAGAAAAAAAGTTAGTGGATAATTGTTGTGAGCGGATAGGAGAGAAAAAAACGAACATTTTTTGTAAGTAGCAATAAGTATAAAACGGAAGAAGTATATTTATTTTCTTTATTTTCTTTGGTGGCCAGTGTGGCCGGCCACACGAGCAAAGGAGATTTAAGGCATTTAGCTGGATCCCCAATTCCACTCGGGTAACATTTTGGTAATGGAAATAGCTTTTCCAAACATTGTAAATTGTCCTTTTCAAATGATTGGGCAGATTTGTTATCAAGTTTTGGGTATAGTTTCGTTTTTTTTTTTTTTTTTTTTTTTTTCAAAGCACAACGGCATCAATAAATTGGTGAGAAGCATGTATAACTGAGTGAAATGTCCTAAATAACTGGATTAATAATTTGAAATAAACGATTGAGATTAGCAATAGAGCTAAATAAATGGTCTAATAATTTGAATAGACGATTGAGATTAACAATAGAGCCAAATAAATGGACTAATAATTTAAAATAGATGGTTGAGATTAAAATACTGATGTTCAATCAACTCTCCGCGATACCCAATATACTACTCCACAGTCCATCCGATCCATTTATACTAGTCATGTTTTTTTTTTTAAAAAAACAATACAAGCGAACTTTGACAATAATGTCAATTCAATCATTTTAGTGAAATTTCAAAAGTTGTTATTGATAAATTATTAAGTGATATATCATTAACATTTTTTAGAATTTCACTCGGACGATCGGTTAGACATTAATGTTTAGTTAAAATTCGTTTGTGTTGACTAAAAAAGTCAAACGCATAAATGGGACGGAGTGAATGGTAGCAGTATGGTAAAGACATCAGGACCCTCTTCAACTGTTGATTTTTCCTTTTGGTGCAATCGCAACTTTTATTCCACTCCTTCGGGAACACTAAGAGTCAATCTACTAGTACCCCCGTTATATGGCCAATTAAATGTGATCGGTCGGGCCCTTTTCCGGCTCTTTAAATAACAAACAAATATTTTGTTTTTGCTAAAAAAAAAAAAAAAACAAAACTTAGCTAACAAATTTTCAATACATTCAAGTCGGAGTGTGCACAATATTTAAGAAAAATTAGTATGTGTGTGGTAAAAAATGAAGAGAGATAATGAGTGAGGTAAATAGTAGTGTTAGTTGAATAAATTGAGTGTGGAAAATAAAGAGAGAGAATGAGTGGGGTAAATAGTAGTGTTGGTTGAATAAATTGAGTGGTGAAAAATGAAGAGAGGAAATAACTGGAGTTGAAATATTTCCATTTTAGGCCGTCTCACTTTTGGTGAGACGGACCAAAAGGGAAAGAAATCTCACATCTACTGGGATGGGACAGAGGGAGTATATACTCCCTCCGTTTCATGTGAATTGAGACCAAAACAAAGGGCACAATAATTAAGAGAAAGTAGTGAATGTGTGGTGGAAAATGAAGAGAGAGAATGAATGAGGTAAATAGTAGTGTTGGTTGGATAAAACGAGTGGTGGAAAATGAAGAGAGAGAATTAGTGGAGTTAAATGGATGGGATTGGGTGAATATAAAACATTAAAAAGCTTTGGACAGTCTCAATTGAGGTGAAACAGACGAAAAAAGAAATAAGTGTCAATTCACATGAAATGAAACGGACGGAGTATACACATTCAAACGTAGATTCACCTGATTGCATTATTGTACTTTAATATAATTACTCAAAAAGTGTTAAGTGATGAAAATACTTTTTAATCTTTGGGTCATATAGAAAAACAAGTTCAGAGAATTGGGCGGCCATGTCACTTTCAAGTTGGATGCAACTTTTTTAATTATTACCCATCTTTTTTATCCTCTAAATCTTTATTTACATGTATGTACTTATATTATAGGGAGCAAAAAGAAGAGAAGCCCAAAAAAGGGCACACACTTAGTGAAAGGGGTTCCGTCAAGAAAAAGGTGCTCTACATTATTAATACAAATTTGCTACTCGCCAAAATCTAGCGTAAACCGCGATTTACGTAATTTTCAAGAAAAACGTGTTTCGACGACAGTTTTGAAAATATATGGAACTTATTAAAAAACGCGCAGTGGCATTTTTGTATAAAATCGAAACTTCTCAAACGGTTCTGGATATTAATATAAAGCCTTCTGTATATGATTTTCATGCACATAAACTTTCTGGATATCAAGCTTAAGAGATTCTGGATATAAATAACAATGTTTTCTAGATTAACCAGAATCTTTGAGAGTGATAGCCAGAACCTTTGATAGTAATAGAAAAAAGGTTTTTTCTGAAAGGAAATTTGAAGAGCAGTTGATGTGTTAATAGGTGGCCAGAAACAATGTTTAAAATGACCAGTTGTTGTATTATGAAGGTCCAGCGAGTGTGTTGAGGAGCGTCAGATGATTAGAAAAGACACGTTTTTCCTACTCACTAGGAAAAACGCGTTTTACAGAAGACTAACCCTTGCTACTCTATATGTTCATATGTTGACAATTACAAAGGAGCAATATTAGAGGCACAAAATAAGGTCACAAAATCTTGCTCACACAATGAGGTGACGATATATTGGTTGTATCGATAGTGGACCCGCCACACTCTATTTAAAAACACCAATAAAATCATTACATTTAAGAATTTGTTAGCAAGATTTTGTGACTTTTATGACCCTAGTATTGTTCATTACAAAGTATAATATCGATGCCAATAGTTTCCAAGGCAAAAAAAGAGGTCTGTATATAATTTTCGCGACCAAATTACTACGTTACTACTCCCTCCGTCTCAAAACAGATGTCGTTTTGAGAGTTAATTTTTGTCTCAAAATACATGTCGTTTTACTATTTTCAAGGTTATTTTGTTGTTGTATACCAACTATACCTTTATTAATGATAGTGGACTATCTCTTAAACAGTTATTTAATTGCCTAGGTAATTGCATTACTTTAGGGGTATATATGACTTTTTCACGTACATTAATTGTATTTCTTAATATTTGTAAAGTGGTTGAAACGACATCTATTTTGAGACGGAGGGAATACTTGACAGGGGAATTGTTTGTTTTTACGTGATTATAATACGATTGTATTTACCATTTTAAATAATAAAAAAAATGCCAAAAATCATTGCGAATTGAGAGGAGTACAAAACAATCTATTTGTGTGAAGTACAATTTCAATTTTTGTTTATGAGATTTGGATGGAGAACGTCATGATGAGTAGGTGTTGGTATTGTTCTTGGACATGGTGTCACTTGACCATCTGATTTTTTCTATACTTTATATTTTGATTTTTCAATTTTTTAAACAAATATCTTTAGCCCCTTATATTATGTAGTGGACTCTACTCAATTATCACTCTCTCCGTCTTTATATAAAGGGTTAATGACAATTTAGGGCCTGAACTCCAGGGGGTGCGTCTAAAAGGGGTCTGAGTTTTTTTTCCCGCTAGACCAGGGCTCAATATCTAAATTTTTCGGCAGTTAAGGGCTTTTTGACGGAAATCGTTAGAAAATTCAGTTAAGTGCCATGTGCCGAGCACATGATCGACTAAATGGATGAGTTTGTAATGATATTAGTTAATAAGGGTTTTAGTGAAATTTTTGAAACTTAGAGGGTTTAAAAATGAAATAAATATTTTTTTTTAAAATCAAGTATATAATAAAATAAGTAATTATCATATATAAAATAATTTTATTAAAAAAATAAAAATTATTAAAAAAATTAATCTAATAGCTATATTAAATATAAAAGGATTTAGATTATTTTCTAAATAATAAATTTAAAATAAAGAAAATTATAAATAAATTTAAATTTTATTCTATGAACATAATAAATTACTTTGGGCAAATGATAAATAAGGGCCTGAAGTTTGAGGGTCATTCGTAGATAGGGGTCTGAAGTTTCAAAACTAGCAGATCAGGGCTTGGAGATAGGAAAAACTAGCAAATATAGGCTTTATGACGAAAAAGTTAGTTTTTTCAGTTAAATCCGCATGTGTCGTGCACGTGTGAACTTAATTGAAATAAATACTATTTAAGATAAAATGAATATTTTAAATTTTAAAGGACTAAAAGTAAAATTTTCACCAATACATAATTCACTAATTTTTTTTTAATATTTTTTTCACAATTTTTTTTTGAAAAAATAATTTCACTAAACTATTTATATATTAAAAAAAACACTAAATTATTTGAAAAAAATATTTTACTAAAACAATCTACCCTAATCATTTTAAAAATAAATCTTCAAATAACTTTTCAAAATAATTAATTTACTGAAATAATTAATTAACAACGTAGGTTAGGTTCTCATTTTTTTTTAAAAAAAAGTATTTATTATAAAAAATATTTTAAAATAATACTTCAAATAATTTTCAAAATAATTAATTTAGTGAAATAATTAATTAACAACGTAGGTTCTCATTTTTTTAAAAAAAAAATATTTATTATAAAAAACTAATATAGTGGTTTTCATTTTCAAAAAAGTAATACGTATTAATTTAGTAAATTTTATATTAGTGAAAAAAAATTAGTCCTTTTAAGTTTTAAAATATTCGTTTTACCCCTTTAATAGTAATATTAATTTCAATTAAGTCCACATGTGCACAACACATGCCGATTTAAGTGAAAAATCTAACTTTTCCGTCAAAAAGCCCCTATTTGCTAGTTTTTCCTATCTTCAGACCCTGATCTGCTAGTTTTGAAACTTCAGACCCCTACCTACGAACGAACCCCAAACTTCAGGCCCTTATTTGTCATTTGCCCAATTACTTTTTACATTCACCAAATTTAAAACAACATAAAGTAATTATCACTATTTACAATGGAAAGCTTTTATTATTTTTTTATTAGTAAGACCCACTCGAAATAAGACATCCCAAAATGGAAAGCTTTTATTACCTTTTTATTAGTAGGACCCACTTGTCATACTCACAACAACTTTTCATTTATTATTCCCCACCCACTTTCTCTCTCCTTCATACTCACAACACCTACTTTTCAAACAACTTTTTATAAAAATAATATTATTCCTTAATCTCCGTGTCGGGACCAAGAATCTTATTTCGGATGGGACGGAGGGAGTATATAGTATGTGAACTACCTTGTTTGATTATAAAAAAAGAATAAAAAAATGTAAAAAAAACCACACCTTAATCCCTACCAATCTGCCCCTTCCCAGACTCCCCTACCCAACCCAGCAACTCTTGCCCCCTCTCAACTAAATCCCTCCATAAAAGAAACCCAGCAAGAACAGTAAGTTGCCGGAGAAGATGGAGATTGGAGTGGGATGTACGGTGCCGGACGTCGTTGAAGAAATCACCTGCTACTGCACCGCCAGCGCCACCGCTCCTCCTTCAAAAGAAAGAAGCAGGGACCCTAGTTCATTATGCTTTCTCCATCTTTTCCGGCGACTTCAATTTTCGGTCACAACTCTGACAATGGAAACACTAAAAGGGGACCAGATCTGGACTCCCCTAGAGAAGCCGAAGCCATCTCCACCAAAACCACCTTCATTAGCCTTTAGATTTGCCGCCATTCCGGCGAGAAAGCGAACGCCACAGTTGCGTCAAAGGGGGGAGAGGAGGGGTAGGGTTTTGTTTTGGATTTAACCCTTCAAATTTTAAAATTTACAGTTTGACCCTTTTTGATAAATTTTCATTTCAAATCCATCCATTTAGTTGATCACGCGCCATGCACATGGCACTTAACTAACTTTTCTAACGATTTCTGTCAAAAAGCCCTTAACTGGCGAAAAATTTAGATATTGAGCCCTGAACTAGCGGGAAAAAAAACCCAGGCCCCTTTTAGACGCACCCCCTGGAGTTCAGGCCCTAAATTGTCATTAACCCTTAAATAAATGAACGTCTGAATTTTTAACTTTTTTATTTTAAAATAAATATCTTTTTATGAATAAGTTACTAAATTCTCTCATGTCATACAACAGATTTTAGTTCACATTTTAACTTGCAATGCAATATGATGTGATCATTAACGGTTGTTACGTATTTACGCAGAGGTGGCCCATCAAGTAAGCAAATGAAGCACCTGCTTAGGGCACTCACCCAAAATTCTTACCTAATGCATTGGTGATAGGCTCAATTATCCAGCCCCAACCAATCTATCAGAAGACTCTCTTTGGATGAGTATTTAATTCTCGAAACAACACAATTCAGTAATCCGTTTTTTAAGATAAAATATACATGCATATTAATTTTCTATTTAATGTTATAGCTTTTGTTTAAAAGACACTAAATTCACGCGGCCTCGCGAGAATTTTTGCTTAGGGCACCAAATTTAATAAGACTGGCCCTGTATTTACGCTTATGTTATTAAAAGCGCTTAATTTTAACATTTTGTAAATATCATTTAAAATGAAATCTGAACATTCGTTTAAAGACCGAGAGCATATAATATAATCCTTCCCAAAATTTGATCTCTCACTAAAATTCCTTAAAACGCCATTATCCTTGGAATTTGGCGTGTTAATATTGGTAAATTTTCTTATGAGTTTTCAAGTTAACAAAGTTCTAAATCCCAAACATTAGCAAAAAGTTATGGATGCCAAGGAGGTAGTTATTGTTGGAAAAGGCTACACTTACACAAAGTGTATCTATACACCACAAATAAAATAATGCTAAGTGTGTGTGTTAATGACATTTTCTGTAATTATTTCAAGGAATGATGATAAATCTATAACCAGATAGTGTATGTGTCACGCATATATTGGTGGTGTATATACACCAAGTGTAAATGTATCATCTTCCGGTTATTGTTTGTAAAATCATCTACTCCGGAAAGTGTCGTTTAGTTGTACTGGGAGTACATGTTTGACAGATACTCCAACATTTGTCCATACTTTTTCCGAATCCCAACCAACTTCATGAAATTATCCCTCTTCAAAGTCAAATTAAAATGTCAAACACTGTTTCCTATGTTTTTTTTTCTTAGTAAAACATCACATCTGTTATAAAATAAATATTAATTGGTCAATTAAAATGAAGTTCATGATATTGAGAATATGAGCATTTATATTGATACATAATTTTTTTTTAAAATGTTACTTTGTAAGTTTCATTAAATAAAAAAAGTAATTTTTTTTATAAGTTCAATTTAATTGACCAATAAAAGTAAAGTATGATACTCCATCAGTCTAAAATGATTTTCTTACTTTTTATCGTTGCTACGAATGCACTTTTAATAATGATTTATTTATATTGTCAAATCTAAAACTTGTACATCAACAATAGTACTCATTCCGTCTCAAACTAATAGTTAATTATTTTTGATTTGGACGTCCCATACTAATGGTTACTTATTCAAAATGTTCAATTTTCTATCTCCTACACACTCACACCAACTATGCACTTAGTATCCCCTACCTCATTTTCTCTCTCTTACCCACTCACAACACCTACTATTTCAACATATATTTTTAATCTTCGCACATTCGATTTTAGTAATTATTAGTTTGGGACGGATCTAGTACTATGGATAACAAATTTTAAATTTCATTATAATAACTAAATTAACTTAAAATTATTACTTAAATGTCATTTGCGGTAGAAAGAATGAAAAGATCATATTGGTCAACAGATAGATTATTATTTTGAGACAAAAATAATGGGTTATTGTAAGTAGGGATGGCAACGGGTCGGGTTCGAGTTGGATCAGGACCGATCCGAACCATAAAAGTGCTTTACCGAATCCGATCCGAATGCCTAAGATCCGCGCTCCGATCCGTGCCCCGATCCGATCGGCTCCCCCATTTTGATAACAATCAGTATGACCATTACAAGTTAAACCTCATTCCAATTACCGAAAAAAAATAAAAAATCTACAAAAAAGTAATTATTTAAAGCACAATTTCCATAAGAATCGAATTTATAATCTGAAATTTCAAATTTTGGTTCAAGATTGAATTTGTAATCTGAAATTGAAGCCCTAGATTTGAAATCGGGTTAAAGCGGGGAGATAAGAGTTAATGCAATTTACCTTGGGAAGGACTAAGGAGCAGGCAACGGAGGGTGATGGCAACGGCGAGTCGGCGACGAGGATGGTTCTCCTGGAACGGCGAGTCGGCGACCAGGATGGTTCTCCTGGAACGGCGAGGGCTATTCAACAACCAGGAGAGAGAGAGAACGACTAAAGGGGCGTCGAGCTGCGACGGCGAGCGGCAATGGCGAGGAGCGGCAGAGAGAAATAGAGAATAGCGGCGTGTATTTTTTTCTTTTGCCTTCTTCAACCCTAATTTGAGTATATATAGGTAGAGTTTAACTGTAAATATTAGAAAGTAGGAGGGTAAATAATAAAAAAAGAATAGCACACATATTTCGGATCGGGTCGAATTAGAGGGGCTAGCCGAAACCGACCCGAAATCCGAATGGATCATAAAATTGCAAATTGAACCCGAAAATTACGGAACGGATCGCGCCTCAGAACGGATCGGGTTCGGACAAATTGCCATCCCTAATTGTAAGTTAGGGGAAACAATTGTAAACTTTAAACTTTGTTCACGATTTGTTGCAAGTTACGTGTAAAAATGATGAAATTTGACTAAAGCTAACGTAATGAGCTATTTTAATAATGGATGATCTACCCCATCCCGCCTTCTCATCTTACCAACTATTACAGCCAACCTATCTACATTCTTCCCCCACTCCTCTTTCCAACGTCCCTGTTGGGGAAAATAACGGTTTTCTTGAAAATGACGAAAATAAAATAATAAAATGGGGACGGAAAGTCGAGGCTTGTATTGGACATAATCTATGTAAGAAGTAATTGCCCCGCACTGGTGCTAACGGTTATTGACAATCTTCTCGTAAGATGCAACGACTTTAACTGTCGTTAATAGGAGCACTTCAAATTAACGACTTCGGTGAACAAATATTAATGCTCGAAACTTCCGGACTTAAAGGGAATTTAACGCTTCAATCTAATTTGCCACTATTGAATGCTTAATCACTGAATGATTGGAATGAAAGAAACTGAACATTTTGGGGACTATTTATAGTTTTCCAAGAGTTATGGTGGCTTTTGGGGAATGAGAACAAGTCAGGTTGAATGGATCTGGACTGTCCGATCTGATTCTGATCAAGGCTCCGAATTCAACGCAGCAGCCCGCACCCATTCGAGGAGGCGCGGATCCTCCACCTAGTCTGACCCATGTCAGTTCGAATGGACACATCCGCCCAACCTACCTATTTGTCCCTAACACTGTATTCGGTCCGATTTGCGACCCGCCCTACACTTGGGCTGCCCAAACCGAAGCCCATCTAACCATACCAAGCCCAACCGCCACAAACCCACCCAGACTGGACCGAGCCGCACCCAATCCACACGCAAGGACTGAACCACTGGACCGCCATCGAGCCGAATTTTGTCAAAAGTTTAAGGCTCCACAGCTCCCAGCGACCGATGCGTGCGTGCACCCTAAACCGCCAATTGCGCCGTTCGCGGGTTGTGGGTCAATATTGAGCTAGTCCAAAATTAGCTCAATTTACCTCTAACTTGCATGGTTGGCCCAAATGCCCACTTAGCTTGTATGGTAGGAAGCCCACACTCGATTGATACCTCTTTAGATGAGCTATATTAAATACTCTCATCATTTTTATTTTCCAACCAATGTGGGATATATAGATTTCCATATTTCCAACTCTCCATAAACCCATTTCAAGTTGCACACTTTGGGCATTAATTTCTCATTCACCTGAAAATGGTTTTGAGTAAATAAATGCATTTTCTTAATTTACACTAAATATAGATTTCAATATAGCAACATATTTTCATTTACACAAAATGAAACTATTTTGAAAATAGGGTCAAACCACATTTTATCAAACTTATTTCCAGCAATCCCTTCCCATTCTTTCTCTCTCCTCCCAGACATTGGCCCCTTTCCTCTCCTTCTCACGATGGTCATCCATGCCCTTTCTCTTTTTCAGTTTTGCCAACCCCACACCCCCATTAATTTCAACTCTTCGAGTGATCTTTATCACACTACTGAATTACTCGCTACGGCCACAAATATAAGCAAAAAAAGTTGGGTTTTTCTTGGCCACAAATATAAGAAACTCTAACACATTTTAATACCATTTAATAACTTTATTCCAGATACCCTTAATAATTTGCATAACTGTTACACATTAGTAATAAATGCACGTCATTAATTAAGGGTTTTTCAGTCATTTGTGCTATTCTCTAACTACTTTAACTACTTCTTTAATCTGTTTGAAATTAGTTTTTTTTTTTGCTTAATTTTGTGGCCAAAGTACTCCCTTCGTCTCCAGGGTCGATCCTGTTAATTTTGGGGCCCTAATCGAATTATTCAACGTAGGCCCTTAGTTGAAGTGCGTAAATTTACAAAGAAAATAAATAAACGATCAATAAAAAATACTCATGTGAAAATATTTTAATGAATTAAACAATCAAACAATTAAAACACAACTAAATAGATAAGAAAAGTAAAATTCTTACCCAACTACCATGCACATAATTGTTGTTGATTCGGAAATTCGGAATCTTGGAATTGATCGATTGATCATGAAGCTGCTGTACTGTACTCCCTCCCTCTTCAGAACAGTGAACAGTTTTTTTTTTTTTTTAAAAAAACTATGCGTTTCAACGTTTTGATTGAAGTTATATAGGGTTCAGAGATGTTGAATTAGATTTCCCTTAGGAAATAGGAAATTCATCACAACTTGGATTTGATTTGAGTGCGGGCATGTGTCTATTATTTTGTTTGTAGTGGGCTGCACTTAAAAGTTTGGGCTGATGAAAACTATTATTGGACTAGCCGTTATTGATTAAAATTGGGTCACTATATAGCAGGTAAGGGGAAAATTTGGGGGGCCCAAAATTTGCATATTTTTTTGGGCCCCTAGTCGGTCGACTAATTGGACTTGAAGCTGGGCCGATCCTGTTCGTCTCACTTCAATCTACAACGTCAAAACAAAAATTGTCAACTAACTTTGACTAAAACTTGAAAAAAATCATTATCTTAAAAATAAAATTAAAAATTATTATTAATTCACTACTAATAATACATTCACACTACCAAAGGACAAGCCAGATTATGAAATTGAAATGCAAATTGTCGTCACATCAACAAGTAATTTAGAGTTTTTTTTTTCTTTTTCTTTTTTTCTTTTGCTGGCGGTGGTATGGAGGCCTGGTGGGGACTAAGAATAATGCTAGGGGCTCAGAAAAATCATAAAATCATGCTCACAAAATCCTAAGTGTAATGGTGCTATTGGTGCTTTTAATTAGAGTGTGGCGGGTCCATTATCGATGCAACCAATAAAATATCGCCACCTCATATTGTGAGCAAGATTTTGTGACCTTATTTTGAGCCCCTAATATTGCTCGGGGACTAATGAATGAGGGTTAAAGGTGTCCGATAAGGAAGGGAAGGGAGGAGTTGGGGGGAGGGGTTGGTATTGTTAGTTTAGGGAACAGAAAAATGACAAATAGTTAAATTAAAGGAGCTGGATTTATACATTTAAAAGACTACTCTTACTCTTTCATCTATTTTGCTAGCTTTCGTTTCGTTAAGTGTCATCATTTTTAACAGGGAAAATATAGATTTATACCCCCGTACACCGTACTTAGGTCTAAGATGCAGATATACCCTTATACAAATTAATTGCTATATATGCCCCTGTATTTCAGAAAAATGTGTGGAGATTAGGACACCGTCAACTTTCCGTCAAAAAATTAACGGAAATGCTGATTAATCTGCTGATTAATCTGTCCGACTACTTCCTCTCCACCGGGGACACCGAATCTTCAACAATTCAAGCATTTACACAAACGGTCATGACCTATTTTTCTAACCCTTCCCCTTCCCATCTCTTCTTTTCCTCGTCATATTCATTTCAACTATATACCAACCGAGTTTTTTTATTTTCAAAATTTACAGGTTATTATTTTTTCGATCTAGATTTTGATTAAGATTTGGGATTTGGTTCAAAGTGAATTTATTTTTGAGATTTTATTTTGATAAATTTTAGGTGATTTTTAATATGAGATTTTTTGAAATCTGTGTTGATTTTTGATTTCTCTTATGATTTCAATTTTTTCATTTTGATTTTTCAAATTTCACAATGATGCGGTTTTGATTCTTATAGTGGTGCTGATTATTGTTGATTTTTCAAATCTCTCTCCCTGTTTTGTGTCCAACAAGTCCATTTGGAAAAACATAAATCCCACGTGTGCTCTTCAAATATCCAAATAAGCAGCCTCGTCAGCGACTCCGTTTGAATTTTGACAGAAAGATTACAGTGTCCTAATCTCCGCACATTTTTCTTAAGTACAGGGGCATATATAGAAATTAACTTGCATAAGGGTATATCTGCATCTTAGATCTAAGTATAGGGGTATAAATCTATATTTTCCCATTTTTAACACATATTGCAACAAATTGTGATTTTGGTGTACTATATTGCAAAAAATGAAACTTTAAATTTTATATTGCAACTTGGTGTGAATTTAGTGGCAGTAACTGCAATATCCTGTAAAAAGGAGGTTGACTAAATATTGGTTTTTATGTAATTATACAAACATTATTACAAGGATAAGTTATGCAAAATAACATTAACTATATGTCAAGAATGAGACTCTTACTCTATATTAAAAAACAAAATAAGAAGTATGGCTCTCTATTAGGACCAAAGGAGTATCTTATTTTGACTAAGTTGAACTATTTAAGTGTACTACTCCCTCCGTCGCAGAGTAAGAGTCCCATTTTCCTTTTTGGTCTGTCCCAGAGTAAGAGTCTCATTCCTAAAATGGCAAAGAATCTTTACTATTCACCCCACTTATTCTCTCTCTTATTTTACTTTTATACTCACAACACCAATTGTAGGCTAGAGGAGGGGAGGTGAATAGCCTTTTAAAAACTTTTTCAAGGAAACACTTTAGAAGCAAAGTCACTTATCAGTTTGCAAACTATTATCACTAAGCGCAGCGGAGAAGATATGACTTGGTTTTAACTCACACAAAATCAGTATGAAAAAGGTTTTGAGAGCTTGGTTTAACACAAAGTGATTTCTAAAAGTTCAATGCAGTTTCAAGAGATTGGTCAATAGAAATTACAATGAATCAGTACAAACATATACGATCTGCCGGTGATAGAGTTCCAACCGGCAAGGATAAAGTAAACAACAGGGACACAATGATTTAGAGAGGTTCACGGTGTAAATACTGCTACGTCCTCTACCAAGTTTGGTCAGAACTTGGATTTGGGTTAAGATTTTTATTAGATATCTCTAGTCTATTACAAGCACGGCTTTGCCGGAAACAAAGACTAAATTCTAGAGATCACTAATGGATCATAATACAAATCTGACCAAGTGTTTTTGAGCTGCAAGTCCAATAGAACTTATCTCACTCAGGTGGGTGTGTGAATAACTCAAACAACGTATTCCTTAAATGATCTAGTTCGGGAATACTAACAATGTTGTTGAGTTGGTGCACAAGTGTATGTCCTATTAAATGATCTAATTATTATCTGGACAGAATGTTTGAGGTTCAATGAATACTCTAAAACATTCAACTCTCTTCAATGCTCTATTTTCACCAACCGTCTTCAATGCTCTAAGTCCTCTATTTATAAGAGGAGTGAATGTCTTGAGTCTTGTAGAAGAAGGCTTGTAATTTGAATATCCAGCTGGGTAGTTGAGGAGCATTAAATGCGGTATCTTCAGCATTAATGGCAAAGATATGGAGTACACGCATGCTTGGAAAAGTCTGATGGGTAAAGACCTCTTTGTCTCAACCGGTTACCTGCAAAAAGCAAGTAGGGGCAAAGTATAGCTAAAACTAGCTATGTGTCAGACGGCGCAGTAATCATGACAAAGCAGTTTAACAAATTTCTGATAAGATAGTACAGAAAGGACAGAGACAATCAGTAAGTTGACACTGAGATAGAACAACAAAACCTGACTGTCAGTAAGGTTCAGATTGTCCTTGCTGATTATTTGTGACATCGGCAACTTGAGTAGTAAGTTGATCGGCATGTTGAATTCTGGTCTGCTGATTTTGCTTCCTTTTGCTGGTTTGCCATGATTGAAGAGTTGGAATACACCTGTGCATGGTCACAAAGAATCTTAAGGGTACCTTACAAAGGTTCTAATAAAATTGGGGGATCCTAAGTGATAACTATGATTGAGATTAAGCAATTCTATGTCCTAAACATATATTTGAACAACACCAATCAATTCACTATTCTCTCTCACTAATTCTCTCTCATACTTTACTTTTACACTCACAACATTTACATCACATCAAATATTTATTAATAAGTGTGCAAATGAGGGGTGAGACTCTTACTCCGGGACGGAGGGGGTATTAATTAATAAGGATCATAAATTTACTGGTATCTTCTTAAAATTTTACTATATAATCTTATTTATAAGTATTACATAATATTCCCTTTATGGTCAAGTCACATTAATTTTGATCATACATTAATTGATGTTAGTCTAATGATCACAATGAAATTTTAAAAATTATACTCCCCTTGTCTCAGAAAGTTAGTCACTTTTTTTTCGTTGTTATTACGAATGAACTTTGAGTAATAATTTAATTTATTTTTAATTTTTCTAATGAAAATTTAAATTTGCTATTGATACACCATTATAAATACTATCAATACCAGTTTTTAGATTCTCATTAAGATAATCAAAAGTAGCCTAAGTCATTAATCAAATTTATTCGTAAGTTAACAACAACGAAAAAAGAAAGACTAACTTTTAGAGACAGAAAGATTAATTGAGTGCACAATATATAATAAATTACTAAGGGTCATAATTTAATTTACTGGTATCTTTTTACAATTCTACTATATAATACTCTCTCGATCGTCAAATGTTTGTCACATTTGATTTTTTATGGTCTATTCACATTAATTTTGATCATGTGATGTCAATTTAATGATCATAATAATAAAATTTTTAAAAATTACTATTGATAAATCATTAAAATCAAATAAAACAAACTTTTTAGAATTGAGGGAGAATGCTCCCTCCGTCCGAGTACAAGTAGGACTAAAAGAGTGGGCACAATAATTAAAAAAATATATATGTGTGGTAGAAAATTAAGAGAGAGAGAGAATGAGTGAGTTAAATAATAGTGTTGGTTGAATAAATTGAGTAGTGAAAAATAAACAGAGAGAATTAGTGGAGTTAAATGGTGGGGGTAGGGTGAATACAAATATATTAAAACATTTTTATTTTAGACAGTCACACTCACACTTATGATGGGACGGAGCAAAAGAAAAGGAAGTCTCATTTCTGCTGGGACGGAGGGAGTATTTATTTGTGTTTTTTTTAAGAGGGGGAATTGTAACAAAAGAAGTGAATACTTTCTTGTCCAAGTTGTACGTTGTGCTACTCTAGCTGTACAGGCTTTGTACAATTATAAAATTTGCTTAAATTGACCAAAGGTACCCCAATGAAATAATGAGTGGGTACGCATATTCAAATGGTATGCTTGTTGGCAGATTATGATAATATAATCACATTACTATAGCATTCCAAAAAGCATACTATAATTTATTTATTTACAAATTGCTAAAAATTAATCAGTCCCCCCCAATTTATAAACCCTTTAAATTGTCAATTTTGGGTTGTCTTTTTGTTTAGCCAACTGGGGTTTTCTATTTGCCTTTTAAGCCATTGATGATGCTTCTTCTTCTTCTTTCTTCACAACCATGATTATTGTCTCCCTAAACCCATTATAATTAATTCCCTAATTCATCTTTTATTACTACCCAGAAACAACAATTTGCAGAATTTTCAGCTCCAAATTCTCAGTTTCAAGTTGTAATTAGGTGAGTTAATTTCTATTAAATTGTCTAATCTTTCTTGATTATGCTTTACTTGTTTGGTATTGGGTTTATACACACACACACTGTGTTGTGTCTTGTTCTGGGGATGATTATGTGCTTAAAGTTGAAGACTTTTTTGTGTTTTGCTCAAAATAAATAAATAATAGTAATAAAAAAAATTGAAGAATTTAATTGCAGTTTGTAAATAATGGGGTTTTATAAAAAGAAAATGTTGCTGAATGGTGGAAATTATTCATGTGGCAAACCCCAATGAATTGGGACTAAATCTGAATTGAGTTGACATGTGGTCTAAATTTCGCGAAATATTGTTTGGTTTTTTGATTGGAAGTATACCAGAAGATCTTCTTGCAAGTTTGTGTGAAGATGTGATATATTCTATGATGATCAGATTGTATCTCTGTGTTTTCTGTTTAATAACAATATAGATTTTGTATTTGTTTTGTAGTCAATCAATAAAGAGTAGTGTAGTTTTTCTGTGTATTGAGCTCCTGAAAATATGAAAAAACATCATTGAGGAGTTTCAGTGCCTATCTGCATATATCAATATTTATCTCATGTTTAAAGAGTTTCGGTTATTACGAGCTTAGTAATAGAACATGTTGTGTGTATGTGTGTGTGTGTGTGTATATTTGTGTGTATGCGTTCGTGTTTCTGTGTATGTTTATATGTATGCACACGTGTTTGTGTGGTGAATGATGGATGATGGCTCAGGGGATAGTACAATATGCTACTCTCGCTGTCTTTCGACTCTATTTTCCTTAGAAATTCGCGACAATATCAAATTACCATTTACCATACACTTTTTATGTCTTAGATTGTAAAATTTCAATCATTAAAATTTTGTATGAACAAGTATAGTCCAACATATCTTTTCTTGAAGTTTAATCAAGTTGACCCAAAAAAAAAAAAAGAACTGGAACTTGTTTGTGTAAAGGTTGTTTCTTTGGGGCTGGTCTTTCTGATGTTGACTTCTTTGTGTTCTACTTTCAGCGAAGGAGTGCCCGGTAATTTCATCTGAGAATTTGGACGGTGATGCAGTTAAGTAGTATGGCTACTACATCAACCCATTTTGCCACGTCGAGGAGGATGGGGATATACGACCCCCTTCACCAGATTAGCATGTGGGAAGACGTTTTTGAAGATAATATCAGTCCAAACACAGGCATTTCAACTATTTCACAACTGGAACCAAGGATAGATAACAAGGTAAAATAAAAGATTGAATTGTATTCAACGTGCTCCCTCCGTCCCGGAAAGATGGTCCTATTTGACTCTTGAAAGTCTGCCTAAGTGAAGTTTGACCGAACATTAATATCAATTTAATCATCCCATTGACATCTAAAAAATTATCGGTGAAACAATTTACAAAATTTCACCGGGTGAATAGATTGACATTAATGTTTAACAAAGTTTACTTGTGTTGACCATCAAAAGTCAATGGAACTATCTTTCAGGACGGAGGGAGTATTTATTTGAAAAAGAAAAAGAAAAAAAGTCGATCTGTTTCACTAGACTGTTGTTTGACTGACTGCTATTGTGTGGATTCATCAGTCTGATTATACTTCCAATGAGTCATTAGGGGCTTCACCGGATACTCCAGCAACCAAAAATATATCTGATAAAGTAAGTGCATTACAATTTATACAGATTTTTATCCATCAAAAGTTTCTTTTATGGATTTGTGCATCAAACATTTAATCTGTTCTGTATATAACTTCAGCTGCAGAGACGCCTAGCACAAAATCGTGAGGCTGCTCGTAAAAGTCGTTTGCGTAAGAAGGTAAGTTCTTTGTGGGAAATGATATATTCAAGTTTTTTTTTTCAAAAAACATAAATGAGATTTTAGTCATTCTTATTATTTATTTATGAATTATCATTCTGCAGGCCTATGTTCAACAATTAGAAACAGGCCGTCTGAAATTGGCACAATTGGAGCAGGAACTTGAGAGAGCTAGACAGCAGGTGCAAGATTATTTCTTTTCATGATTAGGAATTCTATTAATTTCACACTATTCTTCTATTAAAACGTTCTTATTATTTCCTTCGCTCTCTGATGTATACGAACGTGCCTGCCTACTGCAGGGTGTGTATGGTAATATGGGCAATACGTTATTGGGTGGCAGTGTTAATCCAGGTATGTGTTCACAATGATTTCGGGTAAAACTATTTTATCCCTAAATCTCCTCAATATATAGCCAAATACTATATTAGACGCTTCATATATCTAGGGGTAAAATAGTCATTTTATCATAAATAAAGTAGACAAAAAGAGGGAAAGTGAGACGAAACCAAATCTCAGAGGGGGCAAGTGATACTTGTAACCCCTATCTTAACGATGGAAATATCATGTAATGTGCAGGAATTGCTACATTTGAGATGGAATATGATATGTGGGTAAGCGAGCAACAAAAAAAGGACGGTGAACTAAGAAATTTGCTGCAAGCTCATATAAGTGATGTAGAGCTCCGTATATTCGTAGAGAGTGGTTTAAGCCACTATTATGACCTTTTCCGTATGAAAGGCGATGCTGCAAAGGCTGACGTGTTCTACTTAATGTCGGGCCTATGGAGAACCCCAGTCGAACGCTTTTTCCTCTGGATTGGAGGATTTCGTCCGTCCGAGCTTCTAAACGTAATTTAATAATAATAATAATCCTCCTTGCACGTTTTATCATCCGGACCCACATTTAGTTAGAAATGAATTTACGAGATTTTTTTTTGTGTGCAGATTTTGATACCACAGCTCGAGCCATTGACAGAGCAACAGCAAATGAGTGTGTATCGTTTAAGGCACTCTTGTCAGCAAGCGGAGGATGCTTTGTCGCAAGGGATGGATAAACTCCAGCAGACATTGGCTCAGAGCATCACTTCTGAAATAACGGGCCCGGGGAATTACAATTCTCAGATGGCTTCTGCTATGGAGAGGCTAGAAGCGCTCGAGAATTTTCTCAACCAGGTATATATATATATATATATATATATATGTGCTCCTTCCGGTTCAGAATAGCTGTCGCTTTAGAATCAAATTTTTGTTCTAAAATAGTTGTCGGTGTTGAGTTAAAGGCATTCGAATTTCACTTTTGCCCTTACGTTGGAAATTGTTGCATGCTATTAATTGTTTTATTGCGTGAGTATCTTAAAACTGGTGAAATGACCAAAACGGCAGTTATTTTAGACATAAGGGAGTATTACTTCATTTCTAACCATAACGTTATTCTCCCTCCGTCCCAAAATGATCTTCTCATTTGACATTTTTCATTGTCCCAAAAAATTCTTCACATTTCTACAACCTAGGCTTAGAAGTGCCCAAACAAAACATGACTAGTGAATCAAGTGTTCATATCCTTAAAAAGTTTGAATAGTCAAATGTGAAGATCATTTTGGGACGGAGGGAGTATTCTGACATGTATACACAAAAACACAAAAAATCTTGGTCAGAAATTCGTGTATGGCAATCATTGATTGGTTCAAATCATTCAATTGGGGAATTTGTGATTTTTTTTGTGCCCGAATCATTACTCTTTCTTCTTCTCTTTGGCAATGCGTTCAAAATTTGAGGGTTCTTGAAAAGTCCACTAACAAAAAAAGAATTATATATAACAAAATCGTCTTTTTAGTGCAAGTAATCTTCGTTGTTTGTTGGTTTTAATATGAAACAGGCGGATCATCTGAGGCAAATGACTCTGCAGCAAATGTCTTGTGTTTTAACAACCCGTCAAGCAGCCCGGGGGTTGCTTGCGTTAGGGGACTACTTTCAACGTCTTCGAGCCCTTAGTTCTCTGTGGTCCGCTCGTCCTCGCGATGCTAATAATGCCTAGTCATATAAGGATCGCGATTGATGGTTAGGATTTGTTGCAGCAGTCACTGAGAAAAAAAATCCTTAGCCTAGAGGATTGGAAATATGTTTGTTGTACTACTTCTACTTGTAGTTTTGGTTATTGTATAATTAGGAGAGAAGTTTATATTTATAATGTGCTTAAGTAATTTTAAAGTGATAAACAGCTTGCCAAAAAATGTAAATATAATTCATAATGTTGTCAATATATGCAAAAGGCTGTCTAAATCTTGTTTAGCGGTGTTTATTTATTTTGTTGGATTTTACCTAAAATAAAATTTGACCTTAAATAATAAAAAAAAAATGAAAACTAGCTAGTAATAGTATAGTCAACAGGCATCCAGCAGAAATCCAATTTAGTTGGCTCCACATTGGAACACGGCGGATATATCATATAACTTTGTGACACCAAATCGAAAGCATAAACGCACCGATTCTGCACAAAATATACAGTGTTCCCTTTTACACCATGCTCCGGCGATGCTAAACTACACATTCCACGCCCATCACTGATAAGACCGAGCGTCTCAGACCGGACCGGACCCGGTTCGAAGCCGGCGCAAGCAAGTTCGACTGCACCGAACCGGATGAGCCCGCAAGCAATCAAGCCCGAGATAGCCCTGCATCCCGCTGCTCTAAGGATCCCGTGTTGATCACTCAACCTCCTGCCCGGAGCCCGCAGCAGCCAGCTGTCACAAACGTACCACAGACGTTACCAGTTCGTACCTGACGTACCATAACGGTTGGTGGTGGAACCATGACTCCCTGACAACACGCCACGTTCCCAGCCACTCCCCTGGCCTTGCCAATGAGGACCTGCCACGTGTCCATCCGGTACAAGGGCGGTTAGAACCTTAAACCTACTTCCACCTTCTACTCATATAAATACTCCTATCCGCCCCAAAGGGCCTGGTACGTGCTCTATCCTATTCACACACACAAGGCTTTCACAAGCTTTCTACTTAGGTTTTCCTCAGAGATCTTACTCTCACACCCGAGGGCCTAAGCCGGATTCCAACCCGGCCTTGGTCTTAACGGTGTTCTTGTTTGTGTTGTGATCAGGATCAAGAGACAGCTATATTGGAGTTCTACCTCCGTGACCCCAGAAACTTAGGGCGTCATCAGTGGTTCCGATGCCGGGAAACGAAAATCCTCCCAGTACAATCTTCTTGCTTCGTTTGCTTTTCCAATCTAATTCGTTTCAAATCCTCATCTAGTTCTTCCGTTTTTCACGTTTCCAAAAGAGTACCCCGTCTTTTCTGTTGATTTCGCAATGACTGGGAAAGAAGTAAACCCAAATGCTAGCCCTTCGGGACAAGTGCCCCAGGGATCAGTTTTTGCCAGGTTGGGAAATAAGACTCTTAGTGGCAACTCCTATACCCCCTCTCAAAGGGCAAGGAGAGAGGCAGATCTGAGAGATCGTATAGAAACTTCCAAAGCTCTCAAAACTCAAAAAACTCCCGTTACTCCCCTCACCCCTGATCAAATCCAAAAGAAAATCCAGATCCTCACAGATAGGCAGAACCTGGTAGAGGAAGGGCTACAGTTGAATCTAGCCCTCGAGGAGCTGTTTAATGCCGAGGCCAATGCTAGAAGCCCCCCTGAAAAATCAAAAGCCCATGATCTGACGAGCTCTAAGAGCAGGGCCAGTAGGATTGTAGGAGGAAAAAGGCGGACAATCCTCGTAGATGATGACGAGGAGAGGGGATAGGAAGAAGGGGAGAGTGAGGAGGGAGAATCACAGCCCAGAAAGACAAGAGGCCAATCTAAAGGAAAGGCAATTGTTAAAAATGATGATATAATTACAGAAACCGTAAAAAAGGCTAAAACGGGGGACATAATGGATCAAAAGTTCCAAAGAATGATCGCGGAGCTATGGGAGTCCAAGCAAAACGTAACAAAGTGCGTTGGACCCATGGACGCTTTCGCATCATGGATCAGCGATTCCCCGATCCAAAGAGGAAAGGTGCCCACGCTAGACGTGTATGACGGCTCATCTAACTCAAAAAGCCATGTTGGGCGATTTGAAGGGCAGATGGCCCTATTCTCAACAGATGAGGCCGTGAAGTGCAAAGACCTCGCCTCCACCTTTAAAGGGAAGGCATTGGGGTGGTTATTGACCCATAAACCGCGCTCTATCTGCAGCTACGAGCAATTGCGGACTTCGTTCTTGAACTCGTTCGCGGGCGCGGGGGAGGCCGCAAGACCAAAATCGGACCTGTGCGGCGTTAAGCAATACCCCGGGGAAAACACAAAGGCATACATCACTCGGTTCCGGAAAATGACCGAGCAGATTGTGGATCTAACAAGGAACGACATCGAGCTATGCTTCCTAGGGGTATTAACATCCCATACTTTGAGGCAGGAGTTTGCTTGCCGAAAGCCCGAGGGACAGAGGAGATGTATAACAGGGCCATCGCTATGGCCGGAGTAGAGCCCGCATTTATGGCCGATGCCCGCAGGAGCGTAAGGGAAAGAATCGAGCCCGCTCATAACCCTCGTCATCACTCAGGCTACTCGGGAAACAATGTTGGCCGAGGTAGAGGCAGACCAAGAGGCATGCCCAACTTTAAAAGAGGCGATGACAGTGCTTTCACCCCTTTGATCGCACCGAGAACTGAGATATTGCGGGCAGAAGTTTTGCCTCCACCACCTCCACTGGAGAGAAAGCCTTACGAGGCGAACAAAAAGAAATGGTGTGGATACCATGAAAGCCACGGGCATTCTACAGATGACTGTTTCCAGCTGAAGAAAATAATACAACAAAAGGTGGAGGCCGGGGAATTGAAGAAATTGATCACGGGGTCCAGCAGTAAAGAAGAAGCCCCGCGGGGAAATATTCAATACGTCAGAGACAATGATGCAGACGGGGAAGGACGTTACGACATCCAGTACATAGGAGAGGAAGCCCCAAGCAATACCCAGCTTTCCGCCCAGATCAGACGACTGGAAAAAATATTCCTGATACCCACTTATCCGCCCGAGCAAGAAGAAATGATCGGTTTCAGAAGGAGTGAACTGGCATCCACCCTTTTCCATTCAACACAACCGCTGACAATCAAAATGGCTATAGGAAGGCGGACATCGGAAGAGTTCTCATTGATACCGGGGCTTCACGGGACATACTTTACTTCCATTGTTTAGAAGAAATGGGGATGTCCGAAGCGCACTTAACCCCATATGCGGGCTTGCTGGAAGGGTTCACGAATCATACGGTCTATGCAAAAAGGACCATTTACTTCGAAGTAACCATTGGAGAGAGGCCGTTCGAGAAAACGGCCCGTGTCACGTTCATGGTGATCGATCTAAAATCCCAGTACAACGCGATCTTGGGAGTTACCGCTCAGGCTGCCCTTGGAATCGTTGCCTCGATCCCTCACCAGAAAATCAAGTTCAGTACCCCTGCAGGGATCGCGTGTATCGAGAATAAGCCTGAGCTCTTCCTCAAAGTCATAGAGAGGAAGAGAAAGGAGGGCGCAGCAAAGCAAAGACTGGAAAGCCCGAGAGAGGCAAAAAAGGCCAAAGCAAGCGAAAAAGAGGTCGCAGGCACGGCCATGATCGGGACGTTGTCTTTCCACTCCACGAGGGCAGAATTCAAGCGGAGCAGGAGAGCCCGCCGTATGGCCGCGGAAACCGAGCATATCAATATCGTAATCGATTCACTGCATAACCGAGAAGTTGCAGATATCCGCCCTAATGATGCTTTGGAAGATGTGGTCATAAATCCGGCATACCCCGAGCAGACAATAAAGGTCGGGCTGGAGATCCCCGCGGAGGAAAGGAAGGCGTTGATAGAATTACTGAGAAGAAGCCTAGACGTGTTCGCCTGGACCGTAGAGGATATGGAGGGGATAATCAGGGAGGTGATCGAACACGAACTGAATATCGATCCCACATTTACCAGGGTCCTCCAGAAAGAAAGATACTTTTCACCGGAGAAGAAAGCGGCGATCAAGGTCGAGGTAGATAAGCTGCTGAAAGCAGGAATCATAAGCCCGATCAAATATCTGAAGTGGTTAGCCAACGTCGTCATGGTAACCAAAGCAAATGGAAAGTGGAGAATGTGCGTGGATTTCACCGATTTGAACAAGGCCTGCCCTAAGGATTGTTACCCTCTTCCCCGGATCGATCAATTAGTAGACTCTATCGCCGGCCATAGAGTATTAAGCTTTATAGATGCCTACTCGGGCTATCATCAAATCAAAATGAGGGAGGCTGATGTTCCATCATGCGCTTTCTATGCCGCGGGCAAAACCTACACGTTTAACAACATGCCGTTTGGCCTGAAGAATGCGGGCGGTACATATCAAAGGATGGTAGGAATCGTCTTTGATGATCAATTAGGCCGGAACCTAGAGGCTTACATCGACGATATGGTTATCAAGACCAAGGAGACCTCTCACGACCTTGATGTGACAGGAACTTTCACCAGCCTCCGGAGAAACAATATGAAACTTAACCCATCCAAATGCGCCTTTGGAGTAAAGGCAGGGAAGTTTTTGGGCTTCATGGTGAACCAGAGAGGGATAGAGGCAAACCCGGAGAAGATCATGGCGTTAATAAACATGCAACCCCCCAGATGTGTTAAGGAGGTACAGAAGCTGAATGGCCGCATCACGGCCTTGGGGAGGTTCATCGCCAAGTCAGCAGAAAAATGCATGCCTTTCTTTAAAACTTTGAAAGGAGGAAAAAAGGAGGGTTTTGAATGGAACGAGGACTGCCGGAATGCTTTTGAGCAAATAAAAGCTTACCTGGGAAAACCGCCGCTGTTGAGCAGTCCCGTTTTGGGTGAAGAACTCTACGTTTTCTTGGCTGCAACAGATCACGCTGTGGCTGCGGTTTTGGTAAGGGAAGAGAACGACCTCCAGAAGCCCGTGTACTATGTTTCCAAAGCACTATCCGCGGTAGAAGGGCGCTACTTGAACATTGAGAAGCTGGCTTTCGCCTTGCTTATAGCCGCTCGGAAGCTGCGGGCATACTTCATCGCCCACCCAATCACGGTTTATTCGGACACCCCGCTGAAGAAAGTGCTCCATAAGCCCGAATCCTCAGGAAGAATGCTGTCATGGTCTATAGAACTGACTGAGTTCCAAATAACTTACTCCCCGCGAAAGACCATCAAGGCACAAGCACTGGCGGACTTTGTGGCAGAAACTACGTTTGAAGTAAAGGAAAGCGAAGCGGACAAAGTCCAGCCCGATAAGGCAAAGAAAAGGCGGGGCAAGAAGGCCGTGCATAATGAAGAAAGACCGGAGAATTGTTGGTTGTTAAGCGTTGACGGATCCTCCGGAAAAACTATTAGTGGCGCCGGAATCCTATTGATCGCCCCGGAAGGTCAAAGGTTTAAACGAGCCTTGAGATTTAACTTCGCGATCTCCAACAACCAAGCCGAGTACGAGGAATTGATAGCGGGCTTGGAATTAGCCCGGGACATGAAGGTCTCAAATTTGATCGTGAAGAGCGACTCACAGCTAGTGGTAAATCAGGTTAAAGGGGAATATGAGACAAATCACCCGGTGCTGCTCAAGTACAAGGAACTGGCAGTAAACCTGTTGAGGGAATTCGACTACCACGAGCTGACCCAAGTTAACCGGGCTAAAAACTCCGAGGCAGACTTGCTTTCGAGAATCACGAACGAAGACATCGCAAAGCTTAGTGTGGACTGTTGGATAGAATTTACGGAACGCCCGGCCATTGACAGGGTAGAAATCCACCAAATAGGGGAGCCCGAGAAGGATTGGATAGACGAGATTATGGAATACATAGAGAAGGAGATCCTTCCCAGCGATTCGGATCGATCAAAAGTTTTGAGAAGACAAGCCGCCAGATACACGATCATTGATGGCGTACTTTATCGGAGATCCTTCACCAAACCGCTGCTGAGGTGTGTCAAGTCCGAAACAGTAACCAACTTGTTATACGAAGTTCACGAAGGCGTGTGTGGAGGACATCCCGGTGCCCGGACACTATCCGATAAAATCAGATTCCTCGGGTATTACTGGCCGACAATGAAAAAAGATGCAGAGGAATATGTCCGCAAATGTGATCAATGCCAGAGATTCGCCAACATACCAAGGCAGCCATCCACGGAGCAGAGCCTGGTAGTCCTAACTTGGGCATTCGACATGTGGGGAATTGATTTGATTGGGCCTTATCCCAAAGCGCCCGGCGGAGCGCAAATGGTAGTGGTCGCAGTAGATTATTTCACAAAATGGGTAGAGGCCAAGGCGCTAACTAGCACGACAGAAGCAAGTATTATCAAGTTCATCCACGACCATATATTCTGCCGGTTTGGTTTGCCCCGGGCTATCGTCTCCGATCATGGACCCCAGTTCCAAAGCAAGTTTACGGCGGAATGCAAGAGACTCAACGTAGAACATCGGCAATCATCTGTCGCAAGACCGCAGGGAAATGGACAGGCCGAGGCCGCAAATAAGTTGCTTATGACCGCCTTGCACAAAAATTTGAAGGGAAGGAGCGGTCGCTGGATGGAAGAGCTCAGTACTGCCCTATGGGTTGTCCGAACCACAACGAGGAATTCAACAGGAGAAACCCCCTTTTCCTTGACATATGGATCAGAGGCGGTCGCGCCCGTAGAGGCAGCCCTACCCACCTACAGGGTCGCCCATTTTGATGAAACAAGGAATGAGGAAGCCCGGAGAAAAGACTTAGACCTTCTTGAAGAAAAACGGTTGGAAGCACGGGCAAAGATGGTCAATTATAAACAAAAGGCCAAAGTCCATCATGATAAAAGGGTGAACAAGAGGTCATTTTCCGTAGGAGACTGGGTCTTGAGAAAAGTTGAAGTCACGGGGAGACAGCCTGGATATAACAAGCTCTCGCCCAACTGGGAAGGGCCTTATCAGATTGCCCGCATAATCAAAGAAGGGACTTACAGACTCCTCACCAAAGAAGGGAAGGACTTGAAGAACGCTTGGCACAGCGACCACCTGAAGAAGTATTACCCTTGAAGATTGTATTCCCCCCTGTTATTAGAAATCCGCCTAGTTTCTACCTTATGCATTGTAATGTTGATGTACGGCTCTATGAGCGGAAAAAAGATGAAAGATCAATAATATTATGTTTGTCCCATTAAAATAAAAGATCTTCCTAAATTCTCATGCACGATGCACGGTCATACGCCCTCGAGCTAGACCGTAAGCCCGCCAAGGGAAATACCGT
This sequence comes from Campanula takesimana, assembly GCA_026119855.1. Lineage (NCBI taxonomy): Eukaryota > Viridiplantae > Streptophyta > Magnoliopsida > Asterales > Campanulaceae > Campanula > Campanula takesimana. The sequence goes on along the minus strand of JAOWBW010000195.1, from coordinate 886,809 downwards.
TGCATGAATTCTCATGAACGATGCACGGTCATACGCCCTCGAGCTAGACCGTAAGCCCGCCAAGGGAAATACCGTTGCATGAATTCTCATGAACGATGCACGGTCATACGCCCTCGAGCTAGACCGAAAGCCCGCCAAGGGAAATACCGTTGCATGAATTCTCATGAACGATGCACGGTCATACGCCCTCGAGCTAGACCGTAAGCCCGCCAAGGGAGATACCGTTGCATGAACTCTCATGAACGATGCGCGGTCATACGCCCTCGAGCTAGACCGTAAGCCCGTCAAGGGAGATAATAATGAAAAACAAACAAAGTGTTCGAGAAAGAACAATAAATGCTTGGCAATCCCAAGGCAGCCACCAATAAGGGCAACAAGACACAACGAAAGTAAACGGCAAGGAGATGTGGGGATCAAAAGAAGAGCAATTAAATACATTACCAAATCATGTCAAAATGGAGTCAAATGTTCAAATTCACGGAATCTAATACTATTACAAAAAGGCCCCAGGACGCAGCCCGGTTTGATCTTCAGCTGCCCGGCGGCGGGTTGACTTCCACTTCTGGAACAGAATCAGAGGCAGTATGGTCAGCGGCAGAACGAGCCAGAGCTTCAGAGGCTTCGGCTAGAGCGGAGGCAAAAGCTGAAAAGGGAAGAACAATACCTTCAACGAAGGGGCCATTGGGGCCAAATACCTTCTCCAGAGCCGCGGCCAGAGACAAGGTGGATTCATCACCAGTAAACCGCAAATCATCTATCATTTTGATCAAGGGTTGAACGGTTACGGGTGAAACCGGAGGCAAAGCATTCCGAACCGCCGCGGGCAAGGCTTCAAGCTGATGATCGGCAAAAGGCACTAAGGAATGACCATTAAAGCATTCCGGATCCGTGGCCACGATGGAACAAAGGATAGTGATCTCTTGGGCAGTATATTTCCCAGTGGCCGCCAGATTCCGGGCGATAGTGTGCACCGCCTGTTCATATTGCTCATTGCCCGCGACGGATAATTTGTCAGAGTACTCTGCGGACTCTTTGAATTCAGCAACCGCCTTGCCCCTCTCCTCCTCCAAGACCCGCTCACGTTCATTCTCATATAGCGCATTTGGTCAAGAAGTTTGCCGTCCAGCTCGTCCACTCTGTTGGAAAGCTCTTCGGACTTCTTCCTCTCCTCCTCCAAAGACCTCAGGAGATCAGTATTGCGAGCATCAACACTCGCCTTCTCAGCCTCAGCCCGCTCTTTGGCTTCTCGAGCAGCGGCCAATTCACTACTTAATTTAGATACCTCCTTGGCCGCGCTAACGACCTCCGCATCTTTGCTCTTTAATTCCTGGCCGGCGCTCTCCACAGTCTTGGTCAACCTTTGGACCTCCTCCCTCGCCGCCATCAGCTCATTATTCCTCGCCGCGATCACGGCGGCATCAGACTCGTGTTGGGTCCGCAGATAGATAACCTCGTTGGCAATCTGCAAATAACAAAGGTGATTAGACTACGGTGCGGAGAGAAGCACGATATATAACCCAAGACAAAAACGAACCTCGGTCAAGCACAAGCCCACGTTGCCCGCGGCGGCGATAGGATTCGAAGCAGCCAAAACCTTCTGTTGGTAATCTGGAAAATAGAGGCGGTGCATCAGCCCATCACCAACATAAGCATTAGCGCTCCGGCGGCTATGAAGATCCACCCCATACACCTCAGGGGCCTTGGCTATCTTAAGCCCGAACTCCCGGGCGCGCTCTCGATCCTCAATTGACTCCACCGGGAATAGATTGGAGCATAGGGTCCCTCTCGAAGGAGATAAGACCGTAAAATCGCCGGAGGAAGAGCCAACCCTCTGATATTTATCCCTCTGAGGGGACGCCGGATCCACGATAGCGGGGCGTTTCTTCGTGGACTCGGGAGCAGATAGACCTACGCCAGAAGCCTGGGAAGAGTGGCCGGTTCCAATCACAGTTTTGCCGCGGCCAGCTCCTTGGCGGGGATTCGGAGGCAGGTTCCGGGTCAGTTGCGGCTGAGAGACCACCGCTCCGGACTTATCAACCTTGTCCGTGACAGGGATCTTGACCCCAGGAGCCTCCACCCTTTTCATAGCATCAGCTCTCCTTTGCTTTTCAAGAGCCGCAGCTTTCCTGGCCGCGACCTTGATCTCTGCTGCGGACTTAGGAGGCATCGTGTCGGTTGGGTCTGCGAACAAGAACAACAGTCAGATAGATAAAAACAAAGCGAAAAAAGACAAGAAAATAGTATGAAAGTGTACAATGAAAGAGACCGAGTAAACCAGGGTCTGGACAAGTCTCCCCCGAATTACAGGCAGAGCAATCAGAAAGGAAAGCAAATGATTGATGAACTTTCCAATCAGGATCTCGCAACAGAGGGGCCATGATAACCCTAGGCTCGGGGCCAGAAACGCGCCTCGGGGCCACCCCAGCGAAGGTCAAAAGCTCCTCATCGCTAATAATTGCTGAGACGTCGTAAACTTGAGGAGTCTCCACAACGGACTGGTCGTCCAGGGTAACCCTCTTCGTAAACCGAGCAAGATAGGCCTCCATCGCCGCGCTCAGCTCTCGGCCTTCTTCCGGATCAGGAAAGTTTTGGCGGGACATCGAAATCGGCGCTAAATTGTCAGGACGAGGGAATGGCCAGCTAAACGGTTCTGAATAACGAAGGGATATGTTTGCCACTGATCGAACTTGTTAGTAGCAGCGGAAAAAATCTTCTCAGACCGCGGTTTGGTCTTTAAGCTCAAGCAGCCCGCAGTAACTTGATGGGTGAAGTAAATATGGAGCGCGGACAAAGAAGGCTCATACCCCAACATGCGGCTTACGACTATAAAGGACACCAGATAGCGAATGGCATTCGGGGTCAAGTTCATAGGGAGGCAATGGGTGAACTCAAGAAATTCACAAAGAAACGGATCCAAGGGAAGGCGCAGCCCGTTTTCGAACTGAGCCGGGTAGAATATGCAGGCAAGGTTCTCGGCCCGGATCAAGGGAGGAGTCATTGATCTCCCACCCATAAGAGACTCGTATTCAATAAGACCGTAGAAAGATAGACTTTGGGGTCGATGCGGAACTGCGACAAATACTCATCACCATCATCCTCCTCGCTCTCGTCCCTCAAACCCGCGCCAGAGCTAGACGCACCTGCTTGACTGGTCCTCCTGTTATCAGGGCCCTCGAGAAAGGAATCTACGATCCTAACAGGGGAACGAAGCAAGTTGACCTTGCGAGCAGTATCAGGGGCCAACCTCTCCAGTTGCCCGCGTGAGTCCGACTGAGTATCTGAAGAACCATCTCCCAGGACATCCCGGGCAGGTTCGTCCAATAAGAATTCGTCGCCATCATCAGCCCGCTCTGAAGCATCCCGCTGCTGGTCACTTCAATCACCCCAGCACCCGCGGAAACGTCGCGGTTATGGCCTTGAACGGGCAGATCGTCATCCAGAGGGACATCCAACCAAGACTGAGCATTAGATCCGCTTGCAGACACGCGGTCTCCACCTAATCTCACCAACCTTCTAGCGTTACTGGCCATATCTACATTATCGGGGAATCGAGTTAAAACCGCTTTCACAAAAACCCCTAACTGTTCCTCGCCCCCTATTACCCTCATTCTCCCCGAGTCAAAATGAACTGAGGGGCCTGTCTCCCACAGCAGGGGTAGGATCCAAGAGTCCCACTCATAGACTATCCCTATGGTCATAAAAGCATCCCGGGAAAGCCTTTTCCAGGCATTTATCAGGTACCGGTAAATCCCTCCCGTTCGTCGACAACAACCGAAAAGGTCCGGACGAAGCATTCTCCCCAGGTCCAATTCATCCATAATCACAGTCAGAGGTTTTTTCAACAAAACTTTATAAAATCAAAGATGGACCCAGAATTCCTAAGAAAGAGACAAGTTAACCGGTTAGAAATCGGAGATTCGGTGGTTAAAAGTTAAAAGCTTGGTTCGTGATGTTATAAGTTGTGAAAACACGGCGTGTTAAGTTTCTACCCCCGATGAACGGTGGAGAGGACCGAAGGCGAAAAGTTAGCAATCAGAAACCAGCGACGAAAATAAAAAGGGAAGCACTACCTGTTAAATCGATCGAGTTAAGGAAACGGAGGAAGCAAATCAACGTCGTTATCAGCAATATTTCTCTCAAGAGCGATGGCCAAAGATTAAAAATACCGAAGGTCTTTGAATAAGCCAGTTAGGGTTATTTATACCCCCAGAATGGGTCGGGTTTGTCCAAAAATCCGGAGCAACCCGGCATAGACCCGGAAAACGAAGAGGCGGGAATCAGCTTTTTTCGAATTCCAATGACGGTTCGCATTTAATGAGCGTGCTCCTTGTCATATCAAGGACCTGACAGCTACGTCACTAGCCTGACTCGAGGGGCCCACTGTCCTGTCATCAACCACCATCGTAAGACTCCCGTCCCATGATATTCCGTGCCCGTATTTACTACAATTTGCCCGGGACGGCTATGGAAGTGTAACTCCTCGCGCCGCTCATAAATAAGCTGACCCTCGGAGTTAGGGGCCACTGATAAGACCGAGCGTCTCAGACCGGACCGGACCCGGTTCGAAGCCGGCGCAAGCAAGTTCGACTGCACCGAACCGGATGAGCCCGCAAGCAATCAAGCCCGAGATAGCCCTGCATCCCGCTGCTCTAAGGATCCCGTGTTGATCACTCAACCTCCTGCCCGGAGCCCGCAGCAGCCAGCTGTCACAAACGTACCACAGACGTTACCAGTTCGTACCTGACGTACCATAACGGTTGGTGGTGGAACCATGACTCCCTGACAACACGCCACGTTCCCAGCCACTCCCCTGGCCTTGCCAATGAGGACCTGCCACGTGTCCATCCGGTACAAGGGCGGTTAGAACCTTAAACCTACTTCCACCTTCTACTCATATAAATACTCCTATCCGCCCCAAAGGGCCTGGTACGTGCTCTATCCTATTCACACACACAAGGCTTTCACAATCTTTCTACTTAGGTTTTCCTCAGAGATCTTACTCTCACACCCGAGGGCCTAAGCTGGATTCCAACCCGGCCTTGGTCTTAACGGTGTTCTTGTTTGTGTTGTGATCAGGATCAAGAGACAGCTATATTGGAGTTCTACCTCCGTGACCCCAGAAACTTAGGGCGTCATCAATCACCACCAACAAAAATGGCACAATTCTCACCAATCCCCCTCACCTTAACCCATGTCATCACCTTTTCAGATAAGTCGGCCCGAAAAACTGAAAAGCTGTCAATAGATTGTGCATGCGATCCCCGAAAAGCTTGCACAACTAAGAAAAGCTCGTCGCGAAACTCAATTAGGTAAAATTCCGTATGCATCAGGCCATATGGAGGTACTATTGGACCAAACTCATTGATTACATTTGTAACTTGAGGGCTTGAAATATCAATCTGATCAATTACATACAATTCATAATTCCCGATGTGACATAATATATCTTACCTTGAAATGCTGTTGCAGTAGCCAAATCAGTCTCAATATGGTGGTGAAGAAAGCAATTATCCCCGGGCTTGCAAAAGAAGAGGGTTGACTTGCTAAAGAAAACAGCGAGACAATTAGGATCGGTTGGGGGAAACAAAAGGAGAGAAGAGAGAGTTGTTTTGAAGACCGATCTTGTAATATTAAACACCAGTGAGATAAATGTTTGATGATTTTATTGCGGAGATGAGGAATGCTTTGGACGTAGCAACGTTTTTGTGATATGTGATAAAAACTGTGATCGGTTGCACGACGGCCATGGGTAACAAACAACCAAGGGGGTGGGTTGGGATGAGGAGTGGGGGTAGGAGGAGGACGCATAAATATGGATTTCTTGGCCTTATTATTCAAACTTGTACCTTTATCTGGTGCCTCTGTCTCCATAGTCGGAAAAATCAAACTTACAACAATACGGGAATAAAAAAAAAAGACGGTTCATACATATATATATATATATATAGAGAGAGAGAGAGAGAGCTAGTCAACTAAACCCTACTTCCTTTCGAATTTAGGAGTTCAGAGAGAGGATTCGGATTCGTTTTTTTCTTTTCTTATAAGTATTAGAGTATTAAATAAGAGTTGTTTATTATAATTGATCAATTTCCTTTTAGGTACAGGACTCTGCCTTTTACTTATTTCCTTAAGTAGGTGCTAGTAACAAGGAGTCGGCTTCAGTTGAATAACCCTGCAACACAAATAGAAACATCAGCAACTCTCCGCTCCGTTCATGTAAAGTAACAATGAATTAGAGAAACCGTTTAACTTATCTTAAGGATACTCGCCAATGGGCTTCAATTTTCACATATGCAGTGCAATGCTACCATGTGAAGCCGTTAAAGCACCTCTTGCACTTAAATGCAGAGAAAGGTTTACATTAAGCTCGTATGGGCTCCGCATTTCCATGCATAGTAAGAGCGTTTGTAGCACCAGAGTTCCGCTTTTAGTGTTGTCCTGATAAAGGGAAAAAATTGAAAGACAAAATCGTGAGTCTCAAGTCTCACGTGATTCACATGAGCCGGATCATCACAGCTAGATAAGTATTGTACTAGGTTGTTATCTTTATATTTTTATCATATATTTAGTTACCTTGTAAATAGGTAGGTGATTAGGCTAAATTAGTGTAAAGAATATCTTCCCAGTTAGATAGGTTTGTATAGTCCTATTAATATTAAAATTCTCCAAGGAATACTCAATTTGGGTTTCCAGAGTCATCCCATCTCTCTCTCACGTCTGCTCTCTTTTTCTGTTCTTCTACTTCCTTTCATCATTTCTTCTTGCAGGTGATTTCGTTCATGGTATCAAGAGCGACAAAAAGCCATAGGTGATAAATCTTCTTCAGCAAACACCATGGCGAATAACGGTTCAGGGCAAGGTACTCAGTCTTATAATAAACATGGTCTTCCAATATTGTTTAATGTACAATCATACATGGGTCACTGTAGGTTGTCCAACGAGAATTACCAGAATTGGAGTTCTTTGTTCCTCTCTATGTTGGAAATTCACTCCCTAACCCATGTTGTGTCTGATACAAACCCTCCACCCAGTACTCTCCCCAAGATCACCACCACCGAAAATACCACCACCACAGAAAATATCCCCAATCCTGATTTTGAAGCCTTTACTCATACTTCTCGGTTTGTCCTTGGTTGGATCAAAGCCACAGTCACCTCCGATGTCCAACCACATGTGAATCCTTGTAAAACCGCTCCCGAAGCATGGGATCTTCTAGCCAAAGAATTCGGGGTAGCCTCCACAATCCACATCCAAAAACTTCAGGAAGAGCTTCATGATCTCACACTTAATCCGGGAATGACTATTCAAGAGTACATTCTCAGGGCCAAAACTCTGTCTCATTCTCTTTCCCGTGCGGGTGAAGCCGTGTCTACCCACACTCTTCGTAGTCGGATCCTAGGAGGTTTGGGTCACACCTATAAAGAGTTCATTACCACCCAAATTCAAAGGGGGATACTTCCATCGAGGACCTTAAAGACCTTCTTCTCCAAGAGGAGGCCCTTCAAAAGAGGTTCGCCAATAAAACCACCACCAACCTTAGTGCCTTAGCAGCCACTAAAGAGCCTGACAAACCCAAAATTCCATCCCATACTATCGGGTTTTCAAACCCTACCTAGCAAGGAGGGTTTCGGCCATCTAACCAAAATGGACAGGGGGGGGGTTCTTTTTCTTCCCTAATCAATACCGGGGTAATGGAAACCGCAACCAAGGTCGTAACAAAAACAAAAACAATAATCGCGGTCTGCTTCCTCTTCCAAACCACTTCCAGCCTATGCCCTTTTCTCCACCTATTCGGCAACCTCCTCCTCATACTCCTTACACTCCCCCTAATCCGTTTGTCAGCCCAGATCCGACTGTGGTTCACTGCCAACTTTGCAAGAAAGCCGGTCATGACGCCACTACCTGTTACCAAAGAGGTAATTTTGCATATAATGCACAGTTCTATCCTGCTCCTGCATATCATTCTACTAGTAGTGGTCCCTCTCATGGAAACTCGTCACCTATGGCTCCGGTTTTGTTCGTTCTTGATTCCGGTGCAACGGATCACATAACATCCACTACGGATGTCATGCAAAATTTCTCTCCTTATCCAGGTAACGATGCTATTCGTGTTGCTAATGGTTCTTCTATCCCTATTGCTAATGTTGGTTCTACAAAATTTTGTGTCAATAATCATAATTTTTACATGAACACTGTTCTTCATGTTCCTAAAATCAGTCGTTCTTTTCTTTCCATCCGCAAGTTTTGCCTAGATAATGACTGCTTCTTTGAACTAACTGCTTTTGGGTTTTGTGTGAAGGACAATCGTACCAAGAGGACCATTCTTTCTGGCAGTAATGCGGGAGATCTCTACACATTGTCTTTCATCCCCAATTCTCGTCTAAATTCTTTGGCGTTAATTGGGGAACGTACTTCTTCTACTACGTGGCATGCCCGTCTGGGTCACCCTTCTTCTCATATTTTTCAGAGTTTAGTTAATAAAATTCGGCTACCTGTTAGCGGTCCTATTAAAAGTAGGGAGATGTGTCATAGTTGCCCTTTAGGCAAATCTTGTAATCTTCCGTTTGAACTTCGTAATTTTCATTCTGCAAAACCATTAGACTTATTGCATTTGGATGTTTGGGGACCTTCCCCCGTACCTTCTGTTTCTGGTTTTAAGTATTATCTCTCAATTGTTGATGACTTTTCTCGTTATGTTTGGATGTTCCCTTTGTTTCGCAAGTCCGATGTATTTACGGCTTTTACTGAATTTAAAACACTCATTGAAAATCAGTTAACCCGTAAAATCTCTGCCATTCATACCATTAAAACTATTCAGACAGATGGGGGAGGGGAATTTATAAATCGCCAATTTGCAAGTTTTTTGGTTCAACATGGAATCAGTCACCGTTCTTCGTGTCCTTACACTCCTCAACAAAATGGGGTCGTCGAACGGAAACATCGCCATATTTCTGAAATGGGCTTATGTTTACTTACTCATTCTCATGTTCCGGATTCCTTTTGGTTAGAAGCATTCTCTACTTCTGTGTTTTTGATAAATCGCTTGCCCATGCGACAGCTCAAGTACATATCTCCTTATGAGAAGTTATGGCATAAAATTCCGGATTACAAGTTTCTTAAGGTGTTTGGGTGTACTTGTTTCCCGAATTTGGTACCCTACAATAGTCATAAACTCATGCTTAAATCCACCCCGTGTGTCTTCTTGGGATACGATTTAATGCGTAAAGGGTACCGGTGCTACAATCCCATCAGTGGCAGAATTTTTATCTCTAGGCATGTATTATTTGACGAAAGTCACTTTTATTATCATGCCAAAACATTTTCTACTGCTGTTCCTGCTTTGCAACATCATTCACAGGGCATTTGGACTTCTAAATCCACTAAGGCAGCCTCTTCGGCCCCTCCAGCAGATCATGGCCCATGCTTGGTCCCTCTTGTAAGCTTACCAGCCGGATCACCAGGCCTTGGCAGTCCAGCACCTCTGGCATCCGATCCATCTTCTCCTGGGCTCACTTCTGACAGCGGCCCATCTACCAGTTCTGGACCGAGTGGCTCTACCCAGCCCGCTGCTCCCTCCAGCCAGCCAACTCATGATTCGGCAACTTCTCCTGTCCAGGAACCTCATCCCAGCCATGACTTGCAGGCTTCTGATTCTACGCCTTCTTTACTCAGTACGCATCCAATGGTTACTAGAGCAAAGGCAGGTGTGTTCCCTCCTAAACATTTATTTGCACTCACTGCCACTTCTACGGATTCTCCCCTCTTTGAATCACAGACATTTCGCCAGGCTGCTTCTATCACTCATTGGCAACATGCAATGACCAAGGAACTTTTGGCTCTTCACAAAAATGGTACGTGGTCTCTTGTCCCCCCTCCGTCAAATCACAACATTGTGGGCAGTAAGTGGATTTATAAAGTTAAACGGAAAGCAGATGGGTCTATCGAGCGGTACAAAGCTAGACTTGTGGCTCAAGGGTACACTCAGCAGGAAGGTATTGACTTTGAGGAAACATTCAGTCCAGTTGTTAAACCGGCCACCATCCGCACAATCTTGTCTTTGGCACACTCACGAGATTGGCCCATAGAACAATTGGATGTTCGAAACGCCTTTCTTAATGGCATTCTCACTGAGGAGGTTTATATGGCACAACCCCCGGGATTTGTTGACACCTCCCGCCCGGATTATGTTTGTAAACTTCATCGTGCATTATATGGCCTGAAACAATCTCCCCGGGCTTAGTTTCTCCGACTTCACAACTTCCTTCTTACACTCGGTTTCTTCAACAGTCATGCCGACTCTTCTCTATTTATTAGACATCATCAAGGTAGTAGTGTCGTCATTCTCGTATACGTCGACGACATTATTGTGACAGGTTCACATTCCGCTGCTGTTCACTCTGTCATTGACTCCATATGTTCCACTTTTGAAAGTCGACGGTTGGGTCCCTTGAGTTTTTTTCTCGGCATAGAGGCAACCCGCACTAAGTCATTGCTACATTTGACTCAATCAAGGTATACCTCAGATCTCCTACATAAGTTCAATATGCACTTGTGTAAGCCCGCGTCTACTCCTCTCGCCCCAGGATCGCATCTTTCGGCCCTTGATGGTGATCCGCTCCCCGACGCTACCTTATACCGTAGTATGGTTGGGGGCTTACAATATGTCACACTTACTCGACCGGATATCTCTTTTGCGGTCAACCAAGTGTGCCAATTTATGCATGCGCCTCGTACATCCCACCTCCAGGCGGTTAAGCGTATTTTTCGGTTCCTAAAGGGGACAATTGCCAACGGTCTTACTTATCAGTCTTCTTCGGACACTTCTATCTTGGCTTTTTGTGATGCCGATTGGGCCGGTTCACCTGACGATCGCCGGTCAACCACAGGCGCGTGTGTTTTTGTTGGTCCAAATCTAGTGGCTTGGTCTGCTAAGAAACAACCCACAGTTGCACGATCTAGCAGTGAAGCGGAATATCGGGCCTTAGCTTCTACTGCCGCTGAAATCCGTTGGTTTTCCTACTTGTTTCGTGAACTTGGCCTCTCACTGACTCCCCCTCTTCTCTTGTGCGATAATATTTCGGCACTTCACATGTCGAAAAACCCAGTTTTCCACGCCCGCACTCGACACATTGAGATAGACTTGAATTTTGTTCGAGAATTACATCACCGGGGTTTTCTGCGACTTCACCACATTGCCTCTTCGGATCAACTAGCAGACATTTTCACTAAAAGTCTTGCTAAACCACGATTTCATCTTTTGTCCGACAAGCTACAGCTACATCCATCTCCGCTTAGATTGAGGGGGGGTGAAAGACAAAATCGTGAGTCTCAAGTCTCACGTGACTCACATGAGCCGGATCATCACAGCTAGATAAGTATTGTACTAGGTTGTTATCTTTATATTTTTATCATATATTTAGTTACCTTGTAAATAGGTAGGTGATTAGGCTAAATTAGTGTAAAGAATATCTTCCCAGTTAGATAGGTTTGTATAGTCCTATTAATATTAAAATTCTCCAAGGAATACTCAATTTGGGTTTCCAGAGTCATCCCATCTCTCTCTCACGTCAGCTCTCTTTTTCTGTTCTTCTACTTCCTTTCATCATTTCTTCTTGCAGGTGATTTCGTTCAAAAATATCAATATCACAGAAAGATTAAGGGAAAAAAAAAAAAGACAAAAAATTAGTTCCTCCAAATTAGTATTGTTAGATCAATATGGCTTGCAACACAAATAATTTGGTACCTTCCATTAATAAAATCATAACTATGACATTAATATAAAGTATGGTCAAAATAGTCAATGTGTAGAATCCCTGAAATGTTATTTATCTATCTTTGATGGGCAAGATAGTAAATCAACATTGCTTTGGAAATGAATAGGTATGGTCCCTATTTGAAGTGTCACCATGTTTACTATATAAAGGCCCCTCCATCAAGCCTTAAAGATACTTGATTCTTACTTTCTCTCATCTAAATTATCTCTTCATTATTGAAAGAACTTTTGAGAGACTAAGAGACACTTTCATTTAGAAGATCATCTCCCTACATTATTTTCTACTTCATTCTTATTCTCCCTTCAAGACATCAAGATGGATTCAACAGGTATACATTTATTACATGCTTCCGCTTCATCTCTTCCTCTTTCTCTTACTTAAATATGAGTGTGGCATTCAGGGATTAAAATTGTTCTATCAATTGGTATCTGATGGATAAAATTCCAAGTAATAAATACCTAGCAAGCGCACTAGTTACCGTAGTAGTAACGCGCGAAAGCGAGGGTCGATCCCACGAAGACTCGTTGGACAAACAAGTAAATTTAATTGGTGCAAAAGTAACCAAGGGGGTTTTTGATTGATTTTGATTAAACTAAATTAACTACTAAACAAAGAAAATAAATTACTAAATTAAAGATCACTAAGCAAACAAGGATTTAATTCAAGATTACGAAGATTCACAGATTGGGGTTCATAACTATCTCATCTCTATGCTATTTTATGAAAAAGACTATTAAACTTGTTCAAGAAATCGTTCACTTATTTAAGAGTTGGGACGGTCTGGTCACCGGATTGCAACCCTATTATTATCTCTATGTGAAATATTCCGTTAGGTCAACAACACACAAAAACAATTTATTAAGTTCTTAAGAACACTTGATCTTAAATTCTCTTGATTTCCGCGAAGTCCTCAATTAAATCTAATCACAAGAATATGATTCAATATCTAAATTATTCACGCTAATGAAACAATCTAAACCAAGATGATTTAAAGACCAAAAATATCAAGTCATATTAATGAAATCTTTAAATTAATTAAGCTCTATTCTTATGAACAAGAACAAGATTAATATTTGATTAATCCCAAGTTACCATAGAGATTTGATAGTTATTACTCCAAATCCATGAATAAAGAAATTAGCTACTCATCGACATAGCGATAAACACAAGAATATAATTAAAAATCATAAACCTGGATAAAAGCTTGATGATGAATAATCTCCCAAATCTTGTTTACAACTTGAAACTTGAATAAAACCTAAAACAATGGATACCGAAAAAAAAATACTGTAGTCTAATATTTATACATAGAGAAACTAGGGCAAAAAGTAGGGAAAATAGGGTTAAAAACCCGACTGGAACAGGAAACCCGAAAACCGTACGGATCAGGCAAGCGGGCGCCTATACCTAGCCAAGCGGGCGCCTGGAAATTACAGAAACTTTGCTTTTCCGGATTTTGATGTAAGCGGGCGCCTGGAGAACCATGAGCGAGCGCCTGTACTTGTATAAGCGGGCGCCTGTGCTTGTATAAGCGGGCGCCTGGACTAATTTCCAGCTTTTCCTTCTTTTCTTCTTGACTTTGACCACGACTGACTTTGACTCTTGATGTTGACCCGACCTTGGTCTGCCACACTTTAAGCTCTCGGACTTTGTAGTTACATAATAACACTAAAAGTGTTCCTTAATTACACAAATCCTAACAAAGTTCCTTAATTACATAAAGACCAAAACTACATCAATTCTATTCTAATTTACATCAAAAAGTCCAGAAAAATAATATAAAGATGTAGATAATATATACATGAAAAACCATCCATCAAATTCCCCCATGCTTAGACCATTACTCGTCCCAGAGTAATATTCCTAACCCCACTTCTAAACACCGGTCTAATTAGCGTAGCATGAGAGAAAATGATACCTATCACCTCTACAACCCCATCCAACAAGTCATGATAGAAGCAACACACACGGAGTGTAAGAAACTCCGTTCCTTATAACTCCAAACAAAACAAATACGACTGGCCCTAATTGATAGCACACCCATGATAAGAAAATAAAACGCCATCCAATTAGGGCCCACACACAAAAAAGCTAGGGGAACTAAAATGACCTATGTTTCCCCCACGCTTATCTTTCGCTACTTTCTCCCTCAAAAAGAAATCAAAGCTAGGATAATCCTTAGCAATGATTTACCTCATAAAACAAAACTCCAACACCCCCTTATGACTCCATAAGAAATATGAGGATTTTCTATCCTATTCGCCTCTAACCAAACCTCCTACACCTAACAGGAATCCTACCCAATTCTCCGAACCTCCCTTAGGACGCCACGCCAAGCAGAACAAAAACTCACTCAGTTTCTCTCCTTTTGCCTAGGCGCCCTTTCGGGTTTTCACCTAGCCTCTCTTTTCTTTTTCAATTTTTTTTTTTTTTTTTTTTTTTTTTTTATACAACAAATGATGATAAAATGCATCCAATAAACAGGCATTCCCACCCCCGGCTAATTATGAGCATTGCCCCCAATGCTCTCACAACTAAGCTCAAATGAAAAAGGGAAAGGAAATACCTCGCGCCACTCACTGCGGGGGCGGTCCAAAAATATGGTCCCAAGGACCCAGCATGCCCGAACCTGAACCAGACCCCTGATCCGGTCCACTCATCGGCTCATCCCATGAAGCTCCAGCCCACGAACTGCTCGGAGGTGGCATATACTGAGAAGGAGGTGGTGGGTAAAACGTCGGGGGAAACTGCTCCCCAGGGAAGTGATGCGCCATCATCCGGCGTCTGTAATACTGCTCCTCCTGAAGGTTACCATAAAATGCCTCCTCCATCTTCCTCAACCGCTCATCATGCTCATCCTCGCGGTTCTGCCTGTGATAATCAACTATGAGCTGCTGCTGGTGGTACCCGTTTATCTTCTCTTCCAACCCCTGCATCCGCTCAAACATACCATGACTAAACTCCCTTTGGGTCATCGGAATATCCTCCTCAACATTGGCCGCCTGGCCCCTGCTTCCCACTGGATGTGAACTACCACCCTCCATAGATGTCTTCGTCACAGTAGTTCCAGCCGCCAAATTCTTCTGAACCCCTGACAATGAAACCCCTGCCTTCTCCATTAACCGAGTGATCATGATTGGAAAAATGAAGTTACTGTGACCCATATTGATGGCCCTCTCAACGACCTCATTCCTCATTATGGCCCCAATATCCACCGGCAACCTCTTCACCATCACATACAACAGGGGGGCCCGTGTCCAGTGCACTTCTTGATAATGTCCAGTGGGCATTATTCTCTCACAAATAAATCTGTAAATGGCTTTCAGCTCAAACCTCAAAGCACTCATATGGAACATATACCCATTCTTGAAATAACTGGGATCTAGCTGAAACCCAAAGGCCTCTGATAGTTTAGGATACGCACCCAACAAATTATCATGCAACTCACCCCTCAATTTCCAATAGGCACATTCCTCCTCTGCAACTCCCATGGACATCCCGTATAACTCGTATATAGTGGCATCAGTGAAAGCCACATCACACCCCCTCACTCGTACACTCCCGGCCTCAGATGCCGAATGCAAATTAGCATAAAACTCCCGCACCAACAAGCTAACTCCCGCTCGGGCTGGCTTTGCCGCTAATTTATTCAATTTATAAAAAGCAAACAACTCTTGCAGCCCACAACTCTTAAAATCGAACCCCCTTTCAACTGTATCCCCATTACCCTTCTTAGAATCAAAGAAGTCTTGTGACTTCCTCGAGACAAACCGAGCACTATCATAATCCAATTCAACAGGGGGAGGGGGAGCACGGCCTTTTCCTTTGGGAGGCATAATTAATATTCACCAACAAAACCACAAATTCTGGAAATTTTCTTACCGGAAAGTCGCCGGAAAACCTCACCGGAAAACCTCGCCGGAGTTTGAGAAGATGACCAACCTAGATGAAGCTTTCCCTTATGAACACTTTTCCTTCCTTGAATACCTCGAATTCCCGCTCTATGATGCCCAATTTCTTCCTTTTTCACGATATTTAGAAGCTTTCAAACCTCCTCAAGACTTGGGATTCAATGGACTTCTTGGGTTGATTTCTTGCAATGTATGGAGGAAGAAGGTTGGGCAATTCGAATTTGGTGGTTTAGAGGGATGAAGATGGTGATTTATGGGGGGAATTGTAGAGAGAAGGGGAGGGAAGCTCGGTTCTTAGAGAGAGAGAGAGAGAGTTAGGGATTTGAATTTTTGGGAGAGAAACCCAATTTTTGGGGCTTTTACCCCGTCACCCTGAGTTCTCCGCATTCCAGGCGGGCGCTTGCGAGCTACCAGGCGGGCGCTTGGTTTGACCAGAAGCATTACGTTTTCAAATTGCCATGTAAGCGGGCGCCTACATCACCACAAGCGGGCGCTTGTTTTTTTTTTTTTTTTTTTTTTTTTTTTTTACCTTCGCCTCGCTTGGTTGGACTTCTTTTCTGCACATCACCACAAACAAACATCACAAGCGTAATATCCATTATGAAAAATAAAAATAAAAATGACTCAAAGAATAAAAATATTTTTGGAGGGTGACACTGTTTACACTCCCCTATAAACCCACAAACTCGGAGAGATCCATGAAGGATGACACTGACTAAACTTTTGACCGCACTTTCGTTGCCTACGTTCTCCCTAGGACAATAAGGAGCTCAGGTCACCGTAGTTCGAACCGACCCAAAAATAAAAGACACGAAAGCAATACATAATTAATAATATTTTTTTTTTTTTTTTTTTTTTTTTTTTATGAATACCACCACCCCCAAACGTAGAACATGCTATGTCCTCATGGCATTGAAGAACAACACACTCCCAATTCAAAAATGATGATAAACTGAAAGGAAAAAACAAAAAGCAATAAAAATGATACCTGGTTGGGTTGCCTCCAAACAAGCGCCTTTGTTTTAAGTCTTTGGCTCGACATAATGCCACATGAATATTAAGTGGCTCCCTCCGGGTCTTTCAACTCAATTACATCAATTTCATTGATGTCTTCCAAAATAGATAGCCCCTCATAATAAGGCTTCACTCGGTGTCCATTCACTTTAAATGTTGTCCCATCTTTCAAATCTCTAAGCTCTACAGCTCCATGGGGAAACACTCGAACCAATTCATAAGGACCCGTCCACCTTGAACGCAGTTTTCCGGGAAAAAGTTTGAGGCGAGAGTTAAAGAGAAGGACCTTCATACCCGGTTTGAGAAACTTGGGTTTAAGGTTTTTATCATGATATCTTTTTGTCCTCTCTTTGTATAACTTTGCACTCTCATAACTATCCTGCCTCATCTCTGCAAGCTCATCCAAGTCAAGCAGTCTTTTCTCCCCTGCTAAAGTCAACTCCATGTTTAGCTGCTTGGTTGCCCAATATGCTTTGTGCTCTAGTTCCACTGGCAGATGACACTCTTTACCATACACAATCCGGTACGGGCTCATTCCAATGGGGGTTTTGTATGCAGTCCGATAAGCCCACAGTGCATCACACAATTTGTCAGCCCAGTCCTTCCGATTTGGACGCACCGTTTTCTCAAGCACCACCTTGATTTGGCGATTACTCACCTCCACTTGGCCCGATGTTTGAGGGTGATAAGCCGTAGCCAACTTGTGACCCACCCCATATCTTTTTAGCACTTGATTGAACATTCTGTTTGTAAAGTGCGTCCATTGGTCACTGATAATGACGCGCGGCACTCCATACCTGCCAAAGATATTTTCACGCACAAACTTGCAAACAATATTAGCATCATTAGTCCGAGTAGGAATTGCTTCCACCCATTTAGACACATAATCAACAGCAACAAGAATGTACAAGTAGCCTTGGGAAGGGGGAAAAGGACCCATAAAATCAATACCCCACACATCAAAAATATCAACAATTAAATTATGTTGTAGGGGCATTTCATCTCTCTTTCCTATATTGCCAGTCCTTTGGCATCTATCACACCTCACACAAAAATCATGAGCATCTTTAAATAAAGTGGGCCAATATAGACCCGCTTGCAAAACTTTCCTAGCGGTCTTTTGCCCACTAAAGTGACCCCCACATTGGAGTTCGTGGCAAAATCTCAACACACTAGCTTGCTCATGCTCCGGAATGCATCTCCTAATTATCTTGTCCGGGCAAACTTTCCACAAATAGGGGTCATCCCAAATGTAGTGCTTCACATCCGATCTAAACTTTCGTTTTTGATCGTAAGTGAAGTTAGGTGGCATAATATTAGAAACAATGAAATTCACAAGATCTGCATACCAAGGCTCATGAACATGTAACGCAAAAAGTTGCTCATCCGGAAAATTTTCATTAACCGGAATCGCACCATCTATCACATTAGTAAACGTAAAGTTCTCTAGCCTAGATAAGTGATCAGCCACCACATTTTCGGTCCCCTTTTTGTCCTTTATTTCTATGTCAAACTTCTGCAGTAGGAGCATCCACCTAAGAAGTCTAGGTTTAGCATCCTTTTTATTCAGCAAATACTTAAGTGCAGCATGATCAGAGTAGATAATCACCTTGGACCCAAGCAAGTAAGAACGAAACTTTTCAAGAGCAAACACAACTGCTAAAAATTCTTTTTTAGTGGTAGTGTAATTCAGTTGTGCATCATTTAAAGTTCTACTTGCGTAATGAATCACGTGAGGTAATTTCTCTACTCTTTGCCCCAAAACAGCCCCCATCGCAAAATCTGATGCATCACACATGATCTCAAATGGTAGAGACCAATTGGGGCTGGATAGAATGGGGGCACACGTCAACTTCTCCTTCAGCAGATTGAAGGCCTCTAAACACTCTTGGTCAAAGATGAACTCGGTGTCCTTAGCTAGCAGGTTACATAAAGGCTTACAAATTTTTGAAAAGTCTTTTATGAAACGCCTATAAAAACCTGCATGGCCAGAAAACTTCGCACACCCTTAACCGACACAGGGGGAGGCAATTTTGAAATCACATCGATTTTTGCCTTGTCTACCTCAATCCCCTTATTTGACACCAAATGCCCTAGCACAATACCATGCCTCACAAGAAAATGACATTTTTCCCAACTAAGGGTCAGATTTGTCTCGCAACAACGTTTTAAGACCAATGTCAGATTCTCAAGGCACCCATCAAAACTGTTCCCAAATACCGAGAAGTCATCCATGAAGACTTCGACACATCGCTCAATCAAATCAGAGAAGATGGATGTCATACACCTTTGAAAGGTCGCAGGTGCATTACAAAGCCCAAAGGGCATCCTCCTAAATGCGAATGTGCCAAAAGGACAAGTAAAAGTGGTCTTGGCTTGGTCCTCTGGTGCAATAGGGATTTGGTTATACCCCGAAAAACCATCCAAGAAACAATAATACTCATGTCCAGCTAACCTCTCAAGAATCTGATCAATAAAGGGCAAAGGGAAGTGATCTTTCTTTGTTGCAGCATTCAGTTTGCGCAAATCTATGCACATTCTCAGACCAGTCACTTCCCTTTTTGGCACTTCTTCTCCTTTCTCATTAGTGGTGACCGTGTAGCCCGATTTCTTTGGAACGACTTGAACCGGGCTCACCCACTCACTATCAGCAACGGCATAGATAATGCCTGCATCTAACAATTTTAGGACCTCTTTCCTAACCGCCTCCTCCATGTGAGGGTTTAACCTCCTTTGTCTCTCTCTAGACGGCTTAGCACCATCTATGAGATTAATTTTGTGCATGCACATGGAGGGGCTTATACCCTTAATATCTGCTAAGGTCCACCCTATGGCCTGCTTGTGCTCACGAAGCACTCTGATCAACTTGGCCTCTTGTTCTATGGTCAAATCTGAGGCAATTATCACGGGCAAAGTCTCGCCCTCCCCAAGAAAAACATACTTTAAATTGGAAGGAAGGGCTTTCAGCTCAAGAGTTGGAGGAGTTACAATAGAAGGCACCGACTTCTCATTGAAGTGGCCTAGGGGGTGAAACGGGCCATCACTAGGATGGTGTTCGTCGGCCTTTTCCACAGCCATCAGTTGAACATCCACATTATCCCTAAGTTTCTCACCGCCATTTGACAACAAAGACTCTAACTCCTCACATTCTCTCTCATGCCACAAGACTTCACTCACACAATCCTCAACAATGTCCACACAGTTACAAGACTCATCATCTAAAGGACTTTGCATGACATCAAACACAGATATTTCTATTTTCTCATTAGCCACACACATAGATAGAGTCCCATCACCCACATTAATGATGGTGTTAGTAGTAGCCATAAATGGACGCCCAAGCAATATGGGAGAATCCTGACTATTCCCAACACCATTAACAGTCTCAAGCACAACAAAATCCACAGGGATAATCAAATTGGCTACCTGCACCAAAACATCCTCCACAATTCCCAATGGCCTCTTGATTGAACGGTCAACCAATTGCAAGGTCATTGTGGTGGGTTGTAGCTCAGGTAAACCCAACTCAAGATACAAGTGATGAGGTAACAAATTAATGCTAGCACCGAGATCTAACATTGCCTTCACCTTTTTAGAGTCCCCCATAGATATAGAAATGTTAAAACTTCCGGGGTCCTTCAATTTAGGTGGGAGGTTCTGTTGTACCACAGCACTAGCACTTTCTCCCATAATCAACTTCTCATCATTCCCATACTTGGGTTTCCTGGAGTTAAGTTCTTTGAAAAACTTTGCATAAGCTGGGATATTTTTAATGACATTTAACAATGGAAGATTAATGTTTACTTTTGAAAACATGTCATATAAATCAGACATTTGCTTATCCAGCTTACTTCTCATGAATCTACCAGGAAACGGTACAGGAGGTACATATGGCTTGGGGGTGGAAGAATCAGTCACAGGAATTTCCCCCATGCCATTAGTACTCTTACCAACAACATTCTCAACAACAGGTGGTTCAGCAGATTCAGAAGGAGAGTTAGGACATACCTCATTACTTACCTGTTTGCCATTTCTCAGAGTCATAATGGCCTTGGCTTGCTCCCCTTGACTAGGGAAGGTTCCTGGTTTATGCCCTTGCTGACCCACAGCTATTTGACCAATCTGGGTCTCCAGCTTTTTGTTGACAGCATCCTGCTGCTTTTCACGCTGCTCCATCATCATCTTCATTTGTTGCTGCTCTTGCATCATGGTCCTCATCATATCCTCCAGTGATTGCTTAGGCTGCTGTTCTGGATTCCCTTGTGGGGGAGGAGGATATAGAGGTTTCTGCTGCTGGTACTGAATTCCTGGGTTACCCCTCCAAGAAAAATTGGGGTGGTTTTTCCAATCTGGATTATAAGTATTAGAATACATACCACCTTGATTTTGCCTTGGGGGATACCCTTGCATCGCATTTACCTGTTCAGAATCAAACTGTGCAACAACTGGACAACCATTAGTAGCATGAGTGTTAGATCCACAATGAGCACAGAAATCAGATACCACATTAGCACTTGAGGAAGACATATTAGAATTCATTTTAGCCATGTTTTGGTTTAACAAAGACACCTGCCTAGCGAACTCATCCATACCACTCAACTCATGCACTCCCCTAGGTTTCCCTCTAGAGCCTTTTTCTTGCGAATTGGCCCCCAACATCTCAAATAATTCTTGGGTTTGGTCAACAGTTTTGGTTCCTAGAAAGCCACCTGCTGCATTGTCGACCATAGCTTGGTCTGCTGCAGTTAACCCACCATAAAATGTTTGATGTAACAGGGCCTCAGGAAAAGCATGATGGGGGCACTGCACTTGCAACATTTTGAACCTATCCCAAGCCTCATGAAATGGCTCACCTACCTCTTGAGTAAACGCTATGATTTTCTGTCTAAAGGTGGCCAAAGTAGCATGCGGGAAAAATTTCTTTAAGAATGCATCATGCAACCCATCCCATGTAGTGATACTCCTCGCAGGAAGTAACATAAGCCAAGTTTTAGCTGCCCCTTGAAGAGAGAAAGGAAAATACTTAAGTCTTAATTGTTCATCAGTAACCCCCTCTTTTACAGGGAATCCCGATATAATCATCATGTACTCTCTCAAGAAGTTCAAAGAGTCTTCAGCGGGAAGACCCTGAAACTTGGGCAACTGACTAAAGTAATGCCCCTTCGCCTCATAAGATTTAGCGGCCTCAGTCAGGACAATACATGACACCGATGTGTCAACCTTAGGCCTAGCATATTCTTTCATTAAGGGAGTAGCCATTACAACTTCAATTTCTTCTCCCCCGGTGGAAGAAGTTTCAAATTCACTTAAAAATACCTCTGTCTCGGTGACAGAAGCTTCAGACTCAGACTCAGAAATAGGGGGAATGCCCCTGTCAAGTCTATCGATATTATCGTCCAAAGGAACCAAATCGGGGTTCAATGAACGTCTACCAAACATACACCGACTAAATTAACTTGTAAATCAAAACAAGTCCCCGGCAGCGGCGCCAAAAACTTGATGGATAAAATTCCAAGTAATAAATACCTAGCAAGCGCACTAGTTACCGTAGTAGTAACGCGCGAAAGCGAGGGTCGATCCCACGAAGACTCGTTGGACAAACAAGTAAATTTAATTGGTGCAAAAGTAACCAAGGGGGTTTTTGATTGATTTTGATTAAACTAAATTAACTACTAAACAAAGAAAATAAATTACTAAATTAAAGATCACTAAGCAAACAAGGATTTAATTCAAGATTACGAAGATTCACAGATTGGGGTTCATAACTATCTCATCTCTATGCTATTTTATGAAAAAGACTATTAAACTTGTTCAAGAAATCGTTCACTTATTTAAGAGTTGGGACGGTCTGGTCACCGGATTGCAACCCTATTATTATCTCTATGTGAAATATTCCGTTAGGTCAACAACACACAAAAACAATTTATTAAGTTCTTAAGAACACTTGATCTTAAATTCTCTTGATTTCCGCGAAGTCCTCAATTAAATCTAATCACAAGAATATGATTCAATATCTAAATTATTCACGCTAATGAAACAATCTAAACCAAGATGATTTAAAGACCAAAAATATCAAGTCATATTAATGAAATCTTTAAATTAATTAAGCTCTATTCTTATGAACAAGAACAAGATTAATATTTGATTAATCCCAAGTTAGCATAGAGATTTGATAGTTATTACTCCAAATCCATGAATAAAGAAATTAGCTACTCATCGACATAGCGATAAACACAAGAATATAATTAAAAATCATAAACCTGGATAAAAGCTTGATGATGAATAATCTCCCAAATCTTGTTTACAACTTGAAACTTGAATAAAACCTAAAACAATGCATACCGAAAAAAAAATACTGTAGTCTAATATTTATACATAGAGAAACTAGGGCAAAAAGTAGGGAAAATAGGGTTAAAAACCCGACTGGAACAGGAAACCCGAAAACCGTACGGATCAGGCAAGCGGGCGCCTATACCTAGCCAAGCGGGCGCCTGGAAATTACAGAAACTTTGCTTTTCCGGATTTTGATGTAAGCGGGCGCCTGGAGAACCATGAGCGAGCGCCTGTACTTGTATAAGCGGGAGCCTGTGCTTGTATAAGCGGGCGCCTGGACTAATTTCCAGCTTTTCCTTCTTTTCTTCTTGACTTTGACCACGACTGACTTTGACTCTTGATGTTGACCCGACCTTGGTCTGCCACACTTTAAGCTCTCGGACTTTGTAGTTACATAATAACACTAAAAGTGTTCCTTAATTACACAAATCCTAACAAAGTTCCTTAATTACATAAAGACCAAAACTACATCAATTCTATTCTAATTTACATCAAAAAGTCCAGAAAAATAACATAAAGATGTAGATAATATATACATGAAAAACCATCCATCAGTATCAGAGCCCCGCTCATTATTTAGTTTGAGTTTGAGTTCTTGTATTAAGAAAAAGCATTAAACCGCTTTAACTATGATTCATTTTCCCTGTTGAATCTTAAGGTTTTTTGATGTCGATTAGGGACTCTAATTCGTTAATAGAGTGCTGACGATCTTCATCTAAATTAAGTAAATGGTTTGAAAAGTTTTGTTCTTTAAAATGGTTCATGTGAGACTATCCCTTAAAAGCATGGTTTATGTTGTAATGAACATACCATAAGGATCTACTCACTTGATTCCACTAATTTAAAGCAAGATTATCCCTATATAACGTGGTTTTATGTTTTAAGTACATACCATGTGGATCTACTTGCAATTCATTGTTTTGGGAAATTTTTAAAACAAAATTCAGAAGTGCAAAATTCGTCTTGCTCGGCCGAGTCCTTTGTTCTGCTCGGCCGAGCATATGAAAAGGCGCGAACTGCTCGGCCGAGTCCTTTGTTTTGCTCGGCCGAGCAGATGAACAGGCGCCAAAATTGACATAAACCGGTTGGATCTTTGGTCGAGTCCGGTTCGGTTCTCTTGATAATCCGGTCGGGTTTTTGGCTTTGCCCGGTCGGACCAAGACTTGCACGGCCGAGCGTTTGGATTTGCTCGGCCGCGCATTGTATGTCAACAAAGGCAAAATGTTCTGATTAAAAGTGCTCGGTGATGGATATGTTTTTACCCATCCAAATCATATACTTCTATGACTTATTAGATGCTCAACCTTGGGTGTTTTGATAGTTTTTGGAGTGTTTATGAGTATAGGGAAGGAGCAAAAGAATGCATGGATTCATGTACATTAAAGTGCGAAAAGGAAGGATAAAGAACGGACCATAATATAAAGATAAATAGATGTGACTTCTGATTAATCAATTCCATTGGATAGTACTCGAAAAGAGATTTCCAACGATAGTTTACACGTCCAAATCGGAGTTCGTATGAAGAAGTTATGGCCTCCGGAAGATTGCGCGATAATCAGCGAAGCACCAAGCGCCCGCCTGGTCCATACCAGGCGCCCACTTGGTCTTTGGACAGAAAAAACAGCAGTTTTTGACCAAAGTAGGCGCCCACTTGCACCCTAGCATGCGCCCACTCGCCCAGGGACCTTAGGGGAATTTTCTAAGGACTTTTCTGGAATTATCCAAACTTTGAGGGGCTTTTTAGGAATTTCCAAATTTCCAGGGGCCTTTCTGGAATTTCTGGAGGACTTTTGGGGAATTTTTTGAGGGCTTTTCTGGAAACTCAAAAATACCAAGGGCTTCTGGGGAATTCGGCCATCAGCACTTATTTTATCCTTTTTCAACAAGGAATCCTAGGGTTTTCCTAATTTTTACACCTCTTTAGCCCTTGTATAAATATAACACTCGAGCCTACTTTATTATTGATACTTTGTACATACTTTTAGTCAAGATTCAAGGGTTGTAAACAAGGATTCATCAATTTAATTCAGGTTTTGATGTTCTTTAATTTAATTCTTGTTCTTGATTTTATTATTATTATTAGTTAAATAATTAGATTCATGAATTGGTAGTAACAATACTTGATCTCTATGCTATAGATTTAATTCTTCCATTCTTTCTTATTCTTGTTTATCAATATATTCTTCATTCTAAATTCTTTAGTTTCAATTATATGTTAAGATATAAATTGGCTTTCGAATTTCTGGGTATCTATTGTTACAGTGACTCGGGCATTGATACACTGACCACTATTTTGATAATTAGATCTATTTGATGCCGTGATAGAAATCAAGTGGGTGTAGGTTCATATGTTCTTTAGAACGTAATAACTCTTTAAATAATTACATGGACTTGATTTGCGAAGTGTGATTAGTTAGAAAGAAATAGATTGCAATCCGGCCGCCTCACCGTCCCAATTCTTACTTTTGTGAACGAACCCAAGAAAGAGATTGATCTTTTCATTAGGAGCATAGCATAGAGTGAAAGTATTTGTGAATCCAATTCGTGAATCTATTCGTTAATCTTGCTTTTATTTATTTTCTTAGTTTAATTTAATTTATTATTTTAGTAGTTAAATTAATAGAAAACCAAAACCCCACTATTTACTTTTCTGTTTTTAAACATTCTTGTTTTCCAATCTAGTCTCTGTGGATTCGACCCTCGCTTTCGCGCGTTACTACTACGGTAACTAGTGCGCTTGCTAGGTATTTTATTACTTGGAATTTTATCCATCAAGTTTTTGGCGCCGTTGCCGGGGACTTGATTAGGTTAACAAGTTTGTTTAGGTAGTGTAAATAGTTTTCTTTTGTTTTTATTAATTTTTTTAATTTTTTTTTTAGTTAGTTTTTTTTAGTATTTATTTATTTATTGTATACTCAAAGACTCATAGAATTAACCAGTACAACATGTATGAGTCATGTCTGAATTGTGGATTTTATTCTCATACTACTAATCAGTGTCCGTTTGGGACATATTTTTCTGAGTATTATCCACAGGTTCAAACAAGAAATTATTTCGAGTCATGGCAACCACAATATGATCCTCCCCCATACTCTTATAGTCAAGGTTGGGAAAATCATTCAAACATGACTTGGAATAATCAAGAGCCAACATACTGTGCCTCAATACCTCCACAACCTCTAAAACAACCATTGAAGGAGACTATGGAAAGGATGGAGGAACACATGATCATAATGTTAGAGATGTTAAGGAACCGTGAGCCGGATACTACTCCTATACAGATGCAAGCGGAAGAGCAACCCTCAACCCTGGTTTGGTATCTAAATGCTGATGGGGAAGAGTGTGTCTATGACTCATTTTTTGAGCCATATTTTAAACCACCACCACAATATGGAGAGCAAACCGTGGAGGATGCTGAAGAGAATTTTGTCTATGAAATCTCTAATGTTTCCGCTACGGATCAGTCACTCGAAGAGAAACCTTTGGAAGATGCAAAGGAGAATTTGGTCTATGAAATCTCCAATGTTGACTCTAAAGATGGTTCCTCTTTTGATGATGCGAGTGGTTGTACAGAGGATGCGAAGGAAACAAAAACGGTGGAGAAAACATGGCATGAGATAGCCATTGAGGAGCTTGAGTTTGCTTTATATGGTGATGAGAAGAGGGATAGTGAGGAGGTTCATAATACGAATGAGACTACTTGTAGCGGTCCCAATGAAAACGTGATCATCATTATGGTACCCCTTCCATCTTGTAATAGTGGAAAAAGTGGTGAGAGGCCACAAGTGGAAGAGCCCAAGAAGCGAAGATGCCAACAATTCCCTGTGGTACTAAATGATAAAATAAAAAGGGGAATGTACATGGGGCTCGAGCTGAAGATAAGGACCCGCGAGAATGCAAAGTGGGCCAAAGGAAGAAAGGTGAAATCCAAACCGGGCAACGGTCGGGCTAACGACCTTAACCAAATGCGCTTGTTGGGAGGCAACCCAACTAGGTAACATCTATTTTGCTTTCATTTTATTGTTTTGTTGTGTCTTGCCATCCTTTGAACCCAAAGCATGTTTTAGTTCCTTATTCTATGAGGACATAGCATGTTTTGAGTTTGGGGGTAGGCATCTCTCCGAGTTTGAGGGTTTATAGGGGAGTGTATATAGTTGTCACCCTCCAAAAAAATAGATTTTTTTTAAAAAATTTGTTCTCTTTATATTTTGGGATGTTGGCCCATAGTCGGTGATGATCCGATGGTTTGTTTTTATTAGCCATTGCGGGTGCCATTGTTTAACTTAGAGTTGGGACTGCATTAACACTACTAAAGGCATGATTGCACCACCTCTCACTTACATTTTTTTTTCATGATCATGTTATCAACTTAAGAATAATTTATGGGATCACTTGGTGTATGTTCGGGGACCCTAGAACATCGTTGCATGGTTGTCAATAACAAGTTAATAGGTTATTCGGTATTTATGGCATTTCTTTCTCAACCCTTTTGTTGGCCTTATTTTGTCTATCTAGTCACTTAAATAAAATCATCGCTAGAACACCCTTTTGAGCCTAATAATGAATGAAAGAATGGCACATTAAAGACCGCCGTTCACCTTCTTTTGATACCCGATTTCCTACCCTTTTGCACTAAGAATAGATTAGACCCACCTTGACGAGGAAGTGGATTAGGGAATGATGGGAATTTATGGTTTGAAATTGGGAGAATGATTTGGGAAATTCTGGTATATGGCCAAAGATATGGAAAATGGAGTATGTAATGAAAGGAAAAGGGCAAGTACAAAAAAAAAAAAAAAAAAAAAAAAAGAAAAAAAAAAAAAAAAAGTGATCATTGATGAGTGTGCAAAGTGATTAAATAAGCACACATTTGTCTTGTGTAAGTATAAAAAAAAAAAAAAAAAAAAAAGAAAAAGCTTGTCCCTTTAATGTATTGAAGTGATGATTTGGAAAATGCCGCAGAAAATAGGGAATTGCGTCTCACCCCATGTAATTATATAAAGTTCAAGTTTGGGGGTGAGACAGTGTGGGAATTTGGTGTGCGGAGAGTTTATCATATTGTGAGGATATACATATTGTAGAAGACTTCTTAGTCCACTTTCTTAACTTCGTATGTCCTTACCTTCATTCGTAACCGTGAACCTAGCCTCGCACGTTTGTTGTGCTTAAATCTCTATGCCATACGTTCTTTCAATATCGGTAACCGGGTTGACAACTGTGTATACATGATTATGAGTGTCCTTGATTGGGTTAACGTGTATCATCATCATCATTTGTGGCATAAGAGCATTAACTTAAGTGATCCCATAAGCTAATCTTATTTTGGTCGCATTGATCACCACTTCACTCATCCTATCATGCTGCGGTGGAAAATCAAACGAGTTAGTAGTGTGTATGTGTTGCAATTTGGTTTTTCAATGGTACCTATTTAATGGCACTTCTGTGAGGGACCCTGAGACTTTTGGCTAACGACTCCCATATGTATAGAGAACATCCCAAAAATATTTTTTTATTGTTTTTAGTTTTTGTAGTTTTATAGTTTTAAATTTGTTTTATTTTACTCGAGGACGAGCAAAAGATAAGTTTGGGGGTATTTGATGGATATGTTTTTACCCATCCAAATCATATACTTCTATGACTTATTAGATGCTCAACCTTGGGTGTTTTGATAGTTTTTGGAGTGTTTATGAGTATAGGGAAGGAGCAAAAGAATGCATGGATTCATGTACATTAAAGTGCGAAAAGGAAGGATAAAAAACGGACCATAATATAAAGATAAATAGATGTGACTTCTGATTAATCAATTCCATTGGATAGTACTCGAAAAGAGCTTTCCAACGATAGTTTACACGTCCAAATCGGAGTTCGTATGAAGAAGTTATGGCCTCCGGAAGATTGCGCGATAATCAGCGAAGCACCAAGCGCCCGCCTGGTCCATACCAGGCGCCCACTTGGTCTTTGGACAGAAAAAACAGCAGTTTTTGACCAAAGTAGGCGCCCACTTGCACCCTAGCAAGCGCCCACTCGCCCAGGGACCTTAGGGGAATTTTCCAAGGACTTTTCTGGAATTATCCAAACTTTGAGGGGCTTTTTAGGAATTTCCAAATTTCCAGGGGTATTTCTGGAATTTCTGGAGGACCTTTGGGGAATTTTTTGAGGGCTTTTCTGGAAACTCAAAAATACCAAGGGCTTCTGGGGAATTCATCCATCAGCACTTATTTTATCCTTTTTCAACAAGGAATCCTAGGGTTTTCCTAATTTTTACACCTCTTTAGCCCTTGTATAAATATAACACTCGAGCCTACTTTATTATTGATACTTTGTACATACTTTTAGTCAAGATTCAAGGGTTGTAAACAAGGATTCATCAATTTAATTCAGGTTTTGATGTTCTTTAATTTAATTCTTGTTCTTGATTTTATTATTATTATTAGTTAAATAATTAGATTCATGAATTGGTAGTAACAATACTTGATCTCTATGCTATAGATTTAATTCTTCCATTCTTTCTTATTCTTGTTTATCAAAATATTCTTCATTCTAAATTCTTTAGTTTCAATTATATGTTAAGATATAAATTGGCTTTCGAATTTCTGGGTATCTATTGTTACAGTGACTCGGGCATTGATACACTGACCACTATTTTGATAATTAGATCTATTTGATGCCGTGATAGAAATCAAGTGGGTGTAGGTTCATATGTTCTTTAGAACGTAATAACTCTTTAAATAATTACATGGACTTGATTTGCGAAGTGTGATTAGTTAGAAAGAAATAGATTGCAATCCGGCCGCCTCACCGTCCCAATTCTTACTTTTGTGAACGAACCCAAGAAAGAGATTGATCTTTTCATTAGGAGCATAGCATAGAGTGAAAGTATTTGTGAATCCAATTCGTGAATCTATTCGTTAATCTTGCTTTTATTTATTTTCTTAGTTTAATTTAATTTATTATTTTAGTAGTTAAATTAATAAAAAACCAAAACCCCACTATTTACTTTTCTGTTTTTAAACATTCTTGTTTTCCAATCTAGTCTCTGTGGATTCGACTCTTGCTTGTGCATACTACTACACCGGTAACTAGTACACTTGCTAGGTTAATTTAATTAGAGGGAGATTTTCTCCATCACTCGGCCGTGTCCTTTGTTCTGCTCGGCCGAGCAGATCAATTTTCAAACAATCTGATTTAAAGTGCTCGGCCGAGCACTTTCCTTGACTCGGCCGAGCAGTCACTGTTCACATATTTTTTGAAAAAATTCTTATTTTCTGTACAACTTTTGTTTCCCTTGGACAAAACATTAAATTTTCAAACCTTAAAGCCCTGATTAATTATATGCTTAAATAATTTTATTCATTATTTAAATAATATTATCACCTAAGTGATTAACGTTATTTAAATGCAAAATTATTAAAGTGTTGAATGTTTAAGATATGAATGACTTGAATTTTCCAAAGAAGATCTTGACATTTGACTAACGATGGTATATCAGGCTGGAAACCTTGACTGGTCTCCTCAACCATCCGAACGGATTGGTGGAACGACTAAGGCTGAACAACGCCACGTACTAAGAAAGTCTTAAGCATTCTTGTGATGACATATAAAATGAACATTTGGTAATTTTATTAAATGCTTAAGACTACCCAAAGGAAGATTAAGCATTTAATCAAATATTGTTCAAATTACTTGTCATCTAAAGTAGTTATTTATGAGTCAATTCGCAATCCAAAGATTAGTTTTGATGTCATGTTAATTGCTTTATTGATGGATTTCATTTGATATAATTAATCTTTTAATTCATAATGTAGTTACTTATTATTGTTTTGTATTCATTCTTGTTCTCGATTCCCAGATTTACTTAACGCTTCTTCTATTACTGCTGCGATGAGCACAATTCCAATGCTTAATGGGACAAACTTTAAAACTTGGAAAAACAAAATTACTATGATCTTGGGCTGCATGGACATAGACCTCGCATTTAGGGAGCCAATTCCTCTTCCTCTTAGTGAAGATAGCACCGCTGAGGATCGCTTGAACTTTGAGAAGTGGAAACGCTCTAATCGCGTAAGTCTTATGATCATGAAAAATGTTGTCCCGGAGGCATTTCTCAACAGTGTCCCCGAGGACGTTGATGCTAAGACCTTTCTGGAAACCCTTGAGCGGCGCTTTGCTAAAAGCGAAAAGTCGGAAACAAGTTCTACCCTAAGGAAACTTGTTTCCATGAAGTACAAGGGTACCGGGAACTTAAGGGAGTATATTTTAGAAATGCTTCACTTATCAACTAAACTAAAAGGACTTAAGTTAGAGATATCGGAAGATCTTCTCGTCCATTTAGTGTTGATTTCTCTTCCTCCTCAGTTTGGTCACTTTGAGGTGACCTATAATTGTCAGAAAGACAAGTGGGATATTAATGAATTAATCTCACATCTGACACAAGAGAAAGATAGGTTGAAGCAATCTAAAATTGAAAGTGCTCACTTAGCATCTACCTCTTCTCATGGGACTAAGATAAGAGGGAAGGAAATTGCGGTAACAAGCAATAAGAAGCCTAAAGGATCATCTGATGATCGTAAGGAAAAGAAGTGCTTCTTTTGCAAGGACCCGAGTCATATGAAGTACGACTGCCCTAAGTATCACGCTTGGCGTGCTAAGAAAGGTATGTCATTTGGTCTTGTTTGTACTGAGGCTAATTTAGTTTCAATTCCTACATATACATGGTGGTTGGATTCTGGTGCAACAACTCACATTAGTATGTCTATGCAGGGTTGCCTGAATTACCGAAGACCCAGTGAAGATGAAAGATTCATCTATATGGGAGCTGGGAACCCGGTAGAAGTCATAGGCATTGGAACCTTTAGATTGTTGTTAAGTACAGGATATTATTTTGTATTAAATAATACTTTTATTGTACCTTCGTTTAGAAGGAATTTAATATCTATCACTGTTTTGGACAAAGAGGGTTACTCTTGTTCATTTGGTAATAATAGATGTGATTTATATTTCAATTCCATTATTGTTGGTACTAGTACTTTATCAAGTAGTGATAATCTTTATTTGCTTAACACTACTCAAACAATCAATGAGTCCCATAATAATGAAACTAAATCTAAGAAGCGAAAGTTTTCAAGTGAAAATTCTTATACCTTATGGCATAGGCGTTTGGGTCATATCTCCAAAAGGAGAATTGATAAGCTTGTGTCAGAAGGAATCATAAATAAACTTGATGTTCCTGAAAAGGACTTTTGCATTGAATGCCTAAAAGGAAAGTTTACAAACTCGAAAAGAAAGGTATCCTCGAGAGCCTCAAGCATCTTAGAACTAATACATACGGATATTTATGGGCCATTCCCTTCTCCTTCTTGGAATGGTCAACAATATTTTATTACGTTCATAGACGACTACTCTCGATATGGATACATTTATTTGCTTCATGAAAAGTCTCAATCTTTGGACGTTTTCAAGTCTTTTAAAGCCGAATTTGAAAATCAACTAGGTAAGACTATTAAGAACGTTAGATCCGATCGTGGTGGTGAATACTATGGTCGGAATGATGGTTCGGGAGAACAACGTCCGGGTCCTTTTGCTCGCTATCTTGAAGAGTGTGGGATTATCCCTCACTACACTATGCCGGGTTCACCTAGCATGAATGGTGTAGCTGGGAGACGTAATAGAACCCTTCAGGATATGGTCAGAAGTATGGTTTCTAATACTTCTTTACCTCACTCATTATGGGGCGATGCATTAAAAACCGCAACTTATCTTCTAAATAGGGCTCCCTCTAAGGCCTCTAACAATAAAATCCCTTATAAATTATGGACGAATAAGAAACCGTCCCTAAATCATCTTCATGTATGGGGTTGTCCAGCAGAAGCTAGGCCTTATAGGCCTAACGAAGGAAAATTGGACGCTAAGACAGTTAGTTGCTACTTTGTAGGGTATGCCGAAAGATCAAGGGGCTATAAATTTTACAACCCGAAAACTAGAACGTTTTTTGAAACGGGAAACGCTAGGTTCTTTGAGGATGTTGAATTTAGAGGGGAAATTAGGAATAATAATTTTGAATTTAAGGAAGAGGAATCCTTTTCTATACCTCTTCCCTTTGTAGTCCCAATTGAAAATCAAGTACTTGTACCTGAAATTCAAGAGGAACAAATTCAAAATATTGACTCCCCTATAAATATTGAACAACATGAAAATGTTGATCAAAATGAGGAAATTCAACAACCTCAAAATGAGGAAGAACCGATGCCTTTAAGGAGATCCAATAGAGTTAGAAGAAGTGCCATTTCGGATGATTATGAGGTGTATCTTGCAGAGAATGAAGGACACCTAGGTTCAGTGGGAGATGAGCCTCTCACCTTCCATGAAGCCATTAAAGGTCCTAAATCTCATAAGTGGATCAATGCCATTAATGAAGAGTTAAAATCTATGAAAGACAACGACGTTTGGGATCTTGTCCCATTACCGAAGGATGTGAAACCGATTGGTTGTAAATGGATATTTAAAACCAAAAAGGATTCACAAGGTAATATGGAAAGATATAAGGCTCGTCTTGTTGCCAAAGGTTTCACTCAAAAGGAAGGTATTGACTACAAAGAAACATTCTCTCCGGTGTCTTCTAAAAACTCCTTTAGGATCATTATGGCTTTAGTGGTACATTATGACCTTGAGCTTCATCAAATGGATGTAAAAACTGCTTTTCTCAATGGAGACATTGAGGAAACCATTTATATGAAGAAACCAGAAATGGTGGATGATTTGGAACAAACTAATCATTTAGTTTGTAAACTTAAGAAATCCATTTATGGGCTCAAGCAAGCTTCCCGTCAATGGGATCTCAAATTTAACCAAGTAATTCTTTCATTTGGCTTTGAAATGAATATTGGTGAAGATTGTATATACCATAAGTTCAGTGGGAGTAAGTTTATATTCTTAGTCTTATATGTGGATGATATTTTGCTAGCTAGTAATGATATAAACCTTCTAAAAGAAACTAAGAAATTTCTTTCAAACAAATTTGAAATGAAAGATCTTGGTGAGGCATATTTTGTATTAGGAATCCAAATACACCGTGATCGCTCACGAGGTACTTTAGGATTATCACAAAAGGCCTATATAGAGAAGGTATTACAAAGGTTTAGCATGCAAAACTGTAAACCACATGACACCCCTGTCTCTAAAGGAGATAAATTCAGTCTCAATCAATGTCCCAAAAACAATTTTGAAACCAAGTATATGGAAAACATCCCTTATGCATCAGCAGTAGGAAGCTTAATGTATGCTCAAGTCTGTACTCGTCCAGACTTAGCTTTTATTGTTGGGATGCTTGGTCGATACCAAAGCAATCCGGGGAGAGAACATTGG
Source organism: Campanula takesimana (assembly GCA_026119855.1). Classification (NCBI taxonomy): domain Eukaryota; kingdom Viridiplantae; phylum Streptophyta; class Magnoliopsida; order Asterales; family Campanulaceae; genus Campanula; species Campanula takesimana. The sequence continues at coordinate 852,416 of JAOWBW010000195.1, read as the reverse complement.
GTCGCAGCCCAAAGAGTGATGCGGTACTTACAAAACACCAAGGACTACATGCTTACATATTCAAAGTCGGATCATCTCGAGATCATTGGGTATTCCGGTTCCGACTTTGCTGGATGCCAAGACAGCCGTAAATCAACGTCTGGTTATGTCTTCACATTAGCCGGTGGATCCATTTCTTGGAGAAGTGCCAAGCAGACACTCGTTACTTCCTCCACCATGGAAGCCGAGTTCGTTGCTTGTTTCGAGGCATCCAATCAAGCTATATGGCTGAGTAAATTCACTGAGGGACTGCGTATTGTTGATAGTGTCGAAAGACCTATTAAGCTTTATTGTGACAATAGGGCAGTGGTCTTGTACTCCAACAATAACAAGAGCTCGTCAAAGTCTAAACACATTGACATTAAATTTCTTGTTGTAAAAGAGAGGGTACAAAATGAACAAATAGAAATACAACTTATTGGTACAAACTCTATGTTAGCGGATCCGTTTACTAAGGCGTTATCACCTTTAGTGTTTCACGAGCATGTTGCTCATATGGGTGTAACAACTTTTGATAACATTTAATATAGTGGGAGTTTATGTTGTTTTCTTCAATTTTATTGTTCTATTATTATTTAAAGTTTGATCTCATTTGGTTAAGTTGGACTAGTTGGAAGAATATGTATATATTCATTAAGATCCATGCTACACATCCATACTTTTGATCTATGTCATTTAGTTGAATTAGTATATGTAATTATAGTGGGTTTAGTTGCGAATCAATTACAACGACTGCCCCTTTAGTTCTATACTTGTATGGCTAATGGACGAGATTGTTATAAGTGATAACAAAGTGCACATTTGGGTTATCATTTATGTTGTACTTATGATTTAAAGGAAGAAATTTGTTTTGCAACCCAAGTGGGAGATTGTTAGATCAATATGGCTTGCAACACAAATAATTTGGTACCTTCCATTAATAAAATCATAACTATGACATTAATATAAAGTATGGTCAAAATAGTCAATGTGTAGAATCCCTGAAATGTTATTTATCTATCTTTGATGGGCAAGATAGTAAATCAACATTGCTTTGAAAATGAATAGGTATGGTCCCTATTTGAAGTGTCACCATGTTTACTATATAAAGGCCCCTCCATCAAGCCTTAAAGATACTTGATTCTTACTTTCTCTCATCTAAATTATCTCTTCATTATTGAAAGAACTTTTGAGAGACTAAGAGACACTTTCATTTAGGAGATCATCTCCCTACATTATCTTCTACTTCATTCTTATTCTCCCTTCAAGACATCAAGATGGATTCAACAGGTATACATTTATTACATGCTTCCGCTTCATCTCTTCCTCTTTCTCTTACTTAAATATGAGTGTGGCATTCAGGGATTAAAATTGTTCTATCAAGTATTGCCACTCTATGATGAAAAGATGGATGGTTAAGGACCACAACTACTGAGCAAAATAGGGTCCCATTAAGTCTAATGAAACCAGTCTAACCTCACAATATAAGACCCGTAGTTCCTCCAAATTTATTACTCCCCTAAACATTGTTTCATTTAGTTTTTCATGGTCAACACGAGTGAACTTTAACCAAACAATAACATTAGTCTAATCGTCTCAATGAAATTTTAAAAAAGTATAATTGATAAACCACTAAAAAATGTATCAATAACAACTTTAAAAAAGTATAATTGATAAACCACTAAAAAATGTATCAATAACAACTTTAAAATTCCGCTAGAATGATTATTAGATTGACATTAACACTGGTTTTGTTATGTATAGTACTCTCTCTGTCCCAAAATGATCTACACATTCTTCAGCTGGTTTTGGAGAGAGATTACCGGAATGTCCTATAATCGTACTCAATTTATTAGAGTCACAAAATTTGCCCATACCCAGAAACCTCTCTAGCAATAGCAATATACAACATCTGTCCAAAATGAATCTTCATATTTTTATTTTTTTTCGTTGTTACTACCAAGGAAATTTGAGCAACAATTTAAGGTTGATTCAATTACACTAATGAAAATCTAAAACTTTTTATTTATACACCATCAATAACAAGTTTTAGATTTTCATTAGGATAATCAAATCAACCTAAACTTATTGCTCAAAGTTCATTCTTAGTAATGACGAAAAAAATGTGAAGATCATTTTGGGACAGAGAGAGTACTATACATAACAAAACCAGCTGAAGAATGTGTAGCATACTACTCCCTCCGTCCCTCTTTAATCTACAAAATTTGCCATTTTGGTTGTCCCACTTTAATTTACAAAGTCCCAAATGGGAAATGTTTTAATACTTTTAAAATAATGGAACCCACTTATCCCACTCACAACAACTATCCACTTACTATTCTCTACCCCACTTTCTCTCCCCCACTCAACTATCTACACTCACAACACATAAACTTTTTCACTTTTTTCTTAAATAACGTGCCAAACTCAAAAAATTGTAAGTTAAAGAGGGACGGGGGAGTATAAAATAAGAAAAGAAAAAAGCATATTGACCAATCAAACAATTAAATCAATTCAACCCAAGAGGGAGCTTAATAATGTTGTGATCTCAGTGAAATCAAGAATTAGAGCGCAGAATGCAAATAAATGAATCTAAGTAAATACTCCATCCGTCTCATTTGAAGCTTCACATTTTACTTAAATGGATGTCCCGTTAAAAGCTTCATCCTTTCCTAAAATTGTAAAAAATGTAGGCCTCACTTGTCATACCCACTCACTTCTTCCTATCACATACTTAAATTATGGGGCCCACTTGTCATACCCACTAACTTTCCCCTCTCACATTTAAATTGTAGGCCCTACTTGTCATACCCACTAACTTCTTCCCTCTCACAACCCTTCTTACACTCATCACTTTCCTTAATTTGTGTGCCATCACCAAAATAGAGAAGCTTCAAATGGGACGGAGGGAGTATTCAATATGAGCAGTATAAGTCTTACTTTAGGGTTCATGAAAAAGCCTTTGAGAAGTACCACTCAGTCCCTCTTTGATCTACAAAGTCAACAAATTAATTATACTTTGACTAAAGCTTTATGGAAAAAATAACCATCCTAAAAATAAAGTAATTTTTTTTATTGATTCACCATTAGTAATATTCTCATTAAAAGTTTTTAGTTTTTCAAAAAAATATTTTATTTTTGCTGTAAAACTTTAGTCAAAGTATAATTAATTTGTTGGCTTTGTAGATTAAAGAGGGGCGGAATGGTATAAGATTGACACAATAGAAGACTACTGCGATTGTATTTGAGTAATGCTACTATCCTTAGCATAGTTGTTAAAAGCAAAAGGCGGGAGAGACATGCCTAAAAAAAGCGAAAGGCGAGACGTTTAAAAGGCGACCAAAAAGCAAAGAAGAAAAATAGGAAAAAAACAATACTACCAAAATCAATTAAATCCTGGTGGGGATTTAGTAATGTTGAAATCTAATTTAAATAAGGATTCAAATCTACACTGATTCCGTAACTATTCCCACCACTCATTTTTATGCCCAATGATCCCTCCTTTTTCGATTTATCACATACTCCCACCGTCCCACCCATCAGATTGATTTCCTTTTCAGTCCGTCTCAGCACAAATGAGATCGCCCAAAATGGAAATATTTTAATATATTTATATTCAACCAATCCCACCATTTAACCCCACTCATTCTCTCTTTATTTTCCACCACTCAATTTATTCAACCAACACTACTATTTACCCCACTCATTCTCAGTCTTTATTTTCTACCACACATATACTATTTTTTTCTTAATTATTGTGCCCCACAAATTAGTTTCACTTGTGGTGAGACGGAAGGAGTATATCACCAATGAATCTAAGCAAATATTCAATCTGAGGAGTCTAGTCTAATTTTAGAGTTCATAAAAGAGCATTGCGAAGTAAAAGAGTGATGCAGTAGTCTACTGCCACAGATATCTAAGTAATGCTACATTGCTACTAGCCATGGCATATACAGAAGTTGTTAAGGCGAAAGATGAAAGGCGGGACTGGACATGCCTAAAAAGGCGAAAGGTGGGAGGTTTGAAAGGAGGAAAGGCGAAAAGTAGGGAAAACCCACTAAAATATTTATATACTCCTTCTGCCCCATTTGAAGCTTCACCTTTTATCTAAATGGGTGTTCCCTCAAAAGCTTCATCATTTCCGAAAATGGTTAAAAATGTAGGTCCCACTTGTCATACTCACTCACTTCTTCCTCTCACATACTCCCTCCGTCTCAAAATAGATGTCGTTTTGAGAGTTAAATTTTGTCTCAAAATACTTGTCGTTTCACTATTTTCAAAGCTTTTTTATTGCTTTATACCAATTATACCTTTAATAATGATAGTAAACTATATCTCTTACCTAACCAGTTAATTACTTAGGTAGTTGAATTACTTTAGGGGTATTTGTGATTTTTTCACATGCATTAATGACATTTTCTTAATATGTATGAAACACTTCAAAACGACATCTATTTTGAGACGGAGGGAGTACTTACATTATGGGGCCCACTTGTCACATCCACTAACTTTCCCCTCTCACATATTTAAATTGTAGACCCCACTTGTCATACCCACTAACTTCTTCCCTCTCACAACCCTTCTTACACTCATCACTTTCCTTAATTTGTGTGCCATCACTAAAATGGTGAAGGACGGAGGGAGTAGTCAGTGGCGGATCCAGGATTTGGGCTGAGGGGGTCAAAAATTTTACATGTCGAGAAAAATAAAATCACATCATTGACAACAATAAAATTAACACAACATATAAAGTCTATATTTTTGTGATCGTGAATTCTTTTCGATGATAATAATAGGTACGTCGACATATTAAGCCCTCGTACTTTGATGAGGCTTCGATTCTTTTTTCTTTTAGCATTTATAACCATCGTATTTTAGATACGCACTCATCCAGGGGCGGATTTGTGTTAGTGCTAGGTGGTGCACTTGCACCTGGTCAACCCAAAAAATTTTAATATATTTTTTTTTTTTTTTACTAAGTGCACCGCCAAAATAATAAAAGTAAGCTATTATATTCTTGGTGAGTGTGTGAACTTAGAAAAATTAAAATTTACCCACTTCATTTAAGTGACTTATTTCATTGTTTGGACAAATTGAGAGACAAAGAGATCAGAGAGAGCGCAGAAAAAAAAGAGAGGAGAAAACAGGAGTGCGACGACACCGACGCAATCGGCAACCTCCAATCGCAATCGGCAACCTCCAGGCTCCAACCGGCAAGGCGGCAACTAGTGACGCCGGCGACATCTTACCCATCTTCTTCCCTTTTTGTAAGTTTTCATCTCTCAAATCTCATTATTTCTCTTCAAATTGGATTTAACAGAAATTTAGGGTTTGAACTACAATTTGGGGCTTTGACATTGTTCTTCTAATTTCATGGGTGATTTCAATTTATGTGTTTATTAAATGTTTGATTTTAAATGTATATGTGTTTGAATAGTTATTTCATGGATATTTTTTAGCAAACTTACATGCTTGCAGCTAGTTGACTGTTGTTAACTTTATCTCGTCTTATTTAGTGCATTAGAATTCTCTGCATTTACTTCCTCTAATTGACTGGACCCAAAACAAAAAAATCGGGGGCGAACCCCCAAAGAAAATGCGCACCCTTACCTCAAATCCTGGATACGCCGCTGGTGCACCTGGTGATCAAGATTCTCAGATCCGCCACTGCACTCATCTTCCCCAAAATATCTAAAGTACGATAGTTAAAATTGCTAAAGAAAACGCCTTTGAATGAGTATACAAATTCAAATGTAAAGTGCGATAGTTAAAATTGCTAAAGAAAACACCTTTGAATGAGTATACAAATTCAAAAGTACCGTGAGTGAAAAGAGGTTGTGAGTAGGATAAGTTGAGTGAGATTTACAAGTGGGTTCAAAATTAAGTGTATGGTATGACAAGTGGGGTAGGGAGAATAGAAAAATAATAAAAGAAGAGGGAATGTGTCGGTATATTCCCTATTTAAGGGACTAGGCTAATTGTGTATGGGCTAGGGAGTTTTGAGCGTGTTTGAGCTACAGAGTAACAAAGTGGGGAGCTTGTGGCCAAGGGAATGCAGGTCAAGTCCATAAGAAAGTCAGGGACCTGATGGTTAATGTAAAATATGCTAGTCTTATATGGTAAATGTCCCAAAAATATAAGGATGAGTAATGCGAAAAGGGGGGGGGGGGGGGGGGGACATTATGTAATGTATTATGTAATGTATTATATCAGACAAAAGCAAAGGGAAAAACATAGGGAACAAAAGTAGAAAGTAACACGTTCTTGACAGACTGAATATCTGATATAGGAAACCCCACCAAAAGCATCCTAAACGCAGCCCAAAAAGAAGTCAAAAAAAAAAAAAAAAAAAAAAAACACAAGTATATCCCTCGTAATCAGTACGCCCCATCCAACTGCACTGCATTAGAGCATTGAAAACACCCGATTTCTACAGTAAAGATCCAGCAAGCTCTCATCCCGTCTCTCAAGCCTCTTTACTGCATCCAAAGAGACTAAAGTATAATATATATATACACACACACACACACACACATATATACATAAGCAGGACAAGTCCAGAACTAGTCCAGGTCTCCCCAGCAACCCCAAAGGAGATTATGATCAAGGTAACAAGTACAACCACCATGTAGGAACAAATATGAACCAGCAAAAAAATTCTGGGAACCAAGGACCATCTAAAAGCTCTAATCTTGAAAAGAACCCAGGCTTTGAAACAAAATATGCAGAGCACCGATTTGAACTGAATGAAGTTAGATTGGAATAATAAGAAAAAAGCCCAGAACACTCTGAAATATAACTACAAGAATCAGGACCCAAGTGTTGTATATATGACTCGATTTGTGGGTAAGGAATCAGTAGGTTAGGCACACCGAAAAAGATGTTATCTTTAAGGTATTTAATTTGTCCCACACTGGTGTAATGGTTCTCAACGAATTTCACCTCCAGGATACAAAACCTACTCAACTCTATTCAAAGTTACACTACTTTGAATAAATATAGAACAAGAACTCGAAGCTTTTAAACTGTATAGAAGAATGGAGGAAATTTAATAAGAAGAAAGAACTCTATAATTTTCAGTAATTCAATTCAGTAAAGACAATCCTATTTATAGTGGTAATGCCTGACTGAACTGGTTTGTTCGGATAAGTGTGTCTCTCAGAACAGTCACAACGGTGCCCATTCGGAGAGTCACACCCGAATAAATCAAACTGAACACATCCCCCTTGCCTCAAACAAACCGGGCTGTTTGCGTACATCCCTCCTGACCTCAAATCAGTCGGATTGTCTAAAAACATTTAACTAATTAATTAATCTTATAATTAATTAATTTATTTATTTCTTTCTTATATATATATTTATATATATATACATAATATATATAATACTCAAAGCCATACTTGGTATTCTCCCATAATAATGGGAAGCCCAAGCAAGCTACTTAGAACTCTTCAACTTAGCTATGATATAGTAAGTTTAGCTCCAAGCTTTAGATAGGAATCCCATGTGGGATAAAAGAGATACAATGAAAGAAGACAAAGATGACAAAAGACTTTTATATAAAGGATGATCAATAAAGGTTGCTTACAAACTCAATGTGGGAGAAGAGTGTTACATGTGAATACTACTACATATAACAATCCCCCACTTATTTACATATAACACTAGACAGACAATAACAGTTTACAGCTTCTTTACATAACGAATAGCCATTAAATGGACGAGCCTTAAACTTTATGGTTGAATGTGAAACCTTTAGGGAAACATATCCTCGTCATGTATGATTTCTTGTTCCTTCAATCTTGGCAGCACCTTGTAGTTGGGCCTTGTGCTTTAATCCTGGTTTCACAAGTACTCTAGGAATTTTACCGGAGTAATCCATAAGAAGCGGCCTCTCACTTCTTTACTTGTATAGGTAGACTTATCAAGAATGTCCTCAACGCATTCTATGAAAGCTATAAGTCTATTAAGGATGTTTAATCCAACCTAATCTTGTTGTGGTAATGAAAAGTGCATATGTCAGATATGAAACTTTCAAATAGTGACACCCCCACTATTTTTAAGTTATGCACTTGAAATGTGTCCAAGTTTCCATTTCACCAATATCTAATATTGAATTTCCTTTTAACTTTAAACATAAGATAACAAATCCATGACTTGTATCTTAAGATAAAGTTGGTTTCAATTAAGTTATTGTTTAGACCGGTAATAGTCTCATATCTCTCATGACCTTTGTAATTTTATCCCCTGATAAAGATTTTGTTAGTGGATCAGCTAACATTTGATTTGTAGGAAGATACTCATGTGCTATCTTTCCCTTTTTAACCATATCTCTAATATGATTATATCTCATAGCAATGTGTTTGCTATGATTTGATATTCTCTCATTATTTGTATTGTATATGGCAGCTTAATTATCACAATACAAAGTTGTAGCTCCTTTTTTAGAATCAATAAAAGGTATATTTCTTAGAAATCTTCTAAACCATATTAAATCTTTAATAGCCATTGACATGGCTATGTACTCAGATTCCATAGAAGACAAAGCAACACATGTTTGTCTTTTTGAAGACCAAGCAACTATGGCACCTCCAATGGTAAATAACCAACCACTTGTTGATTTGGAGTTGGTTACATCTGATGCCCAATTTGCAAGCCATAGTTTATTGTGAATTTTAAGTACCTTAGGACTCTTTTTAGTTCCGTCCAATGTTCTTCACTTGGATTGCTTGTAAATCTACTAAGTATGCCAATTGCACATGCAAGATCAGGTCTTGTATGATTAACCACATACATTATGCTACCAATTATCTTGGCATATTCTCCTTGATTTACAGCTTCGCCTTTATCTGGAACTAACTTCATTTGGGGGTTAATAAGACTTTTACTTATTTTGCAATCAAAATAATTAAACGTCTTTAATATTTCATCAATGTAGTGAGATTGAGTTAATATGTAAGTTTTGTCATTTTTAATCACCTTAACTCCTAAAATGACATCCACTGGATCTAAGTCCTTTATGTCAAATACTTGCTTTAAATAGTTATTTGTTTCATTTATACAATTTATATTAGAACCAAATATTAGCAAGTCATCAACATATAAAGTTATAACAACTTTATAATTAAGAGTAACTTTAGTAAAAAAACAACTTTCTACTTTACTACTCTTAAAACCAAACTTTCGAATTTCTTGCTTAAACTTCTTGTACCATTGTAATGGTGCTTGTTTAAGTCCATATAGAGATTTATTTAATTTACATACTTTATGTTCTTCTCTTTTAGAGATATACCCCTCGGGTTGTTGTATGTAAATTTCATCATCTAAATCTCCATTTAAGAACGCAGTTTTAACATCCATTTGATGAACCTCTAGTCCATAAACGGAAGCTATAGCAAACATTATTCTAATTGATGTAAATTTAGTAACTGGTGAAAATGTTTCGAAATAGTCAATTTCTTCTTTTTTACTATAACCTTTGGCTACTAATCTTGCCTTGTACTTATCAATAGTACCATCTATTTTGAGTTTCTTTTTCAAAACCCACTTACAGACAATAGGTTTAGTATTAGGAGGATGATTTACTAGAATCCATGTTTGATTATCAAGTATAGACTTGATTTCATCATCCATAGCTCTTTTCCACATGTCTGAATCAGACATAGACATAGCTTCTTGAAAATTCTTAGGATCCTCTTCTAACATATATGTAAACATGCCAGGACCCAAATTCTTTTCAATTCTTTGTCTTTTGCTTCTCCTTAATTCAACTATTTCATCATTTTCATTGTTGTCTAAATTTTCATGATTTATGATGGTATTACCATTATCATGTGAACTTGATGCATTTTCTACTTCAAGTTCATTTGACAATTCACGGTTTATATCTACCTTGTCTACATTTTTTATGTTTAAATGTTCATAAAAAATAGCATGAGTAGCGTCAAACAAACGATTGTCATTAATTCTCATAAATCTATATGCTTTGCTTATTGAAGAATAACCAATAAATATAGATTTCACAGCTTTGCTCCCAAGTTTATTTCTTTTCAAAGTTGCATCTAAAACATATGCAATACAACCCCATACATTAAAATGTGAAATGTTAGGCTTACGCCCAATAAATAATTCGTATAGAGTTTTCATATGTTTATTCACAATTCTGTTACTAACGTAAATAGAACTTAATAGTGCCTCTCCCCAAAAACTCATTGGTAACTTTGAATGTATTATCATGGCACTAACCATCTCCATTAAGGATCGATTTTTCCTCTCGGCTACTCCATTTTGTGGTGGAGTATTAGGTGCTGAAGATTTTCTAACAATTCCATTTTGTTGACAAAATGAAATAAACTCATTTGGAAAATATTCACCACTTCTATCCGATCTCAATTCTTTTATCCTTAAATTGGTTTTATTTTCAACTTCGGCTTTGAAAATTTTAAACTTGTCAAAAGCTTCATATTTTGTTCTAAGTAAATACACATAAGTAAACTTAGAAAAATCATCAATAAATGTTATAAAATAAGTTTTCCACCTCTTGTCAAGTGCTCTTTGTTGTCACATATATCGGTATGAATTAACTCAAGTAACCTAGTTGATCTTACTACACTTTTAAAAGATATTTTAGTCAACTTAGATTGAGCGCAACATTCACAATTATTCATAGAATAAATAGTCGAAGATTTTGGAATATATTCATATTTAATCATGTGACTCATTGCATTCATACCAATATGCCATAATCTAGAATGCCAAAAATCATGCTTTTCAATATTAAAATTAGAATCAGCAAAGTAAGCAGAACTGGTAATTTTATTATCAACGCTTAATAAATACATATTGTCTTTAATGTAGCCCTTTCCAACAAACGTCTCATTTTTAGTGATATTCACTTGTTGGGCGCGGAAGGTTACTTTAAAGCCATTTTCGTCCATTTTATGGACTGATACAAGATTTTTCCTCATAGAGGGAATATGATACACATTTTGCAAAGTAAGAGTTTTTCCCGAAGTAAGGGGGATAATAATAGTCCCTATGCCCAAGACCTCGCTTGTAGAAGCATTTCTCATATAAACAGCCTTCGGTTCTTTTACTTCTTCATATGTTTTGAACAAGCTTCGATTTGGAGTTACATGACATGTAGCCCCTGAATCAATCCACCAATCTGAATCGGTATTGCTGACTAGACAGATTTTCGAAAGCACGCTGATGAAGTTGCTCTCAACTACATTTGCTTGTTCATTTTTCTGTTGCCCTTTGCGGTGATAACAGTCTTTAGCCACATGGTTTGTTTTGCCACAAACATAACAAGCACCATTTGGCTTCTTCTTAGCTTTACCATTTCCATCATTTTTATTGTTGTTCTTCCTTTTGAATTTTCCTTGGTTTCCCTTGGAAGTTCCGGCAACATTTTTATTTTCCACATAGTTTACACCATCAATCTTCTCAGAAATTGAACCATCACGTTTGAGACTTTCAGACTCAATTTGGATGCTTTGAAGAAGTTCATCTAAAGAGATGGCCTTCTTCTTATGCTTCAATTTCTTTTGGTAATCTTTCCATGAAGGTAGAAGTTTACCAATGATGGTCGAAACTTGGAAAGTCTCAAAAATGGGTTCACCCGCATCGGAACATTCGGTGGCTATGTCATTGAGTTCGTTAACTTGATCAATGACAGGCCTCAAATCTACCATCTTTTATTCAACAAATTTATTAACCAAAAATGATTTATTATCAGCATCTTCATTGACATACCTTCGTTTGATTGCAAACCAAACTTCGAACGCGGTCTTGTGGATATGGAACACATTGAACAACGTGTTATTCAATGCTTGCAGAATAGTGAAACGGCAAATAAAGTCTTCCGCCTTCCACTTTTTCACTTTTTCCGAAGCCTCCGTTTTCTGTGCCTCGGTTGCATCTGGATCTTCATTCTCTTTTAGACATGTTTCACATAGCTCATAGAATACCTTTGCAATGGTTAAAAGGTATTCCACTCTCAAACTCCAACGCTTAGAGTTAAGCCCATTCAGCCTCTCCAACTTATCTGCTTCAGGAAGTTATGCCTTCAACAGAACTGACTCCATCACTCAGAAATTTAAATACCTTAAAATTGTTGTATATATGACTCGATTTGCGGGTAAGGAATCAGTAGGTTAGGCACACCGCATATGAGATCACTATGATCCCATGCTTTCTTGGTCATCCGCCTTTGCGGATCTGGATCTTCATCTGGAATGGCCGGGGAGTCTTCTGTTAGGAAACTTTGTATGCTGAGGGTAGTTAAGAACAACAACATGCTCTGTTTCCATTTCTTGAAATTCGTGCCTTCGAATTTTTCCACATTGATTCCTAAAGCCGGGTAATGCGGAGCAGAGATTTCAGAGCCTGAAGCCATTATTTAAATCAACTTAGCTATGATATAGTAAGTTTAGCTCCAAGCTTTAGATTGGAATCCCATGTGGGATAAAAGAGATACAATGAAAGAAGACAAAGAAGATAAAAAGACTTTTGTATAAAGGATGATCAATAAAGGTTGCTTACAAACTCAATGTGGGAGAAGAGTGTTACATGTGAATACTACTACATATAACACCAAGACAAGTACCTAGACAGATTATCAAGAAGAGGGGCAAGCTCATCAGCCTACCGATAATTCATGTGTGAAAGAAATGAAAACACTGAGGCAGAGCAGCATCTCCATCTCCTAAGAGTAAAACATATAGAGTTGACCACATATATTTAGTGGCATACTCAAAACCCAATGGGTCAAATTTTGAGTTTTAGCAACTGGAATAAACTTTATGATTGGCAGACTACTAGAGGAATTGGCTCGTTTTGTATGGACATTGTGCTTTTATAAATGGTATGTGTGTACTATCTCTCCCTCCATATTATAGTTCTAACATATGATAACCACAACAGTTTCTAGTCCAGTCAAAACAAGAGTTGCAACTATTGGAGGTTGGTTTCCCCTATCCAAGTTTGACTCTTTTTTTTCTGATGGGACTCCTCTTCAAACCTTCATATGCAAAGCATATACTCCCGCTGTCCCGTTGTAAGTTGCACTCTTTACCTAAAAAGGGTGTCCCACTAAAAGTTTCACTTTTTTAAAATGGAAACTTTAATATACTTATTTAATCACTTGGACCAACTTGCATACTCACAACAACTACCCACTCACTATTTCCTACTCCACTTTCTCTCTCCTACTTCACTTTTCATACACACAACTGATGAATGAGTTTTTATACTCGTTTATTTGGTACTTTCTAGACTTATTCTAGCGAAATCCTTGGGTTTTTGTGTATTTAATGTGTGTTTTAGTGTTTATTTACAAAACAGGTAAAACAGGTGGAAATTATTCAATTATCATTGATATCTCTTTTCGCCATTTACCCTATTCACTTGACCACGAGATTTATTTCAATCCATGTTTCTTCTTTCAGAATAGTTACTAGCAGTGGCACACTCACTAGAAACCCTAATTAATAAATTAATCTAACTGGCACAGTCTAGATCTCAATATTAATTGATGAACGATTTAAGAAACTAATATCAAAACGCTTTTTATGATTATTTCACATAGATAATCGTCCAATCTACCCACTTCACAATTTACCATGGCACATGCATAAATTGTAAAGATGCTACTTGTGAATTTCCTACACTGGCACAATCATAGAAAATTCTAGCATAAATCAATTGACAAGGATAAACAGGTTGATCAAGTCTATAAACCCTAGCAATCAATTTAGAATAAGCACAAGTAAAATTATGAATAGAATTAAAAGATGAAAAGAAAAATACCTCAAATTAAATAAAAAGGGGTTCAAGATTCAAACCCAAAGAATAAAAACAAGATCTAAAATTATGTCTAAAGTTATATCCTCAATAACAATATCAATGAAAGAAACCTAGTATTTATAGTTATAAATCTAAAACCTAAAAAGAATACTAAAAGAAAAAGAATAATAAAAGAAAAGGAAACTAAATAAAGTCCTAAAAAAATAGAAAAGCTAAAAATCCTAATCTTCTCCAAGCAATTAACGTGTTGTACAATGTCTGCCTTCTTTCTTGGATTCCGAAAATTTCAGTTTAGTCCCATCTTTCAGAAATTACAGAACAATCCCTGAAGTTTTTAGATATTTGCAGTTTGGTCCTTAAGTCTCAGAATGAACAGATTGGTCCCTGGACACTTTTGCATTTTGCACAGCAGCTCCTCCTCTACTAGAAATTCCTATTAAGTCCCTGATCTCGGAAATTTCGCCATATCTCATCTGAATTAGGCTCTTTCAACCTGTTTTACCTGTTTTCTAAATAAACACTAAAACACATATTAAATACACAAAAACCCAAGGATTTCGCTAGAATAAGTATAGAAAGTACCAAATAAACGAGTATAAAAACTCATTCATCAAATACCCCCAAACTTAGACTTTGCTAGTCCTCGGGCAAACAACAAAATCAAACTAAAAGAATAAATAAAACTAAACTAAAACATGAATAAAACTAACTACTCTACTCACAGATTCTTGTATTCCCCCACAATTGCATGTAACAAATAATACCATACGTCTCGGGATATGAATAGATCTAACTATGCAAGTACTAATATATATTACAATTAATTTTGCTAATTTGCATATGCATTATAATTAAGCGGTGAATCTCTGTGTGTGTGTGTGTGTGTGTGTGAATACCAATTCTCCATAAGTTTTCAAATATGATCTAATTTTATAAAGCCAAGTACACCAGTCATCCCTTATTCTATTGACTTTGTCTATCAACAACACTTACACCACTAACACAATCTCGTAATCCCGTGTCCGAAACAAAATGCAACTTATAGTCGGACGGAGGGAGTATTCATATGATGCAGCAATACCCTCACACCGTGTTCTGGTTCTAAAATTCAAAGAGATGCCCAATTTCCCTTGCATGCAAACCATTAAAACAAACAGCTATCAAACCGCATCCCAAGTACATGGATTAACTACAGAACCTGATCAAAATTGCAAGCTTGATAGTTAAAATGATACTTCGAAGACAAAGATAAGGAAAGTAACGTTCATACTCCAACCAATATGTAGTCAACCAATTATCACCCTTTCTAATTTCCGTATCAAAACTGCTCTTTTTTCTGACCCACCAAAAAAATAAAAACTTGTCCCTAATTCACTTTTTATCCCTAATCATCAAGTACAGGTGTAGAGCATACAATGAAAGACGACGAGAAGCAGTTAAGAATAGTTGCTTACCAGAATTTTAACGTTGATTTTGCCTCCCCCCTTGCAGCATTGTTTATGCCTCCTGCCCGATTATTATGCAACGCCAAGGCTCTGTTCCTCGCAATTCTCGCCTCATTCTCAAGCTTCTTTGCCTCTTCATCCGCCTTCTTTTGATCCATGCGTACCTACATAAATTGACATTATTTTTAGACTTCAATGGATACAATTATTTTCTCAGGATTTTTGTGGAATACCTGGAATGAGGCTGCATGTTCAGAGTGCTTCTCAGCAGTCAACGTGAAGAGTCTCTAGCAGAAACGGCACGTCTTAGGATAGCTGATCATCATGCTTTCTAGACAAACACAAACCCCTAGTTTAGTAAAAGATAGGGTTTTCTGAACATATAGACCATATTACTAATTCTAATTAACAGAGTTACTACATACTTATTTATATATAAAAATGAACTGATTTTCGAAAGTACACAGATTGAGATCCAAATGTAACAGACATTAAGGGTTTAGGTGTTGAATTGTAAAGGGTAGGTAGAATAAGTGGAGGGGCCTTTTGTAATAAAACCAAAGAAGGGTTTAGCAGGCACGTGCTCCTTCACGTAAGTTCGTTATAACAGTAGATTGACGGAAAATTTTGTTGGGATTGTTTCTTCCTTCAAAGGAAGGAAGAAACTTGTACTAAAGGGAACTAAAGAGGGTCAGCTGCCAATGATGAATGGCTAAAAAAACCACACAAGGACTTATGAGGTGCAGGAAATACCATCAGAAGTAAAGAATATAATGAATTTATATGCTGAAGTTTTTGCAGAACCAAAGGGGTTGCCTCCTCCTAAAGACATGATCAAAAAATTCCCTTAAAGCTCATGATCAAAAAAATTAAAGGTGATAGTATCCATGTCTCACTTTGACCATACAGAATGGCACATATTCAAAAAGCAGAGATTAAAGTAAAAGAGTTGCTTGCTAGTGAGATTATTGGGCATAGCAGTAGTCTTTTTTGCTGCACCAGTTATATTAGTTCATAAAAAGGACGGATCATGGAGAATGTGTGTAGATTTTAGAAGGATTAATGAGCTCACTATTAAAAATAAATTTCAAATAGCTGTGATTGAAGAGTTGTTGGATGACTTACATGGGGGAAATTGGTTTACTAAGTTGGATTTGAGATCAGGTTATCATCAAATCAAAGTGTCCACCGTGGTCATTTTCAGTTTAGAGTAATACCTTTTGGTTTAACATATGCTCCTGCTTCCTTCCAGTACTCATGAATAACGTTTTTGAACCATTCTTGAGAAAATCAGTTTTGGTATTTTGGATGATATATTTATCTATAGTCCTACTTTGAGAAACATGTTACTGGTATTAAGGAGGTATTGAAGTTTATGAAAGACAACCAATTGTATGCCAAGAGATCTAAATGTTCCTTTGCACATAAATCACTAGAATATGTGGGGAATATTATTTCTGATAAAGGGGTGTCTGCAGATCCAAAAAAGGTAGAGGCAATGGTGCAATGGCCAGTTCCACAAAATATTAAACAACTCAGGGGATTTTTAGGTTTGACATGTTATTACAGAAGATTTGTCAAGGGCTATGGATAAAATGCTTTAAAATGGAGCACAAAACGTGTTATGAACAAGAATAAACATTAAATAAACTATTAAATAAACTAGTGGGTAACCCGTGCTCTACACGTGCTCTACACGGGAAACTAATTTTCTTTTTATTATTATTATTATTATTTTGCTCTTTTTATATTTTTATTCAATAAAGTAGCATAACATTTTTTTTGTAATATAAATATATTGTATATAAAAAATAATTTTCTTATTATAGTTAACTAAAATAGTAACCATCGTCTTAGCTAATACTATTAATAGTAATAATTAATCTATATTATAACTATCATAATTAACTAATACTATTAACAGTACTTATTAATATCTATAATAACTATTATAATTAACTAATTCTATTAATAACAATGATAACCTAGTATAGTAACTATTATGGTTAACTAATACTATTACTAGTAAAAATTAACATATAATGTAACTGTCATGATTAACTAATAATATTAATAGTAATAATTAACTTATAGAGTAACTATTATACTTAACTAATACTACTAATAGTTATAGTTAAATTATATAGTAACTATTATTGTTAACTAATATAGTAACTATTATTGTAAACGAATACTATTAATCGTAATAGTTAACTAATATAATAACTATTATAGTTAACTAATACTAACAATAGTAATAGTTAACTTGTATAGTACTCCCTCCCTCCGTCCCAATTTAAAGTTCTTAGTTTGACTTTGCACGGAGATTAAGAAAAAATAAATGTTGTGAGTGTGAAAAGTAAAGTAGGAAAGAGAAAGTGGGTAGGGAGTTTTTGTTGTGAGAATGACAAGTGGGTCCCATTGTCCATTTTAGGTCATAAAGTAAAGTAAGAACCTTAAATTGGGACAGACCAAAAAAGAAAGTAAGAATCTTAAAGCGGGACTGATGGAGTAACTATTATAGTTAACTAATACTATTAATAGTAATAGTTAACTTGTATAGTAACTATTATAGTTAACTAATACTATTAGTAGTAATAGTTAAATTATATCATAACTATTATTATTAGCTAATAGTATTAGTTAATATTGGGAATATCAAAAGTCACACATATTTAGGATGGTGATGATGTGGTTTCACACAAATGAAGTTTTAGCCTATGTTTGTTTATGTGTTAATACCATATCCCTCCTCACCAACTTTAATATATATATATATATATATATATATATATATATATATATATATATATATAAGATTTCACATTTCTACACATAATAGTATCCTAACATAGTTCAAACTTCAAAAGTAAGAATTCTAAAAGAAAAGGCGCATGAATTAAAATTACGAAGTTCAAATTAACAAAACAAGTACTAGTTTATGCAAGTGAAATAAACTTAAGCCCTTGAATATTATCAAGAAAAGAAATCAAGCTCTAAAGTCATGAAAAAGTAAATGAAAATTTGAAAAAGATGGGAAAAAGAAGAGATAAAAAATGCAAAATGACGAGAGGCAGGCGGGGAAAAGGCGAGCAAGGCGAACGCCTTGTGAAAAAAGGCGTACATCCGCCTGCCTGCCTACAAAAAGGCGACCGACCCCCCAAGGCGCCAAAAATGCGAGGCGGACGGTCGCCTTTGACAACTATGTGGTGGATAGATTCACTACATATGTTCCTTTTGTGGCTTTGGCTCATCCTTTGACTGTTTCTGTACTAGATGGGGTATTTTTGGATAATATATGCAAACTGCATGGATTACCTAAATCCATTGTGTCTGACGGGGATAGGTCATTCACTAGCCATTTTTGGAAGGAATTGATGATATTGATGGGTAGTAATCTTTGTATGAGTTCTCCCATCATGGTCAAACTAAGAGGGTTAATAGGTGTGTGGAAAATTATCTTAAATGTATGACTATGCATAGACCTACAAGTGGGGAGAAATGGTTACCACTTGCAGAAGGTGGTACAACACTACAACATAGCTCAATATGTATGACTCCTTTTCAAGCCCTATATGGATGTCATCCTAAGTTGATTCAATTACCTGATGATATAACTACTAAGACCATGTGTAATGGTGAGAGAACATTCGTTAACCAAGTGAAACCCTTTGAAAACTAGTGAGCGAAAACTAGTTCAATTCAACTGCTGCAATGGTGAACGAATTTTTGCTCAAACCCCTAAGCAAAACTGTTTCGCTCACATTCCGGAGAGAAACTGAGAATGAATCAAAAACATATTAAATGTTCAATTTTTAATTTTGATTTAACCCAAAACACGTCTTTTATGCTAAATGTTAAAAAACATTCATAATTTTTTATTACCTATAAATGGAGTCCAATATTGTATATGTTACGCACACCTATGTTTTCATATATGTGGTATTTTAAGTTATTATTTTCGTAGTTATAAATTTTTTAAATATCAGAATTTTCTTTTATTTATGAGTGCGTGTTTACAAAGATATGTAATTACGGTATACCCCCTCCATCCCACCATAAGTGAGACTAACTTGTGGGGCACAATTATTAAGAAAAATGTAGTATATGTGTGGTAGAAACGAAGAGAGAAAATGAGTGGGGTAAATAGTAGTGTTGGTTGAATAAAGTGAGTGTGGAAAATGAAGAGAGAGAATGAGTGGGGTGAAATGTTGGGGTTGGTTGAATAAAAATATATTAAAACATGTTGGGATTGGAGTCCTAAACTATGAGGAAGCAAACGGGAGAAGGAGTCTAAGTCATGAGGAGTTGGTAGAGGTCAAGAGGAGTTCAAGGAGGAGGAAACAAGCTATTGGGGTTGGTTGAATAAAAATATATTAAAACATGTTGGGATTGGAGTCCTAAACTATGGAGGGCTGAAGGAGTCTAATTCATGTTGGGACCGGGCGCTCGCCCGCTTTGGGACCGGGCGCTCGCCCTCCTGACGGGACAGACCCAGTTTTTGTCATTGTTTCCTATTTTGATGCAATCTCTTCCAAACGACTTAGGGCTTCCTTGTACACCTATATAAGCATAAATTCGTCCATAATATTGTGTGCTTGATAGGAGAAAATCAGGATATCAAGGAGAGTGTAACGACCCCAAAAAACCGTCTATATTTACTTTATATTTTTGGGGATTTTAATTTGACATTATGTGTGCATTTTATGTGTTGCATCATATTTTATGACTTGCACATATTGTTTGATTAAATGTGCTATTTATTTAGTTAGTAGTAATAATGGTAAAGGGAGTAAATGAATTAGTTGAAACCTTAGGGTCCTTAGTGGAATTATAACTAGAGGGGGGTTAGTTGTTCAAATGGAAAGTTGAGTGACTTAAATAAAAACATGGGTAAAAATCTTAACATGTTTATCTCTTCTTCCCCTCTCTCTGTGTTCTCATTTACTCAGCAATATTTTCATCTCGTTTCTTTCCTAGGGTTTAAGAGAAAGGTAAGTTCATTACATTTTAATTTCTTTCTTTTTAATTACTTATCCGTTTTAAAAACTAATTATACCAAAATGGTCAGGGCGTTGAATAGGTCATTTCTACCCGATCAAAACATATTTCTTCGATACTTTTTCCCGAAATAGGTAAGTTACTAATTCCCCTTTAAATGTTAATATGGTCATATATGTTATATTTGACACTTGTACTTGTTAATTTTGTGATTTGAATGATTTTTGTGATACTTGTAATTTTGGGACAAAGGGAGTAGTATGAGACTTGGTTCTAAGAAGGGTTGTAATGTCCCTGGGTGAGTTTTATACTCAGGTTTAGTTGTGTTAAGCAATTGTTGTGAGAGTATGTTAGTACTTTTGGGACGGAAGGAGTACGTAAAGAACCAGGTGCAGTTTTGGCCCAAATCGGGTACCGAGCGCCCGCCTGGTGGGCATCGAGCGCCCGCCCGCTAGCCTTTGGAGCGCCCACGCGCGCATGAGTGGAGCGCCTGCTTACCTTGTGTTTCATGAACAAAATCCATGTTGACCTGGAGCGCCCGCTTGGACCTTTCCGAGCGCCCGCCTGGTCAGTTGTCGAGCGCCCGCCCGGTCTAGTATGAGCGCCCGCTCGCCCCTATTTTCAGAAATCTTCCTTTTGTTTGATTAAGAATAGGATGTATTCATGGTCTAGGTTTTGGGTACTACTCTAGTTGATTTAAATGGACATTATGGAACACTCTAGTATTGGAAACGGTTCCTTTGTGAACATATGTGTTGTGGAATTTGACTAAATGTTAATTGGATATTGTTGAACATCTTTTGATGTGTTTTGGATTGGTTCATCTTTATGATGAGTTTTGTGTGATTCCCTACTTTGGAATCATGCCCCGGTTGTGGTTTAAGCAAGTATTTATTACTGTGCTCTCGTGTAAAGTTCAGCTGGTACTACTTGTTATGGAGTCGGGCAGTGGTAGGGATTATAATGGCACACGAGCCAAGTTCATTGTAAGGCTTCTACCATTGGTTTCCCATTTTTAACCCCCTTCCTTGGGCCAAAGGTTGGGCACTTTGGGTTATGACTTGGTGTCATTTTCCCCCCGTTGTTGTTGTTGTTGTTGTTATTGTTTGGTTCATGAACCCGTTTCAGCCCTTTGGTGCTGCTCAGTTGATACCTCTCCGATGGTTATATGTTTGATTCGAGAACCTTGGCTCAGTATCCACTTATGAGTGTTTATTTCCGCCTTATGTGTGGTATGATGAGTTGGCTTTGCCTCTCATGTTATGTGCTATATGAATGTTTATTGACATTGTTCAATTATGAGTATCATTTCAGCATGTAACGTAGTTGCATTTTAATAGCTTACTGAGATTTATTCTCACCCCGTTCCTTATTTATTTGTTTTCCTTAGATAAGGGAGAGCCCAGGGGATAGGTCACTTCACAAGGGAGGACGTCGAGGTGGTGATTTTGGGTAAGACATTTTGGGACATGTGTTATCTAAAGGCTACATTATGTAAATGTATAACCTTTTGGGTAGTGTACCCGTGACTTCATTTTGTATCACCTATTTTTGGAACATGTTGGTGATTGTAAATTTTGTAAATAAGGTTGTATGCCTTTGAGGCTAAGTAACTTGAGTTGTAAATGGTTTGTGTGTGATGAAATCAAAGTTTTTAACTTTGAAGAGTTGGTTATATGAAACTTTTATGAAAGTACATTTCGAAAAATTTTCCTAAAATGTTTTATGACGTTTTCCGTGCGTGTCCCGAACGTGGGGCCAAATAGGAGCACGGGTTGGGGCACGACAGAGAGCCACAAAATAGTGTCTAGGAGGGGGCCGAGGGCCTAGGAGAGCCATGGGGGCGATCCTATAACCCGGCTATGGTCATCTTGTTTGTGAGATAATAATATATTGGTGAGAGGGGGATTATTATTGGAGAGTCGCCATGCTAGATCTATGTGAGCGCATGTGCTAAAGTTGTAATCTTTACATATATTATTATAATGATATCCTGGCTAAGTGCCCCCAGATGTAGTCATGCGTTGATGAACTGGGTTATCAAACATCGGTGTTTATATTCTTTCATATTACTTTATTCATGTGTTGAATTGCTTTCTCCATATTGATGACTGCTAGTATGGGCTAGTGGATGCAGAGATTCCCCCAATTCCCCAACAACTGGTATAAGAGCTTTGGTTTGAGATTCGGGAGATCCAAGGTGAAGAAAAGAGACAACAGATTTTCGTGCAGTGCACATGCAGAATTCGTGCAATGCACGTACAGGCTCGGTGGAGCGCACGTGCAGATTTCGTGCAGTGCTAATTCTTCGTGTGGAAGACGTGCAGGGATGTGAGAGCTTCTAGGGTTTATGGTTGAAGCAAGACACACGTGCCAAATAGGTCAACGATCGTGCGGAAGATCAGAAAGTCCGAAAAGTTCGTTTGTTTCTTATGAGGTCTGCAGAGATTCGAGGTGGGATTTTGGAGATGCAGAGATCAAGATGGATTAGGAGGTGTTCAAGGGATCTTGGGGCAGTCAAGGTGGTTGGAGAAAAATATGAAAGAAAGGAGGAATGCATCAGGCACTTGCGTAAACAACCGACGATGCAAAGGTGAGTGGTATAAGCCGGTTTGACCACGTGGGAAGAGGAGAACTTCTCGCAAACGACGGACGGGAGATAGGAGGATGTTGTACTCTACCGACAACATCAAATTCGTTTGGGGTGGGAGCAAGAGGCGTGAGAACCGGCCTATTGGTGTAAAACGGAGAGACATCAATGAACGGTATGTTAGGGGGGAGAGTGACTCAAAAGTTGCAACGCGGTGGGAGTCAAGTGGCCCTAACAGAGAGCGAGAAAAGACCACATGAAGACAATGCAAGAAGCAAGGTGTGTCCAAGTTTCACGGGGAGCATTGCAAGGGGAGTGGATCTAGGAGGGAGAATGCGGAGTTAGTCTTGCAAAGAAATCAAGGTAGAAGATGATTTGGGGAGGCAAGAAGGATCTAACACGGAGAGGTTGATGCGTCGCTTGGTTTCAACTCGCCTTATTACTTGGACGTGGAGGCTCATGATGGAGGAGCGTGGAGGCTCAACATGGTGAAGGAGGAGGGTGTGGAGGCTCGTGGAGACTCATCATCATCATAAAGGAGGAGCTTAGTGCACGGCGTCACAATATGTGGTGGAGGTCATCTTCGTGTTGGGAGTTTGACGGGATGGTTTCTATGCTTATGGGTTTAGTCTCCATGTGGGAGATTGTTGGGATTGGAGTCCTAAACTATGAGGAAGCAAACGGGAGAAGGAGTCTAAGTCATGCGGAGTTGGTAGAGGTTAAGAGGAGTTCAAGGAGGAGGAAACAAGCTGCTACGGAGGGCTGAGGCGGTACTAAATAAGCATAAACTTGATTTTTTATAAAATAAGTCACGTCCTGTTCCATTCAACTTTTCACTGGATTGCAACAAGTATAAACGTTCAGAAGGGTTTTGAAAAAATTATATGTTGAAAGCAAAATCGCAATAATTGATAAATCATGGGTAATAGAAGTGCAATTAATTACTACACCTATACTGAATAATTACAAACTGAGTTAGGTTAACCTTTCATTGATTCATCTGTCACAAATACTAACTAGATACAAGACGGAATGACCATAATCAAGAAACATGAAGGCCTGAATGGGAAACAGAGACATAGTATACTTTAATTAAAATGAATGTTCAATTTTGTTTTAGATATGCTCTTGAGCTAGTTCAAAAATAAATTTGGACGCCTTTTAAAATTCATTTTGAGATAGAAAAATTAATATTTTATTGTAAACATTATATGCAAAAAAGTTAGAAAATAATAATTCAATTTCTTAATGAAATACAAAATGAAGATAAGATGCAACTTTACGATTAAATTATTAAAATAAAAGTTTATTTAGAAACAAAAATCAAAGTTTCTTCCATGACCTCAAAATGTAGTTATGATGCAATAATAATAATAATATATTGTGTATATTTTTCACTTTACTTGTTTTACTATTTTTTTTCCCTTTAAACTACGAATTCTATTTCCTAAATGGCTAATTAGAAAACAAACAAAAAAATGCATTTGTGGACATGAAAAATAGAAGGTATAAGACAAAAATGAAAATGAAAAAATAAATAGAAGAACTGAGAGATGCAGTTAGATTCAAGATTCATACTATTTCCCAAAAATAGGAAATATTCATTTGGCCAAAATACATTTTACCCCCCAAAGTATCCACTGATTCCCAATTTGCACCCCCGTTTGAAAAGTCGGTCTGTTTGGTACCTAAACTTTCAAATTTTCCCACTTTGCACCCCAGCGCTAACGAATGTTAGAAAATTTAACAGAATAGATAATGAATGGAATGTTTTGTAATGCTTATTAGTTTTTAATGGTCAAAATGCAAAGTTTTAAATATTAAGTACTAATTTATTTCTTTTTCCTTATTTAACATTATCTTAAATATTAAATAATTAATATTTCTTGAAAATATAATAATTTTATGCTAATTTTTTTTAAAAAAAATATGAAATTTATTTTTTTAGAAAATGAAATTTATTTTTTAAAATTAAAATAAAAACTTAGTACGTTTTTTTTAAATAAAAATATTTAAAAAATACAGAATTTTAATCTAAAAAAAATTGTAAAGTTATTTATATTTTTTTAAATATAAAATAAAACTTTTAAATTGTAATTTTTTAAGAATTTATTTTTTAAAAAATTTAAAAAATATAGCATTTTTTTTAATTTTAGAAAAATACTGTATATTTTTTTGAAAAAAGTACAATATTCTTTTAAAAAAGAAATATCAATAAAAATAACCAATTTAAAAATATAATATTAATTATTTAATATAATGTGAATATATGATATTACGGACATTATTTTAGTAAATTTAAAAGAATATGGTACTTTTTTCAAAAAAAAATTACATTACTTTTCTAAAAAATTAATTTTTAAAAATAAAAACGCTATAATTTATTTTTAAAAATTTAAAATTCTTACAAAAATTACAATTTAAAGTTTTATATTACTTTTTAAAAATTATAAATAAGACATTTCAATGTTTTTTTAGAAAAAAAATCTATATTTTTTAAATATTTTTATTTTAAAAAAATAAAAAAAAAACTGTAATAAATTTTTATTATTTAAAAAAATAAAATTTATTAAAAAATTGTTTAGCATAAAAAATTAGATTTTTTTTCAAGAAATATTAATTATTTAAGATTTAAGATAATGTTAACTATTTGGAAAAAGAAATAAAAGTTTAGTACTTAATATTTCAAACATTGCATTTTGACCCTTAAAAACTAATAAGCATTACACAATAGTCCGTTCGTTACCTATTATGTTAAATTTCTAACATTCGTTAGTGCTGGGGTGCAAAGTGAGAAAATTTGAAAGTTTAGGTACCAAACAGACCGACTTTTCAAATGGGGGTGCAAAATGGGAATCAGTAGATACTTTGGTAAAATGTATTTTGGCCTATTCATTTCCACCGTTAAAATTCCAGTTTTTCTCTTCCTTCACGTCTTCGATCTTTCAAAGACAAAAGAAAGCCCCAAACCCAAACCCTAATTTCTATCAATTGGAACCCTATTCGAAATTGAGCTCAGAAGGGGAAGAATTGAAGACCAAAAAAATGAGCAATTTGAGAGCAGTTTGTAGACCTCAAACAGTGATCTCATCGATCACTTCGTGTTACAAATATCAAGTTTTAGCAAGGTCTCGATCGATTAATGTTAGGGTTTCGATTTTGAATCCTCAGCTGTCTTCTCCTTCCGTGTTTTCTCCTTGGTTTGATGCGTCTGATTTACCGAAAGTTGTTCCTTGGGTTCGAACGAATCAACGGAGGAGGATCATGGTTAAGGCAGCTAATTGGACTGAGGAGAAATCTCCTTACGAAACTCTTGGTATAGTTTCTCGACAAAATCACTTTGATAATGATGTTCATCCTCAGCTATTAAGTTCATACATGCATTTCTCTTTGTGTGTCGTCTGTGATCGTAGACATATTGATATGGTATATCATTGATGAAACAAATTGTTTTTCTCACAGTTATCACTTAGTTAAGTAGTGAACAATTGAACAGTGAACACAAAGTTCTCCATTGTTATGTTGTTGATGATTCAGTCTATAAATGAGATCCATCGTAACCCCTCCATTAAAAGAATTCAAAATCATTCAGAGAGCGGACGAGTGAAGTTGTAAAACATAAAAGCGAGTGATATTGAGAAGTGTATGCATGGGTAAGTCCAGTTTGCCACATGTTAGTTCTTCTTATCTAATGTTGAAGACGTTAGATCATCTGATGGCCCTGCAAGATGTAATGCCATGCCATGATCCTTCGGGCATGTCTGTATTTTGCTTGTTTTTCGATTGGATGTTACTCACTCTGTCCCTAATGAGTATCCGCTTTCCAAAATGCTTCCATAGTTTAGGAAGGCACTAAATTCACATTTGACAAATATCATGCTCCAATGCCTACTTGCAGTACGATAAATCAATAAGGTGGATAATAAGGTACTTATGCAAATCTATTAAATTGATTAAAAACAACTTTCTTGAATTTCCCTGCAAGCCTAAGATAGACACTCATCTAGGGAGGATGGGGGTACTATTTACCTACTTATGAATCTTTGAAAGGAGTAATTTTTTTTCGTACATTTGAAAAATCTACTTAAAATTGAGCATTACGGTTTACTGTAGGTGAGATCTGTGTGGCATAATGAAGTTTCACTCAGTTGCTGTTTTGATGATGCATAATTAATTCCTTATTAATATATCTTTAGTGTACTACTGTTGTAAAAATTCTACTGCTAAGAATACAGATGCTTTTTTGTTCTCTCCTGTTGATTTGATCTTTTTAAAGATGGATAACTCTTATCTAATGCATGACTTTTTTTCACAATACAGAGTTGGAGAGGAATGCTGATGATGACAATATAAAGGTTGCTTATAGACGTTTGGCCAAGTTCTATCATCCCGATGGTTAGCACTCCATCTTCGTACTTTTCAAAGTTTAATAGGTCACATTGCTAACATCAAGTTGCCAGTGATTTTACACCTTTTATATAAAGAATAATACTAGGGGCACAAAAAAGTCACAAAATATAAAGAATAATACTAGGGGCACAAAAAAGTCACAAAACTTTGCTCACAAAATCCTAAGTGTAATAATTTTATTGGCGTTTTTAATTAAAGTGTGGCGGGTCCAATATCGATGCAACAAATAAAATATCGCCACCTCATTGTTTGAGCATGATTTTGTGACTTTGTTTTCTCTTATATAAATATGATGTCATTCTTTGACTGCCTTAGCTTTTCTTAAGGAACCAAGGAACTTGACTTGCTAAGTTTTCTCTGGGACGAGAATTTTCTTTTGCGGGGAGTTGAAGAGCATTGAAATTAAGGAATGCAGAAGCTCAAAAAATTAAATGTATCTGATTTCTTCACCTTGTCCTGTCTCCTCCACTCCAACTCAATGAGGGAATTCTTGAGTTTAGCTCACCATTACCCTTTTAATCAGTACCTTCAAGATGCCATTACAATAGTTGTTCCTTCTCCAAGTTTTCACTGTCAAGATGCCATTACAATAGTTGATCCTTCTCCTAGTTTTCACTGCGCGCCATCAGAATAGACAATAACAATAACAAAGCCTTAGTCCCAAAATGATGTGGGGCCTTCAGAATGGACATGAAGGATTATTCGCAATACCTTTTTAGGGGTATAGATCAATATTCTTGTTTTTTTAGGTTAAGGGCCTCCACCTTTACGACTAGAAAAAGCGCATTTCACTAAGGTAGTATTCCCAGTCCATTCAATTTCTTTTCTTCATTTCTATTAGCTGAGGCATAGTTAACTAAATTGAAACGGTATGCAAAGGTATATCTGCAATTGAGGAGAAAATAGCTCACATACCAACCATTATCATTTGAATGAAACCGGCATTATTGCCATAATTTACTTGTTCCTCACTCCTGCGTGAATATCTATTGAAATGTTAAATCTAGTCTTCACTGGGAACTGATTCATTTTAGTTTATTTTATTTTTGTTCCTTTCTAGTTTATAATGGTAAAGGTACACTTGAGGAGAAAATAGCTCACATACCAACCATTATCATTTGAATGAAACCGGCATTATTGCCATAATTTACTTGTTCCTCACTCCTGCGTGAATATCTATTGAAATGTTAAATCTAGTCTTCACTGGGAACTGATTCATTTTAGTTTATTTTATTTTTGTTCCTTTCTAGTTTATAATGGTAAAGGTACACTTGAGGATGGGGAAACAGCTGAAGCTCGATTCATTAAAATTCAAGCAGCCTATGAGTTGCTCATAGATGACAAGAGACGGAGGGACTATGATATAGAGAACCGGGTCAACCCAATGAAGGTAATAATCAGTTTTGTCTTATTTGATGGATTGGAATCATAATTACCGGGAACTCCCCCCCCCCACCACCACCACTGTCCCCACATCCCGGAACGCGCGCCCCCAATCGTGGGTCATTTTCGTCCCAGATCACTAGGGAACTCGACTCAAAGCACTCATCTCATCGTACCAGAAAATAAAAAGTCAGCAACGTAGAAACTGACCATGGCTTGATTTTCACGATGGAGAGGGAGATGAACAGTTTTGAGTCATCGTTGGGAAGAGGTCGAGAATTTAGAGTTTCCGTGGGACCTTTACGATCTTTTAGGGTTATCTGCTTTTTACATTTACAGTCTTTTATCTCATTACTAAGCATACTTGTCAAAGGCGAGAGGCGGGCGAAAGGTAACTGAGAGAGGCGAAAGGCGAGGCGAGAGGCGGGCGCCAAAAAGGCGAGCAAGGTGGAAAAATAGAAAAAAATAATTGAAAAATGTATATACGCATGCAACATATAAAAAGACTTGGTAAATCATGTTAATGATAGGGACTCAATAAGAAATAAGCCAAATGAAAGTTTGAAAAGATCAGGGGGACGGGGAGGGGAGCTAAGTGTAATATATCTTCTACCCAAAACCAAAAACGACGCAGTAAGAACGCAAAAGAGGAGAAAAGTAGACAAATATTATCTGAAACTCGTCGAACTTGCCTCGTTGCCGCTGTCTGGTAGACGTCGCCTCTCATCGCCGCCATCGCGTTCGTTAGAGTCAATCGATCGTCTGAACGATCGATTTGGTTCGCCGACCCTTTCCTCTTGTCCCTTTCTCGCCTCGTCTCGACTTCTGGATTTGTCGATTTAGTCGATTGGTGGGCTAGACTAGGGCAATCAATTAAAAAACGAGAGAGAAAAAACGTCGTGGTTTCATTAATCACGCCTTTCTCACAAGGCGACGCCTCGCACGCCTCTCGCCTCACCCACAAAGGCGACGCCTCACCTAAAAAGGCTACCACGCGCCTACCTTTATGCGGAGAGGCGATAACCTTGAGAGGCGACCAAAAAGGCGAGGCGGGCGACGCCTTTGACAAGTCTGTTACTAAGTCATGTTCCTTGTTCCCGTACCGATCCCGCGTCCCGAAACGTCCCACATTCCTGGTAACTATGATTGGAATTTAGCATTACTGTCATCCAAGTTTAGGTTCCCCTACCTAACTTCTTGATTTACTTCCTCAGAATCTGTGGTTACCCCTTCAGTGCAATGGGATATCAGTATATCACCCATCCTATCCTTTTAAATTAGTACATTTCATTTAAGAGTCTTCCCTTACCTAAATATTGTCCTTATAAATGTTATAACGATTTTCTGTGCACTTAGTATGTTGTATGTTCCCAGATCATGGTTAGGGTGCCCTTAGCTCTCTTTTCACAAGGGTACTTCTATATGAAGGCTATAAGATATGTCTAAGTGTGGTTTGACCAATGATCTTCCGTTTGCTTGGATGGAAGAGAGTGATGAAACATATTATTATTAACTGATATCCAAAGGAGGATGCGTCTGAAGTGAAGTGGTGTTATTTTATTTTGCTTACCTTTTTGCTTTTGCTTCTTTGACCCTTTGATGATGATATTCTATGAGAATATAGCAAATGATTCGTTGAGCAATGCAGCCCGTACTTTGACACTTCTCCTCCACTTTCTATCATTGGAACCACACTGGACTTACTTCCATCCGTTTGTCGGTGGCTTCTACAGTTAGAGTGCCCTGGCTTTCTTTTTGTATTACTAGAATGTTAGCGGTTTTATTGCATCCATAGTTTGTATTCAGAATCTTACAACGGTCACTTCACTTATGTCCGACTGCCATGTCAACAGGCATCTCAAGCATGGGCGGATTGGGTAATGAAAAAGCGGAAAGCGTTTGATCAGCGGGGTGATATGGCTATTGCTGCTTGGGCTGAATTGCAGCAACAAGAGCTAAATATCCGTGCACGCCGACTCTCTCGTTCAAAGGTACTGGAACTTGAATGAAAATTGTTTTTGCGTTAATGCTCTAGGACAAACTTGTGATCAACTGTTAAATGCTATTCCCTTGGTCCCTAAACTATCTTCCGAATGGCATTAAAGTGATAATATTACTGATCCCATTTACAATGAATGAGTTTTCAGATAGATCCAGATGAAGAGAGGAAGATCATGGCAAGGGAGAAGAAGGCGTCCATGGATTATTACAATATTACCCTGAAGCGGCACACACTTGTCTTGAAGAAAAGGGATATAATGCGGAGGAAAGCTGAAGAAGATCAGAAAAGTATTCTCAGTAGGCTTTTAGCAGCAGAGGGCCTTGAGCTTGCAAACGACGATGATGATAAACCTCGGTTGAAGTAAATGCAGTTTTTTTTTTCCTCCTTTCCGCTACACATTGCTCATAGAATATATCCTGGATGTATATTGATTCTTATTTCTTGTAGAAAAAGAATGAAAATGTATATATGTATATATATATATGGCATATCAACATTTACGACTTATGATTTTTTGGTGGTTTTAACCACTATTATCTGCTTTTTCTCTAGAAAGGACATCTGATCTGCTTTCTCTAAAAGGGAAGGCAAATATTGCATTTACATTCAAAGAAAAAGCAAGGGATAGCTAGATGTTCAAAAAGTTATGGTCAAAGTTTAACTGAGTTGGCCATAAAAGTCAAAGTGGAGATATCTTTTCGGGGGACGGAAAGAGTAGTGCATCCTTGTCAAAATGAATGTTCAGCGGTTTAAAGGCATTCACTTTGTAGACATGTCTTTAATGTAATCTGAATGCTTCTCTGAAAGGAGTTTGATGAGTGGGCATTCTACGACAGCGTCAATCTGATTCTTGTCACGATGCACTGATATTTTTCCACTGTTTGTGACAACTATAACAACGTCTTTGCGAGTTGAAAGCTCGTTAGCCACAACAGCATGCATCTTATACTTTTTAAGAGCCATGTCGGCCTTCTCCAGAAGAATCTCGGTATCTGTCTCTAACTATAAGTCAAGAACCCAAAAAAAAATGAGAATAAAAATCTTCAACTATAAGCATGTCAACAAGATAACTAAAGCATATTTAGAACTACAAGTATCTTAATGACTTCACAATAAGCATGTCGTGTGCAGTATAAACTTGGGATATAATTAGAATTTTGAAGCAATGATACAATTTCAATTTTTTAAATGGCATTGAAGTGACGCACGAAACGAAACAGGAAAAAAAAAAAAAAAAAAAAAAGACAATTATTTCAGAAAGAAGGTTCCTCCAACCATTTAAATTCATATTTAACCTCTACTTGCTCTCTCTCCTAAGACCAATTTTTTGGCAAATCGTGTGAGCCATCGACCCTGGCTTGACGGCTTCCAAGCTATCAACTGACTGGATTGTGAAGATCATTTTGCGATGGAGGGGGGTACTTAAAACTACACAATAAACTCTTATTTTGTTGCTTGTGCTTGCGGTGAATTTGCTAAAACTGGATTGATAGGTCGAGAGTACGAAAAGTGAGAAGAAAGAAAATGCTCTTTAACGAAAAAACAAATTAACATTATCTTTGTCCTGGCCACCAATCATTAGAGGATAAAAAAGTTGGCTCCGCAATTCCCACGTATGCAATGCTTGTCCAATATTAAACATAAAAGCAAAGACGATAACCTGTCTTTTTTTTAAAAAAAAAAACGTTTTACACCAATGGTTAAAAAGAATAACGCAGAACATCATCTCTGCAGTTTTTTCTGTGAGAAACAGTAGTCTAGTAGTCCCCAATATTTTCTGTCATTAATGCAATATTTCCAAACTAATAGTATATATCAATAGTTATTCCCAAAGATTCTGAATCAGCTTAGGAACAAAGACAAAGGTGAAAAATTAACTTACTTTGAATGATATACAGTAGGCAGTTGGGGCCCACTCTTTCCTCAGAACTAAAAGCATCTTGGGTACCTGAACAAGCCGCATATCCAGAGGACCAGATCCTGACTGGATTTTATGCACCACCTGTAAAATCAAGCCAGACTAGAGCAAAAACAATTGTTTCGTTGCGATGAATTTAACTCAAGAAACAAAGACAGGCTAGGTTCTAGAATGTTTGATTTGATCTGAGAAGATTATGACCGTAACTATAAAAAGTATACTACTTCCATCCCGGTAGAAGCTTCACCATTTTGGTAGTGGCACAAGAATTAAGAAAAGTGATGAGTGGGAAATGAGTTGTGAGAGGGAAGAAGTGAGTGTATGACAAGTGGGACCCATAATTTTAATTTGTGAGGGGAAAAATTAGAGGGTATGACAAGTGGGGACCACGATTTACGTATGTGAGAGGAAAAAGTGAGTGGGGTTGATAAGTGAGGCATACATCTTCTAATGGGACACCCTTTTGGGTAAAAGGTGAAGCTTCTACCGGGATGGAGGGAGTATTTAATTTTTCTACCATAAGAATAATGACTTTAGTTTCTTTCCCTAAACATGGACATGATGAGTTGTGAGGCTTCAGAAAAAGACTCGACACATTTTTCCAACTTTGAACCAATTTAAAGACAAGTAAAAGATGATATATCCCAGTTGATGAATTACCATACTTTCCCATGGAACATAAAAGTCGGACACAGCAGCTGCTAGATAGAACATAGCACTTGGTCCAAGAACTTTCATTGATTTAGCAATCACCTGTAAAATCTGATAAACATAGATGCTATTAATAATGTTTTAAGAAATACAGCTGTCATAGCATAGCTCCAGCTTTTTAAATTAACTATGAGCAAATCAAACAAGCCGAACATGTAAGAAACCAGATATTCATCAAGTCATAGAATAACAAACTTGAACAAACAATTAATTAAAGCACAGAGATTTCCAAAAATCAACTGGAAGTTTGCACGTGGTTGGGCGTCACTCCCTCCGTCCTGGAAAGATAGTCTCATTCGCTTTGCTAAGGTCAACACAAGTAAGTTTGACTAAATATTAATGTTAATCTAATTATTCTGGTGAAATTCTAAAACTTGTTATTGGTAAATCATTAAGTGATTTATCAACAATCGTATTTAGAAATTCCTTGGGATGATTAGATTGACATTAATGTTTGGTTAAAGTTCACTTGTGTTGACCACCAAAATACAAATGGGGCGATCTTTCCTGGACGGAGGGGGTATAAGCTAAAGTTGCACTGATTTTAACTGAAGATAACCTGAAGATACTCAAAAATAGTTGCGAAGGGAAGTTTCAACAAGAGGCCTCCAGCGACTGCCTGCAATAAAATTGAGCGTTCAAGTGACCACTGATATATGGAGCTCAGCAAAGTTGCAAAATAATTGAGCGTCATAATAATGAGGATGATTTCTACCGCATGATGTTCATTGATGGCCGTCTTAACCGCCTCAGAGTATGACGGACGCACTGTAATATGGAGCAAATATGAGTCAAACAACAGAACATGAAGAATCCTGAAGTATTGAGGATATTTCTACTCAATCTATAACGACATGCAAATAAGATTGCGAGTGCAAATATCATCGCCATTAACAATTCTCCATAAGAAAGCAAATGTAGCAGTGTTAAAAACTTTGTTGGGAGAGCTTTGCTGCCCTTGCGGTCCTACCAGGCTCGGAGTGGTAGCCCACTTGCTACCAGTTTTGTACCATAAAAAAAAAAAAAAAAAAAAAATGTACAAAAAGTTTAACGACATGATTAGCTGCCAGGAAAAAACGTGTTCCCCTCCCTCTCCCCAAAGCAGCTATTTGCTACCAAAAGAGAGGAACAACAAAGCAGCTATTTTTTACCAAAAAAGGAAAACAAATTTAAACCTTATTTCTGAAAAGATATCATTATAATGTACATACAGTAAAACCTGAGTGAGACATTTCTTGGCTAGTTAAACTAATACTCCCTCTATCTCGAAATAAATGTCTAGTTTTAGCTTTGAGTGAGATTTAAGAAAGTTGGGATGTAAGTCTTTTTAGTAGCGTAAATACATATAAAGTACATATAAACCCTTAATGATCTCGCCATATTGCATTATGAGTGTAAGTGTGAATTAAAAGTTTTCGTTTGATGATGGGTGATTTAATAAATTCTATTAAAAAAAAAAAAAAAAAAAAAAGACGTCAATTTTGGGACAAAACATTTGGAAAGTTGGACATTCATTTTGTGACGGAGGAAGTATCATCCAATTGAACGTCAGGTTAATAAATTCTTATTGAAACACCAAAGGAACTAGGGCATTGATGTGTTTACTCGTATGGACGTCCATGCTAGCACATTCCCTAATATATAACATGCTTTTAAGTCTTTTTTCCTTAATGCAAATGTAAATTATGAAATATACTCTACAAATAGCTGAAATTCAGAGAGCAGTGAACCTTTAAAGCTTGAATCATCAGTAACTTCAAAACACTCAAGAAGTGGATCGTCTGGAAGAGATCTACAATAAGGCTGGCAAGTACCTCTGCCAACAAAAGGCCCAAAGTTTATCAACTGCTGAAACAAAAATTACAGTATACTCCCTTTGTCACATAACCAATGACCCATTTTGCCATTTGGGTGTCGCATTGGAAAGTCCCACTTTCTTAAAATGGAAATTTTATATTACTTCTTTATTCATGGAACCATACTCCCAATAAATTTCCACTTACTATTCTCTACCCCACTTTCTCTCTCCTTCATCCTCGCAACACTTACTTTTAAAACACTTTTCCTTAATTTTTGTTCCTAAAATGAAATGGGTCGTTTGTTATGGGACGGAGGGAGTATATACATATCTTGAAGAACAGACTGACAGGAATATGAACTAGAAGAATCCCAGGAGTGTACTCACCGGCGGTAGAGAAAAATGACTGAATACCCTGCCTTCAGAAAATATCTGCAATTTCACCATTAAGTTGATGTCAAAACAGAGGTTGGATATAATACCTAAAATTTTCATTTTTGTTCTTGATCAAGAACAAAAATAGACATTCATTTCGAGGCAGAGGGCGAAATTATAATCCATAACATAAGGTGCACTGGGATTTACTCGGTTGATGTTGCTCCTCTATGCCCTGAGCTGAAATTGTCAATGTAACGCACACAGCGCTGCTCTAAAGGAACCGTCGTGCCACCAGATGTCACACACACGACCCTTCTAGATTTTCCGCTTCCTGAAGAGCAATCAAATATGACTTAACTTGTATCTAAAAAAATAACAATCGTACAAATAAGAAGGAAACTTACCTAATAACGAAGATTTATTTTCGATGAACTCATGTACTTTTTTGCTGATGTTGATACTATCTTTAAGAGGAGGAGCTGAGTCAAAGAACTTGTTGATTTCTGCATGTGTCTTTTCTTGCAGAGCTTCTACATTGTTTGAGGCATCCATATAAACGTCTGCAGTTGTATTCAGGTGAAAACTATACTATCGAAACATTGAAATGGAGCATATGACAACTCAAATGTCCCCCCGCCCCTCCCCCCCCCCCCCCCCCCCACACACACACACACACAAAAATAAAAAAATATAGCTAAAATATTCATAGTTTAAGAGTTGGGGAATCCACACTATTAATAATATCAGTTTCAGAAAGAGCACACTTGGTGGATTACTAAAATTTAGAGGAGAAACAATTTTTGTTAGCTAATAAGAAGAACCAGATATATCTAAGTATGAGCAATTTTGTGACCATATAGCACGATCAAATAGTAACAGAAGCATCAGCTGGGCTTGTTTGGTGTAATTTACATAATAGTTCAACAATAGGGAAAAGATCCAAATGTGCATGCAATCTTGCATTTATACTGAAAGTATGTTCAACTGGATAGGGAAGAAAAATGACAAAGTTACATTGAAGGCTTTAATTTTAATCCAACTGAAGGATGTGTTACCCCCTACGCCCACCCCAGTCCCAACCCACCCCCTAAAGAATCCAAAAGTAGAGGGTAAAAGGAACAACGTCCAATTCTCGTGATTAAGCCAACGATCCTGGATTTTGATTCATGTCCGAAGCAAACGATACCCGCATAATCTACCAGTCCAAATGATCTCAATAAACAAACCCATTTCCTTTTTTATCTTATGCAAATATATTTCCTTTTATTATAAATGGACTCCAGGAAGCACAGATGCCCTACAGAGGTGACAAAGAGTCCTAAAGAATCATCATAAAGGAAAACCAGAAACCCGACGAAAGGAGAAGAAGAATGTGCGCTGCTTCTTCTCAGGTCTCTCGAGGCCTCTTGTTTTCCTTCTTCTACACACCTATTATTTTTTGTCCTTCAGCATAACCAATTTTAACTTTCTTTTTATTTCTGACATTTAGGCCTTAATCTAAGTACATATAAATAAGAGCAATTAGAGAAACATATAATTGACAGCATTAGAGAACCCAAATTACGAATAAGATACAGTGGGGGTACGGATAGAGAAGTAGGACCACTTTTCCTACTTCTCAAGGTGATTAAAACCTTACATTTAGATCAGCAGCATGTAGGCAACTCAATATCAACATTAAACAAGGTCCATTCACACACGACAAGTGAAATTAAAAGAATGGAGTCAGCTAACGGAGAGTAGTGATTGCAAAGTAGTCTCTTTCCGCTGCCAAACCATTGATTTTGTAAAAGCAAGTCGGCTCTTTACAGTCACACATGGATTGAAGCTGTCATTCAGCAATCTCCCCCCCCCCCCCCCCCCAAATTACTACCCAATTCGTCACTTCATTCTCGCTCATTATTGTGTTGAGTAGGTTTTCAGATCAGATTAACACTGGACCTTCAAAATTCATTTTTTATGCTCTAAGATCAAAAGTAAAAATTAGTTACTCCCTCATCAGAAGTAAGGTATCAATTTTCTGTTGAGGCAAACCCCCAAACCGAAATTCAAAATTGAAGAAACCCCGGAAAAAAAAATCACAATCCCTAAAAGATAAGTCACGATCTCATTCATTCTCTAACAAACAGCTACTAGGAAACCACATCTGTATGTGATATAAGCAAAAAAAGGATGTAAGAAACAGCAATTACCTTGGAAGAAATTAGGGAAGACGACCTGGGTGTCACTGTCTGTCGGTTTAGATTTGAAGGAGTAAAGATTCAAAGCATCGGCGATTTAATTTATACAGAAATATAGATATTCAGATTTACGAGTGCGTGAATGCAAGTTCCCGCCATTACCAGTAGAACATTATAGGAAGAATCATCAGTAGAACATCGAATACAACTTTGGACCACCATATTTGATAGGCTTATCATAAAAGCACATTACCAGTAGCAACAATAACAGTAGGAAGTTGGCATACTTTACCAATTTGACACCACAGTACTGATGATAAAAAAAAAAAAAAACTCAAACACTGCCAAAGAATTAAAACATTACTCAAACGTTTTAAAGAAAACAAAATCAGATCACATCAATTAAAATTTTTCTCAGATCACCAAGAGGTATGTTAAACAGTATTACAAAAAAAATTACAAAATTAAGAATTAGGAATGTGTAATATAACAAATTGACAAAAAAAAAAACTGAAAACATTACCTTTCAATCTCTCCCTTCAACCTAGCCGACCGATAAATTGGAAATCGAAAGTGGATTGGTAATGGGGACCTGCTCGCAGATCACAAAATTAGTCGTAGCTCAGTAAATCGATGAAGTAACTTAATTTTTACGGAGGGAAGAAAGGCGGGGAACGAAGGAGGTGGGAAGAATTTTATGATGGCTGATATCAGAATCAGACTACTGTATTTTTTAGCTCATAGAATTCTGTTAATTAGGAATTTCACCACATTTTATGATTTATTGTTAGTTGTTACTGTGTTTATTTTTTAGACATTTATTTTTTTAGAGTAGATATTACAAAATCTATTCTACATTTATGCCCCCACACACTCCCCCTTCCGAAAAAAAAAAAAAAAAAAAAAAAAAAACGCCATCCCACGGCCCCACCACCCATTTCATCTTCCCCTTCATTCCATTTCACCCCCTCTATTTAGAAATCCCCTTTTGAAGTTACATGATCTCCCTTCAATATAATATGCACTCCCATCCCCCACGAATCAACTCCCACCACCTTTTGCTATATGATCAACTAATTTGAAATCCCGATATCTACGCGCATCTTCGGATCCGTCAGCTTGCCAGATGTCTGTTAATCCATTAATTAAATCCTAATTATATTCAATTAGTGATTAAATGTACTATGATTATTGCTTTGGAATAAGTAATTAGGTTATTTCTAATGGTATGTGTGTGATATTATCAATTTTGGTTACACGTATTTTTTGGGAATTGCTTTAATCACCATTTATGAGGAATTTTCTTTATAAATTCAATTGATGTTATTGATACTTACAATGGCGAATAAAATAAGATTTTTTTTCTAGTTATAGTCATCTTGAAGTTTAAAAGATGATGAACACAATAAGCTTACTTCTTATGTTCTGCTTTTATTTAATCTCCGGTAGATATATAGAATCAGATTGTTTATCGTAGTGTTCATTGATAGAGAAAAGAGTCGGCAGTGTATGCATTATTATAAGCGAATGACCAGAGGACGGCGTCGTGAAAATTTTCTGGAGTACTTTAGGGATTACGTGTTAGTGTTGGTGCCCTATGCACGTTTATTTCAACGTTATGTATGTTATCGTTTTATTCATATTAATAAAGAGATGTTTTGATTATTATTGTTGTTCATGTTTACTTATAATAATCTCTGTCCCTAGTACTTATGAAGCACTAGTATAAGTCTAAATGATCATGGGATGATCATGTTAGACTTATGGGTACTTGTTGGAGAACTAGGTACTGGACATGACCCGCTCTATGAGATTTATGTCATGGTCAATGTCATATATAGATCTCATATTAGTTATGTCATTTGAATCCTTAGACATGAAGTTATTATAGTCTTCCACTTGATAAACATTATGTTTGACATATTCAAACGCTACCTTTAACCAGGTAGTTATAAAGGGTATGATTGGCATGATCGGATTCACGTAGGGAAGAATAATAAGTTAAATGGATTTGTCCCTCTTCGGAGAGATGTCAAGCTTGGGCCCCTCGTAGAATGATGTTGATGAAATATTTGGCCAAACTCAAATGAATTGATTGGATCAATGTCATTTGGATTATCAACATATTCGGAGTCGAGAAAGCATTGAACAAATACAAGTTGACTCAATGACCATGACTTGTGTTCAATGACATCGTGGACAAAGGGATTGTGACATGATCTATAAAGGAATACGAACTTGTATATAGTTACACTATTTGGGTAGGTATGACGGTTTGCTAGAATATAATCATATCTTATGGGTTTATGTTTAAACCCACTGCCAACTTAGTGTAATCCTATAGGGTCACAGACAATTAGAACGAATCCTATAGGATTTAATTGGAATTTGGGTCGAAGGGCCTTTGAGGTATTTTAAGAATTTAGAGGAGAAAACAAGAAAAACTGGGAAATTGGAGGGTCCGGTTGGACATATGCAAGGACCCGGTCGGACCTTGTATAGGACACGGGGGGGACCTCCTATGAGACCCGGGTAGACCTAGTCAGTTTCGGCCTGAAACTTTCTTAATCCGATTTCTTGCGGTTTGACCACTTGTTACCTATTTGGAATAGGAGAAACAAGTATAAATAACTCCTCTAGTTGCCCTAATCAGTCCAATGCATATTGTGAGCGTCCAAAGAGTTTGAGAGAGTTATTTCTTATTCTAAGATCCCTAGATCGAAGAACAAGAACATCACATAAAATTCCATATAGTTCTAAAACAATTGTGAAAGCGTGTTTCACAATTTGGTCAATCAACCAAGATCAAGAAGCGTTTTTGATATTCGTTCGAGGTGTGGATACCAATAGAGGGTGAAGCTTATCACCTCCATAGTTCGTGTTCTTGCTTTTGTTCTTGATCAAGTTTCAAAGTTCCACCAAGAATCAAGGTTGTTAATCAAAGGCTTCAAGGGTTAGTATTCCAGTATTCATTATGCAAGTATTTGATTTAATAATATGAATGGATCAATGGGCTTTGGGTTTTCATGAAAATTTAAATGTTTTATTCCGTTGCGCATGATTGTAGGAAACCCAACATTATGAACATAAAAAATTAGAGTGCAGTTCTAAACAATTTACAATTAACATCAGAACAAATCCAAAAATAATTATTATTGGATGTGAAGATTAAATCAAAGATAGCAATCAAAATAATTTCAAAGAAAAAGATCACCATAATAAACCAAAAGTACCAAAAGAGACAGTTGTTCAATCACCCCAACTCTACCAACATAAACCCATTAACCTATCAAGCTTGCCCAATTAATTCATTTCTCCTTCTTGATTTGTATCATTGCTTTGGTAACAGATAGTTGCGCTTCATCACAATTTGAAGCATCCTCCAACAAACGTTTAAGCGGAGTTATTTGCACACATGTTGAGGTTGAACAATTATCCCCGATAAACTCCACTTGATCATCCTGAATGTAAGAAAAATTAGATTAGCATAAAAACAATATATCTTTTCCAAAAGTAAAAAAATTGAAATATTTTTTTTGAGCAATGCTAGGGGCACAAAATAAGGTCACAAAATCATGCTCACAAAATGAGGTG
The DNA here is from genome assembly GCA_026119855.1 of Campanula takesimana. Classification (NCBI taxonomy): domain Eukaryota; kingdom Viridiplantae; phylum Streptophyta; class Magnoliopsida; order Asterales; family Campanulaceae; genus Campanula; species Campanula takesimana. The sequence continues at coordinate 811,179 of JAOWBW010000195.1, read as the reverse complement.
GCGGTAGTTTATTGGTTGTATCGATAATGGACCCGCCACACTCTAATTAAAAATAACATTTACGTAATATACAGACGTTAATGCTTTGAAGCTTGGTTTTCTTTTCGATTGCTTTGATAGCGATCAATCTACTTGTAGCCATTGTCTGTGATATAATAATTAAATACATGAACCAATATGTGAGGTAATTATCGATTTAAAATGCTGGAAAAGAATACCCGCAAAAACAAATATATTTTTTTAACAAAAACTAATCAATCATTTGCCATTAACTGTTAATAGAATCACATGTAATAGCATCATATAATTACCTGTTATGTTATATATTTATATATATATATATGTGTGTGTGTGTGTAGTAGCATCATATAATTATCTGTTATGTAATAGAAGAAACTGAACGAAAGGGTAGAATAATTACCTCTTGTGTCTTGAACAGATTAGTAGTAGGAGACGGAAGCAGAGGAGGCTGGGAAAGAAGAACTCTTATTCATGAAAGGGAAGTACACATATAGCATAAAAATAAGAGAACAACACAAAGCAAAAATTCAGTTGTCTGAAAATAATGAACTCTGCAAATTAACTCAGATCAGTCCGCTTGATGAAAGATGGAGGCAGTGCGTGGGAGAAAAACAAAGGAACGCAATGTATGAGTTTTATTGGCAAATGTAAAATCTGAATGAATATTTCCCTTGATTTTACTCAATACTATATTTTTTTTTGCTTATCAATCAGTCACATATATGACAGCAAATGGGTGATTTGTTTTTGGCATGTTGAATCAAAAATTTATTACTTGGCTGTAATGATGTAACAATATAGCTTGTTTTGCAATAATTAAGGTAGGATTCGATGTATTTATGGTCATGTATTTAACTATTGTGTTACAGTTTCTTTTATATATGTGGGAATTATGTACGTTGTTTTGAAATTTGAATAGAGATACTCGATTTCTTGAATAAATTATGGAAATATGAACTGCTATAAATAATTTGCCGTTGAACATTTGCAATGCTTGTAACTTTTGAAATCATTCCCTTAAATTTAGCTTTCTTTTATCATCAAAGTTGGAACTAAATTTAAATTGCTGATTATATTAGATTAGGAATAAATAATACAAATTATTTCTTTAAATAAATCGTGCATATGTTAGCCAATTGTATAAAGCCATGTGGACTTCCACGTCATAAATCCACGTCGCTGCATGTGGAATGAGAATGAGACTGTGGTATTAAATATTACTAGTGAGTAACCCGTCGAAATTCGATGGGAATAATAAGGCTAATTAATTAAGAAAAACTGATGCAAGATATTTTTATAATGAGAGAGAGATAGAGAGAAAGAGTCTTAAAACTATAGTTCAGCATTTAAAAAGCATAAATCCGGTAATTAGGTGTATAATAAGTGGCAAATATGTTAAACAATTCTACATTATTATTTATTTATTTATATTTTTTACTTTTAATTTTGTAGTTTAACATGAGACGGAGTGAGTATTTAAGGGATGCTATGTGAGCAACACATAAGACCTTATTAGTTCACTTAAATGAACATATATATAAATCATTAAGATAGAAATATTGATACACCTTCATATGGCATTTCCAGACTCAAAGGCTTATCTAGAAGTTCACATTTTCAGCGGATAAAATATATAAAGGGGATCCATGAACCAAATAAAACCAATGACTACCAAATAATAGAAAGTAATAGAAAATAACAAAGTACTAAATGAAATCACAAAGTACCAAATAAAACCAAAGACTGCCAAATAAAATATTGGACCATCCCCCCTCTTTAACCACAATAATGTCAATCGAGGAAAAAACACCAAAGATTGTTAGGAGTATTAAACCAATACATCCCGCTAATGTGAAAACCGTAGAAATAAATGTCTGAAATACGATGTTAATCTCTCCTTCTAGTCTACTTATCTAATTTATATTTCTTGATTTGTTTTATCATCTTGGTAGCAGATAGTTGTTCATCCTGACTATTAAAAACATTATCCTACGTACGCTTCATAGGAGTGATCTGCTCGCATGATGTTGAACAATTATCTCCAATGATTTCAACTGCATCATCCTATATTAAAAAAGTTTATATCATGTAACAGAATGGAAAGGAAAAGAAAAATTCTGAAAAAATAAGTAGGGATGCTTGAGAACTTACCCCATCTTTACTCACCAAGTCAGACATAATTTTTTCTTCTGAAACCAGCTTAGAACCCACCTCCTACAACTTAAAAGAAAGAAATTCAATAAATATAGCATACAAATCTATTAATACATGACGTAATGTGGTTTAAACTTACATTAGAATTGGTGAGTGACAAAAACTTAGTAATCAAATTGGCATCCCATATCACTTTTCTCACAGTGAAAGTACGTTTTTCATCAACGGTATCCTTTGTTCTTTGATCAATCTCCCCTTGAATTCTTGAATAAATTATGGAAATATGAACTGCTATAAATAATTTGCCGTTGAACATTTGCAATGCTTGTAACTTTTGAAATCATTCCCTTAAATTTAGCTTTCTTTTATCATCAAAGTTGGAACTAAATTTAAATGGCTGATTATATTAGATTAGGAATAAATAATGCAAATTATTTCTTTAACTAAATCGTGCATATGTTATCCAATTGTATAAAGCCAAGTGGACTTCCACGTCATAAATCCACGTCGCTGCATGTGGAATGAGAATGAGACTGTGGTATGAAATCTATATATATAATATAGGAGAGTAAAATGCCATTCATAGAGAGCGCCACATGGATTTATGACGTGGAATTCCACGTGGCGCAATGGTGAATCATGTTACTCATTTTGGTATGTTTAGATTATTTGAAATTCAAAACTCAAAATTTAAATTCAAACTTTGAAACTTTAACCATCAATAATTATATATAATGTTGTAAATGGTTTTTTATTAATGAATAAAGGTGATAAGATGATGCTTCAAAATTTATATGATCCAATGATTTATATATTTTATTTTATTATTTGCTTAGGTTGAATGCTTTACAAAAATTTATACTCCATGGTTGAGTGTGGATATTCCTATTGAAGCATTTCAATTGCTCATTTGACCGAAAGACTGTCTTTTCTGAGTATTTTTTTTAACTTAAATGAATTTTGATAATGAAATTAAAGAAATTTAGCTATCCGCTTTTTGATTTCTACAAGTACAAATATTTATTTACATCACTTTTTAATGAAGTAATTACTGATTGCGTTTTTTTTTCCAAGTTTTAATTTTAACCCAAAGTAAAAATAACTCGCTCATTTCTTAAGACAATATGAGTATAAATGTCCTACTACATAGGATATGTACGCTTTTTAAGAAAATAATACAAAATGAGTAATTAATATAAGTGGTTGAGGGTATAATTGTCTAAAACACTTCATTGTACAAGTGGACAAAAAGTAAGTAGGAAGTGTCGGTCATTTAATTAATATAAGTGGTTGAGGGTATAATTGTCTAAAACACTTCATTGCACAAGTGGACAAAAAGTAAGTAGGAAGTTTCAATTTTAACCCAATGTAAAAATAGCTCGCTCATTTCTTAAGACAATATGAGTATAATTGTCCTACTACATAGGATATGTACGCTTATTAAGAAAATAATACAAAATGAGTGATTAATATAAGTGGTTGAGGGTATAATTGTCTAAAACACTTCATTGTACAAGTGGACAAAAAGTAAGTAGGAAGTGTCGGTCCTTTTGTAATAACACAAGAATTAAAAGGATAAATGTGTCCAAAAAATTATTCATCATTTTCATTTTAGGAATGCGACTTTTACTCTAGGGTGTATTAAAAAAGAAAGTAGGACTTACTCTGAGACGGAGATAGTGAAAAATATTCACATCAGACCAATTAATAGTGTAAGTGGTAAGTTTATGTACCAAAATATTAATTAAATATTTTTGTTTTATTTGAACGTTTCATACTTGAAATCGACAAACTGACGATAAAAATCCACTGTGAAAGACAAAACTATTAAAAAAAATGAGCGACCAAATCAGTAAAAGATTCAAGTTTAGGAGTTAATTAATTTACATAAAGAAGTGGGGAAATATAACATAGCCTTTTTAGATTTGATCAATTAATTCAAGGACTAGACACCTCATGTGGATTTCATAATTGGAAACTGATTGAAAGTCGTGAAAATGACGAATTGGATAGGAAAACGATCACGAGGGACCAAACAAATACAAAATATTCATATGAAACCAAACTAAAGTAAATGTCATGTTTTTATACCAAACTATTATTTAATCAATAGGTATTTTTGGTATTTTTACATTTTTGATGTAATATAAATAAAAATTGCAAGTTTAGGGATCAAAGCCTCTCTCCGTCACTAAGGAGGGGTGAGAGGGACAGAAACTCTGATTCAGATTAAATAAACGGGCTTCACAGATTAATGTTTCTCCAAAATAACAAGTTATTAATTAATTTTCTTACACTTTTTAGAAATGTATCTCAATTATAAATTTTAATTAATTGATTTAGCATGCCCCGTCGAGTATCGACGGGTCACTCACTAGTATTATTATATAGATGAGTGTTCATTTTCAGAAAAAATTTGTCTCAAAATAAGTATTCATTTTGATCATAACTTTGTCCCTAAATATCTATTTTTGAAATATTTTTTTTACCGGTCTCTTTATACATGTAAAAACTAAATGTTTGTAAAGAGGATTAGAAGATTATATACTCCCTCCGTCCCACCCGAAATAGGATTTTGGTAAAACTTAACTTTACTTTAACCAAGTCTTTTGAAGAAAATATAATAGTCCAAATAAAAATTAAAAAAATTGCTATTGTATCACAATTAATAATACTCTCAATAACAATTTTTAAATTTATATTAAGATAATTATTTCTTATTTAAATTACATGGTCAAAGTATAAAAAATTACCAAAATCCTATTTCGGGCGGGACAGAGGGAGTATGAATTTTGCCAACAAATTATATAAAAAATTATGCCCCTTAAAATAAAATTGGACACTCATTTGGAGACAAATGTAGTATAAAGTAACAAAAAACCAATAGAAATAGAAATGAAGTTACAAATAAAAAAAGGACAAAAAATAAGGGCGGTAAACTAGTTGAATCGGTCAACGTTAGACATGTTTGAGACATATATTAATGAATATTAATGAAAGTTTATCAAGTTTAAACTAGAGATATTTATCCTTCAAAAAAAAAAAACTAGAGATATTTATATACTCCTTTTGTCATGAAAGTTTGTTTCATTTTAACTTGTAATTTTACAGTCAATATAAATGAACTTTGATCAAACATTAATGAGTCGTTCTTGCGTAGAACGCGTTCTACACTAGCTTAGTGTAGAACGTGTTTTCCTCAAAGAATGGTTCTTGGGCATGCACTTTCTGATAATGTAGGAGGCACTTTTCAATATTTTTACAGCAGGCACTTTTTTTGGGACTTTCACGGCAGTCACTTTTTTACCTTAGAGAATGCACTTTTTTTGGCACTTGAAAAAAAAAAAACCAGCAGGCATGTTTTCTCAAGCATGCATTTTTTTACCTTAGAGAAGGCACTTTTTTTGGAACTTGAAAAAAAAAAAAAAAAAACCCAGCAGGCATGTTTTAAAACTCAAGCAGACACTTTTTTACCTTAGAGAAAGCACTTTTTTTGGCACTTGAAAAAAAAAACATGTTTTAAAACTCAAGCAGACACTTTTTTACCTTAGAGAATGCACTTATTTTGGCACTTGAAAAAAAAAAAAAAAACCAGCAGGCATGTCAAAACATGTGCCTTCTCTAGCGTTAAAATTTGCCTGCTGTAATATTGAAAAATGCCTCCTACAGTTTCGAAAAGTGCCTGGTGAGTTTTCATGAGTTCCAGTTATTTACATCAATGCCACCGGTTTTTTGCGCAAGCTAATATTTACAAGTTTGCCACCGGCTTAAAAACACGTTTTACACTAAGTTAGTGTAAAACAGGTTTTTCCCAAGATTTTGTGAACATTAATATTGATTTTATTATTTTGGCGAAACTTAAAATTCTTATTTTGATCATTAAATTAACAATAATAATTAATAAAATTTCATTTATATTTATATTGACTATATAAAATTAAAATGGGATTTTTTTTTAATTTTTTTTTTGAAGTTGTTACATATGGCAATTACAAATTCTTGTTTATGTATAGGCCACTTGTTATTGGGGATGTGGAGAAGGAGATTTGAACCTGAGATCTCCCGAAGGAAGCTCCAAGCTCTACACCACTCGACCAATGAAGGCTTGGGTGGGACCAAATCAATTATATATGTGGACATATTACTTTAGCCTCGCGAATACCTCAATATACTTGAGTAGTTAGACAAGAAACTCAGTTTTATGAAACTCGACTCGAATGTATTAAATGAATCGAGTCGGACCGGTTTGATTAATTTGATGTATTAGTATTGTAATTATCCTCATTTAAGGAACTTTATATGTACACAATATGATACATTGAGTATATGGAATGCTTAATTCTTTCGCAAATGATTGTATTATTTAACTAATTATTTCTTTTAGAATTGAACTTAATTTATTTGTTTGTATCTTATGTAATGTAATTGCAACCTTTTGTAAGAAGGAGACAACTTATTTAACACAAAAAAGAAAAAAAAAAAAAAGTCAGAGGAAATTTAGCAAAAATATCTCATTTGAATCTACTAAACTCTTGCATGAACTAACAATCAAGACCCTATTCCCAACTCCTTGACCCCAAATAAAGCAAATGAAATTACTAACACATAGAAAGAGTCAAAAAAAACTAACAAACAACGAGTACAAAATTCCTCCTATTTACAAAACTTAATTGAGTAAATCTCCATGAACATTAAAATTGTAGCTGCTATATTGATCCATAAAATCCCAGTCACAAGTCAAAACTTCAATCCGGCCGGGTTAATTAGAAGGAACGTGATAGTATCTGCCTCTACATTGGCACCTATATATAACGGGGCACGACTCTGTCATGGCAACACACCTGAAGCTAATTATAACCCTCCTGCAAGGAAAACACGGTCCACACGCATGCCCACAATCTGGCAAGCTTGAGCCCGTTGGATACAGCTCCATTCCTAGTTCTTCATTTTTCCCTCCCTAAGTCATGCACACTTAAACATCAGTTCAAGTTTATATATATATAATCTTAAAATAACAAAATCACAGTCAAAATATCCAATTAATAAATACAAGAAGAGGAAGAAAATGAACCTTGGGGTGCATTCCAATTTTATCTGGACTATGACTACCCTTTGCATGGTAAGTAACTGCGATGACCACGATTAGTAAGTAACTAATGAACAAAAATATAGAAAAATTTAACACTTTATATTTTGGTATAAAATTAATTTGAAGAGTCGAGAAAAAATGCACACGTACAATGATGAGGGTGGAGGCTTTTACCAACTGTAAATACCAAGAAAATAACCGCGACGAAGAACAATGTGTGGCATCTAAGGGAAAGGTTAGTCTTCATTTTATTTTTCTTTTCTTCTTATCTTGTAAAAAAAACCTCACAAATTTGAAGTTAGAAAGTTCAGTGAAAAGGGTAGTGGGAAAGGGTAAAATGGGGAGAAAATTTAACTGGGGAGTATGGGAAAGAACAAGTGAGAGTATATATAGGAGATGGATGGCGATGGGATGGGTTATAAATGTAATAAATATAAAAGTGGTACATTTGATGCACTTCACATGATTCATGGCAACTCTTTGAATTTAAGCTTTCAAATATTTACAGTGTGAGTTGCCACAATTTTGGACTAAGAAGACCGCCATTTGAATTCAAAAATAGCACATACTAATATCATTACTCATTAGTAACACTGAGAACAAAAAAAACAAAGATAGACATGTTATTGGATTTGGAACGGTTGATGCGGTGACTTGCTGCGCGTGCAGTTTCAGTCTTACCACAAAATTATGTGTGTGGAATGTGTGGTAGGGATGTAATCGTGTATTCGTGTTACGTAGGATCCAGTAAGCACTTTGTAGGTTCAATTTAATCTCAGACATATATATACCTCACAATAAATAAAAGAAAACATTTTCTTTTAATGGAGTATAAATATAAGACGGGATGACCTCAATTGCATTAGAGTTTTGGTTTATCACCAAAAAAAAACATAGGAACCCATATTTTAGAGAAGCGTCAGAGATCGTGACCAAGGCCGGCCCAAGGGGGGGCAGGTGGGGCTCCCGCCCAGGGCCCTTGCCGGGAGAGTGGCCCAAATTTTTTATAGCATGTATATATATATATATATATATATATATATATATATATATATATATATATATATATATATATGTGTGTGTGTGTGTGTATATGTATATGTGTATATATATATATATATATATATATATATATATATATCTTTATTATGAAAAAAAACAAAATTATCACTAATTCTTTCTTAAAGAAATAAAATAAAATCAACTGACACATTTTATTAGTTCATTTTTAAGCAAAAGAGGCCCCAAGAAAAAAAAATACACAAAAAAGGCCTATTTTATTTGAGAAAAAAAAATCAACCAAGGACAACTACATATATAACTTTTGGGGCCTTCATATTCCCTCATTCATATTATATTTGAGCCCTCATACTTTTGGGGCCTTCATATTCCCTTATTTTAATAACTCAAAGAAAATTATTTTTTTCTTGTGACAAATTTAAGTAGAAATGAAAACATCTTTGTAAGGCATAGATATGTATAATCTTCTTTGGAGTAATTTTTTTAGTCCTCATATTCTTATTATATTATTTTATTTTTGGTGAACATAATTTAATCTTATCCTTTGCAAGAGTTTTTAAGAGGCTTTTATATATTTATTTAATATGTTCTTTTGCAAATTTTGGGACGTTATATGTATATATTTTTTTCATCATGTTTTTGTTGTACATATTTTTTCCCTTTTATAATTTTATTGGGTTTTATATATTTTCTTACTATTTTTATGATAAAAATTTATAGGTTTGATTATAACCTTTAATTTATCTGTTATTATGCTAATTTCAATCATTTGATCTTACAATTATTTTATACTTAAATACAAATTCAAAGTACAAGTTAACACAAAAAAATAATTCTGCTAGTAAAAAACAGGAGTTTTGAAGGAGAAAAAAAAAAGATTTATAAAAGGTCGTTCATTGTTTCAAAAAGAGAAAGGGCCCTTCATTGGACCTCGCCCAGGGCCCCAAAAAAGCTAGGAACGGCCCTGATCGTGACATCGAATTACGTAGCATGTAGGGTGATGGACGTTGTAAAATTTAAGGGCAATGATTATAATCAGACCATACTAATCTCTACAAACAAAGGTCATGAAAGTAATAATACACAAAAGTCATGAAAATAATGACAGATTGTGTATTACAGTAGACTGCACACGCTCGTTCAGACGTTCCCATAAGAGATGGGGTTGTTCACGTGCACAGACACTTGGTAAAAATGGGGCCCAGTTGGTGAATTTAATTAAAAAAGGAAGGGCTGCCATAAGCGTGAAGGTCAGAGATTTGAGCTATAAATGAAGAAAAATGTTGTAGCGATGTGTCAAAAACAGTTGCTATTTTCTACCACAATACTTAAGGCAGTGTTTGGTATCACGAATTGGATTCCCCTTTCTTCTGGAAATCTACTTGTATTAATGACCATGTCTAAGCAATATATGTAGTACAATAGCAAAGGTCCAAACATGTCATTAATGTCCATCTTTATTGTGGTCTTCTTCTTCAGAGGACTTCACTCGTGCATTACGTGACCTCTCATACGTCTTCTCCAAAATTGATGTTCAACACAAAATGAAATAATTGTCGCGTTAGTCTGTCCGTCCAAAAATAAGAGTCATATTTCTAAATACAAAAATAGTCCTAAGACAAGTTTACTACGGTACAAGCAACACTTTTAATGGGAGAGGAAGTAAAAGAAATAACGCGCCGGAGTTCGAACAACTTGACCTCAACTTCACTAAAAATGTCGAGCTCAAACCTTAAAAAGAAAAATAAAATAGATGAAAAATACTCCCTCAAAATAATATTCGCATTTGACTATTCAAACTTTTTAAGGATACAAACACTTGCTTCACTAGCCATTTTGCGTTTATGCACATATAAACCCAAATTGTAGAAATGAGAAGAACTTTTTGAGACAGTGAAAAATGACAAATAAGATCATTTCGAGTTGAGGAAGGGGGAGTACTAAGCAAGGTCCAAAAATATGACACAAACAAATTCGACGATAACAAATCTTTAATCTCTACTCCCCGTTGTCAAAAGGAAAAGAAAAAAGAAAAGACAATAGCAATCTTTATTGTTCTCTCTCTGTTTAAATAAATGCAGTTCGTTATGAACTGCTTTACACACATTAATTTATTTATTTTTGAAAGATACACACATTAATTTTGAAGATAAAAATAAGTTTGTTTTACTTGAAATCGTGGATCTCAAAAACTCTGGCAGTTGCATCGAGTGAGACAGAGACGAGAAATTCTCCGTTAGCAGATGGTGCTAACGATTGAATGGGAGCAGAGTGTCCGCTGAAGGTTTTAACACAATCTCCCGATAGACTATCCCAGACCCTCACTTTCCCGTCTACACAACCCGTTACTAAGTACTTGGATGCACCTAGCCATGTCAAGCATGTCACCCCTTCCTGCCATGGCAAAACAACAAGAAAGATTTAAGGAACTGCACCGTAAACAAAATATGGATGACTCTAGCATTGACCAAAGATATGAAAAGACTAAACTTAGCTTCGTCAACAGACCATTCTAAACAATACTCCCTCCGTCCCAAAATGATCTTCTCATTTGCCATTTTCCATTGTCCCAAAAAGGTCTTTCCATTTCTACAATTTAGGCTTAAAAGTGCATAAACAAAACATAACTAGTGAAACAAGTGTGCATATCCTTAAAAAGTTTGAATAGTCAAATGAGAAGATCATTTTGGGACGGAGGGAGTATTATAAATCATACATGCATTTGAAAAATCATGTATTGTGTGGGTGTTTGTGGAGAGGGGGAGTGGAGGGAATAGCATGAACTACACTACTAGAAAACACTTGGGGTATGTTTCCCAATCCAATATGAAATCATGGCAATGGAATTTGGACAAATAAGTCTTCTTGCACTAAATCTGTTTTGTTGTTTCAAAGGCCAAATTACATTTAACATCCCCCCCCCACCCCCCCGGCCAAAAGTATCAACCAAATCCCACTTTGCACCCTAGTTTCAAAAGTGGGTATGTTTGATACTTTAATTTCCAAATCGTCTCACTTCCCCGCAGGCACTTTCCAAATCATCCCACTTGACCAGAGTCTGGTCAATTGCATGTAAGGGGGCAAAGTGGGACAAATTCAAAACTAAAGTACCAAACAGACAAACTTTTCAAACTGTGGTGCAAAGAGGGATTTGGTTGATACTTTGGGGGCTTAAATGTAATTTGGCCTTGTTTCAATTACAATGTCATCTTCTACCTGACATTGCCGAGGAAACCGTTAGTTGGGAGATTTAAGAAAGTTCTACTAGAAGAGAAGAAAATTAAGCAAAACTTACATCTCAATGAAGGGCAATGCTAGGGGCACAAAAGAAGTTCACAAAAAGATGGATACAAAATGAGGTGGCAATATTTTATTAATTGCATCGATTGTAGACCCCCACACTCTAATTAAAAGCACCAACAAAATCATGACACGTCATTTTATGGATCAAATTTTGTGGAATTTTTCGTGACTTATTATTACCCCTCAATGAAATATCACCGGTGCATTGTAAAGAAAAAAAGTAAATAAAAAGAATATGAAAACCTAGTCAAGAGCGTTGACTATGGGAACAGGGCGTAGGGTCTTGCAGTTCAGTCAATAAAGAAAATCAACATTCACAGAAAAAGGACAAAAAAAAGTGGCATCTGATATGAAAGTTAGGTTATGAATGAAGATAAGTTTCAGAAAGACCTCATGATCACAGGTGCACCGTGGAGAGGAGTGCTGTAGATCCCAGACTATGAGCTTCTTATCCATGCCCCCTGTTGCAGCCCAAGGGGCGCTGCCAAGTAAATCATTCAAAAGACAGTAAGTTAGGGTCATTAGGAAATATATCTCACTTTTCCTAACAAAGCAGTCAAAAGTATCTCATACAAAAAAAACAACCTTGATGACAGCTTAGAAACAACTATTATTAATGATCTAACTTAGCCAAGTTATAGATTGTTAGTCATCATAACTTGAGAAGCTCATGGTCGTATAAGTTACTACGACAGATGATTTTTGATGCTTACACACATGAGCTCGCCTGATACTTATACGAGTCCTTGACATCCTTGTAATATGGCTATCATAATATACTCAACTCACAAGCGCCACAACGGGGAAACGGAAAACGGAAAACGGAAAACAAGAGCATCAGCAGTACCCTAGCTCATGGTTGTATAATTCGCAGAAATAAAATATGTATACAGATATATAAAGGGATACTACCTTTGTCGCAAAATGGATGACCAATTTTTTTTTCAAATATGCTCTTGAGCAAGAAAAAAAATTATAAAATAAATAAATAAATTGATCGGCCATTCATTGGGATGGAGGGAGTATATAAAAAGATAAATTTAATGTAAATAAGTCTAGAAAGTCGCACAAGCATATTTCCCACAAGGGCCACAACCTTTTCCAAACATAAGTTGATTTCATGACCACAGGTAACCAAACTAAGACTGCAGTGGTTGATTAACAAGTTCCCTACTTCCAGACTCAAAACACGAATTCATATAATGACACGAGTCCAAGTAGACATGTGTCCTCGCAGCTGTACCGATGAGCTTCGTGTAACTTCAACATTAAAAGGTCACTCATTTTATGACAATTTTTTGCCAATATGGACATTCACTTTGGGACGTAGGGAGTATATGGGATACCTTACTGCAAGACCAATACATTCAATTGAATCCGTATGCGAACTTAAAGAACTAACGACCTGCATTAGAAAACATAAAACTAAACATTAAATTTCCTGACTGAATGTTATTTCTGTATATAAGTTGTTAGAAAAAAAATCAAATGACAAGGACACAGACCTTCCCAGTTGTTATATTCACTATGTAAACAGAGCCGTCCTTTGAACCAGTAAGAGCAAGAGCAGAGTCAGAGGTTATCGTTAAGCATGTCAATCCTTCAGTGTGATAATAATGACCTTAAGAAGAAACTGTCATGTGTCAATAATAATGTCCAAATCCTACTTTCATACACAACTAAGCTGAATGAGAAGTACAAACAAAAAAGGTAAAGAAAGAGCGATCCAATATTGCATTGACAAGCAGGTGTAAAGAGATAACAAAGGCACATATGAAGGACATAGCAAGATCCACATCTCATCTTTCACAGGATACGAAGGATGCGGAGCAACGGAAATGGTCTGTGTATTATGGATTTATGTAAAGTAGTGACTATAGTGACATAGTCAGAAATTGAAGACACGGGGGGTCTAAATACTAAGTAAAGTACAATACTCCATTTGTCTTTAAAAAAAAAACATTACATTTGACAAGTCAAGTTTTCACGAAACATGCTTTTTATGTTCTTTGTAAGATTACATTACGATATTGCTACATTAGAAATAGAATAATTTTTTGGCCTAGACTAAAAATGAAAGTATGACGGTTTTTAGAGACTGAAAGTACATGCTCATATAAAAAGCAGTATATAATTACGGGGGAAAAAAAAAAAAACTTGTTTCATATTTTAAATCCTTCACATAAGGTCTTCAGAAAATTTCAGCTTTGAAATACTTTATGATAGAACGATCATCAATAGCATGAAAATGACACGTTCAATATGAAATACTAATACTACATTCATTGAGTAAATCACCAGAGTTCCGATAACATACCGGTGCTTTAATAATATTTATAGCCAAACAAAAACTTGGACAGATGTTACATGTGGTTCATATTGGTAAAGCTACCATCAATTGTGACCAAGTCCTTACATAGATTCATATTAATCGACCCCAAATCATTTTGGGACTAAGGCTTCGTTGTTGTTCTCACATTTATCACATATCAAGGAGTGAATAAGAAACTTTGATATTGCGAAATTTGATTTTGGAATTAACAATAAAAGCTTTTAACTTCAACTCTCTCAAATCTCACATGTTTACCATTTTTCAGTATAAATCCGCCCTTTTCTCAAAATATTAGATACAGATTGGAATTTTACCCAAAAGAAAAAAAAAACAGGAAATCAAAAATGCATACATATATGTTTTTATTAAAGTTGAATCGTCTGAGTAGCCATCTTAAAAGTTCAGAGGGTTCGATTCTTAATGGCTCTGTCCCTGAGTGAGTACATCCATCTCTTGCATCCTTTGCCTTTTCTTTCTACTATTCCAAATGAACTGGAAATGTTTATATCACAAATAACCTTGGTGTTTCTGAAGATGATAGCAGTTCATTCTGATTCATGTTTCAAGCCCACTATGGTAGTAATACTCGAGTTCAAGGATGCTGCAAAAGTCTTGCTAAGAATGACTTGGTTGGAAAAAGTAAACAGGTAACACATTGTTCACCAGCTCTATTCTTACATTGCCAAATTTAAATTCAAATTCAAATAGTAGTCCATGCCTCCAACTAATGGATTTTCATTACTCTCCATCCACATTTAACATATAACCATCCAAATTGGAATAATTTGAAATTTTTGATGTTACTAGATTTACTATATCCAGAAGAAACTAAGACAGAAAGATTAACGAACATGTCTACAAGTTTAAGTAAAAAGTATCTTAACCAAGTCGGATCGTCCTAAGGCTATATCTTATGGAATGATAAGTCAAATGCAAGATTGTCTTATTGTTATCTCAAAGTCTCAACTTAAATTAAAGTTGTCTTGGTCAAAGTTGGGCCATGAGGAGTCGATTGACATGCCAATGAAGTCTAACTTTGCGGCTAACTAACGCACAAGGCATTGACAGTAACCTACGAGGATTATTGCATACCTCTAATGACATGAATGTTTTCTCCACTTTTTGGATTCCAAATCCTCAAACTAGCATCTTCAGAACCGGTACAAATTGTCTTACCTGAAGTTCAAAAAAGGCGAAAAACAGGACATATAAGCTCCAATGACTTGTCCCATAAATAAACAACATGAACCTAATTAAGGTAAAAAAGAGTACCGTCGGGGGTGAAATCTCCGCAAGTGACGCTACTTCCATGACCTTGAAATGTATTAAGATAAGCACTCCTATCAGCATTCCACATCCAAACACTTGAATCCTCCGAACCAGCCAAGACCAAGTGTCCTTTTGGGTGCCACCTGACCCACTAAACAGTCTCGTAGTTTGTATTCAATCAAAGTAAAGACTCCACAACATATATTCCCTCCATCCCAAAATGAATGTCCAAAACAATTTCAAAATTGTTCTTGATCAAGAGCAAATTTGAAAATTTTTTGGACATTCATTTTCGGACGGAGGTAGTACAAAACAAAAAACAAATATCACCTCAATGCCTGCTCCAGGACCATCAAGAGTGCATAAAAGATCTCCTGAAGGTATCTTCCACACTTTAATAAGCCCATCAAAGCTTCCAGAAGCAAGAAGTTGTCCATCAGCACTGAAGGCTAAACAAGACACTGTATCTGTATGGCCTGCAGAAGGGTTTCAACTCACAAGCTCTTACAAAAGAAGAAAAGCTGGTGCACATTGGTCGGCAGAGACATTAAGCAGAGTACAAAGAACTACTTTGACTACTAATTGCTTTAGAGATTTGTGCATACCTTTTAACTCAAAAGCCCAATCTCCTTGGCCAAGCTTCCACAGAAAACCTCTATCATCTCCTCCCCCGGTTGCAACTAATGTAGCATCCGCTGGGCTACAAACAACTGTGTACAGTTCACCTATGTCACAAGAAACAACCAAAAAACAGATGAAATATTTGTCATCTCACAGTATTATGATGTATAGTGACTGAGCTCACACACTGCCTAGGTCAAAGGGTTGGATTCAATGTACTACCTCCGTCCCAAAATGAGTGTCCAAAAAAACCAAATTTGCTCTTCATCAAGAGCAAATTTGAAGAAAAAAATTATTGGACAATCATTTTGGTACGGAGGGCGTAAGAAACAAAACAGCAAGTGGCTCACATTCCTGGACACACTTGAATAGGAGGGGCGTAAGTTCCCTGCGCTGGCATAAGGGGTTTCACATCACAGGTTAAGAAAGCACCACCGAGGGAAGTAGACATTGCATTACCAAAAGGGAACCACCATACCAGGCCTATAACTAGCTGACTATAAAGCATACTATAGCAAATGGAAAAAAGGTTCCCTTTTTCTTGTACTAATCCTTCATTCTCTCATTTATCAGACTAGTCAATTTGATTTGAAGTGCAAACTATTTTTCTGACGAAAACAAATCAATACAGGACATAATATGAAATGCAGAAGCTGAAACAGTGAGCCATTCGTCATTTATACTTTACTTTTCAGAGCTACTAACACTAAAACGCTGCATGCACACCGGATCAAGAGTTGAACATCAATAGAGAAACATTTCCTATCGACCAACAAAACTCAACTATGGCCAATATAATGCACTTTAGTATTAGTAGCTCTTGATCCTTCAGGGTATCTTCCAGAAGCTTCAAGAGTGCATGATTATATCTGTAGAATTCCCTATAGTCAGTAAAGATGATGTGTTCCTTCCATTTCGCTCAGGAATTGCATATGCAAAATTTACTAACTGATGAAAGTGATACGAACTTTGGCCTCTGCCTTTGACACCCATTTCATGTAATATCCATGCAAGATAGTTGCAAGTTTCCATAAAGTACTGTGATTTGTGGCATTTCCTAGGTCAGTAGGGTAAGCGAGACCATAAAAGTACAACGTTCGACTCGAGGAAAATCTTAATAAGGGAAACGAACTTAAAATTATTGTATTTTAAAGTCGGCACAAGAAACACTAGATGCACTCTCACTTGTGTACCATCGCAATACACCAAGCAACCAAATAGAAAATGCAAGGAATCATTATTCGTTCTGCCAAACATCTATCAGAATCACGGATACCTACCAGTATGCCCAGTGAATATGTGCATGGAGTCATCAGCTTCATCTGGTACACATGAATGAAGAACAAACATTAGGCACTGCCTCAGTACCATGAAAGACAAATTAAACAAAAGTGACAGAGAGACACACCAGTTCATATAGAAATAAAGACCTCAGACAAAAGCCACTAAGATTACTAAGAAAATTATTCAAGTAATCTCCAAGAAAATGCAGAAATCAGAAAGACAAATGATTCGCACCAAAACTTTCATCACCAGAACCCACAGGGTCGTCATCTGCATCTGGGAGATCTGAAACAAAAATGAAACCATGGTGTTAAAACACATTAATAGGGAAAATAAAACATTTATATGTGCACGCACAGAGATGAAAAGAGGAACGGACCTTCGTCATCGACATTAATTTCTTCTAGGATGTCGTTATCATCAAGAAATATCTCGCCCTGATCTTCATCATCATTTGCAGGAAAGCTCATTATTTCCTTTAATAATATGGCCCTTTAGAGAGAAGTTTGTGCAGGTATGGTACAAATAGACTACACAAGCGATAGGAATCAAATTAGTACCCTAAACTCAGTCTTAACATCATAATTTACATATCAACAACAGTTCTAATAGAAACCTAAAAAGTTTCGATTTTACATTCAATAAGAACTAGTACAGAGTAACAACATAAGTAGCAAGGTGAGAATCGTTATAAAGAATGCTGGGGACAAAAAAAAACGCACTTTTTAGCGGGTAAGTTATCAACATATACAGACACTACCATGTATAATCAGCCAATGAACAAGTTCATCACTGACAGCAGACCACACCCTTTTACTCTTTATAGTCATGAACATAGCAGGGTTTCCGGTAGTTTCCAAATGAAACAAGGAAGCAGAAGTAAGCATAAAGGTAACGAATTTATCACACTAGTGGAGTGTCAACACGGACAAAGCAAATGAATGATAACAACAATAGCAAATTTCTTTGGGGGATTTCGTCGAACAGGTTATCCACCCGGCCCACTCTATAATTAGTAGATAAAGGAAGAAGGGTTGTGTGAAGATCAAAGTGGAGGGCTTTACCAGCGGAGTTCACTCCGGTGCCTTTTTATCGATATGCGGCGGCGGGGGCGGTTGTGGTGCTGAGGAGAGGATACTGCGGGCGGCGATTTAATGGGTTTTATAATGACGCATTTACCTAAGATATCATCAAATTCTTGAAACGGAGAGATAATTTTCATTAAAGTCTGTCGGGTTCAATGGCTAAATTAAATTATTTACAAAGTCCCCCAACTAATCTATCTATCTATCTATCTATCTATCTAAGATATCGCCACGTGTCAGCACCATATTAAAAAAATTCCCTCCAAAATGATTTTATGACATCATTAATTTACTACTCTTCATATTTAATTAGTTTAATTAATATCTAACAATTGTTTATTATGATTAATATGGTAATGAAGAGACACTGTTCAATTTACGAGGTGGTGAATACAACCTACCCTATTAGCATTTCCCCCTTTTTTTTTTTATTTGCTGTAACTCTCACTTTTTTTTTAATTGGTACTAACCCCGTCCTCTCCTCTGTTCCAGTAACATTAAACTCCATGGACTTTTTGTTTGTTAGTTTTTTTTTTTTGTTTTCTGTTTTAATTATTATTATTTTTTTGAAACAACTCAATGGACTTATTTTAAGCATTCATTTCAATTTCAAATAAATACATATCTTTATAATATTTAAAAATGAATCCAGTATAAAAGAATAGTATATATTTTCTTTGTCCTAAATTGAATGATGATTCTTTATTTAAATAATTTTGAATCTTTTACATCAAAAAAGCTTTGCCTCTCATTTTTTAAAAGTTCATTATATTTGCAAAATTAAAATTTTGAAAGTGAATAACACGAAAGTTTATAATTTTTTTCAAATTAATATTTAAAATGCCTTAAAATTTAAAATGATCATTCATTTTTAGACAGATGGAGTATTAAAGATGAAAAATGCACCATTCATCTTTAATTTTTAATCTATAAATATTTGTACTAAAACAACCGATGACATCAGCAAATGCCACATGTTAGCTAAAAAATTCCCTCTCAATTTTTTTTTGATTTTTAACTTGCTATTACCCCTTTCTCTGGAAAAAGAAATAAAAGTTACTCCATCCGTCTCAGTTTAAAGTCTTTACTTTCCTTTTTGATATGTTTCAATTTAAAGTTCTTAGTTCTTTTATCCTTAAATGGAAATAAATAGTGTTTTGGACAATTTTCTCCCCATAAAGTTCATATATTACAAAAATATCATCACTTACCTGTCTACTTTTCACCCACTTGTTTTATGAATGGACAATTTTAATCTCCACCCACTACTATTAGCCTTGATTCCTTAATAAGCATGCAAAGTAAGACTAAAAACTTTAAACCGGGACGGAGGGAGTAGTTTTTATTTTTGGGAAAAAAAAAACAAGATAGTTAATGCAAGTGTTTCAGGATAATTAATTAAGGGCGGCTTAACGAGAGAAAGAAAAGAGAAAATGGCGAACTGCAATTATAAAGTTGGGAAGTTTTCAATTTCATTATCCAACCGTGTGAGCTAAACTAATATTTTTCTTTCCTTCAAAAAAAAAACTAATATTTTTCTTGATCATAAAATAACTTTTCAATTATATTATTTACTTTTAAAAAAAAAAATAACATTTGACTACTCACTTATCATCTTGTGTTTACAAATATTAGTTTTGGTATTAATAAGATAATTTTAAATATAAGTATTAAGCATGATAATTATTATCATGCTTACAATTTTCAATTTACAAATATTAATTTTGATAATTAGTTCTTAATCTTATTATTTTAATTCTTTGAAAATATGTAACTTTGTATTATTTGATTTCTATATCTCAATTTTTAGTGTATATTTAATTATTTGTTTTATATATATCAATTTTTAGTGTATATTTAACTAAAAAATATTATAGTCTAAAATAGTATTAATAACAATTTTAATTATTATGTAGGGCTAATTGGATATTTACAAAATTATGATCAATTTAAATTGAGTTGACCATGAAATAGAAAGTGAGACTATCTTTCGCAGATGAAGTCTTAAGCGAAAAATCGCGTTAACACAATAACTTTTTATCACGCTAAAATATATTAACAACAGATAAGAATTAGTTTTGACATATAAGATCATTTTGTTTAATCCTAATAAACTTAATTGTTTTTATAAACTTTACATTGCTCAATAAAAAGTAAATATTATTAATAAAGTAATAGATAATAAACTTTAAAAAACTCAATAATAAAATCCGAAAACCCGCTAAAATACCGCGCATCGCGCGGGTATTATCTAGTATTGTACATATCAATTACCCTTGGCCTACAAACCCTGAAACCTACCCTCTTCCTATCCCCCCCCCCCCCCGCCCTCTCTCTCTCTCTCTCTCAATCACTTACTCCGGCTATTCCTCAGTGTGCACCCACCCTTGTTGGCAACCTATTGAGAAACATTTGAACGCACGACCGAGCCCCTCCCTCTGCGTCCGACAAATGGATTTGATTTGTAGAACACTCTCGACATATCACAAATGTCTATTGATTATGTACAACATTCATAAAAATGATATCAATTAATTGAAATAGGTTCCATAAATAAATTTTCAAAATTTCCAGCGATGTGAAAAAAATAGTTCTGAAAAGTAAATCAAACATTCGAAAACATGGAGCAAAGCCGATAAAATCGGGTTATCAATGTTGAATTGTCTACTACGTTTGATTATATATCAATGGAGCAAAGATACAAGCGGATTATCTAACAACATCCGACAATAATACTGGAACCTTAACGTGAAAAGAAACAAAATAGTACTTGATCCATTAAAGTTATGTCAATCTGATATTGGAATTATTCTCATATAGGTATATAAAAAGAAAAATCTAACATGTCCTCTGTCCTCTATAATGACCCCCTCTCACGGGACGGGTTTAAGATGGGTTTGAGATTACCTCCCTTGTTTAACTTGAATCCACATGACAAATATATGTATTTGTGATAATTTTCCATGTATTGATAATATTTGTATACTATTTTAATTCTATTTTAGACAGCTTACTCATTTTTTTTTTTGTTAGATAACATTATAAAGTATTATATTTTTAAAAAATATAAATATTAGCATTGTCGTGTCGTGTCCGTGAGAGAACGTGTTTCCCCTTAAGCCTCCGTTGAAAAATTGATAAATATATGTTACTCTTATTCCACCCAAACCCTAAAACACGCTAAAACTTGCCTACCGCCTTGGTTTGCATCTCACTTGCGCATCACTATACAACTACTCCTTCTTTCTCCACTTCCCCTTTCCCCACTCTTCCTTCCTCCCACCCCCTCTCACAACTTTTTCATTTTCCGCATGGATAAGTAATGATCGATGATGATACAGTCATGCAGAGGAGAAAATGGATTTGAAGCTGTCTTCAGTAACAGAGTATGTCAACAAGGTCAATTGAGGAGTTGAAAGCGACTTGTAGCCGAACTAGTGATATTAATAATATTAATGAGCGTACCTATCAAAGCTGTCAGGCAAATGGGAAGAGAGGAAGGTTATAATACTTGCCAGACAAAACAGGACGATGACCAAAGCTTTCCACCTTTTTTTCTTCATTTATTTTCTCTATACCCTTTGTCATACTCACACATTTAAATTGTGGGTCTCACTCTCAAATTATCATTCTCACAACCCATTTCACCATCACAATACTTATAAATATATATACTTTCTCTAATTCCCATATCGAAGAAAAACGGTGTAAGGTATTATGTGATAGAAGGATAATCTCTTTGAGTTTAAATTTGATATGAGAGACAATTCTCAATTTTATTTTATTTTACTTATTTTTGCCTTTTTCTTTCAATTTTTGCGTATGGGGCAAAATTCTTAGTTTTTTTCTTCTTTTCATATGAGAGACAATCAAACAATTTTCCAAGTTTTAGAGCTTTGACTAGGCATGGCAATTGTGCGGGTTGGGTCTGGTTAACGAGTTGAAACGGGTCGACCCGCTATAACCCGTTTAAGTTGCCGGTCAAATGGGTTGGGTCGCCGGGTTGAAACGGGTCGACCCGTTTATTTTTTGTCCTGGGTGCCTTAAATTTATTAACTCTACCTATTTATGTTTACGGGTTAAAGCGGGTTGGGTTGGGTCGGGTTGACCGTTTAGCTTAACGGGTTGAGACGGGTAACCCGTTCCAACCCGTTAACTTAAATGGGTTGAGTTGTGCGGATTAGTGGGTAACGGGTCAAAATTGCCAGGCCTGGCTTTGATAGATGACTATAAGAGGCATATGATATATTTTATGGAGTGTGGTCAAAGGAGAGCGCACGAACGGGAAATGAAGTGACTGGAGTATTTTCGTCTTAAGGGCTATAGAGAGATTTAAAAATTAGCCCACCTTCGTAAATCATTAATGTTTGCCGCTCGCCACTTTGCGTAGGTTCAGTTTTTCGATTTTCCTTTTCGCGTTTTACAATCGTGAGACGAGCACAAAGTCGGAGAGACAACAGGGAGAGACGGAGACGATCTGCAGCGGGGCCCACCACCATCTTTGTCGCTTTGAACAGGTATCTTCTCCTCTCCCTTTGTCTCCGCACCACCAGTATCCTTCTCATCTTCTAGACTTGATGGCTCTCCATCTTACTCATATCTCTAATCTCTAAAAGGAAACTGTAAAACCCTAATAAATTCCTTCCAAATTTTCATTGATTTACATCAATTGTATTTTGAAATTGTGTTCAATAACGTGAAAAGAGGATAGTATGCATCAGAATTCATGTTAATTTATACCAATTTTATTTGTTTTATAGCAATTGTGTCTGCTATTATCTTGTCATGTTTGGATGTGAAATCCTTTTAGTAGCAGTACTCTCGTTTCAAGATGTTTGGAGCAATTGTTTAATGTGAGGGTGTTAGAGTCAATTAAATAATCACTTCTTTTTACTTGCTGAAAGGTTTCGAAATTTTGTTACCTCAAACTCCTTTCAATTTCACATTGCTTTATATCAGTTTGTTATTATAATAATCAAGATGATTGATTGTAAAATCTTTGTTATCATATCCGTTAAGTGACAATTATTGACCCCTAAAAGAAAAGATCCTTGTTGGAATTTGTTTTTGGCAGTCTTGAGTATATGTTTTATGGTGATACTCCATTGAATATGAGGTGGTAGTGGTGGTGGTACTGTTAAAGGGATTACTTAGGTGTATATTGTGGTGATTTTCGAGCATCAGTGTAAGTTATGATTACCACATTGTAGCCCAAGTATTCACAAAATGATCAGATTCTTTAGAAAGTTGTTTATGACCAATCACCTTTTGTTCTTCGAAATTTTAATTGATGTCAATGAAAATTCATATTTTATATGTCGCGGTAAATCTTATTGTTGTTAAGAGTGTGATTTTAATTTTTTTTCATTATGCAGTAAAATTGACCCCCCCTGACCTTCATTTACCAATTTTCTCCTCTCTCTAGCATTTTCAGAGTTCCTCCGAGCCCTAGTCTTAGCCCACGCGCCACCGGGTTAATCGCCTCGCATCGCCGGTAATATTCAGTGTCTCTCTCGTTTCCCTTCCATATTGCATCGTCGTCGATTTTCTGAGTCACATAGGCGAGATTTCTTCCTTCTGATTGCCATCAAAAGATGTCATTTGGTGTAGTTTTTTTATCCCCCCTAGATTTATTGGACTATCATGCCATTTAGCTGTTATGATTGAAAGGACTTCTGATTTCAGTATTGATACATGTTTCTTGAGTAGAATTTCACTTATATGATTGCTTCCTATGCATAACTGACTGCTGTTATCATCTTTGAAATATTCTGTACTCAGTCTTTGCTATGTTTCAAGGGTTTACTTATTATCTTGAATGTGTTTTGTTGCTTATAAGCAGCAGTTTCATTGCCAGTCTGAAGATGGAACCACCACCTGAGGATGAATCTCGTGTTGAGAGTGAACATCAGCGCAGACAAGAAGAAGAGGTAGGATTGCTGACATTTTAGTTTCTCATTAGCTAACTTTTATAATCCGCGGTAAAACCTTTAATATTATTTTAATGTGAACACTTGGATGGTAAGTAAGAATAGCCTCAACTTCACGTTGGCTTGTGGTATTTGATAATGAGATTCTAATAGAGAAAGGGTTCTTTCCTTAACTACTGGGATTTTTTCGGAGAATGTAGGCTAGCCCAGCCCAGACATTGAAGTGACTTTGTTTTGGTTGCAGGAAGCTGTAGCTCGTGCCGAGGAATTTAAAAAGTCTCTAGAAGCAAGAAAAGCTCTTCGTAAGAGCAATCTGAATCCTGAGAGGCCAGGTTAGTGGTTATTGCAATAGTCGTCCTCCTAAAACTAAGTGTTGCTTGAGCTTTACACCTATGTTGTTGTTTATTATTTATTTATTCATTTATTTATTTGTTTCCAAGCTCTCATTTACCACTTTAGAGTCTCAAGAAAAGTTCATAATTGTATTAGCTGTAATTTCCATTGCAACCTGTGTGTCTCACTAAACATTAAAAACTATGTTTTCAAGATTGACCCTTTTTTCCCGTTCTAATCTTAAATCTTTTTGAGCACGTCCAATATGCTAAAACCATCTTCATTTTAGCTGAGCAAATGAATTACAAATTAAGTTTATTGTCTCACTTTACGCTCCTTGAATCTATGCAATCATAAGTATAATGTTTTATGTGTCTGTCGGATGTTATTAATACTTTCACATCTACCTAGTATTAGCATAAATTTACACTGTTATTCAAATTTATCTCGCTCAAGACAGCAACAGTACTTGCCACGATACACTATAGAATTAGTTTTTCAAGTTAAAATTAGCGACTTAGCTTTCAAGGAGTTTGTCTTGTGCAATTGGTGAAAGTTATGCGTTTAATCAAAATGGATCTCACAAAAAGATTTTCAGATTGGATATTAGAGAAAACCAAAGCATATTAAAAGGCCTTATTGGCTAGCAAAGATTAAGGAGGGATGGGAGAAATTTTGAAGGCAGTTGTTTCAAAACATTGTTCAACGGTTGATACAAATTACTTTTTTGAACTTCTTTGTTGGAAATAATGAAGTTTGGCCTTTTTGGATATCCCATTTTAAGAGTCAAAAATTTTCTAAAAGGGCGTCTCATTTTAAGAGTCAAAAATCCTAAAATGGAAAGTGGGTCCTACATGTCATACCATGGGCGGATCTTATGTTGTAAGAGGGGGTACACGTGCACCCGGTCAACTGAAATTTGTAGTTAAAAATATTTTTTTTAAAAAATAACTCTGTTTATTAAGTGCACCCGCACAATGAATAAATATATAACATTCTAACAAGATAAATAAGTAGCTAGGTGTTCTAGTGGTAATGGCATGACTTGAAAATCTTCATGTTGCGGGAACCTAGGTTCGAATCTCAACCTAGACAATTTATTTTTTGCCTTCTCTCTCATTTTCTACTAGTACATTTTAACAAGGCCACTTTGAGTTTCCTATAATAATTTCAAATATAACCACTATATTTATTATTCTCTCTCATTTTCTACCACTCCCTCATCTTTAAGGTTTTTACTTTTTTTTTTTTTTTTTTGTCTGCCCCAGTTTAAGGTTTTAATTGTTTTATTCTATAAATGAAAAAATATAAATAGTGCTTTAGAGAATCTTGCACTCAAAAGTTCATTTATTACAAAACCAATACTTACTTAACTTCCTTTTCACTCATTTGCTTTATAGTGTTTACTGTTTAGGACAATTATATTTCAACATCGCTACTTTTGTTGTTCCATTTTTCTTTGTTTTTCACTTGATTTTTTAATAAGCGTGCAGAGTTAAACTAAGTACTTTAAACTGGGACATAGGGAGTACTTTATTCTCTCATTTTCTACTACAAGTTTATTTAACTAGTCCATTTTGTAGTGTAAAATCTGGTTTGAAGTGCTGTAGTGTAAAATGTGCACCCGCTGTCAAAAAATCCTAGATCCGCCACTGTTTCATACTCACAACAATCATCCACTAACTCTTCTCTACCCCACTTTCTCTCTCCTACCGAACTATCAACACTCACAACACATCACCTTTTCCTTAATTCTTGAACCCACCCATTTTTGGACTCTTAAAATGGGACGGAGGGAGTATATATATATATATATATATATACACACACACACACACACATATATATATATGAAATTCTAACCTGGTTATAAAATGCTTGAACTAGATGGGGAACTTAAAAACTACCTTTTCTTTAGGTTTGGTTTGGTTTGGTTTGGTCTAGAAGTCAAATTATTTGAATTGCATGAAAAGACTAGTTACATACTCAACGGTTAGAGTATCACTTTCATACGACTTTTATACATGTTTGTTCCTCAAAGTAAGAATTTATTAAAAGGGAGAAGAAGAATGTTGGAGGACAAGGTGTCCTTCTTACTATAAATAAGAATAGGAGGATCGTAAATAAATAAGGAAGAACTACTAAATGCAGTCAAAGAGGACCAGGTTTTACAAGCAAAAGAAACACCAAACAAACTTTATATGCCCCTGATTTTATAATGAAGGATTGCTCAATCTACTCAAGTCAGTCATGGATAAGCATCCGAAAGTACGCAAAGGATATGCCCATAGAGTGTTAGTAGTCCGTAATCAGTCCGACACGGCATGTGCCACACGTGGTATTCCTAGACGCAATATGTTGAAGATTCCTTCAGTTGGTATATCAGGAAGTCAAATATTGTATACATTCCATATTGTATTAATCTATTCTTAGTAGACATCTTGTATACATACAATGCTAACATAAAGAGGTAAGAAACATAATCTATTTAGAAAAAATTCTCTCCCAAACGATGTACACATACCATTCCATCCAAATGACCAATTTGTCAAAATTTCTACATCTTTCCAAACATGCATTGTCTTCTCCCTACTCAACCCAAATCTTCGGTCGAATATGTTCACGCCATAGCTCTTCTCGAAAACAACAAGCTAATCGAACCATAAATAGCAAGCCAGGGGTTAGTGTAAGAATAAATGGTTATGAGTTTCACTTTAATTGCAAAACATTTCTATACATCTCGCATGAAACCTTAAAGGTTTTCTAGATTTTTAAAATTCACTCGTATAGTCGTATGCAGTCAATTAAACACCAGAGACCATGAAAACGTCTTCAATTTGGCGGGGATTAACGGTTTCTAAATAAATGAAGCTCAAGGGAAATAAGTTGGAGAGTAGACTTTTCGTGGGAGACTAAGACGTGAATCTGTATCGCGGAATGAGTAGGACTCTTCAAGGAACAATACCGTGACAATCTATGTCTTTATGAACAAAAATGATTATCAAGTAGGCCTACCCTTCCATCTCATGTAGTATTGGATTGTTGAGATAAGCAAATGCTCCCTCTGTCTTTCTGATAGTTCACACTTTGCCATTTTGGGTGCCCCCTTTAAAGGTTCACACCCCGAAAATGGAAAGTTTATATTATTCTGTAATCAATAGGGCACACTTATCATGCGCATAAATGGTTATGAGTTTCACTTTGATTGCAACACATATCTTAATGCCCGTGTAGACCACAAGGTGTAAACTATTAAAAAAGACGAAGGGAGTATGGATTTTCAATCTCATGATAGATTTACATCTTGATGAATCATGAAGACTCTCATTCAGGATCGTAGTCCGACTCTTTTTCCTTTAAATGATTTTATTTGAAAGTCAAAAGATCCTCCGAAATTGAAGGCTTTGCATGGTCTCTAGTGCCTATTTGATTGAACACTAGTGATGTTCAACAATGATGAAAAACGGCATCAGGCTTTGTCTCCGCATACATGTATTATGCGCTACAATCATAGTGAATCTCATTGCCATCTTTTCTTAAATTGTTTGGTTTTCTCTGATACTATGATATGAGTTCTCTATTTTGGACGTAATGGAATTCCATATTTTTTTCGGGAATATATTATTGCA
Source organism: Campanula takesimana (assembly GCA_026119855.1). Classification (NCBI taxonomy): domain Eukaryota; kingdom Viridiplantae; phylum Streptophyta; class Magnoliopsida; order Asterales; family Campanulaceae; genus Campanula; species Campanula takesimana. The sequence continues at coordinate 783,109 of JAOWBW010000195.1, read as the reverse complement.
ACATTTTTAATTTCCTTATGGAGAGGATTTTGTTCCTAGCTTTCTCGTGGGCATAGAGCTTTTAAAGGTTTGTGTATGACAAATTTGTGTAGATTTGGAAAGATGCTTTATAGTAGTTTGGTTTAAATAGTTTGCCTTGTCCCCCCTACTTTTCACTTTATCTTTCCTTTTGTTCATGAGAGGACATCTTGTTTTCTTTTAAATGTACTTCTTTCTCCTTCCAATTAAACTTCTCTTATAACATGACTAATAATAAAAAGTCCACAAGATTTGGAAACTCCACTATACAAGTTCAACCGCTAGCATGCTAAACTTAAAGATGAATATGTGTGTGTATATATTTATATTTATAAATACATACATATATATATATATATATATGTATGTATATTAATAAAAGAAGATTTACTAGAAAGAGAACGTACAAAGAGTTGAGGACAAGGTGTCCTCTATAAAAACAAACTAGAAGAAAAATAAACAAAACTACAATGGAATCTTTATTACATAGCTTAACAAATGTAGAACAACTCTCTAGTCTCTAGATAAATCGATCGAAAGTACTCCTTGTTAAGCTCCCAATGGCCATAATGAACCAAGAACACAATCCTCTCCTTAACTAGAGGATGAGGTAATGATTTGTTCTGAAAATTCTTGGCGTTCCTTTTCATCCAAATATACTTCACTTTCATAAAGCTCCGCACCACAATAGTTTACGTGCATCTCTATCCTTAGCAATTCCCCAAAAATGAATTCAAAGGAAACCGTAAACCATAGAAGGGCGCACCCAGTTATCCCTAAATTTAGAAAACAACTCATTCCAAAGTCTCCATGCAACTGAACTATGCAGGGAGAGATGATCTTGAGATTCACATTCACTATGGGTATAGCACTTCATCCAAATGTTTGGAACCATAGTTATCAAATGCCCGCCTAGGCGCGCCTAGGCTCCGGGCACACCTTTTGCGCCTTGGTGCGCCTTGGGCCTTTAATAACTATGGGACGCACCATAGTTATCAAAAGCGCACCTAGGCTCCGGGCACACCTTTTGCGGCTTGGGCCTTTAATAACTATGTTTGGAACAGAGCCTTGTAATGGCGTCAGTGTTTTCGAAGATCACTTGTGTCTAAACAATTAAGCACAAAATACTATGCAAAAGCTTTCAAATTCAAAGGAACTTTTGACTTCCAAATAAAATCATGCAAAGGAAAGCTGATTGTTTCTTTATCCCGAATGAGAGACACGAATTGTGATCGAGAAGTGAATTTACGTTGAGAATCTAAAGTCCAGAGCCTCTTATCAGAACGGTCAAAAATTGATGAGCTGAGAAAATCTCCCCATTGACAATGACCGCTAGAGATATAGTGGACAAACACTCACTTATCCATCGTTGGCATTTTTGCCACCCCTTCTTTTTCGTCAGTGAATCCTAAGATCTTAAATCAACCAGTCATTAGCTTTCTCAATATCCAAATGCAAACAAAGACACTTAACACTTCCTACCCATATGCCTCAATTATCTAAAACCTCGCCGGCAATCAAAACCACAATAAACAAGCCGCGTTCTTCTACAACCGCGGATACATCACTTTTAATGGTCACCCCTAACACTGGAGCCCTTCAGAATATCATTGGTAATGATTTTTTAATTACTAGTCACAAAAATTATCAGCTAAAGTCCTCACACGCGAAGACCTAACCTTTTTTCGGAATCAAACTAATGAAAAGGGATTTGATACTTTGTGAAATAGTCCCATTACTGGAAAATTCTGAAAGCACCACCATCAACATATCCCTAATGATATCCCAACGCTTATGAGAAAATGCCATAAATAATTTATCCGTCCCTGGGGCCTCATATATGCTAAACCTGACATAGCCAGTCGAACTTCAGTCACCTCAAAAGTTATATTTTGTTTGTTTAATTTTTGAATTGACTTTTTGGATTGGTGGTAATGATTTATCTTTAATGATACGCTTTTGACACACTAAAAAATCTAAAAAAAGGGGATACCGAGAACGTATAATGCGACTCAACTAATTCCTTCTCGACGTGGTGCATCAAAGAACCGTATTTTACGTGAAGGTTATAGAGTGCAAGTAGCTGAATGCAGTTTTGACTTCCAACCTTGGACCATTTCTGAATGATGTTATTCTGACATAGTTTACTATAATGAACTACATCCCTATATACTTGTAAAAAAAATACCTTAATTGCAGCGTTAGTTAGCTTTATATGTTAATTCAATTCATCCTTGGTTCCAGATGCAAGTTTTCTCCGGACATTAGATTCCAGCATTAAGCGTAATACAGCGGTTATTAAAAAGCTTAAGCTGATAAATGAAGAGCAGCGGGAAAGTTTGATGGATGACTTGCGTAGTGTCAACTTAAGCAAGTTTGTAACTGAAGCAGTGGCGGCTATTTGTGATGCCAGGCTAAGAACTTCAGACATACAAGCTGCAGTTCAGGTAGCTTGTCATTTCAGCTGTTTTATTACATATGCGTGTATCCTTCAAGTTGTTAGCATTATAATGTTGTTTCATCCTTTAGAATGGAGAACTTTGCACTTTGTGCCATATCCTTGTAAGGTAGCAGAAGATAACTTATTATCGAGCTCAGGGAAAAGCTTTGTTGTTTACCACCTGTCCTATCCAAACTTCAAAATTGAATATCTGCAACTCCTCTCACTAGTAAATGGACAATTGACAGTTTTGGATTGTTTTGATCGATTATTAGTTCATGGTATAGTGAAGTAATAGGATCATCTCTTGAAACATGACATGTTGAAAATGTGATCTTCTTTCGGATGACTTGCAGCACTGTGGGCTATTCTGCACCATTCTGTTTGTTGGGGGGGGGGGGCGTGATTGTATTTTCATGTTTCTTTGGCCATTTTGTGTTCAAATGTTGGTGTCGCTGTATGTCATTGGTATTCACTTGTGATCATAATGTTTGGTAAGATCACAAAGTTTGAATTGCTGTTCTTCTGTCACCTGCATAGGGTTTACAAGTTCTTGGCATATCTGCATAAGTGAAGCATGGCTGTGTAACGTTTATGCAAGGAACCATAATGTGGTAATGGAGACATACTTGGTTACTATTTAAAATGTATCCATACGAATGTTTCTGCTAGCCTAAGAAGCTCCATTTCATTTCTACTAAGACTGTTTCTTCTGAGTTTCATTTCTGGTTGAGATATAATGACAGTTCCTCAACCCTTTTCAAGAAAACTAGAAATAGAAAGGAACCACCTAATTTCTTGGTTAATATTTGATATGTATCCATAATTAAATATCAACCAATTATTTCTATCTGAACATAATGTCACTCTATTTGAATAGCACCTGGCATAAGTGTTTATGGATGAAGAGGAATAACAATTTTTTTCCCCTGGATAAACATCTTTCGGACCACTTATTATGGGAGCGAGTGATTTCTATAGCTCGTCTTTGGGCATCAGCTAAGTGTGCTTTTACGAAGTGTCTTTTGGATTTAAAGCGTGATTTGGGTTGTTGTGATTGTGTAGATATTGTTTGGATTTACCTTTTTTTTGTGTGTGTAATTTGATGGAATCCCTGTCTGTCCTTCGTATATTCTTCTCTTTAAGTTTATTGAGAAGTTGGCCTCATATCAAAACTTCCATTTTATTGGAAGCGATAGTTTGCCAAACAAATCCAAAAATCTCGGTTGGAGTCATGAACCAAGTATCTTAAAAGTTGACCTACGCAAGCTGCATTCTGAACTCAACTTTTTGTCCCTCGGCTCTGTGAACTTTAGTTATATTTGGTAAAATATATTCTTTCATAATATCATGCTCATTTTTTTTTCATATATATTGATTTAATTTTGTTGAAACAAATTTTTAGAAAGGTAAACTATGCTTAATAAGGAATTAGAAAAAGTAGTTTGTCTGATGTATACTTATTTCATCCATTGTAGCAAAAGTTATCTTTATCTGTTGTCTTGAAAATAATAACATGTACTCCCTCCGTCCCAGAGTATATGTCCACATTTCCTTTTTAGTATGTCCCAGAGTATATGTCCACTTCCAAAAATGCAAAGAATCTTTACTATTCCTCCCACTCATTCTCTCTCCTATACTTTTGTACGCCCAACTCCAATCGACTTACTATTCCATACCCCACCTTCTCTCTCCTACCTCACTTTTCATACTCATAACAGTTACATCACTTCCACCAGTTTTTAATCTCCGTGCAAATGAGAGGGTGGACATATACTGTGGGACGGAGGGAGTAATTGTTTTTATCTATTCACTTTTTCAACCTTATCTTTAAGTGACCCTTGGTTGATGTTGTGGCATTATTTATAATTTACTCCAGCGCAATTGAAGGGGTACACTTTGATTATTGCACAAATTAAGAGAATAATTGAACAACTACTAACATGATAGTTCTTATTCACATACTCATAGGCATATAAAGTAATTAGGCTAAAGAGAAAGCTTTGGGTAAAGTAAACATAGCTCTTCAACGGACAGAGAGCATAGTTCAAAATTGGTACGAGAATAAAAGATCATTGAGGAGCAATCTCTGAATTTCTAGTACATGGGTGAATTCACAAAGCTATTGTTAGGACAATAAATGCTTGCTGTATCCATAACTGGTTCATACGACTCGTGCTATACTGTTATCCTTTTCGGGTCGATATTATTTGCACAAATGAGCAGAATTTAGTTGGGTTTGTACCTTTATTGTTCTCATTGACGCCCTCCTAGAATTCTGCAATAGTATCTTATCCTTCCATTTAATGTTTTTCAATTCAGATATGTTCTTTGCTACATCAAAGGTACAAAGACTTCTTGCCCAGTTTGGTTCAAGGCCTCACAAAAACCTTCTTTCCTGGAAAATCTGCCGAGGACTTGGATGCCGACAGGAACTTGAAGGCCATGAAGAAACGAAGCTCTTTAAAACTCATGCTGGAACTATTTTTTGATGGAGTTATAGACGACAGCAGTGTTTTTGTTGGTATCATTAAGGATCTTACTAGCGTAGAGCACCTGAAGGACAGAGATACAGCTCATACCAATTTATCCCTTCTTGCTAGTTTTGCTCGTCAAGGAAGGTGCTTCCTAGGACTTTCCCAATCTGGAGAAGAAGTTAGTGAAGAGGTGCAGTCTCGTCTCCTTTATTCTTTAGCTCTTCTATGCTCTTTGTAAAACTTGCAGAAATAGAATCGTTTATTCCTTATTGTTGCTGATATGCTTTTCCAAATTATTTGTCATTGTGTGGCTTGGGTAGAATCATCTATTTCAGTACTCATTTGTCATAAATTTGCAAAATGTAATTCCTGCTTCCATATTTCAGCTAGGTTCTATGAAATTATTTGTTGATAATTATAATGAATAACAATTTTCTTACTGTTTGGTTTAAGTTGATTTTTAAAATTGTTTTTCAAGTAAACTCCTCTCGCCATCTAGTTTTGGTGTCATTTTCATGGCTGTTTTACTTCACAGATGATATTTTAAGTATCTTATTCACATGTGGTTGATCTGTTGTGCCAGTTTTTTAAGGGCCTTAATATCACAGCCGATCAGAAGAAATTCTTTAAAAAGGCATTTTACACATATTATGAAGCGGGAGCGGAAATGCTTAGGTCGGAACATAGTGTAAGTCTTCCGGCACCATTATAAAGTTGAGTTTTTTGTATCGTTGATTATATCTATGCAAGTCCCGTGATCCATTTGCACAGCATTATCTTTCTAACTGGGTGTTTTTCTTTGTTTCTTTTTCTCTTCACCCTCAAAACTGAAGTCACTGCGCCAAATGGAGCTTGAAAATGCAAAGATACTAAATGCTAAAGGCGAGCTCAGTGAGGAAAATGCTTCTTTGTATGAAAAGCTCCGAAAGTCTTTTGACCACTTGTATCGAGGCGTCTCGGCGTAAGTGTCAATTTGTAGACATGTTGAGTAAGATTGTGTTTTGGTGGTCTGAGAAGATGAATGACAAACACCGACAATATATTGTTCACAGATTTCCTGTTACCCTATACTCCCTCCACTCCGTTTCAAATTACAAAAATTTCCATTTTGGGCGTCCCATTAGAAAGTTCAGTGTTCAAAATTAGAAAGTTTATATTATTTCTTTGTTCAATCTACCCCGCTTTGCATACCTAAAACACTTAACTATGGCTCAGTTGCAATTTCTACCACACTTGCAATACTTTTCAATATAATAATAAAGTTTTTTCCTTAATTCATGTGTCAAGTCAAAATTTTGTAATTTGAAAGGGCCGGAAGGAGTATGGGTTATTATATAGATGTATCTATAGGAGTGTGTCCTGCTTTTGATGCTACGTATATGCATATTGTGCTTCTGATCTCTCTAGGCTTCAGGAGTTACCTTTTGTTTGGTCTCATTTACTTCTTAAGTCACACAAATGGTTTTTGGTTTTCACTTGTGACATTCTGTGTATGTATCCCTATTAGACCGTGGTTTAGACCTTTGAAAGTCTAAAGTGCAAAAAGGTAAAGAATACATAATAATTTGACACAAGAAGGTGTAGCATCAGTAATTTAAGTTGGGCAGTTCCGCACGACTCAAAGAAAGCATTATTTCTGCATTATACGTGTAATGCCTGATTTCTTTCATCAGGATGAATTACATGCATTTATTTGACTTGGTTGTAGTCCTAAAAGCCGTAACTTTATTTCTTGTATGGTAAACAATCTGCTTAGGACTGACCATATAGAGAGAATTGCTAAAACTATTAATTAAATTTACTTACCTGTCTCCTCAAAGGATATGATCAATGCTCGCTATCTTCCATCGGTATTTGCTTACTCTTTCTAGTTTTTCCCTTTTCTTGCCGAACCTTGTTCTGTCGGAGATGGGGAGAGACGCCTTTTTTGATCTTATTATCTATTATATTATTCTCAATGCTCTATCTTTCCGATTGCTGATTCTGCTGAGATTTTGCTGCCATAGATTGGCGGAAGCCCTAGATATGCAACCGCCGGTGATGCCAGAGGATGGTCATACTACAAGGCTCACATCAGGGGACGACGTTTTATCACCTGGTACTGGGAAAGAGACTCCTGCTCATGAAGCATTGTGGGATGATGAAGATACACGGAGTTTTTATGAATGTCTACCCGATCTCAGGTGTGCCTTGGTTAGAATTTGCACGTCAAAAGAGGGTCAAAAGAATAATTATGTTTGTAGTATGAATCGTATTTGTGATGATTACATTGTTTCTTGGTTTTGCCAGGGCCTTTGTTCCTGCAGTGTTATTGGGGGAAGCTGAGCCCAAAGTCAGTGACCATTCTCCAAAGGCACAAGAAAAATCCTCGGTAAGGACTTAAAATCATTCTTTTTCGATGTTATCTCATTCATTTGGCTTGCTTATAAACGAGATTTTTACTAGAAAGTCAACCAGCATGTAACAAGAATGATATTATAACAACTAGATCGCATAGCCTTGACCTAGAGAAGAAGTAAGAAATTACAGTAACAAGAATACCTTTTTAGAGACGCATGTAAAACTAGTAAGAAATTACACTAACAAGAATAACTTTTAGAGACAGATGTAAAACTAGTATGTGATCCTGGTGAATGTAAAGGTTCTGATTGTTGAAGATTCTGACATTATGTTATTTCCTAATAACGAACACTACAGATCTGAAAACAGTTGTCCAGCTTACACGTATAGTCCCATTATAGCCAAGGGCTGATTCTGTGCTCACTAGAAACACAAACTTTCCCACAATTTCATGCAAACTGAAGAGAGTGGAGGAATCTGTGTTGCCATGAAGACAGATACTTCAGAGTTTTTTAAGACTTCCTCCAGTCCAGTGTGTGCTGTTAATTTATTGAGTTTGCCCATGTAAGGAACATGCACAGGTTCAAATCTGGAAAGGTAAACTAAAGGGCCGCCCTACTCGCGGGCTTAACTTTATTGGCAGACGATTTTTAGAGCGAGCCAGAGGCACCCAAAAGGACAAATAAGAGTTTGATGCCTATTTCAATAGTTCAATGTTCAAATAAGAGTTTGAGTTTCACTTATCAAAAAAAATAAGAGTTTTGAGTTTCTTTTTTGCCTTTATCTGCTATACACTGTAATGGTATGCAAACAAGTTATAGCACTTACTAAAATTGGTTTTATTTGTTCCTTTCTGAAATAAAGTGAATAAAGTTTTCTATCACATGAGGTTTACAGTTACGATCTCTTCATCATATGGATACTCAAAACCATTTGAAAGCACATCAATTTGCCTGAAAATATATGTACAAATCTTTTTATGCTTAGTTTGTATCATGAGGTCTTGGGTTTGAACAAAGGAAGAGCTTGTGAGGGTTGAGACCAGGAGCGGAGCCACGCCCTGAGTTAAGGGGCCAATTGCTCCCGTTACTTTTTAAAGTGTACCAAATTAGTACTAGTAAACTCCATTTTTTTTACCACTACAAATTGTATTTCGCGCCCCCTTTTGACCAAGAAAAAAAATAACACAGCGCTGTTCAGGACATGTTTTGCTAGAGCTGTTAATATGGTAGAACCAGTATGAGGCTGCACATGTGATATGATCAATGAGCTTTTTTCTATTACATAGATAGTAATTGTAGAGTCCAATTAAGGAAGAGATTTTGGCTAACCTAGTGATTCATCCTTATTGATCTTGATTAAATTTTTAGTATATTTTTTTTTTTTTCTCTTTTATGTGTATGCTAACCGTAAGATCAAGCACACCATTGAGGGCCCTTCTCTTGGCAGTTGGAACTAGCACTAGTACAGGAGCAGACCAGTCATTTAGTAGACTTAAATGAGAAAGGTAAACATGAGAAATATCTTAGTAGAAGTAAAAAAGGGTGATACACATGATTTTAATTCCAGTAAGTTGATGTTACGAACTGGTAGTCTCATTCTTCCCCTGCATAGAAGGCCTTTATGTTGAAGCATCCAACTATTCTCATTTGAACAAACAAACTTTCTTTCTCTATTTTCCAGAAAATCCTTTGTACATTTGAACACTTATTCACATCCATGACTAGCGAAATTCAGTGAAGACTTGATCTATAAAACATGAACACATTTGTTATATGTTTAGTACTTCTAGAACCATCCCAGATTAAGGGATTTTCTTCAATCTGTTTGAATTGTTTTTTATCTAGTGGAAAAAAACATCTGATAAAGCTGTGGTCTTAAGTAAAGTTCAACAATGGTTGAAAAAATTATCTTTATATTGACTGTAGTTCGTAACAATAGTTACTGTGAACATAGCTCCCCTCGTCCCACGCCTGGAACAAGAGTCCCGGATCGCAGTTCGTTTACGCCCTGGGCGCTAGAGAACACACCCAGATCTCTCAACCACCGACCAGAAAATAAGAAGTTTTTGTAGAAACTAATCTTTGAGGAGTCGTCACCTAGTTACCGCCTCACTGTCCTATGCTATCAACGTGAATGAATGGCTCTCGAGTAGCCTGATTCGGCCTCAGAAACTGGCATGTGCTTGTGTGTGGGCGAGAGACTCACCATTTTTACGTCTGAGTTGGGGAGCTATGTGTGTTTGTGTGTGTGAGCGAGAAACTCACCATTTGGGGAGCTATGTGACGAGAATGGAAAATGCTAGCAGAAACCCTAACTATAGAAACCCTAAGTTTTATTCTTATATTGACATCTACTGTAAAGAATGAATTTGGGCCATGAATTTTGGCCCACTAGTACATAAGTAGATCATGAGGCTTATCATTATGGACCTCAGTGCTCTTGTCACGTGGACTGAATGTCTATCCTACTGGGCCTTGGGAATTGATTTTGTGGGATACACAAACCTGGATTCTCGAGCAAAGCTGATTAATGGGTTAAGCACATTATTAATATGTATATACATGTGTATATAAATATATATGTATGTGTGTGTGTGTATAAAATTTAGTGGCGGCAAATTACTTTTTAAAGTGTACTGCGTTCCCAACAGCGTACCAAAAATTTATCAAGTAATGTTCTGCGTTTCTGTTCCCGTCCGGCTTCCTGAACCGTCCCCCGTTTCTGGTAACTATGTTCGTAACTGTGACAGCTCATGCTAAATCTTTTAAGTTTATTGATTGATATTGTCTTCTCTTATACAGGATTCAACACTCGAACCAGATCAAGGTCAGATGGCTATACATGATACTGCAGAGATCTCTGCAGATATTGGAACTTCAGAGGGAGGAAGAAAGGAGAAGGGAAAGGATGAAGAGGAAAATAATAAACAAAGGGCAAAAGATCCTGATAAAGATAAAGCGAAAGAAAAGGATACTGAGAAAAAAGGTGAAGCTGAGAAGGAGAAACTTAGAGGTCCCGAAGGGACTAATTTGGATAGCCTATTGCAGAGACTCCCGGGCTGTGTGAGCCGTGACCTAATTGACCAGTTGACTGTAATCACCTTATTCTTGTCTTAGATTCTATGCTTTCCGTTCCGTTCAGTATATTTTGTTATGTGAAATTGTTATATGATTTTCTTTGTCATTTTCAGGTCGAATTTTGTTATTTAAATTCAAAGTCAACTCGTAAAAAGCTAGTCAGGGCTTTGTTCAATGTCCCAAGGACATCCTTAGAGCTGCTGCCATACTATTCACGCATGGTTGCCACTTTGTCGACTTGTATGAAGGATGTATCGTCCATGCTATTACAGTTACTGGAGGAAGAGTTCAACTTTCTAATAAACAAGAAGGTATTTTCGACTTCAAGATGGTTTTGCTTCTAATTTAATCACATCATCTTATGTTTATTAATTAGAATGATGTTTCTGTGAATATGGCACAGGATCAAATGAATATTGAAACAAAGATCAGGAACATTCGATTTATTGGAGAGCTTTGCAAATTCAAAATGGCTCCTGCTGGCCTCATTTTTAGTTGTCTAAAGGTATGACCAGGAGAAGCAAGGTTATTTGCCTAATTGGCTTATAAAGCTTGAACTCTAATAGCTAGTTACGATGTTTATTATAGCTGGCCTCGCTTTTCTCTTCCTCAATCTTATGATTAAAAATTTGACTTTAACCTCCCCTGCTAACGGAGACAGTTTACCTGTCAGAAATCTCATTTTTAGTGTCTAAAGTGTTCTTCCTTCGTCGTTACTGGCTAAACATACACTTTATCTGGCAAAGTATGTACAAATGTCGTGGGGTATGCAATGTTCTCAGCTTCATGGCTATAATGACCATCAGTAATTTTCTTAACCTAGTTTTCTGATGATCTAGAGTTGAACTTGAATTGGCCAACAAGTTCACCATGTTCACTCAATTAGAAAATAGAAGTTTCTAAATTGAGTAATTTGAGCTAGGTTTGCTCTCTTTATTGGCTGAGGTCTTCTTTTTCCTGCCTAACAGGCATGTTTAGATGACTTCACGCATCACAACATAGATGTGGCTTGCAATCTTCTCGAAACATGTGGCCGATTCCTGTATCGGTCCCCAGAGACCAACGTACGTATGGCAAACATGTTAGAGATCTTGATGCGTTTGAAAAATGTCAAAAATTTGGATCCTCGTCACAGCACACTTGTTGAGAATGCTTATTACCTGTGCAAGCCGCCTGAGAAGTCAGCAAGGGTCTCTAAAGTTCGCCCCCCCCTGCATCAGGTATCATCTCTATTGATGTTCTGTGATTTCTCGAATATTGTTTGATAAGGAAGGTAACTTGACTTTTTCCATGATATGGATATTGCAGTATATTAGGAAACTACTTTTTTCCGACCTTGACAAGTCTTCGATCGAGCATGTACTGAGGCAGCTGCGTAAACTACCATGGAGTGAATGCGAAGCATATCTTCTAAAATGCTTTATGAAAGTTCACAAGGGAAAGTATGGCCAGATCCACTTGATTGCTTCACTTACTGCTGGTCTGAGTCGCTATCATGATGACTTCGCAGTTAGTGTTGTCGATGAGGTTTGTTCATTTTTACAATTCGTTGTCTTTCTTATTATTTATTTCTATCTAAGAAACATGACCTCTAACGTAGAATAATGAACAGAGTTTTGTTTGCTGGCACGTTTCTATAATGCTCTTGCCTGTTAACTTAATTACCTTTAGAGTGCCAAACAAATCGATCTTGGGCTCCTGGAGCTCAAGGTTGACATATTTGCACTCAATCTCGTGCCTGGCTCAAGCTTAGGTTAGTAGATTCTGGGTCAAACTCAAGCTGTCTTAGTTCAGTATACAGTTGTAGTTTCATGCCACTCTCACTGTCCCCGAAAAGCACAATTGTTTTGGTTGTCATGCATATAAATATGAAATGTTGCCAACAATGTTCTTTTAACAATCCCTCAATAAGCCCCGTTAATCATACTTCAATTTTGATGTTGTTTGGATCGGAAATGATGGTCTTTGAAGCTGTTGTCTAGGGATTAACTTTTGAGGGGGAAACATAAATGTAGACAAGTGCGTTTAAAAGTTGATAGTTTTTTGTCAGCTATGGTTAGTCAAAGCGGCACACCAAGGCATTAAAACACACACATGTGTGTGTTGGGGGGGGGGGGGGGGGGAGCTAACTTGCATACTTGTGCCCACATTTTGTTGCATAAATTTTACCCTATTTGCTATCTGTTAGAAGGGTAGTTTATCATCTTGAGTATTATAAATGAATTCAATCTCCTTTGTTTACATGTAAGATCTCCTGTTCGAGTGGGCCTCGTTTACAAAAATCATCATTTTGTGGAAGTAGAATTGACTAATGGGCCGGGAGAAGTCTTTCATCCCAATTGAGCCTGAAAGACAAGCTGGCAATTGAGCCCCAAAGTACAATATAAACGACAATTTACCGACAGTTCTTTTATTATTAATCTTGATTCATCCACGTATATCAGGTTGACCATTTGTAAGGTTAATTATGTATGAAAGATCTGTACTCCTGGACTATCTATACATAATTATAAGTAATGGGATTGAAACACTATAGACAGAAGATTATATAATCAAGTTATGTATTTTACACATTATATACTCCCTCCGTCCCACCTCACTTGAGACTTATTTCTATTTTGGTCCGTCTCACTTCACTTGAGACTCCCCAAAATGGTAATTTTTTTATAATTTTATATTCAATCTACCCCACCCACTCATTCTCTCTCTTCATTTTCCACCACACAATTCATTCAACCAACCTACTATTAACCCCACTCATTCTCTCTTCATTTTCTACCACATATTTTCCTTATTTTATTCTTTTTCCTTAGTTATTGTGCCCACCTCTTAGGTCTCAAGTGAGGTGGGACGGAGGGAGTATATTGTAATATGTCCCTCCTACTTTGCATACTGTAGCTCTGACATGATAAAACAAACTCATCTAATACTTGTTCTAGATAGAGCATAACAGTCTACATCATTTTTCATAAGGTAAATTTACAGTCATTATGTAGCTCTGACTTGATAAAACAAACACTATCAGGGGAAAGGGACCTTATATTTCTTGACAATGTATGAGTCATTATGTTGCTGTTTGCATTTGTAAGCTTTCATAGGTCTCTTCTATTGCAAACAATTAGAATAAAAAAAGAGTCATTCACTGGCTCCTGTAACATTTTTCGTTCCAGGTTTTGGAGGAAATCAGGCTAGGATTGGAGCTAAATGAATATGGAATGCAACAACGGCGGATTGCTCATATGCGGTTCTTAGGAGAGCTGTACAACTATGAACAACTGGATTCTTCTGTCATTTTTGATACGCTGTATTTGATTCTCCTTTTTGGCCAAGGGACCGCAGAGGTCAGTCAAATCTGCATTATGATATACACATGTGATAGTAAAGTCTTTATCGGATAGCGAACTCAGGATACGTCGTCCCTGAGCTATTGAAATGGCTTAAATTTCGTGCTTCACAGAAAGTGTGTTTTCTCACTACGCAAGCGGCAAGCCGCAAACTTGCCATGATACTTCCTCATTCGCTTTGATCTTATTTTGTAGTCCGTCCGTCTCTAATTGGGTGTCCAATCTGCACTTTTAAGTAAGTTAAATTTTAAGCATTTTTATTTTTTAGTGATGTACTTACATAAACACCCTTAGTGACTTCACTAAATGACATCATGAGTAAAAATGTAAATTACAACATGACAATTAACAAGGAAGAGTTGAGCGACTTCGCCAAAAAATAGACACATTCTGGGACTTATTTATGTTGCAAAACTAGGCATTAATTTGGGGGCGGAGGGAGTAATTGATTTATGCTAGAAAAAGTAGACATATGTATCTTTGATCAAGTTCTTGAGATTTTTTTGACTTCACTGCTATTTTAAGCCAGTTCTCTCATCAGGTTCAGGCCTCCATTAATGTCAGGTCATAAGCTTACTGCCTTGGAGTTTTTATTAAGCAGTTTTAAGCTGAAATGACTTTTTAGGACTGGCATTGGTAGTAATTGAGTGGTTGATGTTGTGGGGCACCTACTTCTACAATCTACATCCGTGTTAGTTGTGCGATTGGGTCACGTCTTACACTTACATATACTCTACCAGCCGTTTTTATGTTGAGTTTGTAAACATTAAAGTGGACAATCGAATAAAAAAGTTTTATTGGATTCTCATTGGACACTATATATGTAGTAATACTATCTGATTGCCTAATGGAACTTGTTTGATGGATTTTGAACTTCTGATGTTATACTTCTTTCTGTTTTTCTTGCTACAGCAAGATGTGCTGGATCCGCCAGAGGATTGTTTCCGTATCCGGATGATTATTATACTGCTTGAAACTTGTGGGCATTATTTTGGCCGTGGTTCGTCAAAGAGGAAACTGGATCGATTTTTAGTTCATTTCCAAAGATACATACTGAGCAAAGGTGCACTACCCCTTGATATTGAATTTGACCTACAGGTTAGTTTTTTCAAATCCACACCTTTATTATTCTCATTTTGGATCTTCAAAAGAATGTGCAACTGATGTTTGCTTACCATGAATTGTCAGCCTAGTAATTAATAGGGAAAATCACTGAAATATGCAACGTACCGGGTGTTAAAAGTCAATTAATGCAACGTAGTGCTTACTTTTGAAAATAGACAACGTACTTGCTTATTGTGTATCAAATAATGCAACGTAATAACTTTTTAGCCTCTACTACGTTGCATTAATTGATACAACTTACTTCAAGTACGTTTGTCAAATTGTTCGAACTTTACATTATTTTGCATTATTTGATACAACTACTTCAAGTACGTTTCACAATGTAAGAAATCGCTACTACGTTGCATTAATTGATATAAATCGGACACTACGTTGCATAAATTGGTCGTTTGCCCGTAATTAATATTGAAGATTAACGGTAGATTTTGGATTTGTTTGGCATGGAAATATTACTACTCCCGCTGTCCCCTAGTACATGTCATACTTTCCTTTTTGGTCCGTCCCAAAATAAATGTATTTTTGAATTAGGAAATAGTCTTAGTATAATTATCATTTTACATGCAATGTACAAACAAGTAAAGCACATACGGCATTTGTAAGGGGACGGAGGGAGTTATAAAGATTAGTAATTACAAAATGGAGCGTGTTGTAACTTTGGGTTAATATTTGTAACTGAAATCTGACTGCTTATGCTCTTTACAAAACCAATGAGCAGTGGGCATTGTGGTCATGTCAACAAGATTTATGTTATTATGAACATGGAAACGTGTTCTGATGGTTATGAAGGATATTTTCGACGACTCTCTAGTGAAGAGGGCTTTAAGTAGAAAAAAAAACATATAATTGGGAGAATGGCTGAGTTTTGTTTGAGTTATAAATGTGGAAGCATGAGGGTTAAGGTGCTAATATCTGTCATGCACATTTGAGATTGTGAATTGTGAACATGGAAACATGTTTTGATGGTTTGCACTTTAATGCCCTATTTAAAAAATTAAATAAAGTTTGGTAACTGGTATAGCAGAAGTAGAAAGTTGACATCTCGTTTTCGTGAATGATTTAGTTTTTTTTTTTTTTTCCAAAATTATTTTTTATGACATTAGTATATGGTCTTCTAGCGTTTAAATTTGCCGTAGAAATTAGTTCTGTGTCGGGGTTTTTCTCCTCCAGAGCTGCAATTGAGTTCTTCGAAGGGGGGCCTTGGCACAACGGTTTGAGTTGCTGCATTGTGACTTGGGGTCACATGTTCTAGCCGTGGAAGCAACATCTTGCATTTGTATGCAAGGGAAGGATGTCTACATTAAGCCCATGTGGGCCCGGCCCTTCTCTAGACCCCACACATAGTGCGAGCTCTTGTACGACGAGGTTGCCCTTTTATTTGACTGCAATTGAGTTCTCCAGAAACCATAAGGCGACAAACTTTTGATTATGAGGTTTGAAATTATTATTATTTTTGAGCTACTAACCGAACGCTAACTCATGCTCAGGAACTTTGATTTGAGTACTTCTTTTTGAGCTACTAACCAAACGCTAACTCATGCTCAGGAACTTCAATGTGAGTACTTTCGATTAAGATTAAGCTCATTATGTATTCTTCAATTGACTTCAAAGTGGTATGGTGGTGCATGTTGTCTTCTGCTGAATCGCTCTAACATAGACAAACTATGAATATTAAGTAAAGAACAGTAACAAAGTTGGGGAAAATTGGAACTGTAGTGATCTCATTGAACTTGGTTTCGCTGTGCTAAACTACCCCAATAGATTAGCATTGGTTATTAAGCCAATTGTATTTTGTCTGTTGCTGTATTCTACTCGTATGTGAGGCCAGAAATGATTCCTGGTAAAGTTTCTGTTATCCGTGTTTGAACTTTTCCATGCGTCTCTTCAACTCCCGAGTTTACTTGAGCTGAAATAGTTTATGTATAGTTGCTTCCACATATGATTCATTTGCTCGGTTATATATTTTCGGACATCACATTGTTCATGAATATTGAAGTTTGATGATCTTTAATAATCATTTGCAGGACATGTTCGCTGATTTACGACCGAACATGACAAGATATTCATCCATTGAAGAAGTTAATGCAGCTCTTGTTGAACTCGAGGAACATGAACGCACTGTTTCTACTGATAAGGCCAATAATGAGAAGTGCTCAGGGAAAGAAAAACCTCTAAACAGGAATGCTTCTGGAAGCAATTCCATGAATGGAAGTCAGGCTAATGGTCTAGAGGAATATGGTGCAGTTCGTGAAGAAGTTGTTGCGGACTCCGACAGTTACTCAGAGAGCAGCACCATGGACCCGGATGGACATGATGATGATGATGAGGTGGATGAAGAAAATCATAATGATGCGTGTGAAAGTGAGGATGATTATGATGATGTGGATGGGCATGCTTCTGACGAGGATGACGAAGTCCATGTTCGCCAGAAGGTAATGGCAGTGGACCCTCAGGAAGAAGCTGACTTTGATCGGGAGTTTAGGGCTCTGATGCAGGTAAAGTAGTCTGACCTGGTCTTATATTGAACCCTCCGTCACGCATACAATAAAAGTGTAGATATATGTGATAGTTTACAGATGTGTCAGCAATGCAGGTATAATCACTATTTGCCATTTTCTAGTAAAATCTTATGGGCAACCACCAGGGTATAACATAATAGGTGCCTAGTTGAACTCAGATATGGTCAATGAAACAAACAACAATCATAATAGAAATACAAAGTTACTCCATAATCTGAATCTTAGTTTTTGGGCATCTTTAAAATATGATAAATTAGATAGGTTGTTGCTACTTTTAGTTATGATAGCAGCCAGAATTTCTCTTTAGTTCCTCATAGAATCAAGTAATAATTTACGAGCCAGGCTGTATATGGAAATGCGATGCTTTAATTTCATCTCTGAAATGCCATGGTTAAATTCTGAAACAGATTCCGAGTTCTATATACTCCCTCTCATTTCAAATCAGACCAATTTGCATTTTGGTCGTCCCATTTCAAATTAGACAAGACTAAAATGAAAAGTCTTCTATATTTTTTAATTACAGGGACCACTTTTCACACTCGCAACAACTGACCCCACTACCAACCCCTAAACCTCTTTTCATACAACGCTTTCTCCTTAATCCCAGTTTCATTCCATTTTTGTTTAAATTTGAAATGAGACGGAGGAATATATTTTGAGGGTAAATTACAAAATTAGGCCTATAAATTTTTATTTTTTGTGCCTAAATGAACAAACTCAATTAAGTCTTCCCTTTCCAATCACGTGCAACTTGATTGAGGGCTATCCGGTAATATGAGTCTTTGCCATTTTAGAGCCTAAATTGACCAAATCCTGATGTTGGACTCTAATTTTGTTAGGGTCCACCCATTTTGGATCCTAATTTGGGAATACCTTGAGTTTAGAGTCTTTGGATCCTAATTTAGTGTTTTTCTTATTTTACATCTTCAATTGATCTTGGGTTACCATAAGTAATAAAGTGCTCTATGTTAATCCATTGGAGATTTGATTACAACCCCGGTCCCTAAATAAATTTCACACTTTGATTTCCTCGGTCAATTTGATTGAACTCTCTAACCTAATTTTTGTGAAATTTAATCTTCATAAAATTTTGAGCATTTGTATTGATACAGGATTAAGAATATACTATAACAACAATTTTTACAATTTCGTGAAGATCTTTTTTTTTTTTTTTAGAATTTTGGTCAAACCAAGTCGACGAAAACAGTCAAAGTATGAAATTTATTTTAGAACGGAGGGAGTATATCATTATTATTGATTTATAGGTGCAACATTGCTTGTATATTCGACCATTAGCAAATTTAAAGTTTTAGTTTTTTTTTTTTTTAGTTAAAATCTAGTTGTTTGTTTTCGGATAACATCAGATGTAACTAATTTATAATCCCTAAACTCTAAATTAAATCTCAAACCTCAAATGAATGTGCAAGTCATAAACCCTAAATTATAATTTATATCCTAAACTTTAAATTTAATCATAAACCCTAAATTAATTTTGAAGTCATGTCTTAGGTTAGTTTGAACTTCCTAAACCCAAAAAATAATTCTTGAAACTTAATTATGTGTAAATTAGAAATCCTAAAATAAATCGCGAACTCTAATTAATGTTAATCCATAAAACTATATTATATCCTAAACCTTAGTATAAATTGTAAACCATATATTAATTTGTATATCCCAAACCTTAGATTAAATCGTAGATCATCATTTTATTTCTAAATCATAAACCTGAAATTGAAAGAAAATCCTAAACATGAAATTAATTTATTTTTAAAAAATTATAAAAATGGTCTTAACCCATGAGGTTTTGTTGGGTTTGAAATGGAAGAATCTCATCAATTTTTGTTATGTCGGCATGATATTATCGGATTGCTCTCATTTGAGCTGCACACGATTGACATGTGACATCTAGCTAAGTTTTTAACAGATTCCCTAAAAAGGCCATTCTGACGAATATTGGCAATTACAGGGCCCTAAATTGAAAAAATTGAACATATGGCCTCAACTTTGGAACGATTGGTGGACTTTAAGCCATACTTCCTCCGTCCCTGGGAGATAGTCTTACTATTTTAGTTGTTAATTTGAATGAAGTTTGACCAATAATGTACGTTAAAATTAATTATTCTAGTGAAAGTAAAATAATTATAGTAATGTTTTTAATGGTGTATCAATAACAAGTTTTAGAATTTCATTAGGATAATTAGTTTTTTCCTAAATCTATGGTCAAACTTCAATCAAACCAACCGCAGACAGTGACACTATCTTTTCATGACAGGGAGTATTTTGTATTTCACCCATATTTTGAAGGTTTTTTTTTTTTTTTTTTCTCGACTCAACTTAGCCTTTATCCCAATCACTTAACGTTTTATATAGGGACCTCTATTTATTTATGATAGTAGTGACGGAGTAGGATAATTTATTGATGCAGGAGAGCTTGGAGTCGAGAAAGCTGGAATTGCGGGCCCGTCCAACACTGAACATGGCAATACCAATGAGTGCACTGGAGGGACATCACCACCATGGAAGGCTTGCTGAAGGAGAAACTGGTGATGACAGTTTAAATGAAGAGACGGAGGAAAGTAAGGATGTTCAGGTAAAGGTTCTAGTAAAACGGGGAAGCAAGCAACAAACAAGACAGATGTACATTCCCCGGGACTGCTCTCTGGTGCAGAGCACAAAACAAAAGGAAGCAGAGGAGTTGGAAGAGAAACAAGACATAAAGAGATTGGTGTTGGAGTATAATGATAGAGAAGAGGAGGATCAACTTAACGGGTTAGGAATTCAACCGATTAGCTGGATCCAAAGTGGTGGGGGGAGAGGGTCCCACCGAGGTCAAATATGGGAAGTGCATGGTGGAAGGGGTCCGTCCCGGCATAGGTATCCACATCACACAGGCGGGGGATACTATTATACACGAAAAAAGTGAGTGTTGTATTTTGCTTCCCCAACTCGGTTATCTGTTGAATAGAAAGATAACGAAAATGGATGTGGTTTGGGTTAAACATGCGTGTACAGCGAGAAGGATGGGTGGGTCCCAGTTTGGAACTGCGATGATTGTAAAAGTAATTCTAGAGTATGTTTTTTGGTGCCTTAGTGTGTCTTAAATGAGATGGATGTTACTACTTTGTTAATTGTAGTCAAATGTCTGTCCAATAGCCTAGTTTTTATTAACCTTGTTAATACAAGTATTTACCCTAGGCCTCACTATCCTTCACAATAACCACATCCTGCAAACTAGAAGCCGTTTACTTTTGGACCATTCTTTTGAGATGATAATAATACTTTTGATTCAGATAATACATGAACCCAAGACAAGTTCATTTCTTTTGGGTTATTGCATATTCGGATGTGAGAAAATGGATTTTTGTTTCGGGAACAAGAGTGGCCACAAGAAAGTCAAGTTACCTGGAAATTATCAAGTCGGACGAAAATTATGTGTTTTAGTGTTCAAAAGGGTAAAAGGACGTGTCCGTCCCAACATAAGTGAGACTTCTTTCCCTTTTGGTTGGTGGGACGTCCCACTAAAAGTGAGACTGCCAAAATGGAAATGTTTCAACCCTGCTCATTCTCTCTCTCTTCATTTTCAACCACTCAATTTATTCAACTAACACTGCTATTTATATCACTTATTCTCTCTTTTCATTTTCCACGACTCAATTTATCCAACTAACACTACTATTTACTATACTCATTTTCTCTCTTCATTTTTTACTAAACATTTGTTAGTTTTTTTTTTTAATTAGTGTGCAAACTTTTCTAGTCCTACGGGGACGGAGGGAATACTCAGCAATTTTATGGGTGTGTATAAACACCCTTGAAACATAATGACCCCTGTGGGAAAGATGAAAAGATTAACCGCTCCCAACCCAAGTCCCAAGCCTTTACCATATGTTCCTTGTCCATTTCAGAAGTCTGTTGATTAATGATAATGCTAGGTCTTCGCAGATGCAGCCATGGTGATGGAGTAAACAATCAATTCTCATTCTCTCTATGTCTCCTCTTGAGATCTCGATTTCACGGCTCCTCCACCGGAAGCGGGATCGGTACCGGTCAAACCCATTCCGTAGTAGATTTTCTTATCGACTCACTTGGATTCTCCAAATCAGAAGCCATTGCCGCTTCAAGAAAGGTACACTCCATTGACAACCCAATTCTCATTCTCAATCTCTTCAAACAATTCGGTTTTGACCAAACCCATGTTAAAACATTTGTTTCTTCTGCACCTTCACTTTTGAACAGTAATTACCAAACCCTAGAACCCAAATTGAGGCTTCTTCACGACATTGGATTAACCGGATCGGATCTAGCCAAGTTTATCTGTAAAGATCCTGGCGTTTTAAGTAGAGGTTTTGATTCTCATATTGTGCCTACACTTTGTTATCTTAGACGATTACTGGGTAGTGATGTGAATGTGGTTGAAGCTATTAAGAAATCAGAACGGTTTCTTTCACCGTCTACCCTCAAACACATGCCAGATAATATATTGTTGTTGCAGAGTTGTGGGATTTCTGATGAGAAAATTGTCAAGTTCATTATCCAGAAACCGAGGATAATGATGCAAAAAGCCGGTCGGCTTGAAGAAAAATTGCGTACAGTTGAAGAACAACTCGGGATCCCTCGCGATTCCAAGATGTTTTGTTATGGTCTTCATTTAGTTGCTTCACTTAATGAGCTGACAAGAGAGAAGAGGTTTTGTTTGTTTAGGAACTTTGGTTGGTCTGATATGGATATACTGGGCTTGATTAAGGTTTCACCGCTATGTTTTACTCTGTCAGAAGCCAAATTGGAAAGAGGGTTGGAATTTTTTATGAAGGAACTTGGGTATACGGCTAACTATTTGGCTACACGCCCCTATCTTTTATCCGTTAGTTTGGAGAAAAGGGTGATTCCCAGGAACAAAGTTCTAAAAATATTGAAAGAGAAAAAGTTGGTGAAGAGTAAGTTGAACCTCTCTACTGTCGTGGCTATTCCCGAGTTGAAGTTTGTAAATGATTATGTGACAAGATACAAGGATGAAATACCTCATCTTTATAAAATTTACTCCACTAGCAAGGAACAGCAGAAGAAGATGGCCAATTGACAGTGATCTCGCATGCCGGGAACGAGCTTGCTTTAGTGTTTTGAATCTTACAATAGTTTGTTGATTTTTTTCCCGAGAGAATAAGGTTTCAGCATAAGCCATCTTCTGAATAGATAAGCCAGTAGGACGGGACAACTGTAGAAGGCCACGCATTCTCCTCAAAATCAGGTGGCTACTGCACAACTGCAGGTGACAATCTATAACTTTTGCTTTATCATGGAGTCATTTTTGTTATTCGGTGGGACTGAGCCCTCTGAGCTATTGCTCATTTACATAGTTTTTTCTTGATCATGTTTTTGAACTAAGCAGTTATCTGGTAGTTCACTAAATGCGACTACTTGGTGTAATTCCAAACTCTTCTATGATGAAATTCTTGCTGTGACATACTGACAATCATAGTAAGAGAGGTCAAACTAGGAATATTGACCATTTGTGGTTTTGCGTAAAGTTGAATGCTTTATACTTCCCTTGATATCAATATTTTCCTTTTCTGAGATTTAATTTGTACTCTGCTGTTTTCCCTTCCAGTCTGTTGTTTTTGGTGGTTTTGTATTTGTGGAAATGTAAGTTGAGTTCTATGTATTACTACCTCTGTCCCTAAATGAGTGTCCAAATTTCATTTTAAGGGACATCTGAAAATGTCAACTTTTTGTACACTTTGGTGGCAAAGATTCATATATATTCTTGTAATCTCCTTTCCAAACATTTAGTTTTGCACGTATAAAGAGACCGGTGAAAAAAATTTCGGAAAAAACATTTAGGGACAAAGTTATGCTCGAAAAAGACACTTATTTTGAGACAAAAATTTCTTGAAAATGGACACTCATTTAGGAACAGAGGGAGTACTAACTTATACTCCCTCCGTCCCACCACAAGTAGGACTAGAGGAGTGGGCACAATAATTAAGAGAAAGTAGTGAATGTGTGGTAGAAAATGAAAAGAGAGAATGAGTGGGGTAAATAGTGGTGTTGATTGAATAAAATGAGTGGTGGAAAATGAAGAGAGAGAATGAGTGGGGCAAATAGTGGAGTTAAATGATGGGGTTATTTGAATATAAATATATTAAAACATTTCCATTTTGGGCAGTCTCAATTGTTCTGGGACGGCCTAAAAGGGAAAGAGGTCCTACTTGTGCTGGGGCGGAGGGAGTATGTCATAGAGGAATCAGCAACAGGTGATATTAATTCTGTCTGTAAGTTTCAGTATATGTATAGCATTGCAAATGAGTTTGATCTCCAGTCGTTTTGTTTAAGGACAGGATTGT
Organism: Campanula takesimana; assembly: GCA_026119855.1. Lineage (NCBI taxonomy): Eukaryota > Viridiplantae > Streptophyta > Magnoliopsida > Asterales > Campanulaceae > Campanula > Campanula takesimana. Next base: position 759,428 of record JAOWBW010000195.1, on the reverse strand, counting down.
TAGTACATGTAGGGTAAGTTTGAGTACCAAATACCTAGTCGTAATATTGAAACTGGAAATGTAATATTTTTCATCCCACGGAATTCATTTTGTTCTTCCAATTCCAAAACCAAGGCTTGGAATTGAGGTTGTCAAAACATACCCTTACCAAAGACGATGTCCAATAATTATACTTCTGAAATTTTTACTTTCTTAAATCCATTTTCTTTAGTATAGGGAAAGCCTATTTGTAAAATTTTATAATCACCAAGAAGTACGCAACGAGACACCAAGGGTAAAATGGCAATATGTGATCGATTAAGGCCTTTAGTGAGGCTAAACTATAAGGTTTCCTAGACTGTCCAGGACATGGTCTGGAGGCTGAAATCCAGTTAACTAAGGAAGGACCCGACAACCGGAAGGAAGCTCTTCAATCCCCTAAAGACCCTTCGTCGAATCTCTGACAACTTTGGTGGTTTACATTTGCGAGGTTCGTTACCGATGGTCCAATGTCTCCCTTGATGAGTTTTTAGCTTTAACAGGTGTACCTCTACCGTATTGTCAAAGGCTTTCCCTTGATGAGTTTTTGGCTTTAACATATCATAGTTGTGATGGTGGTGGTTTATGGCACCGGTGATGGTGGTTGTGGTAATGGTGGCAGTACTGTGGTAGTGTTGTTGTAGCTGTGGTGGTGGTGTTGTGGTAGTGTGATGGTGGATTCAACCAATTAGTTGGATCCAAAGTGGAGGAGGAGGAGGTGGGAGAGGGTCCCACCGAGGTCAAATATGGGAAGTACATGGTGGAAGGGGCGTGGGGTCGAGGCATAGGTACCCACATCATGGATACTATTATACTTGAAAAGGGGGAGGGTGAGGCTTGGCTTTACCACTTGGCCACTCCTTTGCTACTCGTGCTTGAGAATCGAGAAATTGTTGTCAAAATATTAATGAAGGCAAATGTCTGTACAATAGCCTAGTTTTTATTAACCTTGCTTTCATATTTACTGACAACTAATTTGCAACTGTTGATTATTTTAGAATGTCAAAGTTGGAGTGTCTGATCATCATGCCAGGATTGAGCTTGCTTTAGTGTTTTGAATCTTAAAAAAAACTCATTGTGCTCCAATTCATGATAGGCTACTAGTTGCGTCTGTTTCAAAGACTACCTTCTCTAAACACAAGTCCTTAACCAAGGGTGGGTTCGTAAGGGATATTTCATCGTCAGTCGGAGTGTGGCTATATTTTGGACTTGGAATCGCTGATGCAGAGATAAGTTACTGTGCTGCTGCGCCTAAAATTACATCACTACATATTGTAAACAATCTATTGCATCTGTAATGTATAATACTTCTCTATGTCTCTACAAATTTACGCACTACTATTTTTTACACTTTATAGTGAATTTTTATACTATTTATTACCAAACTTTTATTAGCGGCCGCGGTTCCAAATCTATGGGTACAGTACAATTCCCAAGTTTATGCCCTGGAACTTGCTTATTTTCTTTGGGTGACTTGAATTGTTTTCCTTTTTTGTTGAGGATTTGGTTTTTTTTTTTTTTAGTATTATTTCTTTTGTAATCCTTCAATGTCCTCTTAGTTATATAGGATTCTGAGTTTTTCAATTATATATACATACTCGGCCAATTTGATTACTACTCATACTTTTGCTTTCTCTTTTAAAAGAAAGCAAAAGAAGGCTTTTACAACATTATTATTTATGGATCAACAAGAGAGATCATGGTCAGATCTTCCTGAAGATATTTTAGATTTAATTTACGCAGTTTTATCCGACCAATCACCTTATCTAGTAAATCTAATTGAAGATGAAAAACTCGCTTTCTTTCATCCTGTAACCGGAAACACATTCGATGACACTTCGTTGGGCCGAATTGCCTACTTGGAAAGTTTGTGACAAGCATCTTGCACCTTGTCGCAAAAGTCACTTGTACCGTCCACTTGGCATGGTAGAGGATAATGGTGGGATGTTGGTGGTTTATGAGTCTCGTTATCGTCAAAAACTTGATGTTGCCAGGTTTGATATCTCAAAGATGATATGGGAGAAACTAGATTGTTTGGGAGATGATAAAGTGTTGTATGTTAGTGAGGGGGTTTCCTACTTGGAAACAGTTCCAGCAAAAGGAATGGGCAACAAGATTTTCTTGCCTAAATTTTATGGAGGTAACATCGTTTTCTATTCTTTCGATACAAAAAAGTATCAGTCTGTTGGGGAATTGTGGTATATCCGTACAGTTTTTGCCCATACAATTCTGATAATGGTGAGACACAACAACCATGCATACGAATAATATGAAAGTAATCAACACGAAAAGAACACAATATTTGTTAACCCAGTTCCTCAACAACTATGACTACCTTTGGGGGCACTACAAAGCCAGGATATTTCACTAATATCATAATCTGTGTCTGTTTACAATAAAGCCTACCGCTCTATATAGCAAGGAGATAATCTCTCCATGTTAACACTCCCATCACACATCTCACCCTAGACCCTAAGGGCACCCCCAAGGGCTAGCACTCACTTGGCTCTCTTTGTGACTCACATATTCTCTCTAGCTATTTTTCTCTAATGTGTTTGTCATGTTTATGGCCATCACTTGGTTTATATAGGCAACACGTCCAAAACCTAAACTAAGTAGGAACCCGAAATAATTAAATTCCTAATTCCACTTAAACAAGGAATCCCAAGGAAAATTAAATTCCAATTTAGTCAAACAAGGAATCCCATTAAATCTTTATATGACTCAAATTTAATTTCCTTTTCCTTCTAGGTTTTGTCTCCACAACCCAACACAGTCTTGTGATGGTAGATATTGTAGCGAAGGGCCTTACGGGTTGGTAGAGCCACGCTTCTCTACTTGGATTAAAACACAACTATTCTAGCCTTAAGGCTGAAGGACATTCGGACAGAGATATCAAATACTTTTCCGATCCCATATTTCATTCAACAAGGATGAGCGTGCAATGATTTTGTTTCCTTTTTGTAATTGTTATACAGATTTTTTTCTTCATATTTGAATTTTAACGTCACTCCAAATGCAATTTGAATTGGATTTATTTCATTCTTGGATGAAATTTCGTTTATATACTCCCTCCCTCCGTACCTGACTAAGGTTTTTAGGGGGAGATTGAGAAAAAATAAAGGGCAAATTGCAATTTAGTTACCTGAGTTTGTAGTTTCAATTGGTTATCCAATTTGTATTTGTTACAATTTCGTTATTGAATTTGTCTTTTTGTTGCAATCAAGTGTAATTTTGGACGGGCCGTTAAAAAACTAACGAAAATAGATGAAAGAAAGTTCTAGCTCTATACTCCCTCCGTCCCACCTCATTTGACACCCATGAGGTGGGCACAATAATTAAGGAAAATGAATTAAATAAGGAAAATGTGTGGTAGAAAATGAAGAGAGAGAATGAGTGAGGTAAATAGTAGTGTTGGTTGAATAAATTGAGTGGTTGAAAATGAAGAGATGGAATAAGTGGTGGGGTATAGTGAATATAAAATTATAAAAAGTATGCTATTTTGGGAAGTGTCAAGTGAGCTGGGACAGCCCAAAATGAAAATAAGTGTCAAGTGAGCTGGGACGGAGGGAGTATATATGTATATGTATACATCGTACACGTTTTACCAATTCCCAGTCCCCCACTCCACCAAACTCTGAATTTGAACCTTTCTTTCTTCCGGTATTCTTGTAAGTTTGATTTTTTTTTTTTTTTTTGATACCCAGGTTTAGTCCTGGGGGTGGTAGTTCCGGCCCCTCTTTCCTACCACCCGGCAAATCGCGGGATGTGCCTCGATAGCTAGGTTTAGAGTACATGTCAACTAGTAACACAATACAAGGTCCGACCCCGGAAAAGAGCCCGGAGAACTCCGTTGTACCTACGGTTGCTCGGCACCAAAGAACTCCGTTGTGCCTACGGTTGCTCAGCACGGATGCTCCCACCAAGTTTCGAACATTCGCTGCATGCCTCCAGCGCGACTTATGTCCTCCTCCTTTGCCACTGAGCTATGCCCCGGGGGGCCTTGTAAGTTTGATTTTTAAGACGATGGATAAAGGTACAAGTTTGAATAATAAGGCCAAGAAATCCATATTTATGCGTCCTCCTCCTACCCCCACTCCTCATCCCAACCCACCCCCTTGGTTGTTTGTTACCCATGGCCGTCGTGCAACCGATCACAGTTTTTATCACATATCACAAAAACGTTGCTACGTCCGAAGCATTCCTCATCTCCGCAATAAAATCATCAAACATTTATCTCACGGATGTTTAATATTACAAGATCGGTCTTCAAAACAACTCTCTCTTCTCTCCTTTTGTTTCCCCCAACCGATCCTAATTGTCTCGCTGTTTTCTTTAGCAAGTCAACCCTCTTCTTTTGCAAGCCCGGGGATAATTGCTTTCTTCACCACCATATTGAGACTGATTTGGCTACTGCAACAGCATTTCAAGGAAAGATATATTATGTCACATCGAGGAATTATGAATTGTATGTAATTGATCAGATTGATATTTCAAGCCCTCGAGCTACAAATGTGATCAATGAGACATCAATCGAGTTTGGTCCAATAGTACCTCCATATGGCCTGATGCATACGGAATTTTACCTAATTGAGTTTCGCGACGAGCTTTTCTTAGTTGTGCAAGCTTTTCGGGGATCGCATGCACAATCTATTGACAGCTTTTCAGTTTTTCGGGCCGACTTATCTGAAAAGGTGATGACATGGGTTAAGGTGAGGGGGATTGGTGAGAATTGTGCCATTTTTGTTGGTGGTGATGGGCGTGGAATGTGTAGTTTAGCATCGCCGGAGCATGGTGTAAAAGGGAACACTGTATATTTTGTGCAGGATCGGTGCGTTTATGCTTTCGATTTGGTGTCACAAAGTTATATGATATATCCGCCTGTGGAGCCAACTAAATCGGATTTCTGCTGGATGCCTGTTGACTATACTATTACTAGCTAGTTTTCATTTTTTTTTTGGGAAATAATAAAGTTACAAAATTTGGCTACAAAATGTTGGTTACAAAATGAGGTGTCATAATTGTGTTGATGTTTTTAAATGAAGTGTGCCGGGTCCACTATCGTTGTGGCCAATGAAATATCGCCACCACACCTTGCATCCCTCATTTTGTAAACTTCTTTTGTAAATTGCCTTTTTTTTGTTATTTAAGGTCAAATTTTATCTTGGGTTTGAGTTTCTTGGCTAGTTTTTGTTTCTTTTGGAGCTCTTAACTGGTTTTTGTTTGTTTTAGATTGTTGTTGTTGTTGTTTAAGATTATTGTTGTTGTTTTAGAAGATTATTGTTGTTGTTGTTGTTTTCGTTGTTGTTGCTGTTGTTTTCGTTGTTGTTGTTGTTGTTTTCGCTGATACTCTACCTGTCTCGAAAATTAGGTACTCTCTTCGTTACTCCCTCCGTCCCATTACAATGGGCACACTTTGATTTTTTTGGTCAATTAGGTCAATCTTTGACCATAATTTTATGAATATCTAGATATCTCTAGACAATTCTAAAAATTGTTAATGATAGTATTTCTAATAGTGAAACAATAACAATTTTTAGAATTTCGTAGAGATATTTAGATATTCATAAACTTATGGTCAAAGATTGACTCAGTTGACAAAAAAAGTCAAACTGTGCCCATTGTTATGGGACGAAGGGAGTATAAATTAATGGCTACTAAAATGGAATGCACGGAGATTAAATATATACTCCATCTGTCCCAGCTCACTTGACACTTATTTCCATTTTGGTCCGTCCCAGCTCACTTGACACTTCCCAAAATAGCCTACTTTTTATAATTTTATATTCACTCTACCCCACCACTCATTCTTTCTCTTCATTTTCTACCACTCATTTTATTCAACCAACACTACTATTTACCCCACTCATTCTCTCTCTTCATTTTCTACCACACATTTTACTTATTTTATTATTTTTCCTTAGTTATTGTGCCCACCTCATGGGTGTCAAGTGAGGTGGGACGAAGGGAGTATGTTGAATAAGTAAGTATTGTGAGTAGGTAGGAGAAAGAAAATAAATAAGTGGATAGTTGTTGTGAGAGGTAGGGATGACCAAACACGGTTCCGGTTCGGAAAAGCTTGAACCGTAACCGAACCGTTTCTCTTCCTGTTACGGTTACGATTCGAAACCGCCGGTTCACGGTTCGGAACCGCCGGTCCACAGTTTCCTTTTTTTTTAAAAAAATAATTAAATATTTTAACAGAAAAAACAATTATAATAATATTTTATTACCGATTTTTTTTAAAAAGGTATAGAAAAATGTTTAAAAAACTAAAGAGGTCCGTCCCTCTTTTCTTTTATATACTCATCAAAATTTTATTATTTTTATTCACTGAATTCGACTAAAAAATTCAGTCAAAACTCAACTTTTCTTGTCAATGTTCCGGTACTAACGGTTAATTCTGATGAAACCGTTAAAAATCTAACGATTTTGACGGTTTTGATAACGGTTCCGATTCCGGTTCGTTCTAGGCGGTTCATGGCGGTTCGGAACCGCCGGTTCACGGTTTTCAGAGGGGATGAACCAGAACCGGACTTTGTAATTACAAACGGTTCTGGTTCACACGGTTCCGGTTTTCGTCAAGGTTCAAGGTGTTCCGGGCTTTTCGGTTCCGGTTCCGGTCCGGTTTGACGGTTCCGGTTCGGTTTGGCCATCCCTAGTGAGAGGGTAAGAAAAAATAGAGATAAGTAGCCATTAGTTTGAGACGGATGGAGTACCTGTTAATTTGAACAAATTGATTCTCTTATTATTATTAATTTTAACAATTAATTCTCTTATGGATAATTTTAAAAATGTAATTGATATTAATTTTTATTCTCCTTATGAGAACATAAATTTTATTGATAATATTTTTAATTTTTATTGAAATAAGTAAAAATAATTAAAATTATTGTTTAAAATTCATTTAAACTACATATATAAAAAAAAAGACTAACTTTCAAAGAAGAAGGGAGTACTACAGAGTACTACATGTTAATAATCTTATTTAATTTTTTGGTTAAATAATTTCAACTTCAAAAAATCTTGTACAAAAAACAATATTTCCTAGACTATAACGACCCCAAAACCCGTCCCTATTTATTTTATATTTTTGGGATTTTAATTTGACATTATGTATGTATTTTATGTGTTGCATCATATTTTATGACTTGCACATATTGTTTGATTAAATGTGCTATTTATTTGATTAGTAGTAATAATGGTTAAGGGAGTAAATGAATTAGTTGAAACCTTAGGGTCCTTAGTGGAATTATAACTTTAGGGGTTTATTTGTTTAAAATGAAAGTTGAGTGACCAAAGTGTAAAAATGGGTAAAGATCTTTTGTATACTTATCTCACCATCTCTCCCTCTGCATATTCATACTTTCCCAGAACAACTTTCCTAAGTTTCTTTCCCAGGGTTTAAGAGAAAAGTAAGTTCATCCTAGTTTAATTTTTTTTTTAATTTACTACTCCGTTTTAAAATCTAATTATATAAAAATGATCAGGGCGTTGAATAGATCATTTCTACCCGAACAAAACATATTTCCTCGATACTTTTCTCAGAAATAGGTAAGTTACTAATTCCCCTTTAAATGTTAAAATGGTCATATATGTTATATTTGACACTTGTACTTGTTAATTTTGTGATTTGATTGATTTTTGTGATACTTGTAATTTTGGGACAAAGGGAGTAATATGAGACTTGGCTCTAAGAAGGGTTGTAATGTCCCTGGGTGAGTTTTATACTCAGGTCTAGTTGTGTTAAGCAATTGTTGTGAAGAGTATGTTAGTACTTTTGGGACGGTGAAACGAAGGGAGTAAAATTATCAAGTTTTTGGGCCTGGCGGGTAGGTTGGGCGGCCGCCCAAAATGGGCGTGCGGCCGCACATCTATCTGAAGAAATTGTTCATGAAAACAGGGCATCTGGCGGCCGTACAAGGCTTATGGGCGACCGCACATGTCTCCTAGGATGTTAAAGTGTTTTAACTTTGATGAATGAGAAGTCAATCATTGTCTATGTTTTAGGTCCTAGTGTAGAGCACCTAGAGGTGTGTCTTGGGATACTAAGATAGTAGATATTGGCTTGATTGTGCATGTGTGCAAGATTTTGTGGTGACTTCATGTTAATGTTGTTGTGAACTCTTTATGAGTAATGTGTTGCATCTTTGTGATGACTTTGTGTGGTTCCCTACTTTGGAATCATACCCCGGTTGTTGTTTAAGGAAATATTTATTACTGTGCTCTCGTGTAAAGTCTAGCTGGTACTTCTTGTTGTGATATCGGGCAGTGGTAGGTATTATAATGGCACACGAGCCAAGTTCATTGTAAGGCTTCTACCATTGGTTTCCCATTTTTAACCCCCTTCCTTGGGCCAAAGGTTGGGCACTTTGGGTTATGACTTGGTGTCATTTTCCCCCTGTTGTTGTTGTTGTTATTGTTTGGTTCATGAACCGCTTCAGCCCTTTGGTGCTGCTCAGTTGATACCTCTCCGATGGTTATATGTTTGATTCGAGAACCTTGGCTCAGTATCCACTTATGAGTGTTTATTTCCACCTTATGTGTGGTATGATGAGTTGGCTTTGCCTCTCATGTTATGTGCTATATGAATGCTTATTGACATTATTCAATTATGAGTATCATTTCAGCATGTAACGTAGTTGCATTTTAGTAGCTTACTGAGATTTATTCTCACCCCGTTCCTTGTTTATTTGTTTTCCTTAGATAAAGGAGAGCCCAGGGGATAAGTCACTTCACAAGGGAGGACGTCGTGGTGGTGATTTTGGGTAAGACATTTTGGGACATGTGTTATGTAAAGGTTACATTATGTAAATGTATAACCTTTTGGGTAGTGTACCCGTGACTTCATCTTGCATCACCTATTTTTGGAACATGTTGGTGATTGTAAATTTGTAAAATGGTTTGTGTGTGATGAAATCAAAGTTTCAACTTTGAAGAGTTGGTTATATGAAATTTTTATGAAAGTATATTTCAAAAATTTTTCCTAAAATATTTTATGACGTCTTCCGTGCGTGTCCCGAACGTAGGGCCAAGTAGGACCACGTGTTGGGGCACGACATAGACAATATTGGTTTTACTTTTCTAAATTTGTTACTCAATAAATAAGTTAATTTATCTCTTCTGTTATTTTGTTGTTTGGCTAGAAAATACTTAAAATTATCCGTTTCATTATTAAATTGATCGGTTACCCAAACAGTAGTAATGAGGAAGTCTCGCGTGAGACGGTCTCACACATAAAACAGATTTTAATGACCTTGCCCACTCTCGCCCATAGAAGGCCAAACAATTTGCACTCTAGTGAGATCCGTTTCATATATATGTGTGAAAGTTTCACAATTTATTTTGTCAACAATAATAACATAGTTTTAATTAACAAATTGACCTATTTTTTGTTTTTTAATCAGAACACTGCTGTATCAATTGCATGAACGTTAGATCAGTAAGTAACGTTAGATCAGTAAGTAACTGGTGTTACTCCCTCCGTCAGTGTTATATTATGTGCAGTTTTTCTTTTTATTTTGTCTCAGAGTCGTTCAGTTTTAAAAATAACAAAAAATCTTTACTATTTCTCTCACTATTCTCTCTTACTTTAATTATATAATCACAATACCAATCAACTTACTATTTCATACTTCACTTTCTCTCTGCTACCTCAACTTTCATACTCACAAGTCACAACACTCTTATCACCTCCACCATTTTTTAATCTTCATATAAATGGAAGGATCCACGTATACTCTGAGACGAAGGGAATATATTTTAATGAGTTAGTTGCCCATTTAAACTTATTAATGCATTTCAACTATTTTGTCCACGTTATCTTCGTGTTAGTCAAATTAAACGTAATTCATCTGAGTTGCTTTATTTGTAAAAATTGCTTTTATTATGTTGTGGTAAAGTATCCTACACTTGGTAAAATCAAAAGTTTCAAATAATTTAATAATTTAGATATTTATTTAGTACTGTTTTTTTTTCAAAAATAAAGATTGACACTAGGGATGGCCATGTTGTATATATGACTCGATTTGTGGGTACGGAATCAGCAGGTTAGGCACACCGAAAAATATGTTATCTTTAAAGTATTTAATTCGTCCCACACTGGTGTAATGGTTCTCAACGAATTTCACCTCCAGGATACAAAACCTACTCAACTCTATTCAAAGTTACACTACTTTGAATAAATATGGAACAAGAACTCGAAGCTTTTAACTGTATAGAAGAAGGGAAGAATTTTAATTAAGAAGAAAGAACTCTGTAATTTTTCAGTAATCCAATTCAGTAGAGGCAATCCTATTTATAGTTGTAATGCCTGACTGAACTGGTTTGTTCGGATAAGTGTGTCTCTCAGAATAGTCACAACGGTGCCCATTCGGAGAATCACACCCGAACAAATCAAACTGAACACATCCCCCTTGCCTCAAACAAAACGGGTTGTTTGTGTATACCCATTCTGACCTCAAATCAGTCGGATTGCCTAAAAACATTTAACTAACTAATTAATCGTATAATTAATTAATTAATTTATTTCTTTCTTATATATATATATATATATATATATATATATATATATATATATATATATATATATAATAATATATATAATACTCAAAGCCATACTTGGTATTCTCCCATATTAATGGGAAGCCCAAGCAAGCTACTTAGAACTCTTCAACTTAGCTATGATATAGTAAGTTTAGCTCCAAGCTTTAGATAGGAATCCCATGTGGGATAAAAGAGATACAATGAAAAAAAACAAAGAAGACAAAAAGACTTTTTTATAAAGGATGATTGTTGGTCCCAGAGGGCAACAAGGGTATAGAACCGCTAGAGGGGGGGGGTGAATAGCGGTCCGAAACTTTTTCTAAAATACCCTTTTAAAATCAACCGAGTACTTATCAGTTTGGCCAACTGCGGTTCAAGGCACAAGAACCGAACTGATAAAATGCACAGTGGAGTTTGCGGTTTGGCCAAATAGGTTAGTTAAAGAGTTGGGAAGTTTGACTCGGGTTGAGAAAACACTATGATGCAACAGAATAGTTAAACTTAAAGTTTAAAGGAAAACACAATTCATCTTTCAAGTCATTTCGTGTATGGAAGCAAGTTCAAGACCACGAACAAGAAAGATAAATATCAAGACAGAAAATAAAGATCAAACACACAAATTGAAGAGGTTCGTTCTTAAATGAACTACGTCCTCTACCTAGATGGTTAGTCTAGGATTTTCTAATAGCTATAAGACTTGTATTAATTTAGAGGAGGTTTTACAAGATGAATCTAAACTCTAAACAATAAGTCTAACCTAAGCTATAATAACAACCGGTGTTTTCGAAGTATATAATCTATGTGATCATATAAATCGGGTGTGTGTGTGAAAAGAAATCAAATGCTCTAAGTATCTAAATGATGGTTGAGCAAATAGAATTCTTTCGGTGTAAAGGGTAAGTATGAATGGTTGTTAGGCTTGAAGCTTTGATGAAGAACTGAGTTTGCAATGGAGATGGTTTGAAGATATGAATATCTGGGTTTAACTCTTCAAAGCAAACTTGAATACTTGGGAATGAATCTCTTGAAGCTCAGCAACTTTTATTATTGAAGAATGGAGGCTATTTATAGGCAGAGCACCCCTGTGACCGTTGGGTAAAGATTTGAATCAAATCTGAAGGGTACAGTGCTGTCGAAATCCCATTGGTTGAGCTGTCATTTTCGTCCTTGGTTTTGTCTTGTAGTCCTAGGTAGTTGTTGCACCACTACCTGACAATTGTCCTTTGTTGCAGAAAGGACTAACGGTAAACAAATCAAACAGATAGACAAACCGACATTCCTTCCAGAAACTCCAAGTTAACTTAGAATTATTTTGACATGACATAATAACATCCTTTTACGGTCAAAAAGGGAATGTTTGTCTAAGGAATAAATGACATCTCTTTAATTCTTTAATAACTGATCTGCGGTTTCACCAAGCATAGGGGCGGTTTGAAGAATGATCTTGATGGGCGGTTTCATCAAACATGCAAACTGCAGTTTGATGAAAACTGAAGGGCTCCATGCTGGCGGTCTCAAGATGACGGCTTGAAGCACTAAACCGCTAATGATACAACCGAACTATACTTAGCCTAGACAACTTAACAAACTAGAAATGGACTTATCTAAAAATTGAAGTAGAACTTCATTACATGCGGTCCTAAAGTCCATAAAAAGACACGTGGCATGGATCAATCAAATTAAGGTGGGTAAACTAACAATGAATCCTAACAATCTCCCCCTATTTGATTGATGCCATTACCACACCATGATAATAGCAAAACATTGTACTTGGTAAGAACATGTCAGAAATAAATTTCATGAAATTGCATGTCCCAATTCAATGCACACACTATGCTAGATCATAGATTTCTAATCTATCAAAAACAAAGGAAATAAAGAAAAGATAGAAAAGAAATACATTCAGATGCATAAAAGATGATATGATTTTGAGGATCAGAAATGCATGTTTAAACTGAATGTTTAAAACATAATGCACTAAAAAGTATTTTCATGATGAATGTAGTGCATGAGGTTTTAAAAAATACAAGCATTGTTTCACAAACAAGCAGTTTGAATAAACAAAGTTTTGGAAACAGAATGCTATGTAGTCATTCTCATTATAATTCAATCATAAAGGATAGTAACTTACAATGTATGAATTACAAGAGACATCAAAAAGAAAGACTAAGAAAAGAAATCTAGTATACTTCATCTGCAACAGAACCCCTTGCAGCAGCAGCATCATCTGCGGTTTGGTTCTGAACGGTTTGAGCGTCTTGAGCAGCTTGTTCTTCTGTAACTTGAGCATCAACAGCGGGGGCGGTTTGATCAACATTTCTAGAACCGGATCCACGGGTGGCTTCAAAAACAAAGTCAGTTGCACGAAGCCGAACTTCAGTCGGTTCACCAATCTTCAATTCAATTGCAGCGGCTTGTTTGACAAGTTTCCCGGTTCTATGCAGGATAAGTTCTGAAGAATCAAGTGCATGATGAGCCAGAATGTCAAGTTTCTCAACAACAGATTGAAGTGATGCATCAACGGCTTGAAACTTTAAGTTGCAAAGATCATTGTTGGTTCTGACAAGATCTTGAAGAGCCAGTTGATTTTCCAAGATTAAGTTCAGTCTCTCATCTAGCTGTTGTTGTCTTGACCTATCATCAAATCTCTCATTCACTCTCTCCCCCTTAATGGCATCAAGATCAGATTGTAAAGTGAGGAGATGAGTGTCAAACCTAGAAGTGGCGGTTTGCTGATGAACTTGAATATTCCTAACCGCATCTATTAAATCGGCGGTTGTAGCATGAAGAGGTAGAATTGGATAGGAAGGAATTGAAGAGGGTGGTTCATCAAAAGGAGTGTAGTCAGGGATGTGCTCATCACTGGAATTATCATCATCAGAAATTTGGATGGCATCACCAGATTGATGGGATGAGGAAGGCATTTTGGCTTTGCCTTTCAAAAGAATGTGTGCCTCTTCTAAAGTTTCACCCATAGAGATCCTAAGGGCGGTTTCAAGCTCAATGGGATCAAAGTGAGGAAAAGAACGAACAGGGATAATTGCAGTTTGAGGAGGGGAAGGAGGAAGAAGAGGAAATCTCAAATAATCTTCATTCAGAAGAATGGAAGGGGAAGGCACAAATCTCCAATTCAACATAGGAGGATAAGCTCTAGCAGTTAATTTTAGAAAGAATTGACTAGCAATAGTGGGATACATGAGTACCTGATCGGCAATCTCACCCATCAATTGTTCTGCAACTGAAAGAATTAATTTTTCAACTGCGGCTTCCATCTCATCCTTGGGAAAAATAGCATAAGGGTTAGGGCGGCCAGCCTTCAAGAATCTAGCTTCGGCTTTGGCGGCGGCACGAGCATGGGCTCCAGCCCTTCTTTCCCTAGAGGTTTCAGTCTTGAACCGCTTCAGATATTTTGCTAAGTCAGCAGCATTCTTTCGTTTCTTTGTCTTCGGTTTAATGAATGAAACCGATGGCGGAGCAGATGGTGAAACTGAAGACTGAGCCATCGGTTGGACCGACGTAGAAACTGAAGGTTGAGCAGATGAAATAACTGGTGAAGGTTGAACCGCTGAGGCATATGGTAAGTCTGGAGATGAAGATGTAGTATGTTCTGGTGAATCAAAATCCAGCTTTCTTTTAAGTGAAGGAGGAGAGACCTCAACCAACATTGGGTCAATACCTGCCTTCCTCATCTCAGCTCTTTCTCTTAGCTCTTTTGCAAATACTCCTTCAAGTGGTGAGTGATCCCTTTTGTAGTCAGCCTCACTGAAGTCTATAGCTCCTGGTGGCCTTGACTGCCAATGCTCCACATAATCACTTTTCTTCACCAACTTTCTCTTCTTCTTTGGCGGTTGAACCTCAAGAACTTCATCATCTTGCTCAGGTTCACCAAGTGCCTCAGACATATCAGTCTGCTCAGGCAATGCTACAGCCTCAAACTCATCGGTTTGCTCAGGCTGAACCATAATAGTAGATACAACGGTTTGTTCAACTAGAACCGCATCCTCAGACACTTCGGTCTGCTCAGGATCGGTTTAAGAGGAAGGTTTAAGGTTTGGGAAGGCTTTGAAAATTTCAGCCAACTGTTCTTCAGAGAATTGAACAGAGGGCGGTTTGGAGGTAGAAGGTTTAGGAGGAGAAGGGATAGGAAGGAAAAGATGAGGTGAAGGGATAAGTTCTGGAATGGATTTAGCCTTGGCGGCTTTAAGAGAGGCGGCATCCATAGCAAAATTAAAGGATTTCTCCACATTTTGATGTACTGGAGAGAGAGGTTTAACTTGAGGTTTGGGAATAGAGGGTTTAGAAGTGATAGGTTTTGAAAGAGTAGGAGATAGTCTGATGGGGGAAAAGAGGTTGAAGAAGATGAACGTTTTGATGTCGGTTTGGATAAGGGTTTAGGTGGCGGTTTGGATAGGTTTACTTTTGTAATAACTGAGGGGATTTGAGCAGATCCCTTTCTCTTCCTTGGAGCAGCGGTTTCCTTGGAACGAGCCGCAGGTATAGACCGAACTGCAGGCTCCCCCTCAACCGCAGACTCCCCCTCAGCCTGTACCGCGGTTTGAACTAACTGACTTAACCCCAGTCGGTTTAGAGTGGCAGTTTGACCTTCATTTCTTAGCATCGTAGCATGGGCCTGATCAGCAATGGCACCAGCATACGGTTTCCCAGATTTGTTGAGCCGAGCCTCAGGAAATGGGCCACGTTCGGCTTCAGGAAGAGGGTCCTCATTCCAAACAGTTTGAGCATACCGCCATCCAAAAGTTGTTCTGAAGGTATCAAGTTTTGACAATCCAAAGATAGATTTTTCACTTGGATCCAACCAATAGTCCTTGTTTTCAGCCGAGAACTTAAAACTGACAGTATCTTGATGCAAGAACTTTGTCAGCAACCTGCAATGAGTTCTGACCTTGGATTTTCCAGCGGCTTTAGCAGCATGGAGGCGATTTAGAGCATTTATGGTCTCCTTCATCACAACCTTGGGCCAGTGCAGTTTCTTCCCTTTAAGAATGGCCACACAGTAAGCATACTGTTCACTTGTAAAATTGTTGTGGTTTCCATTCTTGCACATAACTCCAGAATCCACCAATTCACATAGGTGAGCCATCACCTCTCCAAAGTCCTTTTTGGAGGAATTCTTGGTGGAGAAAGAATTTACTCCAATCTACTCCATTGTAGTATTGCTTAGAAGTTCCGGTTTTATCCCCATGACTCCAGAGTTCTCAAGACCAGCTAGAACTGCAATCTTGGAAGCGGTTAGGATCACTTCTTTGCCACAGACGGTGGACTTGATAGCATCTTCAAACTTTATCTCTCCGGATTCCAGATCCCTTATCGGTTCTCCTCTTACATCTAGTAAGGCAGCCTTTGTGGAGATCCCATTTTCAAAGAATTCGGCGCAGATAATTGTAACGAACTGCGGTTCATCCATAAAAACAAAGGTAGAAGCTTTGCATCATTCAGCAGTTTGAGAAGCTTCCTTCCAACTGCATCTTGTTTAATTTCATCCACAAGAATCCTAGAGCCGGGAACAAAGTTTGAGGGATCCTGAAAGATTTTCTTAGTTAGAAATAGCTTAAAGAATGATAGTTTGAATCCTTAAGCAAAACGCGGTTTGATTAAGTCCTACAAACTATAACAAGGAAACTTAACAATGAAAACATGCGGTTCAAGGAGAGCAAGGGTAAAAATGTAAAAACAAAGAATGAAGGAACAGTGAAGGCAAAACTAATCAAAGAGGGAAAATTTTGAAAAAGAGTTTGAATGCATGAAGAACACAAAGAACAGAGTATGAATATGCAAAACAAAATCTTAACCAAAACGTGGAAAAAATTATATCAAAATGATCACAAAGAGTAGATTCTAACAAAGTTCTAAATAAACTAAGACAAATAACAACACATGAACCCAGAATCTGCAAAATTTCGCAAGAATACCAAATAACCCCAAAATTGATTTTGCTCAAAATTGAACACAAATATTAAAACAAAGTAAACAAACAGTGTATATAAGTAAATGTGAGCACAAACCAACCAAGAAATTGAAGAAAAAGCATAAAATGATCAAAGGAAGATGAACAAGCTTTTAAGCTTCAACAATGGCGGATAAATGAAGTATACTGAGTTAGGGTTCAGAATTTCATACCATATCAGGCTTCGATGGTTTGGACGATGTAGAAGAAGAAGCAAGATCAATTGATTTCTTTGGTGCCATTAAAAATTTTGTTTAAGTAAGAGAATTTTGAGTGAGAACAGAGAGAGAGAGATGAGTGCGTACAGAGGAGAGAGAAGGGGTTTTTGCTAAAAAGAGTAAGAAGGTAAAAAGATAAATTGAAAAATGGTTTGTCTTTTATACTCAATTAACCACCTCGGGTAGTGGAGCGAGCATGACGGCTGAAGGAAACTCAACCGTCAATGTACCTGTCGATTCGCATTCAATGCGGCAGAGATAATTGCAAAAAGGTCCTTAATGAATGAAGTGACATAAAGTAGGGACTAAAATGCAATTTCATACCTGAGCGGTTTTGCGTAAACCGACTTACCTTTTCCTCATTATCGGTTTAGGTGAAACCGATGTCTTCCAGATCTATCTTCGGTTTCAGTATAAAAACCGAAACCTTGCTTTGACAATTCGGTTTGGACAAAACTGAAATTATTCTACTTGACTCTTCGGTTTGAGTGGAATCTTTAACCGAACCATCTTGTTGCGGTTTTTGTCGATTGAACCGCAAGCTATTTGCATTTTCTTAATAGAGCCAAAATACTTAACAAAAATTATTAGAACAATAATAAATAGGCATGAATTATATTAAGTAAGTTCCAGCATACCCATTTCTCCTCGTAAATGAAAGAACCTAGAATTTTCAAGCGGTTTGGTGAGAATATCTGCAATTTGATCGTCGGTTCCCACCTTTGCTAGAAAAATGTTCTTCTTTTCAACATGATCTTTGAGGAAATGATATCTTATGTCAATGTGCTTGGTTTTTGAGTGTTGTACTGGATTGTTGGAGATTGATATTGCTGCAGTACTATCACAGTAGATAGGGCAGTTCTTCTCAAATACTTCATAGTCTTCCAACTGCTGTTTCATCCAGAGAATTTGAGAGCAACAGCTTCCAGCCGCAATATATTCAGCTTCAGCGGTTGAGACTGAAACCGATGCTTGTTTCTTGCTGGACCATGATACAAGCCGGGTTCCAAGGAACTGACAAGTACCACTTGTGCTCTTTCTGCTTATCTTACATGCTGCAAAGTCAGCATCTGAATAACCTAATAGATCAAATGAAGATTCTTTGGAGTACCAAAGTCCAAGATTAACAGATCCACATAAATATCTAATAATTCTTTTAACATCAATAAGATGAGATTCTCTAGGGTCAGCTTGAAATCTAGCACAAACACAAACACTGAACATGATATCCGGCCTACTAGCAGTTAAGTAAAGTAAAGAACCAATCATACCTCGGTAGAGAGTCTGATCAACTTTCTTACCTCGTTCATCTTGATCCAAACTGCAGGCCTTTTGCATTGGGGTATCAACTGGCTTAGCGGTTTCAAGCCCAAATTTCTTGATCAAATCTTTGGTATATTTGGCTTGGTTGATAAAGATTCCATCATGACATTGCTTGATTTGGAGTCCAAGAAAGAATGTCAATTCTCCCATCATACTCATCTCAAATTTACCTTTCATAAGCTTCTCAAACTTAACACACATAGTCTCATTAGTAGAACCGAAAATAATATCATCAACATATATTTGAACTAATAATGAATGACCTTTGTGTTTAGCAATAAATAGGGTTGTATCAATTTTACCTCTAGAGAAGCCTTGATCAATAAGAAATTTAGATAGAGTGTCATACCATGCTCTTGGAGCTTGTTTGAGTCCATACAAGGCCTTCTTGAGCTTGAAGACATGATTGGGATATTTGTTGTCTTCAAATCCTGGCGGTTGAGCTACATAAACTTCTTCTTGTAGTTCACCATTCAGAAATGCACTCTTCACATCCATTTGATATAACTTGAATTTCTTGAAGGAGGCATAAGCCAGGAACAATCTAATGGCTTCAAGTCTGGCTACAGGGGCAAAGGTTTCATCATAATCAATCCCTTCTTCTTGCCTATAACCCTGAGCAACCAACCTTGCTTTGTTTCTTGTAATAGTACCATTTTCATCCATCTTATTTCTGTATATCCATTTTGTTCCAATTACAGTGTGATCTCTGGGCCTTGGAACTAGAGTCCAAACTCTGCATCTTTCAAACTGATTGAGCTCTTCTTGCATTGCAGCTACCCAACTTGGATCACTTAGAGCTTCATCTACCTTCTTCGGTTCCATCTGAGATAACAGTGCTGTTGAGAACAAACTGTGGTTATCCCTATGAGTTAAGCTTCCTCTTGTCTGAACACCAGAACTGATAGGACCTATAACATTAGTTGTTGGATGGTCTCTATGTTCATTGATTTCTGGAGGGAGGTCTTCATGAACCACTATTTCTTGAAGATTTTCCAGAGGAGGCTCTTCTTGATATTCATTGAAATCTTCAATGAAGGTGATGTTTGGAATTGGATCAACGGTTTGAATGGGATCAGAAGAATGCGGTTCTACAGCAAAACCTTCGGTTTGATTTGGAGCGGCTGAAGAACCTGATGGAGCGGTTTGAGTAGGTTGGTCATTTGCGGTTGCATGATTAGGGTAAGATGTACCTGTCTCAAAACCACTAAAATCATCAGCAACATTTGGAGCCATATGTGGCTCAAGAATATTATGTTCATCAAATGTAACATGGACTGATTCTACAATTTTTAAAGATGTCTTATTGAAACAACGAAAAGCTTTGGAGTGTTTTGAATAACCAACAAAAATACCTTCATCGGCCTTAGCATCAAATTTACCTCGATGCTCTTTGCCATTGTACAAGATGTAGCACTTGCATCCAAATATTTTGAAGAAGGAAATGTTGGGTGATCTGCCTCGCCACAATTCATAAGGAGTCTTGTTGTGAACTTTGATGATTAGGGAGCGGTTCTGGGTGAAACATGCGGTATTGACGGCTTCGGCCCAGAAGTATTTGGGAACCTTTGCTTCTGCAATCATTGTCTTCCCGGCTTCAATCAAAGTCATGTTCTTTCTTTCTACAACTCCATTCTGTTGTGGAACCCCAGCGGCAGAGAAGTTATGATCAATTCCATGATCATCACAATATTGGGCAACACCATTGTTTGTAAATTCGGTTCCATTATCTGAACGCACGGCAACAATGTCATCCAATTTCTGAGTTTGGAGCTGTCTAAAGAGAGCGGTTACGATGCCATAAGTATCATCTTTAGAGGCCATCATTTCCACCCATGTATATCTTGAATAATCATCAACCACCACAAGTGTATAGCGGTTTCCTCCAATACTGGCGGTTGGGACAGGTCCAAATAAATCCATGTGTAGCAGTTGCAAACAGCGGTTCGTTGAAGGAGCAGTTTTACTAGGAAATGACTGTTTGGGCTGCTTTCCAAGCTGGCATGCTTTACACTTTTCATCACGATGGTCAGCCACTTTGGGTAGTACTTTTACTAGACCATCCCTGTGCAGTTTTGCTAGATACTTGAAGTTCAAGTGGCTGAGCCGCTTATGCCATAACCAGCTGCTTTTACTTATATTTTTGGCTACAAAACAGAGGTCAGCAATAGAAATAATATTGCTCAAATCTATCATATAAACATCACCTGTTCTGTTGCCAGTCAGTAGAGTGACTTCAGAGGAAGCATCTTTGATATAACAGTTAGTTGAAGTAAAGTTGCAGTTCATTCCTTTGTCACAAAACTGAGATATGGAGAGAAGGTTGTGTTTGAGTCCTTCTACTAGAGACACATTTTCAATAGTCACCTTTCCTCGTTTGATTGCTCCATATCCTACTGTTTCTCCTTTTTTGTTGTTACCAAACACTACTGGGGGACCTTTCATTTGGATGAAATTGCAGAGTAGTTCGGAATCTCCAGTCATGTGTCGTGAGCATCCACTATCCAAATACCAGAGATCCTTCTTCTTCTTAGCGGTTCCAGCCATAAAACATGAAATCTGAAAAATAAACATGAAAGGGTTTGGTCCCCCTAATTCCTTGGGTCCTAAAGTTAGCAGCTTTTTGGGACCCACACTTGTTTGACCTTAGGATTTTTACGTCCCTTGGCATTGGGTGTGAATCTTAAAAGACAATGACCAGCACTATGACCAAAATCAGCACAAATAGCACAATGAATAAATCCAGGTTTTGGTTGCGGTTTTACAAACCCTTTACTGACCTTCGGTTTCTCATGTTTTACTGGGTCAGCGGTTTTGGCTTTAACAAAGATTACCTTCTTGAGCTCAACCTTCCTCTTAGGTGCGGCTTTAAGGAAAATGATAGGAATTTCCTTAAACCGACTAGGAGCGGTTTCATCACTCAATACTTCATTGGTTGCCTCAGCCACTATGGATTTCTCTTTCCACTTTGAATCTCTCCCAGTCTGGTTTTTAGGGTACTCAAAGAAATAATTTTGCCTTTTAATTTCTTGTTTTGAGCCCTTTTTACCAGCATGATTAACCTTAGGAATTTCTTTGGTTTGTTCAGTAGGTTTCACACCACCTTCGGCACAGAGACAAGGACACTTACACCCATCATCGGTTTTAAACCCCAATCCACTTTTATCCGAAGTAGGAATTTGTGAATTTAGGATTTGTTCCACGGTGACACCAGACTTAGTCCATACATCGGTCACTTTTTGGAGGTCATCCCTTTGTACGGTAAGATCATGGATTTGGGTGAGAAGTACCTCGGTTCTGTCCTTCAGATAGCGGTTTTCATCCATAATAGTAGATATCCCAGCAATTTGGAGCTTGAGATTTTCAATTTCCTCCTTGTGGGATTTACATACACGTTGGGATTCTTCAAGTTCCGCAGCCATTAGTTTATATGCCTTTTTAAGTACAGTGTGTTGTTGACATATAATATTTGCACGTTCTAGTACCTGATCATCATGACTTTGGTCTGCTTGAACCTCGGGAGTGTAGTTTGGTGTTGTAGGAGCTATGCTTGATCTAGCCTCAGGAGTCTTAGGTGAAACTAACTTCATTTGTTGTTTTGGCAGTGGAAGGCTTTCGTCAATTTCAATTCTTTCTTCAAATCCCATGAGACAGAGATTAGCAGTTTCTTCATCATCACTTTCATCTGAGTCTGAACCCATCCATGTCAGTGGTTGATCTCCTTGGTCAGCTACCATTCCTCTTATTTTCACGAATTTCTTGTTGAATGGTTTCTTTTCTGGCGTGGCTTCATACCTCGGTTTGGGACAACTTGAAGCAAAGTGACCTGGTTGTCTGCAGTTATAACAAACCAAGTCATCCCTAGTCTTGGGATCTGCAGTTTTGTTGAATCTGGTTGGAGGGACAAACTTTGCTGGGCCTTTGGATGGAAATTGAGATCTATTGTTTTTCCTGAACTTGGTGTATTTCTTCACATACAAAGCAAATTCTTCATCATCCATTTCATCAAAATCAACTTGAGTAGAACTTGAGGATTGTGATCCTACACTCTGAGCATACGAACTTTGAGGAGGAGTGTAGGATTGATGAGACTACTGATAAGATTGAGGATATGGTTGATGTGATTGAGGATAGGATTGGTGAGACTGTTGGTAATATTCAGAAGGTGCGGTTTGAGGACTATATCTAGGAACATTTTGGTCAGGAGGAGCGGTTTGCAAGTGGAGGTGAGGAGCGGTTTGATGATGGTCTGGATTGTAGACAGGAGATGAGGTATTGTTGAATGCAGCTAGAGAGAGGGTCTTAAATCTGCTTTCGGTTTCATGGACCTCTTCAAGCTTAAATTCAAAAACCTTCAGCATGGCATACAAGTGTCGAAGATCAAGAGCTTCCAAGTCCTTGTTGTCTTCAATGTTAGTAGTTTTGATCAGCCATTTGCTACCAAGTGCTTGCATGAATCTCATGTTCAAATCTGTATTAGAATAGACATGTCCAAGAGAAAAACAAACATTAACAATATCAATTAACCTCTCATAGCATTGTCTAAGAGATTCCTTAGGATCTTTAACAAAATAGTCAAAGAGTCTTCTCTGTTGATAGAGGCGGTTCTTCTTGGTATCTGAATCTCCTTCCAGAAAGTCAACTATAGCATCCCAGGTAGCCTTTGTGGTTTTGCGGTGAAGCACCTTAGAATGAGTCCTTAGGTCAATAGCTGACACTAGCATGGACATAGCTCTTCCATCAAAATCCACATTGATGCGGTCTGCATCAGTCCATTCACTTTCTAATTTCTTAACTTCAGCTTCTTCTCATGCGGTTCCTGCACGAGGATTAGCTTTCATAGGAACATATGGTCCATCAGTAACTGCGATCCACTGTCTACGATCACATGAAATCATGTGTTTCATCATCCTATCTTTCCAAAAAATAAAACTATCTTCATCCAGAATCGGTAAGTGATTTGAATTGGATGTTTGCATAATATGGGTGTTTGTGTTTGCCATTGGATCAGCACCCAAGCGGTTAAGCTTGTAAAAACAAGTTTGGTGGTTGAGCTCTGATACCACTTGTTGGTCCCAGAGGGTAACAAGGGTATAGAACCGCTAGAGGGGGGGTGAATAGCGGTCCGAAACTTTTTCTAAAATACCCTTTTAAAATCAACCGAGTACTTATCAGTTTGGCCAACTGCGGTTCAAGGCACAAGAACCGAACTGATAAAATGCACAGCGGAGTTTGCGGTTTGGCCAAATAGGTTAGTTAAAGAGTTGGGAAGTTTGACTCGGGTTGAGAAAACACTATGATGCAACAGAATAGTTAAACTTAAAGTTTAAAGGAAAACACAATTCATCTTTCAAGTCATTTCGTGTATGGAAGCAAGTTCAAGACCACGAACAAGAAAGATAAATATCAAGACAGAAAATAAAGATCAAACACACAAATTGAAGAGGTTCGTTCTTAAATGAACTACGTCCTCTACCTAGATGGTTAGTCTAGGATTTTCTAATAGCTATAAGACTTGTATTAATTTAGAGGAGGTTTTACAAGATGAATCTAAACTCTAAACAATAAGTCTAACCTAAGCTATAATAACAACCGGTGTTTTCGAAGTATATAATCTATGTGATCATATAAATCGGGTGTGTGTGTGAAAAGAAATCAAATGCTCTAAGTATCTAAATGATGGTTGAGCAAATAGAATTCTTTCGGTGTAAAGGGTAAGTATGAATGGTTGTTAGGCTTGAAGCTTTGATGAAGAACTGAGTTTGCAATGGAGATGGTTTGAAGATATGAATATCTGGGTTTAACTCTTCAAAGCAAACTTGAATACTTGGGAATGAATCTCTTGAAGCTCAGCAACTTTTATTATTGAAGAATGGAGGCTATTTATAGGCAGAGCACCCTTGTGACCGTTGGGTAAAGATTTGAATCAAATCTGAAGGGTACAGTGCTGTCGACATCCCATTGGTTGAGCTGTCATTTTCGTCCTTGGTTTTGTCTTGTAGTCCTAGGTAGTTGTTGCACCGCTACCTGACAATTGTCCTTTGTTGCAGAAAGGACTAACGGTAAACAAATCAAACTGATAGACAAACCGACATTACTTGCAGAAGCTCCAAGTTAACTTAGAGTTATTTTGACATGACATAATAACATCCTTTTACGGTCAAAAAGGGAATGTTTGTCTAAGGAATAAATGACATCTCTTTAATTCTTTATTAACTGATCTGCGGTTTCACCAAGCATAGGGGCGGTTTGAAGAATGATCTTGATGGGCGGTTTCATCAAACATGCAAACTGCAGTTTGATGAAAACTGAAGGGCTCCATGCTGGCGGTCTCAAGATAACGGCTTGAAGCACTAAACCGCTAATGATACAACCGAACTATACTTAGCCTAGACAACTAAACAACTAGAAATGGACTTATCTAAAAATTGAAGTAGAACTTCATTACATGCGGTCCTAAAGTCCATAAAAAGACACGTGGCATGGATCAATCAAATTAAGGTGGGTGAACTAACAATGAATCCTAACAATGATCAATAAAGGTTGCTTACAAACTCAATGTGGGAGAAGAGTGTTACATGTGAATACTACTACATATAACAATCCCCCACTTATTTACATATAACACTAGACAGACAATAACAGTTTACAGCTTCTTTACATAACGAATAGCCATTAAGTGGACGAGCCTTAAACTTTATGGTTGAATGTGAAACTTTTAGGGAAACATATCCTCGTCATGTATGATTTCTTGTTCCTTCAATCTTGGCAGCACCTTGTAGTTGGGCCTTGTGCTTTAATCCTGGTTTCACAAGTACTCTAGGAATTTTACCGGAGTAATCCATAAGAAGCGGCCTCTCACTTCTTTACTTGTATAGGTAGACTTATCAAGAATGTCCACAACGCATTCTGTGAAAGCTATAAGTCTATTAAGGATGTTTAATCCAACCTAATCTTATTATGGTAATGAAAAATGCATAGGTCAGATATGAAACTTTCAAATAGTGACACCCCCACTATTTTTAAGTTATGCACTTGAAATGTGTCCAAGTTTCCATTTCACCAATATCTAATATTGAATTTCCTTTTAACTTTAAACATAAGATGGCAAATCCATGACTTGTATCTTAAGATAAAGTTGGTTTCAATTAAGATATTGTTTAGACCGGTAATAGTCTCATATCTCTCATGACCTTTGTAATTTTATCCCCTGATAAAGATTTTGTTAGTCGATCAGCTAACATTTGATTTGTAGGAAGATACTCAAGCGCTATCTTTCCCTTTTTGACCATATCTCTAATATGATTATATCTCATAGCAATGTGTTTGCTATGATTTGATATTCTCTCATTATTTGTATTGTATATGGCAGCCTGATTATCACAATACAAAGTTGTGGCTCCTTTCTTAGAATCAATAAAAGGTATTGTTCTTAGAAATCTTCTAAACCATATTAAATCTTTACTAGCCATTGACATGGCTATGTACTCAGATTCCATAGAAGACAGAGCAACACATGTTTGTTTTTTTGAAGACCAAGCAACTATGGCTCCTCCAATGGTAAATAACCAACCACTTGTTGATTTGGAGTTGGTTACATCTGATGCCCAATTTGCATCACTATAGCATTCAAGTACAGGTGAATTACACTTGTAATGCAAGCCATAGTTTATTGTGAATTTTAAGTACCTTAGTACTCTTTTTAGTTCCGTCCAATGTTCTTCACTTGGATTGCTTGTAAATCTACTAAGTATGCCAATTGCACATGCAAGATCAGGTCTTGTATGATTAACCACATACATTATGCTACCAATTATCTTGGCATATTCTCCTTGATTTACAGCCTCACCTTTATTTGGAACTAACTTCATTTGGGGGTCAATAGGACTTTTACTTATTTTGCAATCAAAATAATTAAACTTCTTTAATATTTCCTCAATGTAGTGAGATTGAGTTAATATGTATGTTTTGTCCTTTTTAATCACCTTAACCCCTAAAATGACATCTACTGGACCTAAGTCCTTTATGTCAAACACTTGCTTTAAATAGTTCTTTGTTTCATTTATACAATTTATATCAGAACCAAATATTAGCAAGTCATCAACATATAAAGTTATAACAACTTTATAATTAAGAGTAACTTTAGTAAAAACACAACTTTCTACTTTACTACTCTTAAAGCCAAACTTTCGAATCTCTTGCTTAAACTTCTTGTACCATTGTAATGGTGCTTGTTTAAGTCCATATAGAGATTTCTTTAATTTACATACTTTATGTTCTTCTCCTTTAGAGATATACCCCTCGGATTGTTGTATGTAAATTTCTTCATCTAAATATCCATTTAAGAACGCAGTTTTAACATCCATTTGATGAACCTATAGACCATAAACGGAAGCTATAGCAAACATTGTTCTAATTGATGTAAATTTAGTAACTGGTGAAAATGTTTCGAAATAGTAAATTTCTTCTTTTTGACTATAACTTTTGGCTACTAATCTTGCCTTGTACTTATCAATAGTACCATCTATTTTGAGTTTCTTTTTCAAAACCCACTTACAGCCAATAGGTTTAGTATTAGGAGGAGGATTTACTAGAGTCCATGTTTGATTATCAAGTATAGACTTAATTTCATCATACATGGCTCTTTTCCACATGTCTGAATCAGACATAGACATAGCTTCTTGAAAAGTCTTAGGATCCTCTTCTAACATATATGTAAACATGCCAGGGCCAAGATTCTTTTCAATTATTTGTGTTGGGTATGCTTATCTCTTAGCCCTCCTAATTATGTTAGAATTGATTGATACCATCACCTAAGCATATTCTATGGAATTTAGGACCCTATGTAAGAAGTTTTATAACTTCAATTTTTAGTCTAGTCCATTTTATAGTATAGGCTTAGAATATAGGACTTGGAGTGGAAAGGAATGAAGATCTAAGCAAGTCAGTGGTCACTGCGCAGGATACCACTGCGCAGGTCTCCCCTGCGCAGCATTCTACCTTGCTCAGTTTTAAATGCATTCAGATCAACTAACTTGGAAAGCGCTCAGAAGATGCTCGCTTATTAAAAATTCTGAGGTGTGCAGAATCGACAAAGCAAGCACACTCAGCAGATCCAACGGTGGAGACGCGCTCAAGAGAAATATTTCAAATGAAGACAGCTGTCATCATTCTAGAAGAAGCTTTTGAATTTGGTCTTCATGCTCAGTCTCCAACGGCTCTAAATACCTGCGCACCAATCATATTGTGCCAGGTCATCAACTTTGATCAGAGCCCAAACGGCTATAAAGGACACCTGCGCACCAATCATAATGCGCCAGCTCATCGTCATTGCTCAGAGCACCAACGGCTAGTTTTAAGCTCTCTGCTATAAATAGCCTGCTCATCTTCATTTCCAAGTTGCTAGAGTTTTGTGCTTTCATAAGTATCACTGAAGTTCCGAAGATTGCTGCTTACTATTCCCAGATTCAAGATCAACCTTCAAACATTCATACCTTCAAACTCCTGCCCAGATCCTAAGCCTTAAATCACCAGAATTCTTCGTGCTCTTCATCTCATAGATTCATAGAGCCCAGAATTTCTGAACACACACACACCTCTTGAAGCTTCGATCATTTAGATCTTACTTCTTGAGATACACCGGTTTAGTCTAGGATTTGTTCTTCATAGATTATAGATTTTTGAGATAGTTTGTTCTACTTTGTTGTATCTTGTAACTCTCTTATATAATAAGATCTCCATTAGAAAATCCAAGACTAACCATCTTGGTAGAGGACGTAGATCTTTCATTGATCGAACCTCTCCAAATAGCTTGTTCCTTATTCTCGGTATTTATTTCCTGCTTAATCATTACTGAATAACTGCTTTGTTTGATCTTATCAGATTGCTATTATTGCTGCTGTGTTTGTTATTGTTTATTGCCTTAGAACATTTTATCCAACTCTTTAAGCCAAAACTTAGCGCGTGCGTTTTTATCATTGGGCAGCTTTTTCCTGCGCAGGTGCTGCTTTAAATTTCCGCTGTGCATTTCACACTCTCACTGCGCGCTATACTTAGCTTATTTGAGAACTGTGCGCATAAGCCATTGATTTGCAAAAGGGTTTGAAAAGATTTTTTAAAACGCTATTCACCCCCCCCCCCCTCTAGCATTTTTCATACCCTTGTTGCCCCTTTGGGACCAACACTTTGTCTTTTGCTCCTCCTTAATTCAACTATTTCATCATTTTCATTGTTATCTGGATTTTCATGATTTGGAATGGTATTACCATTATCATGTGAACTTGATGCATTTTCTACTTCAAGTTCATTTGACAATTCACGGTTTATATCTACATTGTCTACATTTTTTATGTTTAAATGTTCATAAAAAATAGCATGAGTAGCTTCAAACACACGATTGTCATTCATTCTCATAAATCTATATGCTTTGCTTATTGAAGAATAACCAATAAATATAGATTTCATAGCTTTGCTCCCAAGTTTATTTCTTTTCAAAGTTGCATCTAAAACATATGCAATACAACCCCATACTTTAAAATGTGAAATGTTAGGCTTACGCCCAATAAATAATTCGTATGGAGTTTTCATATGTTTATTCACAATTCTGTTACTAACGTAAATAGAACTTAATAGTGCCTCTCCCCAAAAACTCATTGGTAACTTTGAATGTATTATCATGGCACTAACCATCTCCATTAAGGATCGATTTTTCCTCTCGGCTACTCCATTTTGAGGTGGAGTATTAGGTGCTGAAGATTTTCTAACAATTCCATTTTGTTGACAAAATGAAATAAACTCATTTGGAAAATATTCACCACCTCTATCCGATCTCAATTCTTTTATCCTTAAATTGGTTTTATTTTCAACTTCGGCTTTGAAAATTTTAAACTTGTCAAAAGCTTCATCTTTTGTTCTAAGTAAATACACATAAGTAAACTTAGAAAAATCATCAATAAATGTTATAAAATAACGTTTTCCACCTCTTGTCAAGTGCTCTTTGTTGTCACATATATCGGTATGAATTAACTCAAGTAACCTAGTTGATCTTATTACACTTTTAAAGGATGTTTTAGTCAACTTAGATTGAGCGCAACATTCACAATTATTCATAGAATAAATAGTCGAAGATTTTGGAATATATTCATATTTAATCATGCGACTCATTGCATTCATACCAATATGCCCTAATCTAGAATGCCAAAAATCATGCTTTTCAACATTAAAATTAGAATCAACAAAGTAAGCAGAACTGGTAATTTTATTATCAACGCTTAATAAATACATATTGTTTTTAATGTAGCCCTTTCCAACAAACGTCCCATTTTTAGTGATATTCACTTGTTGGGCGCGGAAGGTTACTTTAGAGCCATTTTCGTCCATTTTATGGACTGATACAAGATTTTTCCTCATAGAGAGAATATGATACACATTTTGCAAAGTAAGAGTTTTTCCCGAAGTGAGGGGGATAATAATAATCCCTATGCCCAAGACCTCGCTTGTAGAAGCATTTCCCATATAAACAGCCTTCGGTTCTTTTACTTCTTTATATGTTTTGAACAAGCTTCGATTTGGAGTTACATGACATGTAGCCCCTGAATCAATCCACCAATCTGAATCGGCATTGCTGACTAGACAGATTTCGGAAAGCATGCTGATGAAGTTGCTCTTAACTACATTTGCTTGTTCATTTTTCTGTTGCCCTTTGCGGTGATAACAGTCTTTAGCCACATAGTTTGTTTTGCCACAAAAATAACAAGCACCCTTTGGCTTCTTCTTAGCTTTACCATTTCCACCATTTTTATTGTTGTTCTTCCTTTTGAAATTTCCTTGGTTTCCCTTAGAAGTTTCGGCAACATTTTTATTTTCCACATAGTTTACACCATCAATCTTCTCAGAAATTGAACCATCACGTTTGAGACTTTCAGATTCAATTTGGATGCCTTGAAGAAGTTCATCTAAAGAGATGGCCTTCTTATGCTTCAATTTCTTTTGGTAATCTTTCCATGAAGGTGGAAGTTTACCAATGATGGTCGAAACTTGGAAAGTCTCAGAAATGGGTTCACCCGCATCGGAACATTCGGTGGCTATGTCATTGAGTTCGTTAACTTGATCAATGACAGGCCTCGAATCTACCATCTTGTATTCAACAAATTTATTAACAAAAAATGATTTATTACCAGCATCTTCATTGACATACCTTCGTTTGATTGCAAACCAAACTTCGAACGCGGTCTTGTGGATATGGAACACATTGAACAACGTGTTATTCAATGCTTGCAGAATAGTGAAACGGCAAATAAAGTCATCCGCCTTCCACTTTTTCACTTTCTCCGAAGCCTCCGTTTTCTGTGCCTCGGTTTCTTTTAGATCTTCATTCTCCTTTGGACAAGGATCACATAGCACATAGAATACCTTTACAATGGTTAAAAGGTATTCCATTCTCAAACTCCAACGCTTATAGTTAAGCCCATTCAGCCTCTCCAACTTATCTGCTTCAGGAAGTTATGCCTTCAACAGAACTGACTCCATCACTCAGAATTTAAATACCTTAAAATTGTTGTATATATGACTCGATTTGTGGGTAAGGAATCAGCAGGTTAGGCACACCGAAAAAGATTTTATCTTTAAGGTATTTAATTCGTCTCACACTGGTGTAATGGTTCTCAACGAATTTCACCTCCAGGATACAAAACATACTCAACTCTATTCAAAGTTACACTACTTTGAATAAATATGGAACAAGAACTCGAAGCTTTTAACTGTATAGAAGAAGGGAGGAATTTTAATTAAGAAGAAAGAACTCTGTAATTTTTCAATAATCCAATTCAGTAGAGGCAATCCTATTTATAGTTGTAATGCCTGACTGAACTGGTTTGTTCGGATAAGTGTGTCTCTCAGAATAGTCACAACGGTGCCCATTCGGAGAATCACACCCGAACAAATCAAACTGAACACATCCCCCTTGCCTCAACCAAAACGGGTTGTATTAATTAATCTATTTCTTTTCTTATATATATATATATATATATATATATATATAATACTCAAAGCCATACTTGGTATTCTCCCATATTAATGGGAAGCCCAAGCAAGCTACTTAGAACTCTTCAACTTAGCTATGATATAGTAAGTTTAGCTCCAAGCTTTAGATAGGAATCCCATGTGGGATAAAAGAGATACAATGAAAGAAGACAAAAAGACTTTTGTATAAAGGATGATCAATAAAGGTTGCTTACAAACTTAATGTGGGAGAAGAGTGTTACATGTGAATACTACTACATATAACAGGCCAAACCGAACCGGAACCGCCAAACCGGACCGGAGCCATAACTGAAAAGCTCGGAACCGCCAAACCGGATCGGAACCGTAACCGAAAAGCCCGGAACCGCCTTGAACCTTGATGAAAACCGGAACTGTGTGAACCGGAACCGTTTGTAACACGATCCGGCTCTGGTTCATCCCCTCTGAAACCGTGAACGCCGTTCCGAACTGCCATGAACCGCCTAGAACGGAACCGGAACCGTTATCAAAGCCGTTAGAAAACCGTCAAAATCGTTAGATTTCAAACGATTTCATCAGAATTAACCGTTACTTTAAACACTGACAAGAAAAAGTTGAGTTTTGACTGGTTTTTTAAGCCAAATTCACTGAATTAAAATTATAAAAATTTGTTGAGTATATAAAAGAAAAGAGGGACGGACCTCTTTAGTTTTTAAACATTTTTTCTATACTTTTTTTTGTAAAAAATTCGGCAATAAAATATTATTATAATTGTTTTTCTGTTAAAAAAAGTATTTAAAAAAAAAAAACTGTGACCGGCGGTTCCGAACCGTAACCGTAACCGGAAGAGAAACAGTTCGGTTACAGTTCAAGCTTTTCCGGAACCGTGTTTGTCATTATTTGACACTACCTCAAAAGAAACAAAAATAAAATGGTAAATATAATGTCACAAAAAAGTGCCACAAAATGTGGCTTACAAAATAAGGTGTCAAAATTTTATTGGTGTTTTTTATTAGTGTGTTGGATCCACAATCGATGCAACCAATAAAATATAGTCACCTCACTTTGTATCCATTATTTTGTAAACTTCTTATGTGCCCTGGCATTGCCCAAAATAAAATAAATTAACAATGACGGGGCGACCCGTATATGCGAGAATGATTTCAAACCTCATCGTCGGTATTTGAAGGAACAATTGTGACCCCAAATTTTCTAAAATAGGATGCTGCTCTGTTTACTGGGCAGCCCTGCTTCATCATCACCAATCCCATTTCCCTCTCTCCCCACACTCAATCCTCCATTACCAAGATGTCGCCGGAGCTTCCTCCCATTCTCAAAAACCTCCATAGCTGCCGCCGTCTCCGCCACCCCCATTCCTCAAACCAAAGATTTCATGGTGGATTACTTCGTCGACTCACTTGGGTTTTCAAGACACGAAGCTATCTCTGCATCAATGCAGGTAAACCACTTGAAATCCTCCATTAAACCTCAATTAGTCCTCAATTTGTTCCTTCAATACGGTTTAACCAAAACCCAGATTCAAAAAATCGTTTCTTCTGCACCCAAGATCCTGTTACATAAAGCTGACCGCACATTGGAGCCCAAAATCAAGTTTTTTCTCCAAGAAATTGGGTTTTCCGGGTCGGATTTTGTTAAGCTCATCAAGAAGAATCCGGGTCTTTTATCTAGAGGTTTAGATACTTGTATTATACCCACCATTAATTACTTGAAAGAAACATTGGGTGGTGATGAAAATGTTGTTCAAACTGTTAGGGATTCACCTTGGCTTTTGTCATCACCTAGTGCATTGAAAAGAATGCAGCTCAATGTGGTGATGCTGCGAAATTACGGTCTAGCCGAAGTGACAATTAGGAAGTTTATTATTCGAAACCCGAGGAATCTTTTGCAGAAACCCGAGCGGTTTCAAGATGCATTGAGTAGAGTTGATAGAGAATTGGGGATACCCTTTGATTCCCCAATGTTGTTTCGTGGTATCTGCGCTTTGGCTTCGGTTAGTAAGGCAACTTTGAAGATGAGGTTTAAGATTTTCAGGAGCTTTGGGTGGACAGATTTGGATATTAGAATTATGTGCAGAAGTCAACCTTATTGTTTGACCATGTCTGAAGATAGAATTCAAACGGCATTGGATTTTCTCATGAGGGAACTCGGGTATACCCCCGAGTACTTGTCTTCTCATGCCTGTTTTATGATGTATAGTATGGAGAATAGGGTGAAACCTAGATATCAAGTGTTGAAAATCTTGAAAGAGAAAAGGTTGGTGGATGATAAGCCGGGACTTTACTCGCTTGTTATCCCGTCCGATTCTACATTTCTTGAAAGACATGTGCTGCGTTACGAGGATGAGTTACCCAATTTGTATGAAATTTACAAAAACAGCAGAAAACAATAGTCAAAAGATCAAATACTTTGCTCATGATCTTGCTTTTTCAGGTCATGAGTGTGTGATGCTCCTGCTCTTGCTTGTTATTATAGTTATTGATTTATTTTTTGTTCATGATGATTTTTTACTTGGCTAAGCTTTAGTATAGATATTACTATAAAGTTCAGTTCTTGAGCGATCTCGGGGATTGTCATTTCCATAGCTGTTGAGATTTACTTCCTCGAGCAATCCTTATGTAAGCTTAGGAAGGCAAATTTGAATCTCTGTATAGTTAAAACACAAGTTTCTTGATCACAATTTATAGCCGTCGTCCGTCAGCGGTCGTTTTAAAGGAATGTAGTTATCTCGCTCACTGATTTTAGGACTGTGTTTTGTTAAGTTTGTTGGTAATGTATTACTGTTGCAGGACTACATGGTTCCCCTCCTTTTGTTCTATGATTTTGGTTTATATTTGGTCTGGAAATGTAGTGGAAGTGGAACTTGAAGTTTTACTTTTCGGTCTTCTTGCTGCTCGGACCGGCTCCCTCTTGTCAACTGCTTAGGCATATTTTTTTTTTTTTAAATTGGGTTTTTTATTTCATTAATGATAGATAAATTGCCACGGCTACAATTAGGCCTATAAATAGGCTAATACAAATCTCCCTAACGGGATTCGAACTCGAAACCTCCGCATGGGAAGCTAATACCGGATACCGCTTGAGCTAGAGCTCTTTGGTATCAACTGCTTAGGCATATGTGTAGCACCAACCACAATAAAATTCTTATCTTAAACGTTTCAGAAAAAAGGATCGTGTGGCCTGCATTTTCATTCTGATTCATCATAACTTAAGTAGGAGCGATTCCGGATAACCACACCTCACTCGCTCTCCGAAATACTTCTAATTCTGTAACGATCCGAGTCCGTAGACCCGACCCGCCACATAGGTACCATACACTAGCCCACCAAGCATCTCCTCAATTGGGTCAACCACAGCCCATCACAGGCCTCCAAAAGTCCAATGGATGATTTGATGCTTAGTAGGAGTGTATGGACCTTCTATATAGCACACTCAATTCCCACATATTTCCGATGTGGGATGGGGGATATCACAATCTCCCCCACTCAAACCCTTGCCGTCCCTGGCAAGGTCAATCAATACCCAGATCGTACCCCCGGGCTAGCTCGCAAGCCTTAAGGCCGGGGTAAACGACCCGAGCCCGCAGACCCGACCCGCCACATAGGTACCATGCACTAGCCCACCAAGCATCTCCTCAATTGGGTCAACCACAGCCCATCACAGGCCTCCAAAAGTCCAATGGATGATTTGATGCTTAGTAGGAGTGTATGGGCCTTCTATATAGCACACTCAATTCCCACATATTTCCGATGTGGGATGGGGGATATCACAATCTCCCCCACTCAAACCCTTGTCGTCCCTGGCAAGGTCAATCAATACCCAGATCGTACCCCCGGGCTAGCTCGCAAGCCTTAAGGCCGGGGTAAGGCTCTGATACCATTTGTAACGACCCGAAATTTCAGAATATTGTAACACCTTTAAATAATATAAGTCCGTCCCCAAAATAAAGGAATAACAGTCATAACTACAATTCAAAACTCCACGGCTAGTGTATCTAACCACAATTCAAAATAAATAACGGAAGCGTAACAATTGTCTTCCACTACTAACGGCTAGTAGCCATCAAAACTAGTTCACGGCATTTATTACAATCTCAATGACAGTCTACTTAAAATATGAAAATCACTACTTTAAATATTCTGGTCCGTCTCAAAGATATCTCCACTGCAAGTTTTGCTTTCCTATTTATTACCTGAAGAAAAGAATTAGAGAAAAGGGTGAGCGAACAATGCTCAGTAAGGTCCTACGCCGCCCCTTCGGTTTCTAAGAAGGGATGACCTCAATGAGTGCATCAATAAACAATTTTCGATGAAAATGACAAGTCAATAAAACCAAACAATAATTTTCTCTGTCAATACAAGGAAAGGAATCATGGCTCAATTCAATACTCAATAACACGTACAATCCTTTATGATCACTTAATATTCTTCACATCAATTCAATGTTCAAAATGTTACCCAAAAGGGTTCAGTAGTCGATGTATCAATATTTCGGTATATCCGGATAACCTATATAACCACCCTTTTCAGTGGTGTCGATGTCAATGGTTAATGCCACATAGGCATGTCATGAACTAACCCTCATGACCGGGTATCAATGGTGTATCAATATTAACCCACAAATAATGGGTGTCATTAAGTGATCATTCTTTTGTCAATGAGGTTCTTCAATTGACCAATAATTCAACGTCAATTTAAGTTTAGATAGTTTCAATGACGGAGGCACTTGGAGTGAATTCCAATCAAGAGTTACCGGCCATAACAATAAAAAAAAAAAATTACTCTAGGAACGGAGGGTCAATAAATAACGATATACAATAGGACTAGGAGACGTAAATCCCTTACCTTAACTGCACTTATATAATGTCCTCAACGCATACGAGCACACTTAATCCCGCTTGCCAAAATCTAACAGTCCGAAAGAACGATATAAATAAATAACAATATTAGACAAACTTAGTATCATAAATGAAATTATTAATTTCATATAGTCAAACTTCATTTTGTGTACTATTTAATCTGATCCTGATAAACCTCGCATGCATTATAATCCAAATCATGATCAAACCTTTCTATGGCAATATGATTATACTGTCTAATATATGTAGTGCTCTAATTAGGATCAAATACTAACATACCTTGGGAACATTAATCCCCACACTTTTACAGGCACTAACACATGCCATAGACCAAGAATATTTCAAGTACTTGCTAATCTTTCACCCCGACCCCACGTTTGCAAAGTCCCTATTAACAATTCAATATTCAAATGCCAATCACCCATCTACTGACTTTATTACCTCATGTTTTCTAAAATTGGCCCTCATCTAAATTTCAACACATAAATACACTACCAAGCAAGGTACTTCGTATCTCAAACATTTAGACTATAACCATGATCGTACATAAACCAGTTGAAATATCTTTACCTCAGGTTTGTGTCGTCTATAATTTACTTCTCCGTCTCGGTGCCTCCTTTTACTCGCCGTCAAAATAATATAACCGTCTTTAGATATTACGCTTGATCTAGGTTTAGGGTAAATACCTATTTATATACAAATATTCTTAATTGCCCTTTAAAAATAGTCCAAGCCCAATTTATCTTTTCTATCTCATTTAAACCTCAGAAGTCCAAAAATAATTTCAACGTTAATCCATACCATTTAATTCACAATTGGCCCAACAATAAGGTTACTGCAATATCTCAATTAATCTCCTATTTGTTAATGGCCTAATTAAAAATGTTGACTTAAGCCCACAACCATACGTATTTCTACCTAGCTCAATCAATTATCCATACAACTCCATTTACTATTGTACTCTAAGAGAGCCCAATACCATAAATTACCATCACTAACTATAACCCAAAATTACTTCAATCCCAAAATAAAATAAAATAAAATAAATTTTTGAGATATTACATTCTTACCCCCTTAAAAGAAGTTTAGTCCTCTAAACTTGACGTACCTGCGACTGTCCAATTTGCACCATTGTCATCTTTGGTTGTCATAGTATAGATCCTTCCTGTTCGGTTGGAATTCGACTCACCTTTCTTGTCTTTGTCTTTGTCCTTGTCCTCATTTTCCTTTGGTGTAGTCTTCACAAGTTCTGGGCAGTCCTTGATCTTGTGTCCACGTTTACCACAGTTAAAGCAAGAGGCTGTAGTCCAGTAACACTCTTCAGTCTTATGCTTCCTCCCACAAGTACGACAGGTTGGAGTAGGCGCGTCCTGGTTCTGACCCTTATTCCCATTTTGACCTCCCTGATAGTTCCTGTTCTGATAGCGATTATTGGTAGCGGGAGGGCCTCCCCTTGGACGGTTTTCCTCAGTCGTCCGCTTCTTGTAGTTATCACTATCACTTCCACTCCTGCTAGACTGGCCACTTTCCTTTCCTAAGTCACGTTCAGCCCCCCTTTTCCTATTATCTCTAGAATTCAGATATTCCTTCTCATCAAGCTCAATTACTCGTGCCTTATTTGCCGCTTAAGATAGAGTTGGGAGCTCTAGTGGTACTAACCTGTATTTCAGCTTCGAATTCAATCCAGCCTCAAATTTCCTAGCCTTCTGTTCTTCATCATCAAAGAACCTCGGGGCAAAACGAGATAACTCCAGAAACTTTGCCAAATATTCTTCCACAGTCAGGGATCCTTGAGTTAGATTCATAAACTCCGATATCTTCATATTCTTCACAATCGGGGGGTAGAACTTGTCATTAAAAGCTTCCAGAAACATCTCCCATGTATAATTGGTAACCCCACGAGCCACTCCTGCCTGGATTACTGTCTCCCACCAAACCATGGCTTCCCCTTTTAACACAAAAGTAGCAAAAGTTACCTTCTGCTCGCTAGTACACTCCAAAGTGCGAAAAATTCTTTCAATGCCTTTTATCCATTCTTCAGGCTTCTCGCCTGGTGCACCAGAGAAATACTCTGGGTTGCGCTTCTGGAATAACGCCAGTGGATCTCTAACTGGTGGAGGTGGTGGTGCTGCGTTGGCTTGATTAAGGCTTGCTGTCACTGCTTGAGCTAAAGTCTGATTTGTCTGTCCTATCCCCACGACTGCCTGTGTTAACGTCTGAATTAGGGCAGTAAGCATCGTGTCCGGCTGACCCTGGTTGTTCCCATTATTATTGTGCTGGTTGTGGTTCTGGCTTCCCTCTCCTACAGACGCAGAATCTTGAACAGCACCGCCTCGGCCCCCTCGGCCTCTTCGACCCGCACGGCCTCTACCTCTTCCTCTTTCCATTGCCTATTACCAAAAGTCAATTGGGTCAACCACAGCCCATCACAGGCCTCCAAAAGTCCAATGGATGATTTGATGCTTAGTAGGAGTGTATGGGCCTTCTATATAGCACACTCAATTCCCACATATTTCCGATGTGGGATGGGGGATATCACAATCTCCCCCACTCAAACCCTTGCCGTCCCTGGCAAGGTCAATCAATACCCAGATCGTACCCCTGGGCTAGCTCGCAAGCCTTAAGGCCGGGGTTCTGCTCTGATACCATTTGTAACGACCCGACCCGCCACATAGGTACCATACACTAGGCCACCAAGCATCTCCTCAATTGGGTCAACCACAGCCCATCACAGACCTCCAAAAGTCCAATGGATGATTTGATGCTTAGTAGGAGTGTATGGGCCTTCTATATAGCACACTCAATTCCCACATATTTCCGATGTGGGATGGGGGATATCACAAATTCAATGGCTCCCGGGTATATTATCTAAATATATTAGCCGTCAATTCATTAAAAACGGGGGTGTGTTAGATGAAGTTCTTTCTATTCTCATCTAATTTTGTCAGATTCATGGACTACTTTTGTGTATCACATGTGATTCAACGTTTATACCTCACAAATGACATAACGATGACATCATACTTACTAACCATAACTGTTAAATTATATGTGAATCTATATATACTACACAAAAACGATACATATTTATATCTTATCTCCTTTAATTTTTGAAATCTTGTGATTTTGGATATGATGAATCGACGTAAATTTACAATGTTCACTATTACAGTTGATCTTTTAGTACGCGAATATCATACATTACTGATTTCCTTTTTAATTTGTTTTTTCTATTCTTTTCTTAATATTAATTACCTTTCTAATTACCACAAATTGATATGTTAACTTTGTTTATTTCAGCTAACTACTTACTATAATTGTATCAGATATACTTGGTAACTTATCTAACACTGTACTCTGTTAAAGTCTGTTACTTTTATGACTCCGGTTACTCCTTCTGTTATCTCGTTGGCTGGCTTATTCTCCAAGACTCACGTGATATTTACCCACACGTAAATAGGTAATCACAGATTGTAAATAGGAGATACGTTGTAATCCTTTCTGTTAGTGCAGAACTGAGGTGTTACCTCAGGTGTTGCCCTGACAGTCTAAGTGCTGTGACGAGATTCTTTGTAATTTGACATTTCTTTCTAATGTAATTTTTATACTAATGTCCTAATATTATTTTCTAGATGTTGGTCCATATTTTCAGGTATAATAAAGTTGGTTTATGGAGCTTAAAATGTGGAAGAAAAATTAATGGAGATTTATTCATAATTGGCGAGTAAATGAAGGAGTCTCAAACATATTTAACATGTGTTAAATATGGAGAAAAACGTGGGAGACCATTTCAAAGTTGTTGTTGCTGATTAATTGAAGATGTACAAGGCATTGGAAGCTTGGAGTACAACACGGTGAAGCTAGGACTTGGAGATCAAGCTTGCGGTTGAGAAATTCATGGAAGGAAGACCAAGTCTTCGCACAAAAAGTGGAGAGCAAGCCCACTCACTCTCCCCACTCTTCCCACTCGTCACAAACAGCCCAAGGCTGTTATTTGTGTAGCCTCCAAGTCTTGGTTGGCTATAAATAGATGCTTGGATGAAGATTGAAGACAAGCCAATTTTATACACACATCCATAGCACAAAAAGACCAAAGTACTCTTGGCTCCTTTTGAGATTCTTTCTTCCATACACTCTTTTATCACTCAAATACTTCGGGTTTGAGTGAGTTTTGGTTAGGATAGAATCTTGTACTTTGTTCTTACTTTGGTTCCATAGAGAGTATATCATAGTTTGTATAGGGAACCATTTTAAACTTTGTAATTGGTTTTGATTATAAGGTTTTCGCCATCTAGGCATCTCAAGTTATATTTATATAACTTGAGAAAAATATTTCTCTTGTGCTATTTATTTTCTGCTGCAAAAACTCTACAATTTTTGTGTGTGTATTTTCTGTCCGTCTGGAGTGTTACCTGGGGTGTTACTTAACACTTGAGGTAACATCTGTTCTCAGCAAGCTATTGACAAACAATTTTAATTGGCATCAGAGCCCGGTCACTTGACATACTAAGTGATTCGTTCCAGATTTGTCATGGCTTTCGATCCTGCTAATCCTAATCAGAAGCGTCTTCCTGTTTTAGATGGCTCGAATTATGCTTATTGGAAGATCCGCCTACGCTCGCATATCAAATCAATTGATCTTCGGGCATGGCGATCTATAACAAATGGTTACTCTCTCCCTATGTTACCTCGAAATGAAAATGGTGACGTTCAAGTCAAACCTGAATCGGAGTGGACTAATGAAGAGATTACTCTAGCTAATTATAATGAAAAAGCACTTAATGCTATTTTTGAATGGGTTGATATGCATGTTTTTAAACTTATTCAAAATAGTTCCACTGCTCAAGAGGCATGGGACACTTTACAAAGATTTTGTGAAGGTGATAGTAGTATGCGTGATAATAAGCTTAGAACTCTTACTGGCAAATTTGAAAGATTGAGGATGGGTGAAAATGAAACTATTTCATCCTATTTTGAAAAATTGTTTGATATTGCAAATGAGTGTCAACTTTTGGGTGAACCTTTTACCAACAAACAACTTGTTTCAAAATCTATTCGAATTCTCCCCGAGAGGTTCAATATGAAAGTTTCATCTATTGAAGAAGCCCACAATCTTTCTACAATGAACATCAATTATTTAATGAGTATTTTGAAAAATTTTGAGTCAAATCTCCTTGAACAAAGTGAGGCTTCTAAAGGAAAAAATGTCGCTTTAAAAGCGCAGTCCTCAGATTTTTCAAATGATGATGAAGATGAAATTTTTGAAGAATTGGATGAATGTGCCAGTGTTTCTTTACTTGCTAGAAAATATAATGCAATGGTTAAAAAGTTTAACAATGAAAAAGTGCAGGTAAAAGCAAAGGAGAAACAAACCAAGGTGTATGATTCATTGCCAAGAAGAACGTTCCCATCTACTCAAAAGTCAGCCCCTATGCGTAGAGCATCCTC
Source organism: Campanula takesimana (assembly GCA_026119855.1). Classification (NCBI taxonomy): domain Eukaryota; kingdom Viridiplantae; phylum Streptophyta; class Magnoliopsida; order Asterales; family Campanulaceae; genus Campanula; species Campanula takesimana. Next base: position 718,036 of record JAOWBW010000195.1, on the reverse strand, counting down.
AGATCAATCAAGGTCTGATCCCAAATACATTGATTCAATTCAATGTCATGCTTGTTCGGGATGGGGTCATTACGCAAACGAGTGTGCCAACACACTACGGAAGAAGGGAAAGAACCTATGGGTATCCCTGAGTGACAATGAAGATGAGGGTTCAGTCCAGGAAGAAGAACCAGATCAAACAACCATGTATGTCACAGTCAGTGACTTGCAGACTGAACATGTTACCAGAGATGTTATGTCAACTGAGATAACATCCGAGACCACATCTGTCAGGTATAACAATTTCAGTTCTGATAATAATATTTGTTTCATGGTTTCCACTAATCTTGATACAGGAAGTTCGCAAGAGGATGAGATGAGCAAAGATGAGCTCATTGAAGACTTAAAAATCCTCTATAAGGATATGCTCAAGGAATGGAAGAAGGAGAACCAAATGGTTAAGACTCTAACCGAGAAGAACGATGGACTCAAGGCATACTTGAACCGAATGGAAGCTCAAGCATCCCAGAAAGATGCCGAGCTAGAAAAAGTCAAGGCCAAGTTGACTCTAGCCGAAACCACCTTGAAGAAGCTCAACACCGGATCGTCCAAACTTGATGAGATCCTAAACTTGGGTAAGCCTTTGAGAGCAGGTATTGGTTTCCGAGAATCATTAGAAAGTATTACTTCTTCTTTGTCTTGTAATGAACATAACGTAAATTTTGTAAAAGGTCACGAGTTTGATCAAAATTCTTTTTCAAATGATGTTTCTGACAAAGGGAAAGCGTGTCAATACTGTCACACTACTGGACATCTTAAAAATAAATGTACAAAGCTTTCAAAGAAAGAGTCCAGTCCAGATGTGTTACCTGAAGTGTTACCCAGCACTCCAGATAACACACACTGTTAGAAAGTCAAAATGTCAAAAAAGAAGTCATAGAAACCAAAAGCCAATGTAAGATGTGATGTTGTATATACTGCCTTAAAAACAAATGTTGAAGGATCATGGTATTTTGATAGTGGGTGTTCACGCCATATGACGGGAACAAAAATGTTTTTAAAAAACTATGAATCCGTTCAAGGGGGTAGTGTAACTTATGGTGGTGGGAGCAAGAGTAACATAATAGGAAAAGGAACACTAAATGTAAATGGTTTTCCTGCTTTAAAAAATGTCTTGCATGTAGATGGCCTAGTAACTAATTTAATTAGTATTAGTCAACTTTGCGATGACAACATGGAAGTAAAATTTAACAAGGACACTTGTGAAGTTTTTGATGGTACTAACAATTGTGTTATGACAGGAACTAGATCAAGTGATAATTGTTATCGTGTGGAAGATAAATTCGTGTGCAACACCGCACAAATTGATGTCACAAACTTATGGCATCAAAAGTTGAGACATGTTCATTTGAGGAACATTGATAAGATCGTTAAGTTAGATGCTGTTATAGGAATTCCTAAACTAGATCTTAAAAATCCTATCATTTGTGAAGATTGTCTTAAGGGGAAACAAACTCGTGTTGCCCATAGTGCTGCCCAACATTCCGAGCAACTCTCTAGAACAACACACTGTTTTCAACTCTTACATATGGATTTAATGGGTCCAGTTGAGGTAGAGAGTTTTGGAGGAAAGAGATATTCTTATGTCATTGTTGATGATTTTTCGAGATTCACTTGGGTTTATTTTCTAAAAGAAAAATCGGAAACTTTTGAAAAATTTAAACTTTTACACTCCAAAATCAAAAACATGTTTTGTGCCTCTATCTTTAGAATCAAATCTGATCATGGAAGAGAATTTGACAATGTTTTATTTTCTACTTTTTGTGAAAGAAAAGGAATACATCACGAGTTTTCAGCTCCTAAAACACCTCAACAAAATGGGGTGGCCAAAAGGAAAAATCGTACTTTACTTGAAATGACTCGTGTGATGTTGTTTTCTAAAAGGATTTCTAAAAGATTTTGGGCCGAGGCACTTAACACGGCTTGTCACACAATTAATAGAGTTTTTCTAAGACCCGGAACCACTATGACACCTTATGAAATTTTGAATGGCAAGAAGCCAAAAGTTCACTATTTTCATATCTTTGGGTGTGTGTGTTACATTTTGAATGACCGGGATTACTTAGCAAAGTTTGACTCTAAAAGTGATAGGGCGATATTTCTTGGATATGCGGTGAATAGTCGGGCATATAGGGTTTACAATCTTAGACTAAAAACCATCCAAGAATCTGTTAACATTGTTTTTGATGATCTCTCTAGTATTTCAGGTGAAGGTGCTCAAGAGTCTCCTCTGGTGTTGTTAGAAGATGTCATACAAACTGCAAATGACATCACAGATGTTAACACAGATGCTGAGCAGAATGTTATCATAGATGAGACAACACCTCAGGCAACACCTGAGTCCAGTGATCCATCCGAGTTTGATGCAGAAGTTCATGATGATGCAAGAAGGGATCCTCCACCCAGAATTCGTAGGAATCATCCTACAACTCAGGTAATTGGGGAAGTGAATGAAGGGGTTCGAACAAGAAACAAAGAACCCGTGAATTATCGGGAAATGGTAAGGTATGTGTGCATGTCAACCACATACACCAAGGTAAAACACTCTTGTTTTGTGTCATCCATAGAACCTAAAAATGTGATTGAAGCTTTAAAAGACAATTTTTAGATTCAAGCTATGCAAAACGAACTAGATAAATTTACCCGAAATAATGTATGGCTTTTAGTACCCCGTCCCATTAATACTAATGTTATTGGGACAAAATGGATTTTTAAAAACAAAACGGATGAAGAGGGTAATATTGTTCGAAATAAAGCTCGTCTTGTGGCTCAAGGCTATACACAAGTGGAAGGTATCGACTTTGACGAAATCTTCGCACCCGTGGCTAGAATTGAGTCTATAAGACTTCTCTTAGCCATAGCTTGTTATCTTAGAATCACTTTGTATCAAATGGATGTTAAAGCAGCATTTTTAAATGGATATTTAGATGAGGAAGTTTTTGTTGAACAACCTAAAGGTTTTGAAGATCCATCCCAACCAAACCATGTGTATAAACTTGATAAAGCCTTATACGGTCTAAAACAAGCTCCGCGCGCATGGTATGATCGTTTAACTAGTTTTTTGCTTGAATATGGTTTTATTCGAGGAGATGCGGATAGAACCTTATTCATTTTAAAACATGGAAAGGAACTTGTCATTGCTCAAATCTATGTTGATGACATAGTCTATGGCTCTACTTCAAAAATTTGTTTAAATGATTTTGTAGAGGCTATGACATCAACTTTCGAGATGAGCATGATGGGTGAACTAAACTTCTTTCTTGGCTTGCAGGTGAGACAACTACCCGATGGAATATTCATCTCACAAAGCAAGTACGCAAAAAATCTAGTCAAGAAATTCGGCTTGGAGGGGTCAAAAAGTTCCTCGGTTCCAATGACTACTACACTTAAACTCGGCAAGGATGAAGGGGGAGAAGCAGTCGATCCTACCCTTTACCGTTCCATGATTGGTAGCCTTCTTTACCTTACCTCTAGCCGACCCGACATTATGTTTTCTGTGTGTGTCTGTGCACGATACCAATCCAACCCTAAAGTCTCTCATCTTAATTCTGTGAAAAAGATAATTAAATATGTTTCCGGAACAAGCGAATTAGGAATTTGGTATGCTAAAGATACAAATACAAATCTAGTAGGCTTTAGTGATTCGGATTGGGCGGGGGATATAGATGACAGAAAAGGTACTAGTGGGGGGTGTTTTTACTTAGGTAATAATCTAGTATCATGGTATAGTCGTAAACAAAATTGTGTGTCGCTCTCTACTGCTGAGTCTGAATACGTGGCAGCGGGGAGTTGTTGTACTCAATTAATATGGCTAAAACATATGTTAGACGACTATGGGCTTGAGAGTAAAAATATGATCATGTACTGTGATAGTTTGAGTGCCATTAACATTTCCAAGAACCCTGTCCAACACTCCCGCACAAAACATATTGATATTCGTCATCATTTTTTAAGAGATATGGTTGACAAAGGCTTAATAACTATAGAGCATATTGATACCAAGTATCAATTGGCGGACACTTTTACAAAAGCCTTAGACCTTGAGAGATTTTCTTTCTTGAAGAACTCTCTTGGTCTTTGTAATCTCTAAAAATCTCCTGTTTTCTGGTGTTACCTCAAGTGCTACCAACATCTGAGATAACACTTGTATATTATTTAAAAAAAAAATAAAAAAAAAATAAAAAATTGGCTTTCTGTTTTAATCTGTCAATGAGTAGTATTTTCTATTCATTGATGGTGGCACATACTGACCTTTTTGTTATGGTAGGATAACAATCTAGGTAACATTATTGATAACATTCCTTTTTAAACTCAAAAGTGACAAAGTCACTAATCTTTTTCAAAGACAAAAAGGCTAAAAACACTTATAGTATTTCCTTAGTAGCTCGGGGCACGGCGTTCGCTGCGACGATGCACTCTTGTCAAAGGGAGATACTATCTAGTGATCTTGTACTAAGTATTAGGAACATGGAGTTCGCCACTACAATGTTTCCTACTTGAACAGTACAAATCACTAAAACATGTTTACACTTTATAAGGACTCGGGGCACGGAGCTCACTACTACGATGCTTCCTTGTAGATAAAGATGTGTAAATCATGTTTATTTTTAAGTGTTTGAAGATGAAGAACAAGCTTTTTATATCTATATTACTAGATTTGTTTTGCCTAAAGTATTCTATTTTGGCAAGCTTGTTTTACCTCAAAATGCTTATTATAGAAGCATATTTCTGCCTCATGTGTTCAAAAATGAGGTCCATCTCGCCTTAATTGCCTTAATATAAACAATAAGGGATGTTTATCACGAATGTTATCTTAAGTGTTACCATCATTGCCATCAACACATTAGTGTGTGCTACATTCGTTTTTTTTTTTAATTTTAATTTATTTTCAGAATTGTTTTTTAAATTTTCAAAGTTTGAAAGTCTTTTTATTTAAAGAAAAAGAGTTTACAATTTTGAAAAAGTCTAAAACAAATCTTTTACTTTGGTAGAATATAGTTGTAACAATTTCCCTAAAATTTAGGAATCTATCTTCAAATTTTTGAGAGATCGTTACATCATTAATTTTACCATCTTTATTTTTTTCGTTTTATATATTATTTAAAAAAAAAAAAACGTGTTTTTTTTAAAACCGAATGTGTAGGGGAGTTGGTTAGTTGTGTGCTTGTAAATAGGATGAGTTAATTTAGGTTAGTTTTAAATGTGAGGAAAAATAGGGGTTTAGTTAATTTAAATAATAAGAGTTAAGTTTAGATTAAATATTTATCCCTTTTTCACATTCTTAAACTTCCTAAAATATCTTCTCCTAATTTCTCTCCTTATTTTTCTCACAAAACTCTTTTTAACTCCTCCTCTCCTCACCGCCTTCTTCAATTCGGCGACAACCAAAACCCTCAAAACCCTTCTTCGACTTCTCCAACAAAACTCTCCAATTTCTTCCCAAAAATTCAACAATGGTGAAACCCCCTCAAAACCCTATCCAACCGGCACCATTGGAGGAGTCACCGGGTGATGCCTCACGTGTTGCCTCACCCATGGACATCTCACCAATTGTTTCCCAAATTTCTCAACAAATTGCAATGTCCATTGATGAGCCCTCACAAGTAGCTACCTCAGCTCGTCCACCACTCCCGGCGACTGCTTCAAAACCTCCAAGTTCCGCCACTAAACGAATCAAGAGAAAAGCTCCGTCAACTTCAACCAAAATTGGCGCAGTTCCACAAGCTCGAAAGAGGACCTCCAACCGTCTAAATGCAAAGGCAATGTCAAAAGTTCCTTCCAACACTTCTGATGACCCAGTACATGTCTCCGACGAGGAAGAAGAAGAATCTCTCGGTCTCTCTTCCGATCACAACTCGGACCAGAATTTTGTTGTTCAACCAGCTGAACGAACTCAATCTGTAGAGAGCCTGGATACTTGGGTAGAAAAAGAGGAAGAAACTCTTGCTGCAGCTCAAAAGCGAGTGACAAAAGCCAAGGGGAAATAGAGTGTTGTCTCGGGTGCTGGCAGACCTCCGAAACCATCCAAGGTAACATCTCGATCGTCAAAACCCCATAGCGCCCCGGTTACGTCTTCTGAATTATTTGGTGCTTCTGATGATATTTTGAAAACAAGTATTGATAAAAATGATGAGGCATTTCCACAACCCTTTTCTACATTCGAATTTTTTGAACGGGCCAATATGCAAAAATGGCTTGATATTTCGGGTTTAAAAATGCACCTTGAGAAGCATATTGATGAGGCTAGTCTTAAGAAGCATGGTGTTTATCAGATCTTAAAAGATAGAAATGTTTTAAATGCCAATCTCTATCCCGAGAACTATGTTGATGCCATTATTCGAAACTTTTTTGCTAATCTTCATCCCAACCTAGATAATGAAAATTCCACCAAATTCGGCAAATTCTTTCTTCGAAGTAAAGTTCTTCGAATAAACCCATCTTTGATTAATAAAGTGCTTGGCTTGCCTAACGTTGATGATGATGGGGTGTTAGCCGATAGAGATGATATTGCCAAAGTTTTGTCTAACAATGTTGTTAAGAAATGGCCAACAAAAAAGGATGAACACTTTCTTGCCTCTTCCCTCACCTCACTTTTTTCGGTTCTACACAAATTGTGTATCTTTAATTGGCTCCCCACCAAAAATGAACAATATGTAACCCTCGAACAAGCTCGGGTCCTACATAAATTGGGGTTGAACCGGAAATTGAATTTTGGGAGATTGATATTTAGACATTTAGCCACTTGGGGAAAGAAGAAATCGATCTCATATTTGCCTTATCCTTCTCTCATTTTCCAAGTGATAAAATCCCAAAATTTTCAACTTATGGATTCGGACGAGTATACTCATGAGCTTGACTATTACCGAGTGGATAGTCTTTTGACTAAACAGGGAAAGGGTGGTATTAAATACACCGGTGACTTACCTTGGGATAAGTCGAAAGATATCATTTTGTCAAGTTCGTCCATTCCATCTCGAGGTGTTGGGAAAGGTGCTACCTCAGATTGTCCGTCTTTTATTCCTTCTTCTCCAAGCATGTTTGCAGGTACTAATGCTGAAATGATGGCTAGTGTCTCACATCTTCTGGTCACTGATTCTCCCTCAATCCCAAAGACGACTGTCCTAGCATTTCTTGAAAAACAGAATGTGATTTTGGGGAGAATTGTTCAAGATTGGACCCTACTAAAAGACAACACAGCAAGCTTTGTTAATCTGATTTCTTCCCAATCAGGGGGAGGTGCTGGTACAAGTGCTGGTACGAGTGCTGCTACAGATGATGCTGATGCTGCAGGTGCTACTGAAGATGCTGGTACAAGTGCTGGGGAAGATGAACAGGAAGAAGAGGACGAAGACACAGAAGAAGAGTAAAAGAGGAAAATCTTTCCTGAAGTTTGATGTTGCCATTAAATTGGAAAATGACTTTTTCTTGGGGTTTGGTTCCAAAACAATTTGGTTCTTTGGTTCCAAAACAATTTGTGGTGGTTGGTTTAAAAAATTTCATACTTTGGTGGTTTTTTTATGGTGTTTTATTTTCGGATCTTATGTTGGTTTTTATGGTTTTTAAAACTTGGATTTACATTCGTTTTTTAAACTACTAGTTAGAAGCATTTGAAATATGTGGTTGATTAGTATTGTTTTGTAAATCTTTGTTTGATTGTTTAACTCCTACATTAAGGGGGAGTTTAGCTTGGGTTTTTGCTCTGTTATCATGCTATATGGCTAACTTGTTTTGCAGGTACCAACACTTAGGTGATTGGAAAGAAATCTCAAATTAAGGGGGAGATTGTTAGTGCAGAACTGAGGTATTACCTCAGGTGTTGCCCTGACAGTCTAAGTGCTGTGACGAGATTCTTTGTAATTTGACATTTCTTTCTAATGTAATTTTTATACTAATGTCCTAATATTATTTTCTAGATGTTGGTCCATATTTTCAGGTATAATAAAGTTGGTTTATGGAGCTTAAAATGTGGAAGAAAAATTAATGGAGATTTATTCATAATTGGCGAGTAAATGAAGGAGTCTCAAACATATTTAACATATGTTAAATATGAAGAAAAACGTGGGAGACCATTTCAAAGTTGTTGTTGCTGATTAATTGAAGATGTACAAGGCATTGGAAGCTTGGAGTACAACACGGTAAAGCTTGGACTTGGAGATCAAGCTTGCGGTTGAGAAATTCATGGAAGGAAGACCAAGTCTTCGCACAAAAAGTGGAGAGCAAGCCCACTCACTCTCCCCACTCTTCCCACTCGTCACAAACAGCCCAAGGCTGTTATTTGTGTAGCCTCCAAGTCTTGGTTGGCTATAAATAGATGCTTGGATGAAGATTGAAGACAAGCCAATTTTATACACACATCCATAGCACAAAAAGACCAAAGTACTCTTGGCTCCTTTTGAGATTCTTTCTTCCATACACTCTTTTATCACTCAAATACTTCGGGTTTGAGTGAGTTTTGGTTAGGATAGAATCTTGTACTTTGTTCTTACTTTGGTTCCATAGAGAGTATATCATAGTTTGTATAGGGAACCATTTTAAACTTTGTAATTGGTTTTGATTATAAGGTTTTCGCCATCTAGGCATCTCAAGTTATATTTATATAACTTGAGAAAAATATTTCTCTTGTGCTATTTATTTTCCGCTGCAAAAACTCTACAATTTTTGTGTGTGTATTTTCTGTCCGTCTGGAGTGTTACCTGGGGTATTACTTAACACTTGAGGTAACATCTGTTCTCAGCAAGCTATTGACAAACAATTTTACTTTCCATAGTTGTAGCCATCTCAAACTCTTGTAGCCTGTATATATTGCGTATAACGCTTAATAAGAAAATCAACGCAACCAGTATTTTCATGGTACCCGAGCTGGTTCTGGTTCATTAACAGTCATCAGAAAATCACCACGCACAATGACTGAACCTCAGAAAGCTGGTGCGTCAAGAACTCCTACCGTGGATGTAATGTCTCCATACTACATCCACGCGTCAGACAACCCCGGCCAAGTTTTCGTAAGCGAGATTCTCCGCGACGGGAACTATGGTGACTAGGAGAACGAGATGAGCAATGCTCTGTTCGCGAAGAACAAGATCGGCTTCGTTGATGGGTAAATTCCGATGCCAGAGGAAGGTTCAGAGGAGCTGATGCTTTGGAAACGCTGTAATGCAATGGTCAAAGGGTGGCTCAACAATGTAATGAACAATGAGATAAGAAATAGTGTGAAATACGCGGGGACGGCCAAGGAGATTTGGGACGATCTCGAGGAACGGCTTGGAAAAGAAAGCGCGCCACGGGCCTATGAACTCAAGATGGCATTGACTCTAACAAGGCAAGAGAACCTTTTAGTTTCATCCTACTACACGAAGCTGCGGGGACTTTGGGACGAGATTCAGTCCATATCTCCGTTACCGAAGTGCAGCTGTGGAAAGTGTACATGCGACGTGTCCAAGAAACTCCAAGACTTGCAGGAACGGGAGCGGTTGTACGAATTTTTAATGGGGTTTGATGAAGTGTACGGGACGGTGAAGACCCAAATATTGAGTACGAAGCCTTCGGTAAGTCTAGGAGTTGCGTACCATTTAGTATCAGAAGATGAAGCACAAAGGAAAATCTCAGTTTCACGGAAACCGAATGTGGAAGCAGTCGCACCGCAAGTGGCAGCGCAGAGAGCAGTCACCGACGGCTATGACAGGAAGACGAGAAAGACCTAAGTGCAGCCACTGCGAAAAGATAGGACACACCAAAGAAAACTGTTATGAGTTGATTGGCTATCCTGCTCATTGGGGCAAAGGGCAGCGGCCAAGCAGCGAGAGGCGCAACACGCAGAGACCACGAGGCCCTAAGACGGCACAGGTGAAGGAAGCTAGACTGTAGGAACAAAAGCCTCATGAACAGAGTCCAATAGCTGGCCTCAATAATGAGCAATATGCTAAGTTTCTGGAATTCTTTGGTGGTGAGAAGACAACAAGCAGTATACCCATCAATCCACCTAATGTTAACATGGCTGGTAAGACGTTCATTGAAAATTCTTGGATAATAGACTCCGGAGCCACAGAGCACATCACTTGTAATGCAGGGATACTTGAGAAACAACACGAACATGGAGTTAGCATGCCGGTACAAATACCAAATGGCGCTCATATTCCTGTCAAGAGCATTGGACGTACACAATTGTCTAATGGCTTTGAACTCAATCGTGTCTTAAACATCCCAGATTTCAAATGCAATTTACTCTCAGTCAGTCGCATAACAAAAGACCTAAATTGTGCTCTCACCTTTTTTTTCGGATTTTTGTGTGATACAGGACTTACCTTCGAAGAACCTGATTGGAGTGGGTAGGCAGGAGAATTGTCTTTATCAACTGGAGTCAGCACAAAAGGGAGGTATGGCGCTATCTGTCAAATTGAATTCTCAGATTTGGCATCAAAGATTGGGACACGCTTCTAGTGTTAGACTTCAGAGTACTCCGTTTTTTAATTTTAAGGATAATTTAGAGCCTTGTGACTCCTGTTTAAGAGCCAAGCAATCTAGATCTCCTTTTCCTAAAAGTTTTATTAAAACCAGTTCTTGTTTTGAACTTTTACACTGTGATATTATAGAAGGGCTTCATTTTCAGGAGCACATTATTTTATTACCATTGTTGATGATTACAGTAGGGCGGTTTGGGTTTTCCTCATGAAAAATAAGTCTGAGGTTGCATATTATTTGCCTATGTTTTGCAACATGATTAGGACTCAATTTGAAAAAGAAGTAAAACGGATTAGAGCAGACAATGGGGATGAATTTCAGTCCAATTACATGACGGACTATTATTTCAAACATGGAATTATGTTGCAAACCTCTTGCACTGACACACCACAACAAAATGGTATTGTTGAGCGCAAACATAGGCACTTGCTAGAGATGGCTAGAGCCCTTCGATTTGAGGCAGGACTACCCGTTGATTTTTGGGGTGAATGTGTCCTCACAGCCGCCTATATCATCAATAGGTTTCCTACTCCAGTGATTTTCAACAAAACTCCCTATGAGATATGTTGGTCCCAAAGGGGCAACAAGGGTATGAAAAATGCTAGAGGGGGGTGAATAGCGTTTTAAAATTCTCTTCAAACCCTTTTGCAAATCAATGGCTTATGCGCACAGATCTCAAATAAGCTAAGTATAGCGCGCAGTGATAGTGTGAAGCACAGCGGAAATTTAAAGCAGCTCTGCGCAGGGTATACTGCGCAGAAATAAAAACGCACGCGCTAAGTTTGAGGCTAAAGAGTGGCGCAAAAATGATTCTAAGGAAAATGAGCAATAACAATTACAACAGTAAAGTGTAGCAATCTGAAAGATCAAACAAATCAGATCATAAATAGTTAAGCAGGAAATATGCAGTAAATATAATGAACACGCTATTTGGAGAGGTTCGATCGATGAAAGATCTACATCCTCTACCAAGATGGTTAGTCTTGGATTTCTAATGGAGATCTTATAATATGAGTGAGTATTACAAATTACAACATTTGAGCTCAATACTAACTCAAGATCTATTATCTATGAAGAACAAATCCTAGACTAAACCGGTGTATCTCAAGAAGTTAGATCAAAATGATCAAAGCTTCAAGAGGTGTGTGTGTGACAGAAATTCTGGGCTCTATGAATATGAAAGATGAAGAGCCCCAAGAATTCTGGTGATATAGGGCTTTGCGATTTGAGCAGGAGTTTGAAGGTTTGAAGATCTTGAAGACTGATCTAAGGAATCTGGAAATATTGAGCAGCAGTCTTCAGATCTTCAAGGTTTCTCAATGAAGCATGAAACTCGAGCTCTTGAAGCATGCAAGCTTAAGAAACTTGGAAATGAGAATGAGCAGGCTATTTATAGCTGAGCTTCAGAAAACTAGCCGTTGTAGCTCTGAGCAAGGACTCTACCATTAAAGAGTCTATCATTTTAAGAATCTATCTCTTCAGATTCTATTTCTCGAGAGTCTATCTTTCGAGATTTAATTTTCAAGAGATCTGCCTTTTCAGATTCACAAGTCCGCCTCATCAGAGTTTATTTCTCAAGATTATTTTCCTTTAGAAATCTTATCTTTTGAAATTATGACTCTCTTGACTATTCTTATTGAAAGTCTACCTTTTCAGGATCTATCTTTCAAAAGTTTTCTTCTATAGATTCATATTTTAATATTTCCCTTTTAAGGACCAAGTTGCAACCCAACGGTTAGCATCACGGAGGAAGATCAAACAACTTCCAAATATTGTACATATGATTAACTATCCATTTAACTGTTAATAATTTTCTTTAACAGTTTGCATTTAATTTTCTACCATAGAAAAATAAGGACCAAAAGACTATCTTCTTTTGTCCACAGACTGTGCCTAGGTTCGTCTTCTTTAAGATGAACTATTTGCACTTACATATGTTCTCTTGCTAGAACTCATTTATTTCATCCAATGACATATGGTTTTAAAGGAATATCTAATTCCTTATCGTTGGCTTAAGTACTTTTACTTTTAGCCCGTACCCCCACACTTGAGGTGTACCCCCACACTCAAGGTGTACCCCCATACTTAAGTTATTTCTAAAACATCTTACGATTATTACATAATTCGTAAGGAGTTTTATCAATTCCTTTCTTGGGTATCTTACTAAGAATGTAGTTGTACGGAGTATTGCTTCACCCCCTTACAATTTTTCTGAGTAAGCCTGACCATTGCATTTATCATCTCCTTAAGAGTATGAATCTTGCATTCAGCTACTTCGTTTAGACGAAGGTGTATATGGTGCTGACGTTTGGTAGATTATGTCGGATTTACAACATAAGAAGCAACATATTCTCCTCCTCTATATTTTGAATCTTCTTAATCTTTACATTAAGTTGATTCTCAACTTCAATTTTATAAGTCTGGAAAGCCTCAAAGGCTTCATCCTTATTAAAAGATATTCAAAGCAATATCTTGTGTCATTGTTTATAAAAGTAATTAAATACTTTTACCTCACCTCGAGTTTGCACTAAATCAAGAGGTGTCGTGTTTCTTCGTAATTTCCGCTTACACGCAAATTTCACACATGTCAGATGAATCGAATTTATTAAAGGTAATTAATTCTTGACTCACTAACGTCTTAATTGTGTTGAAATTCATGTAACCTAATTTATCAAGCCATAAATTAGAACCTTCCATAAGAAATACCAATGTCCTTCGCATCCAGGCAAGGTACCCTTTTCCAAGAAACAAACCTTTCTTGGTCAGTATAACTTTATTTGACTTGAACACTAGTCTAAATCCAGCCTTGCTGAACAGCAATCTGAAACCTATGTTCTTGTGAATGTCCGGGACATGTAGCACATTCCCGAGAGTCAGTTCGTTGTCTGAAGTCATCTTCAGTACAACTTTCCAAGTCCCACGACTTTGGAAGTAGTAGAGTTTCTCATGTACAACTTCTTTCCAATTTAGGGAGTGTATGATGAGAAGCTCTCCCTATCAGCACATATATGGCGGGTAGTCCTATCGTCTATCCACCATTCTTTTGGGTTGACCTTCAACTTGCTAAGTTGGCTTCAAACCCCATTAACGCTCAATCAAGCCTATTCAACCTTTCGTTGATGTTTGGCTTTGATTTACATTGTCCATTTCCTTTCAAGGAATATGACAAACTCTGCTAAGTGAACAAGTTTACCAAATCTGTACCATATCTTGGAACTGGTTTCTTGAACCTTAAAGGTTCGTATCAAAAGGTTCCACAACTCTTTGGCTGTCCCTACGAGACATTTCTCTAGGTAACGGCATCACTTAGCCCACTCAATATGTACATTCGACATATGAGAATTTTATTATCCATGTCTTTGCGGATCATGGCTCATCATCCCGGATAGTCGGGTTATCTTCTTCCATGAACTTCTTTAGACAGAGGGTGGTTATCCTGGATAGTCGGGTTATCTTTTTCCACGAACTTCTTTAAACAGAGGGTTGTTATCCCGGATAGCCATTTATTCTTCTTCTACAAATTTCTTGTAAGTCCACTCCATGTTGTCAACAATGTCTTTTGAATCTCTTGTGTGAATATTGTTGCCCTTCTCGTTATCTTTAAAGCTCTTCTAGTTATCCTTCCTTGGAAACCGTCATATTTCTCGTTAAATCTCTAACGATAACGTCCTTCGGTTGTCCATCATCATTGGCTCGCATTTGTCAAAAAACATTTAAGAAAACGTAAATATCTTCTTGCGATTGTTAGGTAAATTGTATAACAATAGTAATGGTTTTCTTGAATTTAACGATAATGAAAAATATATAATGAACCATAATAAACTTAACGGGGCAGAAAATAAGGGTAAACTATAAATGCAAATATTAAATCAAACCGGGCAATAAATGAAATCGAGTCTTGTGTTGGACACAATCTCCGCAAGAAGATATTGCCCCGCACTGGTGCTAACGGTCTGCGGCAATCTTCTCTCAAGATGAAACGACTTTACAATCGTTAATAGAAGCACTTCAAATTAACGATTTCGGCGAACATGACTGTGTTTGACACTTCCAGACATTGAAGAAATCTTATGCAACAAGATGATACTGTCTTCTAACAGATGCCTTGGGAATTCCTTTGAATTCTAACAGAATTCCATCGAATTCAGTTAAGTATTTAACCGAGTTCGTTAACTCAGTTAAATATGTGCTTCTCTACTTCTGAATTGAAGAGAGAGTGCTTTGTGTGATGATGAGTCTTGCCAAAAATTTAAGCTCCGCAGCTCCCAGCGACCGATGCGTACGTGCAAAGTGCGCCCTAAACCGCTCTTCACGCGCTTCGCGGGTCATAGGTCTATTTTGGGCAAGCCCAAAATTAACTTATTTACCCATTAGCTTGCATGGTTAGCCCAAAGTCCCACTTAGCTTGGAAGCCCAAGTCCACACTTGATTGGAACCTTCTTAGATGAGCCATATTAAATACTCTCATCTTTTTCATTTTCCAACCAATGTGGGATACATGGCTTTACACATTCCCAAATCTTCATAAACCCACTTCAACTAGCATACTTTGGACATTAATTTCTCATTCACCCGGAATTGGTTTTGATAAAATAAATATACCACACTAATCTACTCCAAACGTAGATTATAAATATGCAATTAACTTCAATTTACACAAAATGGAACCTAATGGAATTCTTGGTCAAAAGTCGGTCAAACCTCATTTTTCCAAAACAAATTCCAACATATATATATATATATATATATATATATATATATATATATATATATATATATATATATATATATATATATATAGGGTCGTGCTCCTGTGAAAACCTAAATATCGTGAGAACCGTGAGAACTTGGATACATTAGGTAAAAAACTAATGTATCCAATGGTTCACTTGGATACATTATTTGACTTGGATACATCATTGAATACATTACTTTGATACATTAGGTAAAAAATAATGTATTCAATTAATGTGCACTTGGATACATCATTGGATACATTAAGTTCTCACGATATTTAGGTTTATATATATATATATATACACACACACAAACGATTTTTTTTTTAATTATAGAAACACATAGTAAAAAAATGTTTATTAAATGAACGAGTGTTTTAATTATGAGATTAATATGTGGTTAGAAAAACCGAAATATTTATTTCCTTTCTTCTTATGTCTACTTTAAACTTTTTGCTGAAATGGAGCAACGAGTATTTGATCGTTATCTACATTGTTTAAACCCAATTAATGACTTTCCTTACATAAAAAATAAAATAGAAATGATTTATTTATTTCCTAAGCTAGAAGAAAAACAAATATAGATACAAATTAAAATCACCCATTATCTAGAATAGGACAAGGATTAAGAATCAATTATCATTGGCAATATAAATATATGCAGTAGTGTAACAAACCACAACAAAATTAGCCTCCTCTCCATCTTCTCCTTGATCAATCCAATCGAATCCGATTGCAACCATGGCCGATTTTGAATCAAAGCTACACATAGCGATGTTCCCATGGTCCGGTTTTGGTCACATGATCACTTTCCTTGAGCTTGCCAAATCCATTGCCCGAAAGGGTCACAAAATCTCATTTATCTCGACCATCAAAAATATTCATCGCCTTCAAAACATGGCCAATGTATCATCTCTCGATATTACCTTTGTTAGCTTCACTCTTCCCAAAGTCAACGGCCTACCCGAAGGCGCGGAGGCCACCATGGACATGGGTGTGGATACCATCCCTTACCTCATGAAAGCCATGGACGGCCTCCAACCCGAGTTGACTCAGTTCCTCGAGTCCGAGTCACCCGATTGGATCATTTATGATTTCACCATGTATTGGCTTCCCGAGGTGGCGGCTAAGCTTAAGATATCATGTGCCTATTATTCGATTTTCACGGCTTGGTTCTTGGCTTTTACTGGGTCATCACCGGACGACATGATTAATAATTCTGACGTCCGGAATGACCCGAAAGATTGGTTGGTGGCCCCACCTTGGGTCGATTTTCCTACAAAAGTAAGCCTTAAAGCCTATGAACTCGAGGGTGTACTCGAGGGGTGCACCTCGACTGACAACCCATCTGGGGTTTCTTTAATGTTCCGGTCTGGTTCAGTTTTTAAGGGATCAGATATTATTTTTGTTCGTCATTGTATGGAATTTGCGCCGGAGTGGATAAGCGTACTAGAAAAGCTTCACCGGAAGCCTGTAATTCCGGTGGGTTTATTACCTCCGTCGGTACAAAACAGAGCTGATGACAACAACAATCAAACGTGGCTCACCATTAAGGAATGGCTTGATACGCAAAACAAAGGGTGTGTGCTTTACATTGCGCTGGGTAGCGAGGTGCCACTGAGTGAAGAGCAACTCACTGAGTTGGCACTCGGGTTGGAGCAATCCGAGGTTCCATTCTTTTGGGCTCTAAGAAAATCAACCGTAGAATTGCCGAACGGATTCTTGGAACGTACAAAGGGTCGAGGGAATGTGTGGACGAGTTGGGCACCTCAGTTGAACATAGTGGGTCATGACTCGGTGGGCGGGTTTTTGAGTCATAGCGGTTGGTCATCAGTTATTGAAGGGCTAACATTTGGGAAACCGTTGATTCTGCTGCCGTTATCTTGGGAACAGGGACTTAACGCGAGGTTACTTGTGGAGAAAAATGTAGGGGTAGAAGTGGCAAGAAATGAAGTGGAGGGGGGGTCGTTTACGAGGAAATCAGTGGCGGAGTCGGTCCGATTGGTGATGGTTGAAGCAGATGGGAAAGTGTACAAGGAAAATGCAAAAGAATTTATGGGGAATGGAGACAAGGAATTACATGAAAAATACATAGACAATGTTGTCAATCATCTTAAAACTCATAGGGTTGATCACTCTAATTAATGAGGATTTGATTTGGTTTTTACATAGTATTGATGTTGTAAGAATGTTGTATTGGGGAAAAATAAGATTTTTTTTTATTTATTTTTTTATTTTTTTGGCGATTAACTCCCTCCGTTTTAATCAAAGTTTCATATTACTCCACATTATTTCTATCCCACTAATAGCTTTCATTTTTTAGCTTTATTCTTTCAGTAAATTGAATATAACATTTATTTAACATCTAACTTGAATGAAATGCTTTCTTTTAGTGTCTATTTTTTTTTTTTTTAAGAATATACTCCCTCTGTCCCATTCGAATTAAGATTTTTGGTCAATCTACTTATACTTTGATCAATAATTTGAAGAAAAATAATTATCTTAATAAAAATCTAAAAATAGTTATTGAATTTATTAGTAACCATGATACAATAACAATTTTTAAATTTTTATCAGCATCATTATTTTTCTTCAAATTATAGGTCAAAGTATAATTAGGTTGACCAAGAATCTTAATTCGAGTGGGACGGAGGGAGTATAAGAAATTTAATCAGTTGTTGGCCACTTTCTGCTATTTTATTTATGTATAGTTTTTGAGTGAGACAGAAAAGAGTCCAGATCTCCTATACCACTCTGTGTGCCACAAGTAATCCAACGGCTCACAGTTTTTAAAATTTACATTATATTGATATTATTTAAACATGTTAGCCGTTGGATTACTTGTGGCACATGGAGTGACACACAAAGTGGTACAGGAGATCTCCACTCGACAGAAAAAGTAAGCATATTAATACATCGGATTTTAATCCAAATCCGAGATGGAATCTCATGGTCGTAACATGAGGTCAGCATATAATTCCATCAAGGATAGTGATATGTATAGTGAAAATTTATAGTGAAAACTGTGAAACTCTGTAATCTGTTAGATTGTAATAAATCTTTGTGAACCCCAAAGATAAAAACCCATATGTTGAATTAGAGAGTTTAACTATGAGTTTTCACTAGAGCCGTCAATTCGGGACAACGGGACGGGACAAAACTATGATGTCCCGCAAATTATAGGGGATGGGACGGGACGTCCCAAATTTATCGTGGGACTGAAATTCTCCGTCCCATCCCAAATCACCTCGGGACGCGAAACAATACGGGATAAGTTGACGCGATCACCCGATCACAAAAACTGACAATTTTTCAAGTTGAAGTGAGCATATCACATTTTTTTTTAGTCTTTTGGCACCTCAATACACAAGAAACAAAAGACCCAAGTTGGTCTTTCCATTCTCTGTTGTGTCTTCTTCTTTCTCTTGTTCTCAGTCTCTCTTTTCTCTCTTTCTGTCTTTGTTCTAATCATTTTCCTTGCAGGTGATTTGTGCTTTTACGTCCTACTTTAATTTACAAAAATAAACTTCAAAAACAAATGCGTCTAATGTACTCAGAATTTAAAATGATGATAGAATACATGTAGATTAAATGATGTTGGGCTTGGATTGCTTGTGCTTGGGTTGGAAATTAGGTTTGGGCCTAAAGTTTCAAAAAAAATACGGGACGTCCCGTCCCGCGCTGTGTCCCGTTTCAAATCGGATGTCCCGAATAAACCCGCATTTTTTCGGAATTAGAATATACTGTCCCGTCCCGTCCCAAATATATAGCGGGACGGTCCCAAATTAACGGCTTTAGTTTTCACTATATGTGTCATTGTCCTTTCATCAATTGTGATGTGCGTCCTATAAAAACAAAATTGTATTTCCTTTAAAACAAGGAAAAAAAAAAAAAAACATGGACTCATAAAGATTATACTCTCACCGTGTCAACTCAAATTGTCTGGTAATTTATGGAGAGACATATCCTATCGTTTAAAATTTTCTTTTTAAGACCACAATGATTAGTGATGAACCAAAATTGGTTCACAAAGAGCAGTGTGAATCAAAATTGGTTAATGGCATTGGGCGGACCTAAGACTTATGTATTGGGTAATATTTGATTTAATTCTAATATTATTTACATAGAGTCTAATTTTGTAATATTTGACATACTTTTAATAACTATTTAAAAATGATTTAACTTTTTTGTATATATTTGACATAATTTAATATTTTATATATTTATGCTTTCTCCTGCGCCAAACGACGTTGTTTATAATAATATCAAAAACGTCGTAATTTGGCGTTCATTCATGAGTATTTAATTTTTTAAAAATTACCAAATTAAGTAAAATAATAAAATAAATGTTATTTTTTATTATTTTTAATGACGTTAATAAAACGGAATATTTAATAATTTATATTATTAATTTTTATAAAATAAAATTAATATTAAAATAATATATCGGTGAACGAAACTACAGCATGCAAGCTCGTGTGAACGAAATTTCGATCATATTCCAGTTTCGTTATCATTGTGAACGAAAAAATTCGTTCAGCACTGTGGGTGATCTAAGTGTCTCATTTTAAAATTCAATTTTCTATACTTTTTTATTAAGGGCTTGTTTGGTAGAGCGGCGCGTTCAAAACGCAGTGAAAAAGAATCAGTTTTTTGCTAATTAAGCGTCTCAATAGAGAGTTTTTGAGTGGAGCTTTTCAAAAATCTAAGTCATTTTTCGCCGCTCCAAATAGTTGCGTCCAAAAAAACTCTCCGTTTTGAAAAATCTCAGTTTTTGAAATTGTGCACTAGACGAGCCCTAAGTGGGCCCTACATTTCATACATACAACAACCATCCACTAATTATTTTCTATCACATTTTCTCTCTTTTACTCACAACACCCTACCTTTCTTTTTATACTCCCACTGTCCCAATCGACTTGAAACAATTGGCCATGTTGGGCGTCCAACTCGACTTAGGACGTCCCAAAATGGTAATTTATATTATTCTTATATTCAATGGGACCCACTTGTCATACTCACAACAACAATCCGCTTACTATTCCTCCCACTCATTCTCTCTCATGTTTTACTTTTCATACTCACAACACCTCCTCTAGTCATTCTATTTCCTCTTATTATAGTAGTATTTCTTAATCCCCGTGTCAAATGAGAAAATTCTAAGTCGAATGAGACGGAGTGAGTAATTTCTAATAAAAAAAACATTTTTTTATATAATTTTTTAACCCAAAATATTTTGAAGCATAAAAGGGACGGAGGGAGTATGATATTAAGGTGTCGTGATAATAAGTAGGGTAGAAAATTGTAGAGGGGTTAGCTGATGTGATTTGTGAGTATGACAAGTGAGTCTCGTTAACTACAAAGTGTTACTCCCTCCGTCCCAAAATACTTGTAATTTAAGTGTTCAAGTTTTGTCCCAAAATTTTATTGTTTTGCATCTTTAATATTGTTGACTTAAATACTCCTTTCGTCACATAATAATGTGCACAAATTTGAGTATGCACGAGAACTAATGAGAGAATAGTATTGGGTAGTTGTTGTGGCCCACATTAAATATAAATATATATATATATATATATATATATATGTAGGTGCTCAAATGAGAGCCTAAATATCGTGAGAACCTTGAGAACTTGGATACATTAGGTAAGAACCTAATGTATCCAAGTAATGTATCCAAGTGAACCATTGGATACATTAGTTTTTACCTAATGTATCCAAGTAATGTATCCAAGTGAACCATTGGATACATTAGGTAAAAACCTAATGTATCCAAGTTCTATATATATATATATATATATATATATATAGGTGCTCAAATGAGAACCTAAATATCGTGAGAACCGTGCGAACTTAATGTATCCAATGATGTATACAAGTGCACATTGGATACATTAGTTTTTACCTAATGTATCCAAGTAATGTATCCAAGTCAAGTAATGTATCCAATGATGTATCCAAGTGAACCATTGGATACATTAGTTTTTCACCTAATGTATCCAAGTTCTCACGGTTCTCACGATATTTACGTACTCACAGGAGCACGACCTTATATATATATATATATATAGTCGCGCTCCTGTGAGAACCATTTTATATGAGAACCGTGAGAAACAATCATAACCATTAGATTAGAAAAAAATCAAGGGTCCAGATGTTAGATACATTGGATACACTTGGATACATTAGTTAATTTTCGAAAAACAATTGGATACATTAGTTTTTAACATAGTGTATCCAAGTGCAACACTTAGATACAATACTTATTAACCTATTGTATCCAAGTGTAATATCAAATTTTTTGTAATGTATCTAAGTGTATCAATTGTATCTAACATATGGACCCTTGATTTTTTTTTTAATCTAATGGTTATGATTGGTTCTCACGCTTTTCACGATATTTAGGTTCTCATTTGAGCATCTACCTATATATATATAGTATACCAACCCTTCGATATACACAAACATCAGAGTTATCACAGAAGCGTGGTGGACTTGGCCACTTAGAGTTTTTACGCCAAAATCACCCTAAAACAAATAAAAACATAGAAAATGAAACATTGAAACTCTTTACAAATATGCTAACACATGAGTTAGAAAAAGGCTTAGACATAACAAAAAGTAATAACCATCCTATCATTTTACACTTAGAAAAAATAGGACTAATAGGAGAAGACATTATGAATTCTAAAGTTACATATATATGCAAGTTTAAAATAAAAAACCCTGATATAACTATAAGAACAGCAAACATTGAATATAGTCCTCTAGATAAAGAGGAATTCAAAAATCAAATACCTGAAATGATAAAACAAAAATTAATTAGAAAATCAGAAAGTCCACATAGATCAGCAGCATTTATAGTCAGAAATCATAGCGAAATAAAAAGAGGAAAAAATAATACTATAGCTGACATTTTATCTAGAAATTTGAACAGGTTATTTCATGGAGAAAGACAAAGGATTTAGAAGAGTGGTACATCCCAAACAGACAAAGAATACATCCATGGATACATCTGACAGTGATAGCAGTAGTGACAACATGGCACAGTTACAAATAATATCTTCCAACAGTCAGTCACAAGCATTTTCACAGTCTGGGCCAAGCCGTATACCACAATTGTCCGATAAACATTTTGTCTCAGCTAGGACTCAACCAAAAGCCCAACAACAAACAATCACATTCGACCCAAACATTTTACCTGTTTGCACCGAGGATAAACAAAAATTCAGACCCGTTTTTGGGACTGGTTTAACAGACAAACAACAATGCCTTCTTGATAACCTCTGGCATATACATACATTTCCCAATGAATCAACAAAAAATGTTCAAATTTTAAATTCCCTTGGATTTTATTTTCTCGAAATGACTCGCAAAGTGTCCGAGAATACAGTTACACCAAAACGTTTTTCACATTACATTATTTTTAGAGGCACCAAAATCGGAGTCTTTAACAAATGGGAAACAGTGGCAAAACACATACAGTGTATAGATCCCCTCTATAAAGGGTATTACAGTTTTTCCGAAGCCATAAGCATGGCAAGAGGATATTTCGGGCTTGATAACTTCTTTATTGAACCCGAAGAAGTTAAAACATTTTCTCAAATAACAAAAGAAAGCCCCGAACAGATTATCCAAAGACAAGAAGGAATCATTTCAAATCTACAACATAAGCTTTCTCAAAAGGGAAAGGAAATTCAAACAACACATGAAACACCTTTACAGTTGGAAAATCGAAAGTTGAAACAAGAGATAGAAACTCTTAAAAACAAATTAAAAAAATACAAAAGAGCCAATTTACAGAAACTTTGACAAATTTAAGGCTCGAATACTTGACATTCCATGGAGGCACACTCTGAAACCTGTTTTAGAGAAAATAGAAGGCCTCGATGACATCATCTCAGAAAAAATTTGTACTGGGTTTCCCTTAATCCTATACATGTTACAACAGAAAATAGTTCAAATTGTGTTCAAAGAACTAAATTACAGAGGTATAACAGTAGTCGAAAGGATAGACAATAACGGACATGATACAGGAATTTTATTATTACAGATTGATCTATTCAAAACTGACATGCCAAAGGAGCTTATCACACAATTTTACCATTATGGAATGATAGATTACATTGAATTCCGATTAAACCCTTCTACAGAAGAAATATTAAACACATTTGGGGAAAAGTTTACAATGGTAGCTGGAAATATAGCCACACATTCTTACACACAAAAGGTTGGGTGCAAAATATTCGCATCCTTTCCAGAATCAGACAGCCATACATACAGGCCCGCAAGAAAGAGGGTTTTCGTCAGCAGCAACATTTCAGATCACAGATTACTATCAACAGCGGTCAAAATAGAAGAGCATATTGATTTCACAAGTCTTGCTTGGTTACATGAGCAAGATGTAGAAAAAATCACAGACTTTCACACCGGATTCATAAAGCGACATCAACAAACACCGGATCTTCCGAAGAACTTCCCATGGCAGCTCTATAAGCTAATGGCGGAAGGACATTACATACAAATCTGGGCAACAGACAACTGGAACATGCTTCTACCATTTCTTGGGGAAGGCGAGACACTAGATGAACAGCACATCATCAACGAAGAAAGACCATGGTCTTATCCAGGACCAGGCGATCCATACGATGACAACATGCAAGACGCACAATCAGATGGGGACACAATCCCAACAATCGACAGCACACACAGAGATTACTAGAAACGTAAGCAATGACAGCATCAACCACAAAAACGCAAGCAATGACATGGGGCGGCCGATAGTATTTTTATGCTTTTTGAAAACTTCACAGATTAGGTTTACTTTTCGAAAAGTTTAGCTTTAAGTCATTTTCAGCTTTTTGTAAAGTTTCTTTTTGCGAAATTATTTTCGCCTTTTACTGTGTAAATATAGAAAAATTTGTAAAGTTAGATTCTTAGGTAATCCGGTATACTTAACCGGTTAGATAGGTTACGATTTCTGAGGTTATATAAACCTCATTTCATTTCATTTGTAAGTACGACCAAGAAAACACGAGAGCAATTTATTATTAAGCGATCATTCTTAAATGGCAGCTTAAAACACCCTTCCGATTCCCTAGTTATATTACTTAATATCCTTCATAATCCTTCAAGCACTTAATATTATAGCCCTATATTAAAAAAAAAAAAAAAAAAAAAAAAAAAAAAGAGTGTACCAGCCACTGTTCATAAGACGCCCAGATCTCCCCTGCATAAATACCGCCTCCGCTTATATCTAGTAAGTTTACTTTTCTATGTCTTTTATATTGTTTAATGTTCAAATTATGATTTTTAAATTATTATGGTTAACAGAGACCCCTAAAATCTGCCCTATACCATATATATATATCATTTAAAGAGAAAGTGTGACTAATCAGTGAGACGCAAAAAAAAAAAAAGAAGTTTGTGCACATTGTTATAAGACGGAGGGAGTATACCCTTATCTATGACTATATAGTTGTCATTGTAAAAACCTTAAATCACCCATGTAATTGAAATATTTTAAAGGTAGTTTAGTCTATTTCACATGTAATAACTACGCTTATTAATTAATATGTGTGGACAACTGCAATTATTTTATTTTATTTTATTTTATAATGGATACTAAATCTATATATATAAAAGTCGACGCTGAGTCCTATGGATGTGACACGTGGACAAGCTTTATCAAAATCTTTCATTTCGTGAAGCCACATCACCATGTACCCCACAACAATATGACTTTTCATTTTTTCTCTTTTAGCTAATAGTATTAGCATACTATAATAGTTACTACATTAGAGAATACAACTATTAGACATTACCATTCTACTATTGCTATAGATAATCATATTCTACTATTGGATACTAATAGAATAGTATGTTAATATATATACTAATAGAGAAAAGATGAGGTAGATGAAGAGTTTAGCAATTAAATTTTGAAATTATTACATTCATTATTATGTGTGTTAATATTACAAATCTAATGACAAGGGTTATGAAATTTGAAAGGCCTATACACATTAAATTAAATTAAGACCCTCTCATACACTAATAATTTTTTTCATGAATAAAATATAAATGCATACATTATAAATTATGTTAAAAACAGTATGACATTTTTTTTTTACTTTTTTATAATACATTTTTAACTGTCTTTGATGAATAAGAATGATTTTCCTTTTTAAGAATGTGGTTTTTTTTAATCAAATAAAAGACTTTTATATTAATTTTTGAAATTTCTTATGCTTATTTCATGAAGGACATGAATTGCAACGTGATATATAGAAGATTGATATTTATTTTAGATTTGAAATACATAAATTAATTACAGCATATATAACTATTTATAATCTGATAAAAAATAGTACTTATTGATTTGTTAGTTTTGTTGTATAACATCTTATATGCATTAATTAAAAAAATGACTTGATTTAGTACACTACATTACTTTTTTTGGTGCAACGCTTGAGATTTATTAAAAAACTATAAGTGAAAAATAGAATTACAATCAACTAAAAGTACTTGAAAAACAAAGTTTTATGTTGACAACTAATTTAAATTATAATTATCATCAGATATAAATAAACTTATGAAATAAATAGTACATAAGTTCACGTGCGGAGCACGGGTTATGGACTAGTTTTTATTATAGTTCAACAAGATCTTCTCGTCATCAAAACTTCTCCCAACTTCTCTCTTCCCCCTTCTCCCTTCTCCATTCCCTTCTCCGTCCCTGATCATCACTTTTTTACTCAGGTAAACGATCGTACTTGTTTTTTGTAACGATTTAATTTGATTTTTGTTTAATCTCTTGATTTAAACTTTAATAATTGATTATCTTCAATGAGTAATGTTTAAATTAAGAGTGTTTTTTAGTTTTCAACAATAAATTTCTTTCATTCATTGAGAGTTGTTGTGTTCTCTCCTTTGTGAGAGCCGTTGTATTCTCTCTTTATTAGAGCCGTTGTATTCTCTCATTTGTGAGAGCCTATGTTTATTTTTGTGTTTGTTTATTTGTTTCTTTGTTGTATTTTTCTTTTCAAAATTGCGACGATTCTATCACTTTCTCACAATGAAGTGAGTTCCGATGTTCTAACTACACAAGGATTGTTCGGAAATTTTGAGATTCTTGGTGGGCGCTTTTTCGCCAACCCGGATTCTGCATTTCTCGTGCTCAGCGCAATATTTTACCTAAAGGGGGATTTCGTAAATACCGGATTGAGGCAGTCTCCAAGTTTCGCTTGGAAAAGAATCTGTACGTCTCAAGATTTGGATCTGAAATATCATTCTTGTAAGTTACGAAATGGAATTGCTATTGAAATTTTGAGTGAGCCTTCATCTTTTGTGGTGTGTCATTTCTTTTTTAATTGTGAATGAAATGAATTTATCGTTTGCCTTTAAAAAAAAATTAATAAAAAAAAAAAATTGCAATTTTAAAATAGTCTCATATTCCTCTCAAAAGTCAAACCCTAATTGTAACTAGTAATTCCAAATTACAACAACTTGATTTCAAAAAAAAATAAAAAATAGTAAAAAATACAACAACTAAATCTATCTTCTCCAAATCAACCCAATTAAGCTTTGTGGAAAATAAGGGATCCTTCGGTTGTAAGCAAAGCTATACACATCATCTTCTGATTGATTAAGCGCGTCCCATCCGCATCGCATACAGAGGAGCAGTTGTGTTTCTCTTCTCTAGTATATGATCCACAATCTTTTTAACTATTTTCTACTTCCAAATCTCCCTTTTTCTCGTCATCATCGTTTTCCATTTTTCCGTTTTTTGTTTCTTATACAAAATTCTTGTTTTCCCTCTAAATACCCAATTCAATTAATCGAATTGGGGCACATTAATTTGTGGGTGCGAATTATTGATATTCTTGAAAGATCGGGGATTGTGATCTGATAGCTAATTTGTGTGTGAGGCGAGAAAATGTCGATGCTTGATTCTTTCTTCACCGGCAAGGGCTTCAAAGCTGCTAAATGGTACTAAAATTTATCTCCCTTGATTTTTTTTAATAAGTCTTTCATAGTTCACTGTAGTAATTTTACTAAATCTTAGTTTAGTTTCTTCGATGATCGTCCCTGGAATTGAAAAAACCCATTTATCAAGTTTGCCCAGATTGAGCTTTTACTAGTGTGTTTGATTTGATTTATTGTTTAATTTCCAAGAAACCCAAACCCTGATAATTATAGATATTACCTCCCCCGGGATTGATTATATAAATTGAAGAGGAGGGCGATTTTGTTTATTGCTGTGCTGTTTGAAATGCATCGGTTAAGAATTGTGGAATGAGTTTGTATTTGTTTTACATTGTGTAACACAGTAAAACACTGCTGAAGCTGACTATTCCTCGCATAAAGTTGTTGAGGAATCGCAGAGAGATTCAGATTAAGCATATGCGCCGTGACATTGCTAAGCTTCTGGAAACTGGTCAAGAAGCAACAGCCCGCATCCGGGTACGAGCCTTTTTTATTTTGGTTTTGGATCTATTGTTTTTAAGTTTATGGTGTTTATATGAAAACGCAAGCTACTATTCTAAAGGTTATCTACTAAATTATTAGAGTTTTCTTAGTTGTAATAACTTTTGCCGTTTACTTAGGTTGAGCATATTATAAGGGAAGAAAAAATGATGGCAGCACAGGAGATTGTTGAGCTCTTCTCTGAGCTTATTGCTGTTCGACTTCCTATTATTGAAGTACAAAGGTTTGTTTCTGAATTAGCTCATACCTTTATGATACTTTTGCTTCTTCCCTTGTATTGTGAACTTGTGATTGATGTTATGGCATTCATCTGACATATCATTGTGCTTCCTTTGAAGACCAAAATATTAAGTGGGGAGCAGGTGAGTGCTGTGAATTTGGAAGCAAATATGAAAAGATGTTTGCTAGACGCAATACTGGCTAAATATATACTATAACTAGTTGGAAAAGTGTTTAGAGTTTAGCTATAATTAGAAAAGTAATGCTAGACAAAAGCTCAAAAAAAATTGGCCAACAAAGCCGATGTTTGCGATTCTCGGTTGGCTAAACAGTTTATAGGTTTTGCCATTATTAATGAAACATAGAATCAGCAACTACCAACAGTGATTTTGTGGCCACTTATAATTTGAGGACATGCCTAGAATCCTAGGGATGTCCTTGAATGCTAGATGCTTCTAGGCATGAATGGTGATTTCTATTGCTATTGTCGTCTTTGAAGTGTACTTAATGACTGACTTCATATCGCAAACTTGTGGGCATGCTGAATGGTGCTTTTCTTTTTGGTTTTTTTTTTTTTTTTTTTTTGGGGGAGGTGGGGGTTGGGGGGGGGGGTCATAGGCGAAGGGGGGAGAAACTGAACCTGCTCTCATGTAAATGTGCGGGTCATTTTGTCACGAGTGCTGAAAATTTCATCGGTGCTGTGTGAAAGACTGCCGAAGTAACTTACTCCCTCCATCTCAAAATGAATGCATATTTTTTGGAGAATTTACTATCATCCATCATCAAATAAGAAGTTCTAATTCAAACTTACACTCATGATGCAATATGGTGAGATTATGAAGGGTTTTTATGTATTTGTGCTACTAAAAATGCTTAAGTCTCAACTTTATTAAATTTCACTCAAACCTAAAATTGGACACTTGTTTTGGGATGGAAGGAGTACTATCTTTCGACTTTTCGAGTCTTCTTAAGCCATCCTGTCAATACCTTCTTTCTTTGTCCTTACGTAATAAACTGCAACTATCTTAAATTGATTGTGATGCAAAGTATGATTATTGCAACCTGAAGGAGCTGGAGGTGCAAACTGATACAATTAGGAATCTTATTGATGTGAATGAATAGAAAACAAAAATCAGAGTTCTGGACCCACTTTAAGATTCATCTCACAAAATTGGACATTCTCATTCCTGCCCTTAATCTCTTTCCCTTGTCCCTTTCGAACCCAAGACCGAGGGTTCCAATGTCATGGGCGGGATGTACGGGGTTGAAGGACACTTTTCTGATATTGAAATTGCTGCAGGTATGCTTTTGAAGAACAGGTTAGTCAAGCACATGTTAAGGGTTTGAGGGGAATGATTATGTTTTAGCTAATGGATTCATACACAAATTGAAATTGGTGATATCGAGGTAGAAATTATATAAGAGTAAACAACAACTAAAAGAACTTGTAAAATAGAGGAATTAGGACTAGTTAATATAATCAATTGGATAGAGGCCAGAAGTTCTGATTCCGTAATCTTGTGAATATGCTATCATTTGTTTCCGTAAAAATGAACTGTTGAATGCATTTCTTAATTACTCTCAGTATCTTATTTCTTTTTATCTACTTTTCCTATTACTCCATAGTCCCTCCGTTTCATGTAAAGAGTCCATGTTTTAAATCAAACTTATTAATTTTGTACTTTATGCCTTCATATCTCTTTTAGTTATACTGTACGTTTTATTTTCTATTTTACCATTTGCAAGAGAAGTTTAATATTTCAAACATGGAAGAAATGTTTTGAGAACAAAATAAAATACATTTAGATTTTTTTTTTTTTAATGTGAACTCTTGAATAGAACATCCAAAAAAAGGAATAGTGGACTCATAACGTTGAATGGAGGGATGAACTTGTGTCAGAGACTTGGAATTTATATTTTATTTTATTTGGAAGTAGAGCAACTCAGTTTCAGGTCAGAGTATCATGAAAATAAAGTTTTCTAGAGGTCTGAGGCTTATGCCTTTGTCCATTCTTTGATCTGAACTTTATACCCTCTCTACCATGCCCAAATGTTGTCCAGTGAATCTTCATAACTTCACGAGTATAGTTTGTGAATTCTCCTCTCATTGGCTTGTTTCATCCAGATGGAAATAATATATCCTCATTAATTATCCATGTTCTCTAAATGTGGATTCCCCTTGTTTGTTGTCGGGTATTCTTTCTGTATGAACTTATTCATGTAAGCTCCAGCATAAAACCATTAGAAGCCTCTTCGGTTATCTGAACGGATGTCTCTCTCTCTCTACTCGCTATGTCCAGGGAATGTCCAATAGACTTGAAAGAAGCAATATCTAGCGTGTGTTTTGCAGCACCGAGATGTGCGGATCTTCCAGAGTTGCTGCAGGTTCAGATGCTATTTGCTGCCAAATATGGCAAGGAATTCATTGCTGCTGCAACCGAGCTCAGGCCTGAATGTGGTGTCAATCGTCAGGTTATCATCTTTTCTGACTTTAAGCAGTCAAGTCATGCTATCGAACAATGTATTACTCACTCCGTCCCATAATAAAATGTCGCACTTTCTATTTTTGTATGTCCCAAAATAAATGTCGCATTTCTAAAAATGGTATTAGTCTTAGTGGAATTTTATAATAGCACAAGCAATGTACAAACATGTAAAGCACATTTCTAAAAAACGTTGACTTGCCAACTGCAAAATTTATTACGATACGGGGGGAGTATTATGAGCTTATGCTAAAATGGTCTTTCATTTGGTTTTAGCTGCGACATTATCTTCATATCTTGTTTTTTGTTTTTGTTTTTCCTAATTGCAGTTGATAGAGCTCCTGTCTGTTCGTGCTCCGGCTCCTGATGTGAAACTAAAGCTGCTCAAGGAAATTGCAGAAGAGCATGAACTAGACTGGGATCCAGCTGCCTCTGAAACTGAGTTGTTGAAGCCACACGAAGACTTATTGGTAAATAATGCTTCACGGCCTTGACTTACCACCTCCTCTAAATTTCTTTTCCAACTACGATACGGAGTAACTATTTTTCTTGCGAAAATCTCAAAAAATAAAAAAATAAAATAAAACTTGTTTTACGCTCGTTTTAGTGTAAAACGTGTTTTCATCTCTTAATGTAAACAAGTTTTTTCACCTTTTAGTGTAAAACAGGTTTTTCATAAAACACTTTTTTCTTTGCCAGAATGGACCAAGCCAATTCGTCAGCGAGTCTAAACTGCCTCTGCCAGAAGAAAAGTCTGATGAATCATTACGCTCAACGGAAGAACAAGGCCCAAAACGAGAGTCTAATTCAGATGAAGATTTTGATGGTTTAGATTTTCCTGAAGTTCCAAAGTCAACTCTGAAGCCTGGTTCAGGAGTTTTCCCTGGACCAGAGATGCTTCCGTTTCCCACCTCAGCTATATCGGGCCTTGACTATGAACCTGAAACACCTCCTGCAGTTGAACCGACCTACGGATCTGAAAAAATATTGCAGGAAAAATCAGTAACCAAGGAAGAACCAGAATTGTCAAAAGTCAAAGTTGATATAGACGAGGAAAAACAGTTTCTTCCATTTATATCTCCTCCGTCCCTGCCTTCTGCATCAATCCCCGTAAAGCAAACGAGTCAGCTTCCTCCCTCTCTTTCTAGAAGTAAAAGCGAAGTTGATGTTGATTTGAAAGATCTTTTAGCAGCTGCGCAAGCCGCTGCTGAATCTGCTGAGCGTGCAGCAGCTTCTGCCAGGTCAGCAGCTAACCTGACCCAGGTCAGGATTAATGAATTTGTCAAGAAAAAGAATGAGGAAGCATCCAATAGTAACAACAGTGAGAACCCATTTGCCGGAGTAGATAGTGGGGCCAATGTGCCAACTAAGCCAGATCTTAGTCATAGCAACTCATCACACAGCTATGATGATAATCTGTATTCCCCTAGCCGCCAAGAGGCGTTTAATATTCCTCCTTCGTATGATGATCCAACGGTGGAGTTTGAATCATCTCCCACTAGCACAAATGTTTTTGGTGGGGAAAGTGCTCATCACCAGCCACAGAGATTGCCTTCGATGGATGATGAAACGTATAACTCATACCCAAACTTGTTTACATCACCACATGGTTCGTATGATATCTCTCGTTCAAGTTCGTTTGCTGATACTTCCCGTACCACCGGTGGGCATTGAGTCAGGTTTGGTCAACCTATCGGACTTCTTTTGTCAATGGTCAACGCTGCTGTTTCTTAGTGTTTACCGGTGTGTGGATTTGTCATATATACTATCTCCAGTTGGCAAGAGTGTGGCTCATCAGATATCTGAAATCTTGCTTGTCCTGTGAAAGTTTCTAGACAGAACCTAATGTATAGGTACACTTTGCTTATTGTAAGAAATGAGGGTCTATTGAGGATACAAAATTTTATTTGGTTTTTTATTTATTATATTGGTATCCTTCTTGATTGAATACTGTTGGAGTTGCTACCATCTTACTTATGAATAATGCTAGGGGCACAAAAAAGTCACAAAAACTTGCTCACAAGCTCACAAAATCCTAGATGTAATAATGTTATTGGTTTTTTTAATTAGAGTGTGGCAGGTCCATTATTAACGATGCAGCCAACAAAATATCGCAACCTCATTTTGTGACCTTATTTTTTGCCCTAGCATTGTTCCTTATTGGGGGCAGGTTCTAGCCATAGAAGCAGCTTACCCAAGTAGGCCCTATCCCATCTTGTCTTCTTGTATGTTGAAGTATCAGGTTGCCTTTTTTTAAATGAAGGCTCTTTTTAAATGGGCCAAAATACGTTTATCCCCCAAAGTATACATCGAATCCCACTTTGCACCCCGTACGAATTTTATCCTAAAGTGGTACCCAATGTTTAAATAATCCCACTTTGCCCCCCAGTTCCTAACGAACGTTAGAAATCTAACGAAAATTGTCATGTGCATGGCATGTGACTGGTATTTTGGTCATTCTCCTTTTAACTTTTATTATATATTAAATTTAATTTTCCCACTCTTTTTTAATGTGCTTGAACTAAAAAACATTTTATTTATCAAACCAAAAAATATTGCTAAAAAATACACCAAATTACAATAATAAAATAACACAATAAAATATAATAATAATTAAATATATTAATCAAATCCAAAGAAATAAAAGAACTGAAAGAAAAAAAGAAAAATAAAAAGAAAGAGAGAGAGAGAGAGAGAGAGAGAAAGAAAGAAAGAAAGAAAGAAAAGAAAAAGGAAAAAAAATATCCCTAGAACCCAGTACAATACCCAGTTCATGAACCCCCCACCCACCCCCCCCCCCCCCCCCCCCCCCCCACCCATCACCCATTACTACTTCCCCTTCCCCTCATCCCCTCAATTTCTGTGACTCCCTTCCTCCCCTTCCCCTCATCCTTCCCAACTTTTTTGCTCCTCCACTCTTTTCACCCCCATTATCATCACCACCACCAACCGCAAAAACTCTACCAACAATGGCAAGAAGGTTTGGATCTCTTCCTATTCCCCCTCTTCTCATCACCTCCCCCTCTCTCTTCTCTCCCCGACGCCTCGCTCACACACAGATTGAAGATTCCGATGAATCTCAAATCTGGGTTTTTTTTTCTTTTCAATTTTGAGATTTAATTTGACGGAAATAATTGTAATCAAGTGTTAAAATACGATTAGATTCTTGCTAATATTGACTTCATGGAAGCAATTGAAGGGGAAAAACTGAATTTGATGTTTGATTTTGTGTTTGATGGTGAATGGTGGTGGCAGCTGGTGGAGGTGGTGGCGGCAGATTGGTGGTGATGGTGGTAGTTTCCTGGTGGTGATCATGGTTTCCAAGATGGTGAATACAATAGATTTTTTCATGGTGAAATTACATTTAAGTCCTTAAGATTAAAAATGAAAAGACTTCTATGCCCATCACATGCCATGCACATGGCAGTTTCGTTAGATTTCTAACGTTCGTTAGGAACTGGGGGGCAAAGTGGGGATTATTTAAACATTGGGTACCACTTTGGGACAAAATTCGTGCGGTGGTGTAAAGTGGGATTCGGTGTATACTTTGGGGGGATAAACGTATTTTGGCCTTTTAAATGGGTCTATTCCTAAATAAATGTTTAAATTTCATTTTAGAATAGAGCAATGCTAGGGGCACAAAATAAGGTCACAAAATCTTGCTCACAAAATGAGGTGACGATATTTTATTGGTTGCATCGATAATGGATCCACCACACTCTAATTAAAAAACACCAATAATATCATTACACATAGAATTTTGTGAGCAAATTTTTGTGCCCCTATTATTATTCCATTGAAAATCTCTACTTTTATACTCTTACAATGAACAATTTAGTGACAAATCTTCTCAAACATAAGAAAAATTGCATTTATGATCACCCAACTATTGGCCATGAGTGGTTTTGATCACTCAACTATTTTTGTTTGCATTTAATAGGCTGAATTATTATTTTTGTGCTTCCGTGATCACTGGAACTAACTCCATCCAAAATAATTCGTTAACTCACCCTTTGCTTGTCCATGTGCTCTTTTTTTAGGGTAAAATAGGAATACAAAGTAACATAGAATTTAAATGTTTTTTAAGGTAGACTTTGAATGTTAATAAAAGGTTGCTTTATTTTTATTTTTTTTTAAATGGTATAATTTGAATGGTTGAGCAGCTAGAATTTTTTTTATTTTTTCTTTTTATTTTTATTTTTTTTGGCTTTAGTTTTATGTGTTTACATTTTTCATCAACTCACTTTAATCATCCTCTTGATAAATTACACTGTGTTTTCAAAAAATAAAATAAAAATGGTCATGGATTAAAATTGAATTATATTTTAAGGATTGAAAGAAACATAATTTTTTATTTTTTATTTAATTATGATTTTAAAATAAATTTTTTTGAAAGGTAAAATATTATTTACTTAAAATTATTCTAATATATGATATAAGTACCTTTTATGCTAAAATTTGATATAAACCTAGTTTTCCTATTTTACCCTCCAAAAAAGGGCACATCGATAAGCAAAGAGTTAGTTAACGATTTTTTTTATGGAGTTAGTCCCAGTGATCACAGAAGCACAAAAAAAAATAGTTCAAGCTATTAGACGCAAAAAAAATAGTTGAGTGATCAAAACCACTCATGGTCAATAGTTGGGTGATTATAAATGCAATTTTTCCTTTAATTTAATAAAGAAAGAGGTGAAAAAAAAATTCAATAAAAAAAAACATTTATTTAGGGAAAAAAATCCAAAATAGACTCATTATTATGGGACAAAATAATAAACATTTATTTAGAGATAGAGAGAGTAACTACTAGGCAAGAGTGGCTTCTTCATCAATACAAATTCATATGCACAAATTTGATTGAATATATGATTCATAGAACTTACACTTTGAAGATAATTGGTAATAATTGATTGGAGGAAACCACATTTTTTTTTAACTTAAAACCACAAAAAGAGACCCAAAACAAAGAAAGAAAGAAAGAAAAGAAGATTAAAGGACCTAAACTAATGCTTCTTAGTCAGATGGTGTGATCACCTAGGACCAGAAAGCTCAACAGCATGTAAATTATCAGTGGAGTCAACAAGCCAGTCAGAATTAGGGTGAGGGGCAAGATCGACCTCCTGGCGAAGAACTTCTACCTTTTGCCACTCGTCCCACCTCTCAGCCAAGCCATCGCCTTCAAGCATTCTGACAACATCTGACATCTTGGGCCTGTCCATTGGGGAGCCTTGTGTGCAAAGCAGGGCAACTTGAATTAGTTGTTCTACTTCCGAGTCTACGTAATTGGTCTCCAGATCAGGATCCACAAGCATTTCTAGTTTCCTCTCTTTTAAAAGACCTTTTACCTGAATTCCAGGACATATTCAAAAACTGTTGGGGCTTGATTGTAATTACTCCCTCCGTCCCATAACAATAGTCTCAATTGACTTTTCATACATTTTAAGGTTACATTGTAAAGTTTGGAAATTCCGGAATTTGAAGCCTTAATTTTGGAAATGAGACTAACTTTATGGGACAAGCAAAAAGGAGAAATGAGACTATCATTTTGAGGCAGAGGGAGTATAATTTAATGCATCCATATGCTTTCATTGCAGGGGAATATCAGGGTGTATAGCAAAGAAATTAACTAATATTGCAAATAAAGGTGTCCATGTATACTCCCTACGTCCCATAATAAGAGTTACTAAGATTTAATGCATGCGAATTAAGGAAAAATAAATATAATAATGATAGCAGAGTAGGCGTTGAGTATTAAAGTAAAGTAGGAGGGAGAATGTGGGGTAGAGAAAAGTAAGTGGATTGTTGTTGTGAGTGGGCACGTGGGTCCCACTAAATAAAAAGTACAATGAATTTCTATTTTGAGATAGTGACCTTTGTTAAGGGACGCCCAAATGAGAAATAGGTAACATTTATTACGGGACGGAAGGAGTACAACACATACAGAGAAATAAATAAATAAATAAGAGAAAACAGTGTGAGAAACGTACCCAATCGAGCAACATGACATCATCATCGTTAGCCAACCGAGCAAGATCAAAAGCCCTTTGCCCAGTGATGAGTTCCAAAAGCATGATACCATACCCAAAAACATCAGTTTTCTCTGATGACTTTCCAGTGGACAGGTATTCTGGAGCTATGTGCCCAATGGTGCCTCGTACAGCAGTAGTCACATGTGTATCCTTGTAGTCCATAAGTTTAGCCAAACCGAAATCTCCAACAACAGCCTCAAACTCTTCATCCAACAAAATATTTGCTGCTTTCACATCCCGATGTATGATCTTCGGGTCACAGTGATCATGCAAATAAGAAAGTCCTCTAGCTGATCCTAAAGCAATTCTCTTCCTTGTTGGCCAATCAAGTGGTGGTTCATTTGGTTGGCGTTCTACATAAATGCACAATCTGTTGTTCAGTATATATCGTAATGTTTCACACACATCTGAATGATATCAATTGTTTAACCACTAGTATTATTACCCGTGCCACTGGCACGGTGACAGTATGAAAAGGAAGAAAGAATCCCATTTAATTTTGTCCTCTCACATAAAACCCCTTAACCTCAACTCAATTTCCTCTTTTTCATAACCCAAAATCACATTAACTTTTAAGTCGAGTAGTGGGGGGAGAAAAGATATTGTAAGTTAACAAAGGTGAGGAGGTTACTTGAGGGAGTTAACTAACTGTCTGACGGTTTTCAAGAGAGTGGGTTATTAGGATCAACTTAGGCCGTCCGATCAAATTTTAAGAAGCAATCTCAACCTCTCTTTGTAAAACGGTTATTCTTGCTTTGTATTGTAATATAGATATTTCTATAGTTTATACGCCCTCCATCCCAAAAAGATAGTCCCATTTGGTTTTCAATGGTCTACACAAGTGAATTTTGACCAAATATTAATGTCAATCTATTTATCCTAGTGGAATTTAAAAAAAAATGGATGATTAGAATGATTGTAATGTTTGGTCAAAGTTCACTTGTGTTGACCATCAAAAACCAAACGGGACTATCTTTTTCGGACGGAAAATATTATTTTACAGGTGAATTTGATTGCCGAATGTATCGACATGCTAGAAACAATATTAAAACAACTTACCTCTCAAACAAGATGCAACACTTCCATTTGCCATGTAGGGATAAACAAGCAACCTTTCAGTTGGAGTCATACAAAAGCCACGTAGCCGGAGGAGATTACGGTGCACAGCCATACTAATCATTTCAACTTCTGTTTGGAATTGCAACTCTCCACCAGGTGTGCGCTCTTCCTTGAGTCGTTTTACAGCCACTAGTGAACCATCTGCTAAGCGTCCTTTGTATACCTTACCGAATCCACCTCTACCAAGTATGTTTTTATTGCTAAAACTATCCGTAGCAACTTGTAATTCTCGCAGTGAAAACCTTTTAAGCTGTCCCAAATGGACTTCAGGATCCTCTTCAGCTGCATAAGCATGGTTGAGAAAATGACAACCAATCACTTTACATTGTTCAACTTAATACATACTCCCTCCGTCCCAAAAAGATATTTGACTTTTGATTGTCAGCACAAATGAACTTGACCAGACAATAATATTAATCTAATCATCCAAGTAATATTCTTAAAAAAAAAAAAAAAAACTGATAAATCATTAAGTGATTTATCATAATAACTTTTAGAATTTCACTAGGATGATTAAATTAATGTTATTGTCAATTTCATTTGTGTTGACCATAAAAAGTCAAATGGGACTATGTTTTTTGGACGGAGGGAATATTTTTTTTTTTTAAATTCAACCCACTAACCAGGGACATCGAAGAAGTATTCTTGTGGTTTTCGCCGGCGCCACCATGCAAACGCAATTGCAGGGGCAGCGAAAAGTAAAGCAGCACCAGCGGCAACCCCTCCGGCTATAGCTCCAGTGGCACTACTTCCTCCTGGATTTCAATAAACAAAAATAAATAAGAACTCTAAGCAGATTTCTTCTTCATACAAAAACTATTGTAATGAGCATATCCTATAACATACTCCCTTCTCGTCCCAACTCAATATGCACAGTTACTGTTAGGAACAAGATTATGGAGTGAATATATATTATTTTGAGTGGGAAAAGTGTTGTATGATAAGTGAGTGGGATTTGTAAGTGGAGCCAACAATTTAATTGTGTGAGTATGACACATGGAGTAGGATTTAATATAACAATAATAATAATAATAAAGATTTCCATTGTAGGAAGTGGGTATCAATGACCTTACCCAAACCGGTACGTGTGCAAATTGAGCTGGGACGGAGAGGGTATACTATTGTCAAATCTAGTAAACTGGATTAACCTAATTCAATCTTGGTTGAATCTAAACTAGGGTATCTAGTAAGAAACAAAATTCTAAAAGTGGAAATGAAAAGCCACTACAACAACAAACACGAATTATTCGTGCATAAGTTGAACTGTAAATCTTTTCGATATTTTCATCAGAGTTAAGAGTTAAAAAAGAGAAAGCTAAGAGTCACATGTTTCCTTGTATCGCATGCATATTACATAATAGGGATCTTTTCATTTGCAAAATTTTGCAGTCACCTGGTGCAGCAATCGGGGGTGGAGGCACAAATGGAGGAGGCGGAGAAAAGGGAGGAGATCCAGGACAAGGGTGACCAGTAACGGGGCCACAGAGATCCAGATTATTTGCAAAACTGAAAATTGACGACAGGTCAGCTTTATCAGAAACTACGTGGAACCGCATCACTATAGATATACTGAAGGCAGTTAAACAGCAAACCTGATTGGCGTGAATAGTGAAAATGAGCCATTATCTGGAACGGCTCCTGCAAGCCGATTGTTTGACAGATCCCTGCATAACATAAAATGCAAACCAGTCAAACCAACACGTCATTTGGAATGTATGCTCCTGCTAGAAAGCCCACGTTGGGTGCTTTTTTACTCTTTTGTTGTGCGGAATATGTGCTGGTGTTCGGAGAATGTTTGCGGTAGTGGGTGCAAAGAGAGAGGAGAAAGAGGAGACCAACTCGGATACTCACAAAACTTGCAGTGCAGATATATTAGTCAGTGATAAAGGAATTAATCCCGCCAAACTGTTGTTGTTGAGCCGACTATCCTTGCACAAACATCATAATATCATTATAAGAATTCGTGATTCAAAAGTTGTCTGTTGATTGTGAATTGAGTAGCATGAGCAAATGCAGCAATAACATTGGGAAAAAAAAAAATCATTTCATGAAATGTACTCCTTGTCCCATTTCAAATTGCAAAATT
Source organism: Campanula takesimana (assembly GCA_026119855.1). Classification (NCBI taxonomy): domain Eukaryota; kingdom Viridiplantae; phylum Streptophyta; class Magnoliopsida; order Asterales; family Campanulaceae; genus Campanula; species Campanula takesimana. The sequence continues at coordinate 678,381 of JAOWBW010000195.1, read as the reverse complement.
TGCCATTTTGGTTGTCCCATAGAAATTGCAAAATCCAAAAATGGAAAGTTTTTACCCACTTGCATACTCACATCAACTAACCCACTAACTATTCCATACCCCACTTTCTCTCTCCTACCAAACTATCTACACTCACAACACATCACCTTTTCTACTTTTTCCTTAATTTTCGTGCAAAGAAGGTTTTGTGCAATTTGAAATGGGACAGAGGGAGTATATGTTAAAAAAAAAAAAAAAAACAACACAGAGAAAAGCAGAATACATAAAGATAGTATCATTGTTGCAGTAAAGTGATGGGTAAAGAACACATACAGAAAGCGCAACTTTGACAGCTTGCCCAACGTGTCCGGGATGGGGCCGGAGAAACTGTTCAGGTATAGATCCAAGCTCACCAAGTTGGTCAGATTTCCAATATCGCTAGGGATTGGACCACTTATATTGTTGCTGTACAGCTCCCTGCCAGAAACATATTACACAATGCAATCAGGATTAGATGAATCAATCTACTTCTTGTAGCCATTTAACATTTATTAGTATGGCATAAGCCCTCAGGATTATAGAATTAACGAAGTAAACTTTTGCAGTGAAAGTAACTAGCCAAAGAGGAGGCTTTTGACAAGTTTTCATCTAGCAGGCATTATTTTATGATATCATGAAGCCACTTCTGATAAACATTGACAAAGGCAGACTGTGAAGTTTCCATTATACATATAATGACTAGACAATCACATGTATAATAAGAGCATTCGCTTTGTTTGCTTTAGCCTGATTCATTAATCCCAAGATAACCCATTTCAGAAGACAACCGAAAGCAGCTTCACAAAATTCTCTTACAGGATATGGAGAATATAATGGCCATTTAAAACTTCCAATGGTTCACCCCGCAATACACGTTTGCATATGAGTTACTTTATCCTTCTTTAGCGAACACACCTTAACATCCCATTTCATAAAACTATACTCAACCAGAAATTTCTTCTAGATTGCTTGAAGATAAACTAGTCCTCTCCCCAAGAAGAGCAAAAGATTACGATCTCTGCTAAAATTGTTTTGCATTCATCTCCACCCAAATACACCACGTAGTCGCATAATTCCAACATCTCCACAAGCTTGCAGCATTCCGTCATTCCCAAAGGATAGACTCTATGTTACTTTTTCTCGGTCCTGCTTTTTTGAACCAGAACCATATGCAACTCCCTTCTCAAGTTTAGAGAAGCTTAACCAACCAGCCGGATTTTCTTATGTTCTGGTTTTATACATGTACGTTGGGCTGGTCGTTACAATCACAATCCTGCAATTGATTCTATTCTGGTCTGTCTATTGGACCATCCTATAATCTGTTTAGCAGATGGAGAAATAATGAAATGAAAGGTTGACATCACCTTTGAACAACTAAGAGAACCAATAGCCAAATGATACTCCCTATGTCCCGGAAAGTTTGTCACATTTTGACTTTTTATGGTCAACATAAATGAACTTTAACCAAGCATTGGTGTCAATCTAATGAGTACGATTAAATTTTAAAAATTATTATTGATAAATCACTAGGATGATTAGATTCTAATGATCAACATAATGATTTGTCAATAACAATTCACTAGAACGATTAGATAGACATCAATGTTTGTTCAAAGTTCATTTATGTAGACCATAAAAAGTCAAAATGGGACAAACTTTCCGGGACAAAGGGAGTATATGTTTAGTTTGTTCAACTCATTGGCCTGAACTTTTAGAATCAGAACCAAAACCGGAACCAGGGTTTCCCATATTACATAATCACAACAAACAAGATGGTTTTGTTCTGTTTGGTTTATACAGGTCGGTTTGATTTGCCCGGTTTCAATCACAACCCTTGTCGCCAGCATGACAGATCTGTTTTCAAGAACCATTGTCCATCAGCCAAGGGATGAAGCTATGGAAGAATTGATCTTATATTCATACAAAATCACATGACAGTCTCCTAATAGAGCAACAAACCAGTATGCAGTCCCCAGTTGACTTACCCGTCAAACTCCTTAAGCATTAGGAACAATCAAGGCAAATAGATGTCAATTATTAATTTTTCAAGAAGAAAATGGAAAAGTGGGTATGGGACCCATGATGGAATAAATTCCCCCATCCATGCAATTCAATTCATCAGCACACCACCTTCCCTTTCCCGGATAAGCAACCAATTCGTCATCACATTTCAGTAAAAACAGAATACTATCGTAACGCTACAGCAAAGAAAAAGCAGTGGCGCTGAAATATCAAGTAACAAGATGAATGTAGAAAATAGAATGAAAGGGGAATGGCAGAGAAATCAATCTTACAAGACTTTTAGCAGAGAGAAACTATAAACCTAAAGGACTTACAAGTACTGCAAATTCTTCAGCTGACCAATCTGTGGAACCAGTGTACCAGATAGAGCAGCATTTCCCAAATCACTGAGAAAATTTAGGTGGAAAGTGTCATGAACACATTGAGAAGAATTCACAAACTAGCTTTGAGAGATACATAATGAGCATTCATGTGCCGATTCTGTAGAAGGTACAAGACATACACTCTTATAACACTGTTTTCATTGTTGCAGGTAACATGAAACCATGTGCAAGGGTTGACAAGTGTTGGATCCCAACTCTGCAGCACATTGTTAGGATCTTCTAAGTTGGTCCGTATGCTATGCAGAGCATCACCTGAGAAAATAACTAAATAAGCGGGAATCTCTTATATTGAACTTGTTATACGAGAAGACTAAATCCTATCATGAATTGCAGCTACATATTGTATAACCAAAACACTTGTTATGATTGCCACAAACCCAAAAAATAAAAGTTGAATTTCATATGCATGAAAATTTCAGATAAGAGAAAAACAGTTCTTCAAAAATGCAGGTAAAATGAATGCCAAGATGTTTTGAAGGCATAGCCGCTATTTCCATATACAAGCTTACCGGGCAGCTATAAAATAAATCTAATACTGTTATACTATCGAAGACCTAGTTCCTTTCCACTCATATACATGGCTAATTATCTACTACCTCCGTCCCAAAATGAAAGTCCAAAAAAATTCATGGCATAAAAAGATCATGAACCTTCTATTTGGTAAATACCCAATCTAGGCAAACCCATCATCCCCACTAATCCCTATCTTGTGAAAGGCATTGTTCAATGCAAAAACTTCAATTGCATTAACAAAAGATCAGTAATCACCATAGTGCTAATCGCCATTACTATCAATCAAACAGTACACATTACAGATAACAATATAAAATCAATAACACAATTTCCACTTAATAAACAATGGTACTTTAAAAACAACAAATTACCCGTAAACAAAAGTACATACAGTATTAAAAACAAGAAATGATGAAAGCTAGTGATAAAGCCAAAGAGAGGGAAACACACCTTCCAGATTAGCTTGAATGAACCTCAATGGATGAACAAAAATGATCAACCATACCAGAAATGACAACACAGTTTCTCTCTCCATCACAAATAAACAATAAAGATTAAGAATAATCTCTCAGATCCAAACTAAACACACCAAAAAGCAGCATTACAGAAAAATCTCAAAACCCTAACCCCCAAAACTTGCTCAAATCTCCACCATTATACCCTACAAGACTATCCACCAAATCACAATCCAAACGCCGATTCATGAACAGTAACACCCCAAGAAAATTTTTGATGAACAACACACCAAAATTCGAAATTTTTTTCGCTTTTCACAGCTGGGTATTAAATTTTTTCTATATCTATGTCTCTCTGTCTTTGTACCTGTGCCCTTTCTTTGTTGGCCTTTTATCGATCTGCAAACTTTTCACCTCTCTCCCTCTCTCTCTCTCTCTGTTTTCTCCCCTCTGCTTTTTTCTCTCTCTAGAAAACTCTCTCTCTCTCTCTACTCAGCTCTCCCCACTGGAGGAGTGTGTGAGATAATTACCTTTTTGGGCGCGTGCAGTATTTGTGAGAGCTGCCCGACTTTGTGGCTTGCCCGTCCTGCCCACACCTCCACCTCCAAACGGCTTCGCGCTTTCCGTTTTTTTTTTTTTTTTTTTTTTTTTTGTACAAACGCTTTCTCTTTTCTCCCTCCTCCCTCCTCCCTCCCTCCCTCTCTCCCTCAACGATATGTGAAAACTGAAAACTCACATTGAAACTTTGTAAATCGTAATCCGACAGATTGTAATAAATTTTTGTGGATCTCACTGATAAAAACTTTGAATTACAAAGTTTCACCATAAATTTCCTTTCTTTTTTTTTTTTTGAATAAACAGTTATACTCCCTCCGTCTGTTCCATACTTATTGCTATTTATCCAAAACGTTCACTTTTCTCTCTCCTATACATCCATAACAACTATCCATTAACTTATTTTCTCTCTCCTACCTACTCACAATACTTAATTTTTCAACATACTTTCTTAATCTTCGTCCACTCTCATTTGATATCAATAAGTATGGGATGGAGGTAGTACTTTCTTTGTTCTACTATCAAAAAATGCACTTTGAATTTTGTATGAAAAATTAAAAAATAAATATGTAAATGGTGTTTGTATTGTGAATATGTAAAATAAAGTAAGAAAGAGAATATGAAATAAAAATAGTAAGTAAATAATGTTGGATCGAAATGGCTTGCATCACAAGTTATTAATATTTTCATTAATAAAATATAAAATCATGACTATAACATTAATATAAAGTATAGTCAAACCTAGTAAATGTGTAGAATCCCTGAAATGTAATTTATCTATTTATGATTGGCAAAATGGTAAATTAACATTGCTTAAGAAGTGAATAGGTGTGGTCCCTAAATGAAATGTCACCAAGCCTACTATATAAAGGGACTTCCATCATCCCTTAAAGGCTGCTAGAATCTTTAGTTTCCTCATTAATAATCATCTTCATTTGTTAGAAGAGAAAGAGAGAAATTGAAAGAGACATTCATCATTTAGAAGAACTCATTCCTAACAATTGTTCTTCATCTTCTCCCTCAAGATCACATCATGGATTCAACAGGTAAATGATCTTGAACGCTTCCGCTTCATCTCTTCCTCTATCTCATTCTAAACTGAGCGAGGCATTCAGGGGTTTATCAAATTGTTCCATCAATTGGTATCAGAGCCCCGTTCATTTTGTTTGAGATTGAGTTCTTTTTAGAAAGCCTTAAAACGTTTCTTTTGATTCATTTTTTTCTGTTGAATCATTAATTTTTTGATGTTATTTAAGGACTCTAATTCATTCATAGAGTGCTAATAATCATCATCTAAATTTCAGAAAATGGTTTGAAAAGGTTTTGTTAAATAAACTCAATGGTTCAAGTTTGACTATCCCTTCATAACATGGTTTTATGTTTTAAGTACATACCATGTGGATCTACTCACTTGATTCAATTAATTTTAAAACAAGATTATCCTTAAATAACATTGTTTTATGTTTTAAATACATATCATGTGGATCTACTTGTTATTAATGCCTTTTGGAAAATTTGGACAAAAATCAAAGAAGTGCAGAAAATCTGGCACGGTCGTGCCCTTTGTTTGGCACGGTCGTGCGCATTCATTTCCTTGAACCGGTGCATCTGAATAGTGCTGGTCCGGACGGGTGTCTTGTTTAATCCGGTCGGACCGGTTCGTTTGGCACGGTCGTGTCTCTGGTTTAAGCACGGCCTTGCTCATTGTACCGTGAAAACATGCACTTTCGGATAATTTTGGCACGGTCGTGCAAAGTGTGCCGCGAGAACAAGCCTTTCTGTAAATTGTTGCACGGCCGTGCATCTTTCTATGCTCGACCGTGCAGCTATTGTTCATCAGAATTGAATTTTGCACAAAATTTTTTTTCCCTCTTGAACAAAACATTCATTTTTCAAACCTTAAAGCCCTGATTAATTATATGCTTAAATAATTTTATTCATTGTTTAAATAATATTATCGCCTAAGTGATTAACGTTATTTAAATGTAAAATTATTAGAGTGTTGAATGTTTAAGTTAATATGTGAATGACTTGAATTTTCCAAAGAAGATCTTGACATTTGACTAAACTTGGACATTCATGTGATGACAAATAAAATGAACATTAAGTTGTTTTATTAAATGTTTAAGACTACCCAAATGAAGATTATGCATTTAATCAAATATTGTTCAAAATACTTGTCATCTAAGTCAATTATTTATGAATCAACTCGCAATCCAAAGATTAGTTTTGATGTCATGTTAATTGTCTTGTGATGGATTTCATTTGATATAATTAATCATTTATATTATGTAGTTTCTTATAAATGTTTTGTGTTCATTCTTTTGTTCTCAACTCCCAACAGAATTACTTAATGCTTCTTCCATAACTGCTGCGATGAGTTCCATTCCGATGCTTAATGGGACAAGCTTTAAAACTTGGAAAAATAAAATAACTATGGTCTTGGGCTGCATGGACATAGACCTCGCATTTAGGGATCCTATTCCTCTTCCTCTTAGTGAAGATAGCACCGCTGAGGACCGCTTGAACTCTGAGAAGTGGAAACGCTCTAATCGCGTAAGTCTTATGATCATGAAAAATGTCGTCCCGGAAGCATTTCTTAACAGTGTCCCCGAGGACGTTGATGCTAAAACCTTTCTTGAGACCCTTGAACGGCGCTTTGCCAAAAGCAAAAAGTCGGAAACAATTTCTTGTTTAAGAAAGCTTGTTTCCATGAAGTACAAGGGTACCGGGAACTTAAGGGAGTATATTTTAGAAATGCTTCACTTATCAACTAAACTAAAAGGACTTAAGTTAGAGATATCGAAAGATCTTCTTGTCCATTTAGTGTTGATTTCTCTTCCTCCTCAATTTGGTCACTTTGAGGTGACCTATAATTGTCAGAAAGACAAGTGGGATATTAATGAATTAATCTCACATGTGACACAAGAGGAAGATAGGTTGAAGCAACCTAAAATTGAAGGTGCTCATTTAGCATCCACCTCTTCTCATGGGACTAAGAGAAGAGGGAAGGAAATTGCGGTAACAAGCAATAAGAAGCCTAAAGGATCATCTGATGATCGTAAGGAAAAGAAGTGCTTCTTTTGCAAGGACCCTACGCACATGAAGTATGACTGCCCTAAGTATCACGCATGGTGTGCTAAGAAAGGTATGTCATTTGGTCTTGTTTGTACTGAGGCTAATTTAGTTTCAATTCCTACATATACATGGTGGTTGGATTCTGGTGCAACAACTCACATTAGTATGTCTATGCAGGGTTGCCTGAATTACCGAAGATCCAGTGAAGATGAAAGATTTATCTATATGGGAGCTGGGAACCCGGTTGAAGTAATAGGCATAGGGAATTTAAGGTTATTATTGAGTACTGGATATTATTTTGTATTGAATAATACTTTTATTGTACCTTCGTTTAGAAGGAATTTGATATCTATCACTATTTTGGACAAAGAGGGTTACTCTTGTTCGTTTGGTAATAAAAGATATGATCTTTATTTTAATTCCGTTATTGTTGGTACTAGTACTTTATCGAGTAGTGACAATCTCTATTTGCTTGACACTATTCAAACAATAAATGAGTCCCATAATAATGAAACTAAATCTAAAAAGCGAAAGTTTTCAAGTGAAAATTCTTATACCTTATGGCATAGGCGTTTGGGTCATATCTCCAAAAGGAGAATTGATAAGCTTGTGTCAGAAGGAATCATAAATAAACTTGATGTTCCTGAAAAGGACTTTTGTATTGAATGCCTAAAAGGAAAGTTTACAAACTCGAAAAGAAAAGTATCCCCGAGAGCATCAAGCGTCTTAGAACTAATACATACGGATATTTGTGGGCCATTTCCTACTCCTTCTTGGAATGGTCAACAATACTTTATTACGTTCATAGACGACTACTCTCGATATGGATATATTTATTTACTTCATGATAAATCTCAATCTTTGGACGTCTTCAAGTCTTTTAAAGCCGAAGTTGAAAATCAACTTGGGAAGACTATTAAGAACGTTAGATCCGATCGTGGTGGGGAGTACTATGGTCGGAATGACGGTTCGGGAGAACAACGGCCGGGTCCTTTTGCTCGCTATCTTGAAGAGTGTGGGATTGTCCCTCACTACACTATGCCGGGAACGCCTAGCATGAATGGTGTAGCTGAGAGACGTAATAGAACGCTTAAGGATATGATAAGGAGTATGGTTTCTTGTACTTCTTTACCTCACTCATTATGGGGCGATGCTTTAAAAACCGCTACTTATCTTCTCAATAGGGCTCCCTCTAAGGCTACTAACAATAAAATCCCTTATGAATTATGGACGAATAAGAAACCGTCCTTAAATCATCTTCATGTTTGGGGATGTCCAGCGGAAGCTAGGCCTTATAGGCCTAACGAAGGAAAACTGGACGCTAAGACAGTTAGTTGCTACTTTGTGGGGTATGCCGAAAGATCAAGGGGCTATAAATTTTACAACCCGAAATCTATAACGTTTTTTGAAACGGGAAATGTTAGGTTCTTTGAGGATGTTGAGTTTAGAGGGGAAATTATGAATAATAATTTTGAATTTAAGGAAGAGGAGGAATCCATTTCTATACCTCTTCCCTTAGTAGTTCCAATTGAAAAACAAGTACTTGTACCTGAAATTCAACAGGAACAAATTCAAAATATTGACTCCCCTATAAATATTGAACAACATGAAAATGTTGATCAAAATAAGGAAATTCAACAACCTCAAAATGAGGAAGAACCGATGCCTTTAAGGAGATCCAATAGAGCACGAAGAAGTGCCATTTTGGATGATTATGAGGTGTATCTTGCCGAGAGTGAAGGACACTTAGGTTTAGTGGGAGATGAGCCTCTCACCTTCCATGAAGCCATTAATAGTCCTAACTCTCATAAGTGGATCAATGCCATTAATGAAGAATTGAAATCTATGAAAGACAATGACTTTTGGGATCTTGTCCCATTACCTAAGGATGTGAAACCTATTGGTTGTAAATGGATATTTTAAACCAAAAGGGATTCACAAGGTAATGTGGAAAGACATAAGGCTCGTCTTGTTGCTAAATGTTTCACTCAAAAGGAAGGTATTGATTACAAAGAAACATTCTCTCCGATATCTTCTAAAAACTCCTTTAGGATCATTATGGCATTAGTAGCACATTATGATCTTGAGCTTCATCAAATGGATGTTAAGACAGCTTTTCTCAATGGAGACATTGAGGAAACCATCTATATGAAGAAACCAGAAATGGTGGATGATTTGGAACAAACTAATCATTTAGTTTGTAAAATTAAGAAATCCTTTTATGGGCTCAAGCAAGCTTCTCGTCAATGGTATCTCAAATTTAACCAAGTAATTCTTTCTTTTGGTTTTGAAACGAATCTTGGTGAAGATTGTATATACCATAAGTTCAGTGGGAGTAAATTTATATTCTTAGTCTTATATGTGGATGATATTTTGCTTGCTAGTAATGATATGAACCTTCTAAAAGAAACTAAGAAATTTCTTCCAAACAAATTTGAAATGAAAGATTTTGGTGAGGCATCTTTTGTATTAGGAATCCAAATACACCGTGATCGCTCACGATGTACTTTAGGATTATCACAAAAGACCTATATAGAGAAAGTATTACAAAGGTTTAGCATGCAAAACTGTAAACCACATGACACCCCTGTCTCTAAAGGAGATAAATTCAGTCTCAATCAATGTCCCAAAAACAATTTTGAAACTAAGTATATGGAAAATATCCCTTATGCATCAGCAGTAGGAAGCTTAATGTATGCTCAAGTCTGTACTCGTCCAGACTTAGCTTTTATTGTTGGGATGCTTGGTAGATACCAAAGCAATCCGGGGAGAGAACATTGGGTCGCAGCCAAACGAGTGATGCGGTATTTACAAAACACAAAGGACTACATGCTTACATATTCAAAGTCAGATCATCTTGAGATCGTTGGGTATTCCGATTTCGACTTTGCTGGATGCCAAGACAGCCGTAAATCAACGTCTGGGAATGTCTTCACATTAGCCGGTGGAGCAATTTCTTGGAGAACTGCCAAACAGACACTCGTTACTTCCTCCACCATGGAAGCCGAGTTCGTTGCTTGTTTCGAGGCATCCAATCAAGCTATATGGCTGCGTAAATTCACTAAGAGACTGCGTATTGTCGATAGCGTCGAAAGACCTATTAAGCTATATTGTGACAATAGGGCGGCGGTCTTGTTCTCCAACAATAACAAGAGCTCGTCAAAGTCTAAACACATTGACATTAAATTTCTTGTTGTAAGAGAGAAGATACGAACTGAACAAATAGAAATACAACTTATTGGTACAAACTCTATGTTAGCGGATCCGTTTACTAAAGCGTTATCACCTTTAGTGTTTCACGAGCATGTTGCTCATATGGGTGTAACAACTTTTGATAACATTTAATATAGTGGGAGTTGATGTTGTTTTTCATAATTATTGTTCTTTAATTTTTATTGATCTCATTTGGTTAAAGTTGGACAAATTGGAGAATTTTTTTTTTTTTTTTTTTTTTTTTTTTTCAAATTTAATTCATAGTTGAACTCAATACATAATCATCAGCAAAAGCGCCTAGGAGACAAATCCTAGGGAGAGAAAAACTTCTCTCTAACTTCTGGGGGGGAGGGGGATCGAACCCATGACCTCCAAGTTGGAAGCCAGGCTAAAGCCTGATGGTTACTAATTGGAGAATATGTATACATATTCATTTGATTCCATGCTACACATCTATACTTTTGACTTATGTCATTTAGTTAGATTTGTATATGTGATTATAGTGGGTTTAGTTGCGAATCAATTACAACGACTGCCCCTTTAGTCCTATACTTAGAAGACTAATGGACGAAGTTGTTATAGATGACAACAAAGTGCACATTTGGGTTGTCATTTATGTTATACTTATGATTTGAAAGGAAGAATTTGTTTTACAACCCAAGTGGGAGATTGTTGGATCAAAATGGCTTGCATCATAAGTTATTAATACTTCCATTAATAAAATCATGACTATAACATTAATATAAAGTATAGTCAAACTAGTCAATGGGTAGAATCCCTGAAATGTAATTTATCTATTTATGATGGGCAAAATGGTAAATTAACATTGCTTAAGAAGTGAATAGGTGTGGTCTCTAAATGAAATGTCACCAAGCCTACTATATAAAGGGACTTCCATGCACATGGGGATTTGGCCTGATGGCTAGAACTCTTGGCTTCCAACCTGGAGGTCATGGGTTCGATCCCCCCAGAAGTTAGAGGGAAGGCTTTCTCTCCCTAGGATTTATCTCCTAGGCGCTTCTGAGCGTGCATGTGTGTGTGTGTGTGTGGGTGGGTGTGTGAGTTGAATAAAAAAAAAAAAAAAAAAAGGACTTCCATCATCCCTTAAAGGCTGCTAGAATCTTTAGTTTCCTCATTAATAATCATCTTCATTTGTTAGAAGAGAAAGAGAGAAATTGAAAGAGACATTCATCATTTAGAAGAACACATTCCTAACAATTGTTCTTCATCTTCTCCCTCAAGATCACATCATGGATTCAACAGGTAAATGATCTTGAACGCTTCCGCTTCATCTCTTCCTCTATCTCATTCTAAACTGAGCGAGGCATTCAGGGTTTTATCAAATTGTTCCATCAAATAATTGTTGTATGTAAACATAAATCTCAATAAATACAAAAGTATTTTAAAATTTTCATTTTGAGAGAAAGTGCATTTGTTAGTGAAACACCCTTTTAAATAAAGAGTGTATCGTTTAGTGGGACGGAGAGTTATATAATATTAAAATATTGTGAGTATGGAAATTTGATAGATATTATTAAATGAATTAACTGATATAAATATGACTAAATACTTAAAATAATATATTTGTGATTTGAAATGGAACGGAACATTATAGATACCTACTATATTGGTGGTATAGTTAGCTATTATTACTTTTATACAACAAAATGTATCATGCCATAACTAAAAATCTATATGAGGTCAAGGCAAATCACCCACACAAAACCTTAATGTTGGGGATGGAATATTTCAATTATAGTAGAGCATGGCCTTTTTTATAAAATAAAATTGTGCTGAATTCTTAACAAATTTGAAAAAGGAATAGTCATATTTAGGCAAAAATATCAATAATATGTACTACTTTGGCTAGATTAAAAGGAGTAATAAGATAAATGTGTATAAATTGAGGAAAGTGACTAATGTGTTAAATTGATGTAAACATATCCAAAATTGAGTCTCCAGAAAGTGACCCTACTGTTCATCTCGGGCAAGTAAGACCTGGGCCCCACTTCGTTTGGAAACTATGTGGGCCAGCTAGATAGATAGAGACTACTATTTCAGTCCAAATCGTAGTCCAAATATTCCGTTTTGAGGATGATTACGGGGTGGACCGCTTGATTATTTTTCCAAAATAATATTATCTCCGTCTTATTTTAAGAGTCAACAAATAGATGGGTTCAACAGTTAAGAAAAAGGTGATGTGTTGTAAGTGTTGATAGTTGGATAGTAGAGAGAAAGTGAGGTAGAGAAGAGTTAGTGGATAATTGTTGTGAATATGACAGGTAGGACTCACTTTCCATTTTTAGGATTTTGACTCTTAAAATGGGACGGAGGGAGTACTCCTCTGTCATGGAAAGATTTCTCTCTTTTTTCCGTCGTTACTATAAAGGAACTTTGATTAATAATTTAAGCTACTTGTAATTATCTTAATAAAAATTTAAAAATTATTATTGATACACTAATATAAAAAATATTAATACTAGTTATTAGATTTTCATTAAAATAATTAAAAGTAGCTTAAGTTATTGTTCAAATTACATTCGTAATAACGATGAAAAAAAGAGAGACCGCCTTTACGGACATACTCCCTCCGTTTCATGTGAGTTGAGACAAAAAAAAATGGGCACAATAATTAAGAGAAAGTAGTGAATGTGCGGTGGAAAATGAAGAGAGTGAATGAGTGGGGTAAATAATAGTGTTGATTGGATAAAATGAGTGGTGAAAAATGAAGAGAGAGAATTAGTGGGGTTAAATGGGTGGGGTTGGGTGAATATAAAATATTAAAAAGTTTGCCATTTTTGGGCAGTCTCAATTGAGTTGAAACAGACGAAAAGAAAAATAAGTCTCAATTCATATGAAACGGAGGGAGTATGGAGCAATTTGATGTTTCTTTGAAACTCATTTATTTATATAAAATAAATGCAACAAACAAGCACCCAAAAAAGTAAATAAAAAGGGAGAAGGAATAAATATAAGGAACATTAGCATAAATTTGGTCAACCTTGAAAGGTGTACTTTGATGGTTGAGACATTATTGTCACATTGCGTTTTGTTGTCTTTGATTTGGGCAATGCTAGGCTTACAAAAGAAGATTACAAAATGATGGATACAAAGTGCGGTGACGATATTTCATTGGCTACATCGATAGTGGGCCTGGCACACTTCAATTAAAAACACCAATACAATTATTACACCTCATTTTATAAGCCACATTTTGTAGCCATCTTTTACAACTTTATTATTTCCCCTTTTGTTTTATTGTTGAAATTGTTAGGGTCTTTTCAATTTAAATTAAAGTGGATTTTTTTTGTTTTTTTTTTAAAGAAAATTAAAGTGGATTTTAAGTTGAACCAAATCAACACCATGGTTGGTTGATAAATGCAGTTTGTTTTATTTAAGTGGTATTGTTAATTTTCTTTTTTGAAAGAATTTGGTATTGTTCAGATATTAAGTGTTGGAATAATATTGTTAGTAAACCAAACCTAATAAGATGCAGATAATAACAAACTCAAATCGACAACGAGAACACAGATTTAACGTGGTTCACCAACAACATATTGACTACGTCCACATGCAAAAAGAGAACAAATATTATTAATATGGCCGGAGAAACAATTACAAAAGATGATAAAACTAATCTACTTTGCACTGATTTGATCACAAAATTCCTGACTGTACAAACCTTAGATCTAGAATTATTGACCTCTCTAACTTTCAATGTGTTATGGAGGTTAGTAGTTATCAACTATTATTTATATTGTTCTTAACCCTTAAGTCAGAAGGAGTCCATAAACTTCTATTAATCCCATCCGTCAATCCCAGCTTCTGCGCCAAGGCCCAAGCCCAATTGTCGACTGCTCGGTCGAGTCAATGCTCGACCGAGTCTTGACTCTTGCTCTCCCGTGCACATATGTTTCACTCGGGGTGAGATGTACGTCATGACTGGATACTCCTTCTTCACCTTCTCGACTGATGCATTGCCTCTGCTCAACCGAGCAAGTGTTGTTTGTCCTTTTCTTCGTCTTCTCATAATTCTGACTTATCTTTCAAAGTCATATCTCTAACAAATATTATTTATATTTTTAATTAAGATCGGATAAATATTAAATTCGAAATTGTTGTAGTAAAATAATGGTTGCATTTGAAATTTATGTGTTCTTTGTTTTTTTCTTTCTAAAATTGTTCATTATAGTTTGCAAACTAAAGTAAAAACAAGTGAAGAAATGGTGAAATCAGTCACAAGATAAGTAAAAGAATAATTTGATTACAATAGGGTTTAATGATGAGACAGATTTTACACATTTAATTCTTAGGATTATATGAGTTTAAATGATTATTTTTTTATGTATTTTAGATTTTTTTTATGTATTTTGGGGGCAATTATGTAATTTTGGGAAATATATATATATATATATATATATATATATATATATATATATATATATATATATATATATATATATATTTGGGGCTTATTTGTAATTCGGGGATAATTTAGTGCTATTATTTTTTTACCCGAATTTATTTATGAGTTAAAAAGAGATCCCAAAATATGCAAAAGAAAGTCAATTGGGACGGAGGAGTTTTGGATTAAGCAAATAAAGGAGGAGAAGGCTCACTATTAAGACCGAGCATGAAATGAGCCAAACAATTTGGAGTCTGAAAAGGAGGCCCAAGTTGCCCAAAGCTCACAAAGCGGCCCAAGAGAAGACAAGAGAACCAGCATGGCCCAAACCACAACAGGCCCAAACTCGCTTCAAGCCCAACGCGCTGAAAGAAAGAGCCCAAACCCCTGCACGAGTCGTGCGAATTCTCCCGCCTCATGAAACGTGGAGTCCTCCAGGCGCCTGTGCATGAAGACGGCGAGCGAAACGGAGGAAGCCGTGCATGCCGGCGCGTTGATGGCGCGTGAGCCGGCAGAAAGGCTATATTTTTTGTTATTTTTTTGTTTTATTTTTATTCTTTTTATTTCTTTATTGTTTTTGGACTTTCCTATGTATTTAAAATATGTTTCTTTTATTGTTTTAGATACGAGACTTCATACAATATTTTAGATCTAGTTTTTTTTTTATTTATTCATGGAGTTTTCAAAGCTTTAGATGAGGAACTAAAATCCAAGCTTTGGGTTTGATTTCTTGAACCACTTTTTATCAATTTGATGTATTTTTCTTTTCATAATTTTGTTCATATTCATAATTTTACTTGTGCTTAATTTAAACTGATTGCTAGGGTTTGTAGATTTGATCACCATATTTATCCTTGTGATTGATTTATGCTAGAATTTTCTATGATTGTACCAGTGTAGGAAATTCATAAGTAGCATCTTTACGATTTATGCATATGTCATAGTAAATTGTGAAGTTGGTAAAATTAGACGATTGTTTATATGAAATTGTTGGTCCCAAATGGGCAACAAGGGTATGAAAAATAGCTAGAGGGGGGTGGATGACTGTTTTGAAATTCTTTTTCAAACCCTTTTGCAAATCAAAGGCTCATACGCACATCTCTAATTTTGGCTAAGTATAGCGCGCAACAAGAGTGAAATGCACAGCGGAAACTTAAAGTAATCACAAATGCGCAGGTATATGCGCAGGTGTGTAAGAACGCACGCAACGTAGTTTGGCTAAAGAGAGGCGCAGAAATGTACTAAGGCAGAAAGCAAACAAACACAATTCAAACAGTGCAAGATAATCTACAAAGACCAAACAAAGCAATATATCATAAAAACGTAAGAGTAAAGTAAGGAGCATAATAAAGTGATAAGCTATTTGGAGAGGTTCGATAGTAAAGATCTACTTCCACTACCAAGATGGTTAATCTTGGATTTCTAACTGCGAGATTTATATTAGTTTGAGGAGATTTTACAAGATTACAAGGAATCAAAACTAAAATCTAAATCTATGCTTTTAAGAACAAATCCTAGACTAAACCGATGTATCTCTAGAAACATTGATCTATATGATCAATGCTTCAAGAGGTGTGTGTGTTTGTCAGAAATCTGGGCTCTATGAATCTATGAGATGAAGAGCATAAGATATTCTGGTGTTACAAGGCTTTAGGATCTGAGTTTGGTTAAGGTATGAAGATATGAAGGCTGTTCTTGAGAATTCTGGAAATAAGCAGGCAATCTTCAAAACTTCAAAGTTTCTCTTTGGAAGCAAAAACTCAAGCAGCTTGGAAATGAGGATGAGCGGGCTATTATAGCTGAGATTCAAAAGCTAGCAATTGGATCTCTGAGCAAGGACAATAAGCTGGCACAATATGATTGGTGCGCAGGTGTCCTTTGTAGCCATTGTAGACAGAGCAAGAAGACAAAATTCAAATCTTCTCTAGAAGGATGACATCTGTCTTCATTTGAAATTTCTCACTAAGGCGAATCTCCATCGATGTGTATGCTGAGTGTGCTTGTTTTGTCGTATGTGCACACCTCAGCACTCTGGATCATTCCAAAAAGCGCAGCTTGTCTTGACGTTTTCCAAGCTTCTAGACTGTGAGGTCAAGAGATAAGAGAATGGACCAAGGTTGATCTGCGCGCGCATGAAGGTCATGCGCATGGAGTGCGCAGATAGGGTGCTGCGCATGGATGTCATGCGCACCACACTTTGTCATTAGCAAATGAAACCCCAAATTCAAAGTATAAGCCCTAATCACTAAGCCTAGTCTATAAAGAGGACTTAGCTAAAAATTAAAGTTATAAAACTTCTTATATAGGGTCCTAAAGTCCATAAAATAAACTTAGGTGATGGTATCAATTAATTCTAACATAATTTAGGAGGGTTAAGAAATAGGCATACCCAACATAAATAATTATAGAAATCGTTCTTGATCTTAGTTTCTTAAATCGTTCATCAATCAATTTTGCAATCTAGACTGTGCCAGTTAGATTTAATTATTGATTAGGGTTTCTAATGAGTGTGCCACTACTGGTAACTACTCTGAAAGAAAAAACAGAGATTGAAATAGATCTCGTGATCAAGTGAATAGGGTAAAAAGTGAAAAACGATATCGATGATAATTAAATAATTAGGTGGGGACGAAATTAAATCTAAAGTGCTTTTTAATTATTATTTTTAGCTCAATTTAGTTTAATTTTTGTTTTTAGGATTTAATAATTAATTATTCCCCAATCTTGTCAAGTGACAATTACGTAAACAAGTAACCGTTCTTCGTGGATCGATCCTGGACTTATCATAGGTACATATTTTTAGGACTTAGTCTAGGTTTAATTTGTAGGTGTGCGATTTAGCCTATCACTTAATATCCATTAAGAGGTACTCCCTCCGTCTCAAAATACATACATGTCGGTTTAAGAGTTAATTTCTATTTTATAATACTTGTCGTATTACTATTTTCAAGGTTTTTTTGTTGTTGTATACTCCCTCCGTCCCACCTCACTTGAGACTTAATTCAATTTTGGTCCGTCACATTTCACTTGAGACTCCAAAAAATAGTCATCTTTTTATTATTTTATATTCAAACTACGCCCACTCATTCCCTTTCTTCATTTTCCACCACTCAATTTATTCAACCAACACTACTATTTAACACACTCATTCTCTCTCTTCATTTTCTACAACACATTTTATTTACTTTATTCTTTTTCCTTAGTTATTGTACCAACCTCTTAGGTCTCAAGTGTGGTGGGATGGAGGGAGTATCATGTTGGAGTAGAGATCCCTCAAAGAAACAAAGAGAAGAAAATCTGGAGCAGGATTCCAGGCGGGCGCCTGGTATTAACCAGGCGGGCGCCCGGTTTGGACAGAAGTTCTGGTTCCTGGAATTGGCAAGTAAGTGGGCGCCTGGTCCCCTACAAGCGGGCGCTTGGAATGCCGAGAAAGTGAAGATTTTCAGGATTTCTCTTATGTTTAGGTTTAGGTCTTATTCTTGGTTTGCTATATAAACAATGTTCCGCCCCCATACTCATTGTAACTCAGATTTAACATATTATAGTGCAAGATCCTGGCTTCGTAGTGCCCCCAGACGTAGTCAAACATATTGACGAATTGGGTAAACAATTTCTGTGTTCTTTATGTGCTTTGATTTCTTGTGCTTTGTTTTGTGTGCTCTTATTGTTCTTGTGGGTTTGCTTGGGTAGTGGAGGGCCATATCCACAACATATCAATTATACCTATTAATGATAGTGAACTATCTTTTGCACAAGAATTAATTGTCTAGGTAATTGAATTACTTTGGAGGTATATGAGATTTTTTCATATGCATTAATTGTATTTTTAAAAATTGCGCAAATGCTCAAAGCGATTTCTATTTTGAGATAGAGAGAGTACGTCTGGCCTCTGTTATAAGCAAAAAAATCAGCATTATATAAGCAATTTTTCTCAATTTCAATGTAAAAAACATTGAATACAACTATATTTAATACTTTCTTATTAAAAATACTTTTATGTAATTATCCATTTTCAAAGAAGTGCACTTTTAATATGATGCCGTATTAATAATTTTAACGTGTTTTTATTGTAAAAACAAAGCAAATAAATAACTTCAACTTTGTGTTTATGATTATTTTTTGTAGTTATAATAGAGGCGGGGAGTACTTTAAGCCGTGAATATTCAATTTATCATTTTAGGGCCTATAGTTTTAAAACATTCTCATATAGGGTTTTTACTGGCCAAACTCCGTCACGTATTTATCGCTATTTATTTCCGTTTTGAGCGTCCCATACTTTTTGCTACTTACCCAAAATGTTCACTTTTCTCTCTCCTATCCACCCACGGCAACTATCCTCTCACAACAACTATCCACTAACTTATTTTGTCTCTCCTGCCACTCACAATACTTACTTTTCCAACATATTTTCTTAATTCACGTGCACTCTCATTTGGAAGCAATGAGTATGAAACTGAGGGAGTACTCCCTCCGGTCACAAATATAAGCAAAAGTAACTAAAATTACACTTATTAAGAAAGTAGTTAAATTTAGTTAATTGTCTTGATTTTATGATGAAAATATATTAAAATTAGTATATATCCTCATTTTAAATGTGTAATAAATGTGCACTTGTATTTGAAAATGAGTAATTAATTAGGGGTATTTTTGGTAAAAGAGTATTAAATACAGTTACATTTAATGTGTTTTGTATTGAAACCCAACTTTTTTGCTTATATTTAGGTCCAAAAAAGCCTATTTTTTTTGCTTATATTTGTGTCCGGAGGGAGTATACGCTAATAACATCAATTAATAAACTCTTGAAATCAAAGCAAAAAAAAACTAAAATGAAAATATAATAAGTTGAGAAATAAAATAGAAAAATCTAATAAGTAAAAATTTTTCCGTCTCAGATTAAGAGTCTTACTTTGAGTATGCATGCTTATTAAGGTAAAAATAGAAGTAAATAGTATTTTAAGGAAAATATAGAAGTAAATAATATAAGTAGGTTGATGTATAATTGTTCAAAACACTACTACCTCCGTCCCAAAATAAACTTCTCATTTTGCCATTTTGGGCGTCTCATTAGAAACTCACACTTACCAAAAAAGGAAAAAATCTCTTCACTTTCTCTCTCCTTCCCACTCACAACAACTATCTACTTAATATTTCCCACCCCATATTTTCTCTCTCATTCCCACTCACAGTCTCACACCACCTACTTTTCCAACATCTTTCCTTAATTTTCATTCCTAAAATTTCACGGAAAGAGTATTTATTATGCAAGTGAGTAAAAAGTAAATTGAAAGTATCGGGGTTTTTTTTTAATAACACAATCATTATAAGGACAATAGCGTTCAAAACACTATCCATCTTCTCTGCCTAACTTCCCCCTCTCAATTCAAAAAACTTCCATTCTTTCATAATCAATCTTCAACAACACAATTTTTGTAATCTCATTTTATTGAGATTACAACAATTGTGTTGTTGTTTATGTTAATTTTTCTCTTCCTTTTTCATTTTTTTTCTTTTGTCATTTCGAAAAGAAGGTGATGATACACGAAGATACGAGGATGATTTTGATGGGAGTATAGTTTGTCAATCATATCCAATCTATACATTTATGTGACTCTCTTTTGAATTTTGGTTGGAAGATGATCATTCTCATCATTTCTTAATTTATCATCATTTTTTTTTATTTGTTTCACTTGTTTTTATGTTTCTTCAATAAATTTGCGAATTGGATTTTCTCTCCAAAGTCGAGAGCCCTTGTATTCTCTCCATAGTCGAGAGCCTTTGTATTCTCCCCATCGCGTTGGGAGCCTTTGTTTATTGTTTATATTTCTTCTTGTTGTAATGCTTGGAACGCTTGGTTTGACTCTTATTTTCGACCCAAATGCTTCCACTAGTTGTGTCCTCAACGCCAAATTATACTCCTGTAGAGATTTTGTGAATGCCAGTATTAGAGTATCCAAGTTATTCTTGGAGGATCATTTGTGCGTTTCAAGTCATGGTGCAGAAGAACATTCAATGGAGATTTGATCTAGGGTGTTTCTGTATTATGTATGTTAATCGGTTCGCAAATATTGTACCGGATGAGGCTCCGATCTATGTGGAGTACCATCTATTAACTTTTATGTGAATTGATTTAATTTACCTTCCAAAAAAAAATAGACGTACTAAAAAAAGTAAGACTATTACGTTAAATATTTTATTAATAATATATATGACCTATTAAGAATATTCATTCAAAAATTAATCCAATATGAGTGCAAAATATGTGACTTATTGAATTTTCTAACGGAAACCGTAATTTGGTGATTTTGACATTATAGTCCCTACATTTAGGGACGGCAATTCGCCCGAACCCGAGGGTGATCCGCCCTAGAAAATAGGGTTAGGGTCGCATTTTTCATAACCCGTGCGGGTTCGGGTTTAAGCGATAACCCGACCCGACCCGTGCATGTATTAATATCCTTTCCTAGTTTCATATCAGCCCTTCTATTCTTACCAATTTACAAAATTATCCAACTATATAATGGACATTTAGGGTTTCATTTATCATTTTACACTTTTACAAATCAAACGCCGCCGCTTGTTCGTGTTGGAGGAAGAGGTCGACGCCGTCGATCTTCCTTCGTGCCGTCGCCGTCGATCGTGCCGTCGCCGTCAATCGTTCCTTCGTACCGTCGCCATCGATCGTTTGCCGTCGTTGTCTCTCCCTCGGTCCGTCCCTCTCTCTCCCTCGTTCCGTCCCTCTCTCTCTCTCTCTCGGTCGATTTTCACCTTTTACTTCAAGATTTTTCTTCAATTTTTGTAAATATTGAATAATGTTTTGCTGAGTAAAATTTGAAATTGAATAAGTTATTATCAATTTGAAACAAAATATCATTGTTTAAGTGAGAAATTTATGCTTTTCTGGTGTTGGTTCTAGTTCATTGCTATGCTGCTTCTGTGAGGAGTTATTTTCATTTTGAAAGTAGTATTGAATTTGTTTCTTGAGTTGCACTTGCAGTGCAGCAGGTGGTAATATGCGGCAGGTTGTAATAAACTGGTAATAAAGTTGGGCTTGGATATATTGGGTTGAAGCCCAATTTTTGTGCTTTTTTACATTAGGCCAAGGGAAAGGAAGGGCGGGGCGGGGCAGGGCGGGCACGGGTTTGATAAAGTTCGGGGCGGGGCGGGTCCGGGTGAAAGGTTAATATTCACGGATCGGGTTCGGTTAAAGGCAAACCCGCCCCAAACCTGACCCATTGCCATCCCTACCTACATTGATGAAATTGAAAAGTCACGCCTAAAATGATACTAGGATATGGTTGCCTAGATCACAGGCCCGTCTCAATAATTTATGGGGCCCTGTGCCAAAACACGAATATTGGGCCCTTTAAATTAAAAAAAAATACAAAAAATTCATACATAAATATTATCAATCTCAATAACCACAGTATCAATATTATCATTTTCATCCAGCATACTAGCATCAATAGGCATACTATCATCAATAGGCATATTATCAACATTTTGATTTTCGATCGAAACTTGCGGTCCTTTGTAATAAACCTATTAATCGCTCCTCTTTGAGACTCAATCTATTTTTCAACTCTTATCTTTTTCTTTCGCTTTACATTGCCAGAATCATACTTTCTAATTTTAGGTCAACATTGAACAAGTAATCAGTCTCCCAAATCCACTGTTTGCTAATGAGGGAAACCTGTAGAAGAGGAAGATTAAAGAAAAAACAAAATCAGACCAAAGATTAAAATAAAAAACTAATGATTTTAATAGTTTCAAAATGAATTTCAAGGCTTTTGAATCACACTAAAGATAAAAGATTGTTTAAAATAAAATTAGGCCATAAAAAAAACTGCAATGAATTAAAATATTAATAATAAATTGAACAAAATTCGAAATTGTATTTCTAAACTGAAATTCAGAAATTGAATCCCTAGAATTGAAATTAGGGACAATTGGGAGTTGGGGTTTAATCTTTACCTTCACGGAGAAAGCCGCCAAGAACAGAGGAAGCTTGTTAAAGACCTCCGACGAATCGACGATGGGCGATGGCTAGAACACATGCGTCATTGCGTCAAGCGGCAACGCAATGGAATTAGAGAGATTTTAGATGTTTTTTTTTTTTTAAATGTCGAAGAGTCAAGAATTATAGAAGAGGAAGATCGCAAATTCCGAGAATGATGATGCGGATTGCGGCGAGAATAGGAAAGGATCGTTTCCAAAAAAAAAAAAAAAGGGAAAACGATGGCGATGCGAGAACTGCTGCATCGTTCTACTTCTACATTATAATGGGGTGTGGGCTGAAAAATGGGGCCCTTATATTTTGGGGGCCCAGTGCTAATGCACTGGTTTAACAGGTTACTAGCCGGCCTTGCTAGATCACGTGGTAAAATGGCGTTTAATTTAACCAAAGTCTTAAGTTTCAGTCTTGAAATGAAAGAGCGTTAAAACTTGGTAGAAAGAGTTTTATTGTTTTTGTGGTTTTACCTAGCACGAACCGAACTGTTCAACTTTATTAATGTGATACTTTTATATTAGTGGTTGAGGTAAAAGTTTTTTTTAAAAAAAATGGAAAAAATTTATATGAATATCCCTTTAATGTTATTGTAACACCCCAAACTTTCCAATAATAAAATAGTCTTTAAATTAAATAATAACTATCCCAAAACCAGGGAAATCCCAAACATCAACACAATTCAAAACCCAACATTCAATGTAACGGCTAGTACAACCAACTAGCTCCAAAATGACTGTAAAATAATTGTCTTAAACTTTTCAATAAACCCAAGAGGCGCTTCATTTGCGATCTGACCATTCCTCTACTCTTCACCTGGGAAAAATGAGACGCTGGATTGAGAAGCTCCGCCCAGTAGTGCCTTGCGGGGTCGGAGATCATCAAAAAAGAATATAAAGAAGGGGTGAGCGAACAATGCTCAGTAAGTTCATACGAGATCTCTCTGGGTACTAAGAAGAGATGGCCGAAAGAACGGAGCCAAATAATACTTTCAATGAAAGGCTAATCATCAATAACTTAACTGTACTAATCTCAAAATACAGTTATGAATACTTAAAAGAAGTTATGACACTATTACAAGTTCGTCAATTCCATAGTAACAATACACCTTTTCAGGGTGTTAAATGAATAAGAGACCTTACACCTTTTCAGGGTACTCCCTTATTAAATTAGATCATGATCATTAAACTACTTCATCAAGTAGCATATAAGTGTCTAAGTTCTTTTCAATCAAACTAGACAGTTCTCATTTAGTCCTTTTCAATCAGACTAATTCCTGCTAAGTCCTTTTCAATCAGTCAAAGCTAACTGCACCTGTTTCATTTAGATACAACAATATTCATTCAAGTGTTCGAAGGTACAAGAACACATAACACAATTCAATAACTTTAGATACCCATTGAACAAAACATATCAAGGGTAAGATAATTTCAAAAGACGTTCATGTCACAGGAGTTCAAATACTACCGTGAAAGTTTAGACAGCTAGAAAGATCAATCAAACAGAGACGTGGTGTGAGACTTAGTGAGAACACACAACCAGTCACACCACAACACACACAGCGGAATGTAAATGACAATAGATAAGAAATAACACTTATCTTCAGTAAAGAACTGAAGACAATAAAACTCTTCTTTTAAGAAATGGATACGACAGGGTTTACAACAAAGATTCTTAAGAGAAGAACTAAAACCACTCAAGAATACAAACTCTCAACAAGTTGTATTCTACTAAAATACTAAAACTCATAAAAAAACTTGATTCTACCAAATACCAGATCTAAAAACCTAGAATCATTATTGAGATCATCAGCCGGTCTTGGTATATATACACGGCAAGTATCTCCATTTGATTTGACAATCATTATCTCGAAGATCTTGAGATAAACTTCAACAAATTCCTTTCCTTATGTGAGATAATCATAGTTATTGAGAGATCCCTACAAAAACTATAAAGATCTACACTACACAAACTAATTAATAGGTTAGTAAATATAGTAAAAAAATAAAGTAATAAATCCAAACTAAAAATACTAAATAAAATTAAACGATTAAGGATGTGTGCCAAGCCACACTTTCAATCTCCCCCTGATTTGTTGCTTTCTGGTAAAAAACAACATACCAAGATGGAGATATACACTAATGAGTTCACACAATAACCAAAAAGAACCTACACAATTTAAAACTAAAAGATTTGATAGAAAAATACCACCATTGAACTAATCTGCACCACCATCATCATGACTTCCACTTGTACCTTCACAATCTCCACCTCCTTACTGACTCAGATTCTCCCAACGAAACACTTCGTGAGCGACATCTTTGAAGACACTACTTCCTCCAGCATCCACTCCCCCTTTTTGACCAAAAATTCGACCCTTTTCAGCAAGCAATCTGTTTTTCCTGGCTGAGAGCTCTTGAAACTTCACCTTATACTCCAGCATAGTCTTTTCCAAAAAGAAATTTCTTCATCATAGATAACAGCTGGATCAGTTGGTGGGGATGGAGGTAAGTTCACATCATCATCCACATCAGCAATGTCATCGCTCTCTTCTTGCTGACCTTCCCCATAGTCAATGGGAATATCAATCAATCTGTAAGCATGGGAAGTAACAGGCTTTATCCCTATAGCATCAGCCCTAACACCAGAAAGATCCTTCTCCAACAGTTCAACTCCTTTCTCCAGACACATAGATGAAATGAGACAAGGGAATGGCAATGCCCAGGGCAGCACCTTTTCGGCAAATTGAGTCACACTCCCAAAGATTACTTCTCCCAGATTAAACCCCTCTCTCTTAACAACCTTATATATCAATTCAGCATTTGGAATAGTCACTGTAGAAGCATTGGAAGATGGTCTCCAGTTGTACGTGGATAACTTGAATAGGTACCCATATAAGCTGGTAAGGGAAGTGATCTGAATTCCTTTCTTCCATTTGGAGAGCAAACCATTTGAAATGGTTGAGGCAAGGAGATCAGGATGGACTGACCTTTGAGGACCAATGGGAGGAGGAGAGGACAGAAACCTATTGATTTCAGCCACAGAGAATTTAACATGTTTTCCCCTCACATACACAAGACCACTCCTTTCAGACCTAGGATGTTTGATGTCCAGGGTCAAGTTTGCATAAAACTCAGAAACAATGCATGGGTAGTACACAGTAGGAAATGTCACAGAATTGTAGAGATTAAGGCCTTTCAGAAGCTTATCCAAGTTGACTGTGTCAAACCCAATATCTCTAACCTTTTCAGCCACAACCTTCTTTTCAGAAAAAAGTTTCCCCTTATCTCTAGCTTCAGGAGTAAGATAGAAGAGATCAAATGGATCACTTACAGAGGAATGGGCAGTCTTTCTTCTTGTGGAACGCCTAGACACAGGCGTGAAACTGGGAGGTGCAACCCTTTTCTTTGATCTCCTGATTCTTGGTGAGACAGCTGGTGTGATCACATCATCCATCTTATCAGCTCTAAGTCCCTCCAAATCATCCTTTCCCAATTTGAACGTGAAATCTGATTCTTCTGAATTATTAGAATCAGACCCATCTTCTTCAGCCTCCTCTTCTTCTTCCATCACTTGTTTTCCCTTCTTCAAGGCTCTCTGTTCATCCAACAGATGTTGGAGAGGAACATTGTCATCCTCTTTTTCAGCCTCCTCAGCTTGATCAGGAGATTCGTCAACTTCAACCTCCTCTTCCACGTGAGCACAGTGTTCAGGAATCTCCTCAACTTCAGATGCTTTTTCCACACGAGATTGGAGTTCTTGTTGAGTGACAAGAACATGAGGGAATATGTCAGTTGTCTCCTGAGAAGTGAGTTCAACACGTTCCTCGTTAGACACTTCTCCCCCTTTCTCTGACCTTTTTCTGTGCACAAGCTGATAAGCCTCCACGTCATCATCATCAGACTCACTTGTTTCATCCCTGAGGCTCAGACTTGCCGGAGCTGTGACAGGAACTGCCGGAGATTTCCTTGGCGGTGGAACAGAGGCCCCCCTTCTCAAAGTATGCTCCTTTTTTGGTCTCTTTGAACTGAACCCTTTCTTCTCTTTTCCCTTTGATTTTAGGGGCTCAAAATCATCATCACTTGCTTCAATCATTTCAGGTTCCCCCATAAACGGATGCCTTTTTGGAGAAACGGATTCCATGCGAGGCTCAAACCCACGTTGTCGGAGTGACCACCTTGGAACTTGTTTAACCCCATATTTTTCTCCCACACCCTTCAAGTTTCCTGGATTTTCAACATCAATAATATTGGATTCATCTCCAGGAAGGGCAACTGAGATTGCAGCATCCTCAGTGTTGGTTGAAGGAATAATGGCAGAATCTGGAATTTCTGGAGACTTTGCCGGAGATTGAGACGAGGATTGTGCCGGGGATCTAGGGTTTTGATCGGCCATCGAACTTCTGTAGAGAGAGATTAGAAGAGAGATGGGATATAAACACAAGAGTTAAGAGAGAATAAGTGAGATAAGAGATGAGACCACAGGGGTATTTAAGCCGACTCACATCACACTTTAAATCACACTAGACTCCTAGGGAGAGGAAAGTACAACCAGGGAAATTAATGCTAGGCAGAAGGCCCCACGGAGAGTAAGCAGGCAGAGTCACAATCAAATCCTTCGAAATAAATAGATGGAAAAGATAATGATTATCAAAAAACAAGATTTCACAAATATTTTGAGAATAATTATCATACCATAGATAAATACAAAAAATCCCCAAAAAAAACACTCCCCCTAAATACATGGCCAATAGAAATCAGTTTATTCATGGATTTGATGGAACAGAATATTACAAGGATTTAATCATGAGAAGAACACAGAATTAATTAGATGAGATATTCACAATGGTAGGGACGACTCAAGAAAGAAAAAAATAATAAAAAATATGTAAGTGAAGTGTGCAACTCGAATTGGTGTGACATGGAATGACATCTCACCCGGGGACTCAACCTATCCAAGAACTTCAATGAACATAACTCCCAATCATCTCAGCATCTAGAATGCACCCACCCCTTTTTTAATTGTGGAAAATGAAATTGAGGGTAGCTTTCACTCTACATTAAAACCAATGATAGCCCTTTATCTTTCAAATGATCTTTTCAAATTCGAGGCACACTTTGTTTATGTGTGAGTTCATTTGATCACATTTGGATTGGCTGCATACATTGGAGGAGCAGCTATTTCCCAAGAAGGCATCCACTGAGAGATAGATAACAAGTAGGCAATTTGCCATAACAACCACAGGGAGAGTTCACAGTTCAAGAACCAGTCAAGTCAAGGGTGAAAATCAAGTGATCACTTCTGAGATGCACAGTGCAGAGGATACAATGCATTTTTTTTTTAATATTAAAAGAATACTACACAAGTGTGACACCTGGTGTGATCAAATAGGGGATCACACCATCATATGATGCAAAGTCCAAGAGATTTCCTGAGAGAGGAAAATCTCTGAAAGTCTAGGGCCTTTGTGAAAATATCAGCCAATTAATTCTCTGTTCTTACAGGTTCTAGGCTAACAATTTTCTGCTCAACCAAATCTCAAATAAAGTGATGTCTAATGTCTATGTGTTTAGTTCTTGAATGTTGAACATGATTTTTTGCAATATCCATCGCACTTAAATTATCACAAAGGACAGTAAGAACCTCACTTTTCAACCCATAGTCCTTAATCATCTGATTCATCCAGAGGAGTTGAGTGCAACAACTACCTACATCAACATACTCTGATTCAGCAGTGGACAAGGACACACAATTCTGCTTTCTACTGAACCAGGAGATAAGGTAGTTGCCAAGGTAAAAACACCCTCCAGTTGTACTCTTCCTGTCATCCGAGATCCCAGCCCAGTCTGAGTCACTAAAGCCTACCAGATTGGTGTTGGTTTCCCTAGTGTAGCTAACCCCCAAATTCACAGTCCCACTCACATACCTAATGATTCTCTTGACAGCGGTTAAGTGACTCATTTTTGGGTTAGCTTGGTACCTTGCACAAAGGCACACGCTGAACATGATGTCAGGACGGCTTGCAGCCAAATATAGCAAACTCCCAATCATACTTCTAAACAGGTTTGGGTCAACACTCTCCCCATCTTCATCAATACTCAACTTTTGGGAAGACCCCATAGGAGTTTTTTTGATGAGAATCCTTCTCAAGACCAAACTTTTTCACTAAGTTCTTGGCATACTTGCTTTGAGAGATGAATATTCCTTCTCTACTTTGCTTTATTTGAAGCCCAAGAAAATAGTTTAACTCTCCAACCATGCTCATTTCAAATGTGGATGTCATGCTTTTGACAAAGTAGTCAAGCATGATTTTAGAAGATGACCCAAAGACTATGTCATCCACATATATTTTAGCAACAAGTATCTCTCCTTTCTCTCTTAAGATAAACAGGGTTTTGTCTACCTCACCTCTCTTAAACCCTATTTGGATGAGATGCTCAGTCAGTCTCCCATACCAAGCTCTAGGGGCTTGTTTGAGACCATACAAGGCCTTTTTTAATCTGAACACATAATTGGGAAACTGAGGATCTACAAAGCCCTTGGGTTGTTCAACATAGGCTTCCTCATTAAGCACTCCATTTAAAAAAGCACTTTTCACATCCATTTGGTGTAAAGTGATGCCTAAATAATAAGAGATAGCCAGAAGAAGTCTAATGGACTCTATCCTAGCAACTGGGGAAAAGTTTTTTCAAAGTCAATCTCCTCAATTTGGGTGTACCCCTGAGCCACAAGTCTGGCTTTGTTCCTAGTTATTACCCCATGCTCATCAGTTTTGTTCTTGAATATCCATTTAGTACCAATCACATTTCCTCCACTAGGCCTAGGAACCAAAACCCACACATCATTTTTCTCAAATTGATTTAACTCTTCCTGCATGGCCACGATCCAGTTATCATCCGTCATAGCTTCATTAACATTTTTAGGCTCAAGATGAGACACAAAATAGCAAGAACTTACCTTGGAGACCAAGGACGTGATACAGTTCAGACCTGCCAGGCTTCTGTAATTGACTCTTGGAACCTGTCTTACCTTTACCTTTTCATGCACATCTCTGACCACTTGAGAGATTGGGTGGTCTTTCTGGATTCTTCTAGGAACATCTTTTGTCCTCCCCACGTCTGGATCCTCTTGATCTGAACAGCTGGATGCCTCTGAGTCTGAATCAGTCTGTCCTGGTTCAGGTGTGACTTTAGGTGAGTTGTTACCAGAACTATCACCTTTTCTTACACCAGTAGACTTGTCAGATTCATCATTGGCGGGGTCCAGCTGATCCACAATACCCGAAACATCATCCTCAACAGTCTTTAGATTCAAATCAGAAAAATCATCAAAGGTGACATTAATGGATTCCACAATAGTTTTGGTTTTAAGGTTATACACCCTATACTATTTGTGGAATACCCCAAGAACACTGCTTTGTCACTTTTGGAGTCAAATTTAGACAAATAATCCCTATCATTTAACACATAGCAAATACACCTAAACACATGAAAGTACTTAAGGTTCGGATTCTTTCCCAAAAGATTTTCATAGGGTGTCATGGTGGAACCCACTCTCAAGTAAACTCTATTGCCAATGTGACAAGCAGTATTGAGTGCCTCTGCCCAGAATCGCTTAGAAATGTTTTTAGAGCTAAGCATAACACACGTGCCATCTCTTGGAGAGTTCGATTCTTTCTTTCAGCCACCCCATTTTGTTGGGGTGTCTTAGGGGCAGAGAAATCATGAGTAATACCCTTGGAGTTGCAAAACTCAGTGAACTGAGAATTTTCAAACTCAGTTCCATGATCAGACCTGATTTTCACAACTTTCTCTCCATGCAAATTCCTCACCTTTTTGTACCAGATTTTGAAAACATCAATTGCCTCAGACTTTTCTTTCAAAAACAACACCCAAGTATACCTTGAAAAATCATCAACACACACAAAGGAGTACTTTTTCTTTCCAATACTTTCAACCTCAATGGGACCCATAAGATCAGTGTGTATTAGTTGAAGATTCCTAGTAGCAGAACTATGTGTGACCCTTTTGTGAGGTGTTTTAGTCTGTTTACCCTTTTGATAAGGACCACACACACAAGGATTTTTAAAATTTAGTTTGGGAAAATCTTTCACAGCATTAAACCGAGCCAATTCTTCCATTTTCCTAATGCTAGCATAACCCAATTTTTGATGCCACAATTCAAGATCATCCTTTTTGGCTGAGAGACAGGACAAATTGTTTCCAAAGGTATAGCAATTATCCTGTGATCTAGTGCCAGTGAATAGACAGGAATCAGAATTATCACAGACTTTGCACTCATGCTTATCAAACCGAACATAGAGATTGTCATCACATAGTTGACTTATGCTTATGAGATTAGCTTTCAGTCCTTCTACGTGGTAGACATTCTTTAGTTTCGGCATATGATCAATACACAGAGTGCCTTTACCCACAATCTTACCTTGGGCTCCTCCCCCATAATTCACATTTCCTCCGCTTATGGGAGAGTAGTCAGACAAATATTCAACATTACCTGTCATGTGCCTTGAGCACCCACTGTCAAAATGCCATGAGCTTGACACACTCCCTTTCAGGGAAGTGAGAACAACTTTGCACTCCTCAGATTTCTTGATTCTCCACACAAACTTACCATTGTTTCGATGCTGAGGAGCATGGTGAAATGTCACTCGAGTTCTCACTTGTGGCACTGGTTCTCCAAGATCCCTTAGTCTCTGAAAACAAAATGGCCTGATGTGACCTGGATTAAAACAATAATGACAAACAAATCGTTTTTTTCTAGGTCTATCACTCTTTTGAAAATTTTGAACTTTTGAACCAGATTCTCCTTCTTTGACAAAAACCGTGTTGTACCCTATGCCAGTTTTAGTGTGGCTTCCAACACTCAACACTTCATCTAATTTAGCTTTTCCAGTGTTTAATTTTGTGAAGGTTTCTTCAGCCTTTTCAAGCTTAGACTTAACTTTTTCAAGTTCCACTTCACCTTTGGTGATGATAACCTCCAGCTTTCCTATGGTTTCCTTTTGGTCATCATTTTCCTTAGACACTCTCTCAAGTTCCTTTTTGAAAGCATTGTTTTCCTCAAGGAGTTTCTGGTTCACTTTTTCAAAAACAGCAATTTTCTCTACACGTTTCTCCCAATCAGCAAAGAGATCCGTGTAGGCTTCATGAAGTTCCCCATAGTTCTCTTCACCCTCATCTTCCTCTGTTTTTCCATTAGTGGTGGAGTTGAAGCATTTAAACACAGAGTCAGAGGGTGTGAACGAAGATGTGATGTTATCATCATACTCAACAGAGTGTAAGTGATTTAGAGAATCTAAGTCAATGACTGCTATGAAAGCAGTCTCATCTTCATCCTCACTATCACTTAGGGTTGCAGTTAGACTCATACCCTTTTTCTTTAGAGTGTTTGCACACTCATTAGCATAGTGACCAAAACCTTTGCATGCTTTACATTGGATAGAATCACTTTTCTTTTTAAAACTTCCAGGCCTCTTGAAACTACTCTCTGTGTCTTCTTTGAACTTATCTCCATCATTTTGAATCTTAGATGGAA
The DNA here is from genome assembly GCA_026119855.1 of Campanula takesimana. Taxonomy (NCBI): domain Eukaryota; kingdom Viridiplantae; phylum Streptophyta; class Magnoliopsida; order Asterales; family Campanulaceae; genus Campanula; species Campanula takesimana. The sequence continues at coordinate 646,179 of JAOWBW010000195.1, read as the reverse complement.
ACTTGTTTTCTCGTTTATTTTTCAAAAAAGATGTGAATTTCTTTGTTTGTAAAGCAACATCATCACTTTCTAATTCAGATTTATTAATTTCTTTTGAAATTTCTTCAATTTCCTTGGGAACTTTAGACACACTAGCAAGAGCAGTAGCAAGGGCTATGTTATCAGCCTTGTGTTGCTGTTGAATAGCCAAATTCATTTCAAACATGGTTAGTTTGCCCACAAGAGCATTATATCCCAAGGTGGCAGTGTCATTGGCTTCTTAAATAGCAGCAATTTTTATGTTAAACTTTTCTGTAACAGTTCTTAGTAACTTACTTACTAACCTAGCATTAGAAATAGGCTCACCTAGGGAGAGGCACTCATTTGAGATATCTTTGATTTTAGCCGAATAGGTTTTGATATCTTCAGTGTCTGACATTCTCAAGTTTTCAAACCTAGTCATGAGAATCCTCAACCTAGTGCATTTCACTCCTTCATCTCCTTCACAATGAGCTTGAAGAATATCCAAGCATTTTTTGCAACGCTTTGATTGGTGACCAGTCTGTACATGTCTTCATCCACATGACTAGATATGGCACCCAAAGCTTTGGAATTATAATTTGCTAGGGTTACTTCATCAGTTGTCCAGTCTTTCTCCGGTTTAGAAATGTAGACTTTTTCTTCAGAGGTTTCACCCTTTGCGGCCTTACTTTCAATCCTTGGAGGAGTCCAGGCAACTATGATACTCCGCCATGCTCTTTCATCAATTGCTTTGATGTACAGACTCATTTTGGATTTCCACAAGGCATAGTTTGTACCATCCAACACAGGTGGAGGATACTGACTCAACTGACCTTCCATAATGACTATCCTTTCTGGATCTCACTCAGTATGTCGAGTGGAGGCTCTGGTGCCAATTGAAAGTTTAGATAGCTAGAAAGATCAATCAAACAGAGACGTGGTATGAGACTTAGTGAGAACACAAAACCAGTCACACCACAACACACACAGCGGAATGTAAATGACAATAGATAAGAAATAACACTTATCTTCAGTAAAGAACTGAAGACAATAAAACTCTTCTTTTAAGAAATGGATACGACAGGGTTTACAGCAAAGATTCTTAAGAGAAGAACTAAAACCACTCAAGAATACAAACTCTCAACAAGTTGTATTCTACTAAAATACTAAAACTCACAAAATAACTTGATTCTACCAAATACCAGTTCTAAAAACCTAGAATCATTATTGAGATCATCAGCCGGTCTTGGTATATATACACGGCAAGTATCTCCATTTGATTTGACAATCATTATCTCGAAGATCTTGAGATAAACTTCAACAAATTCCTTTCCTTATGTGAGCCAATCATAGTTATCGAGAGATCCATACAAAAACTATAAAGATATACACTACACAAACTAATTAATAGGTTAGTAAATATAGTAAAAAAAGAAAGTAACAAATCCAAACTAAAAATACTAAATAAAATTAAACGATTAAGAATGTGTGCCAAGCCACACTTTCATACCGGCCACTTGGTAGCTACACTTTAGAAAGGATATGAGGATCCTATTTCAAAGGATGAAACTCAAAATATACTAGGAACGTAATCCCTTACCTTGGCTTGCGTACTTCTCTTTGCAATACCACGCGCACGAATCTACAATCATGCAAAATAATACTCTTAGACAAAAGTAAACACTATTTACTTTCCGTCCCAACATACTTTACTTCATTTCGTTAACCTTTGAGTTAATTCATTTTTAACTCCTAGGGTTAACTACCATTCTAGGGTTTCCCAACTATACAATTAAATTTATCAAAATACCCCTAGGGTTTACCATCTTCAATTCCCGTTATTATATTCTAACACTCAATTACACACACCAGTTTCACCTTTCACAGCACACACACACACACACACACACACACACACACACACACACACATAATGCGCACACACGGCGCACTCACACATGCACAGCGCACACACAACACACGCAACACACACTGCGCACAAACACACACACAGTGCACAAACACAACACACACGCACACAAACATCATCTTCTTCCTTAAACCCTAAGCATGCAAAACCCTAGATTATCATAATTCTCTTTAGGGTTCTAAATTGATAATTCCCATGCTTCAATGAAAAAGAAAAGATTAGGGGAATTGGGGAGTACCTTCGAAGATCAATTCCGGACCCTCTTCTCCTCTCTCCGCCTTCTCTCTCTCGCCTCTCTCTTTCTTTCCCTGGATTTTCTTTTCTCCTTTGACAAATAAAGAGGCTAGGGTTTTCTTAGAGAGGTTTATATATAATAGGGTTTTCAACTCATAACCCAAAAAGGATTCCTTCTCCAATTAAAATAAAGTCTTGAGCTTACTTTGACCCAATAACTAAAGCCCAATACTTTTTTAATGACTCGGTCCAAATAATAATTAAAGAGTCCAAAATAAAATAAAATGGGAAAGAGGCCGGTTATTACAGTTATAAACACTAATTCCCGCATATGTATATAGGAAAATGTCTCCACTTGAATTCCCATTTTCACTTTAAAAAAGAGCACGTAAGAATTCTTTAACTTCGAAACATGAGTGTGTGGTGTGTATTTAGCCATGCTTCCGTGCTTTGTCATTTAAATCTGGCAAATTTAAGTAAAATTTTGGCAGTGTTAAGATTATAGAGCTCATGTATGTTAAGTAAAAGATAAAGAGTAAGTTTTTTGAAAAACCTGTTTCACACTAATTTTAGTGTAAATCTCATTCTTTTTTTTTTTAATGAAAACCCAATTGTCTATAAGAGACGAAAAACAAGTTTTACACTAAATTTGTGTAAAACAAGTTTTTCATCAGATTTTTCACAAAGATAAAATAACTTATACACGTACTGAGATATAGCTATTTCGCCTGCAACCCGTCCGCCCGCCAACTGGCATTTAAAAAAACCTCCAACAATTTAAAAATAAAATATATTAAAAATTTGAAGTTCAAAAATAAATTCGAAGACACCATTGTGTTCGTCTCGACGAGATGAACCAAACCAGCCAGTGGCATGTTATGGTTTTAATTATTTCTGTAAAAAAATTTGTAACAAACAAAAAAACTTAGTTGTTCATCGCCTGAAATGTAATACTTGCTATGAAGAAATGTAACAATTGGAATCCTGAAAGAAAAATAACTATTTTTATTGTAAAATGTAACAGTAGTTTTGATGAAAGTTTAAAATAATTTGATTTGTTTTTTATTGAAAGTAACAATTGAAATGTAACAGATTACATATATGAATATAATTTTTTTATAAATGAATATAACAGTTTTGTAAATGAAGTTTTATTTTATTTATTTTTTCTTTGAAGAAAGTAAGAGTTTTCTATACAAAGTGTAATAATATTTTAAAGTTATATTTTTAGAATACAAAATAAGCTGAATGTAACTGTTGGAATTATGTAATGTAACAGTTTTTTATATATTAAATGTAACAATAGTATTGCAAAACATTTAAAATAGTTTTATTTTATTTTTGAAGAAAGTAACAATTGAAATGTAACATATTATGTACATGAATATAGTTTGTTCTACTAATAATTGTTTTTTAGAGGAAATGTTATTTTTTTCTTTAAAGAAAGTAAGAATTTTCTATCGAAAATGTAATAATTTTTTAAAATTAAATACTTTTGGAATATCTTCAAACATGTGGCAAGACAAAATCACTAAACAAAGTCAAAATATCTCTACAAATAATGCAATTTCATTCTTATGATTAATTTTTAAAAAAAAATCCTGCAAAATTATGATTACATTTCAAAATAGAAACTGTTACATTACAATATAAAAAAAATATTACATTCATTTATAATAAGTGTTACATTTATTGACGAAGAAAAATTCAGTTTTTTAAGGTTGAAAAATATGATTTTATAAAAATAACTCAAAACTCTATCAAGACATTACCAATTTGATTCGTCTCAACACAACTCGAAAAAAAAATTTGACTTCAAAATATCTGGATATTTCATTTTAATGTTGTTTGAGTTTATTTTTTTTGTAAAAAAAAAGAAGATAAGTGGCAGGCTTGGGGAGGCGGGTATGGCAGACATGGAGTGGGGGCATACCCGTCTCAAATGAGACCACCTCATATAAAAATGTTACTCCCTGTCTCTAGGACTGAAAGTCAATTTTCAGAAATTTTTTATCCTGAATGATTGTTCATTTTGATCATAACTTTGTCCCTAATTTTTTTTTTGATTTTTTTTTTCCATCAGTCTCTTTATATTTGCAAAAACTAAATGTTTGTAAAGAGGATTACAAAATTATACTCCCTCCGTCCCATTTGAAGCTTCACCATTTTGATGATAACACACAAATTAAGAAAAGTGATGAGTGTAAGAAGGGTTGTGAGAGGGAAGAAGTTAGTGGGCATGACAAGTGGGGCCTACAATTTAAATATGTGAGAGGGAAAATTTAGTGGGTATGACAAGTGGGCCCCATAATTTAAGTATGCGAGAGGAAGAAGTGAGTGGGTATGACAAGTGAGACCTACATTTTTACTATTTTAGGAAATGATGAAGCTTTCAACGGGACACCCATTTGGGTAAAAGGTGAAGCTTCAAATGAGACGGAGGGAGTATATGAATTTTGCCACCAAAATTGTACAAAAAGTTATGTCTCTTAAATTAAAATTTGGACACTCATTTTGAAAGCAAGGTCACGTGATGGACGTTACTACTCATAACCGTGTGCCAAAACTGTGTGCAATATTTGATAATCATTAGTATCCCTTTGTATATATCCCTTCCCTAATTAGTTGTGTAAATATCTCATAGAATTAGGCACTATGATTAGGATAACTTTAGTATAATATTTATCTCCTAGAATAGATGTGTACAAAGAAGTTATATATTGACTAATATCAAACACCAACGATTAAGTTGGCTTTTCCCTATATTCTGAGTTCTCTTTCTGTCATTGTTTTCTTCCTCTCTCCTTCTCGTGTTCTTCTTCTTCTTTCTAATCCTTTCATGCAGGTGATTCATTCGTACATGGTATCAAGAGCAACTTGAAAATAGCCATGAGTGACGAAACCAACAAAGCCATGGCTAACGACGATCCTGGGAAGATTAACCCGTACAACAAACATGGGCTACCCGTACTTTTCAACGTACAGTCATACATGGGTCATTGCCGCTTATCGAATGAAAAGTATCAGAATTGGAGCTCCCTTTTTCTCTCAATGCTGGAAATCCACCATCTCACTGATGTGATTTCTGATAAAAACCAGGCCCGGCCCAGTAGTATAGTCGACTAAGGCGGTCGCCTTGGGCCCCGGAATTTTGGCCCATTATAGGGCCCCCAAATTCCTAAACTTCTATTATAAACTTCGGAACTGCAATACAACAAAGAAACGCCATTGCTCTAGCGGTTAAAGCTTTAGTCCATGCTTGTAACTACCCTGTTTCTTTATTTTGATTTTAGCTTCTCTTCTATCATCCTAGTTTGGGCTTTCTACATCAGAGGCTCTTTTTGGGCTTGTCAATTCATTCTTTAAAGCTTAATTAATAAGCTTTTGTTTCATTTTCTAATTCTAAGATGAATTAGCAAGTTTTACTAAAATTGTCCTAAGATTTCCTTAAATTATTTCAATTACTACTAAAATTTATTGTATATTTCTTATATATTTTGCAATTATCTAAACCTAAAACTCAATATTTTATTAATAAAATTCTCCAAAATGCTACTGTTTAATTTAGGGGTGGTTGTTTAAACCTTAGAAACGTCTTAATAGACACCTCTAATAGAAAAAATGACAGGAGGTGAAAGACGGAGAGAAAAGTAAAAATTCGAGAATGTCACTGCACAGATGCCCGTGAACGAATTGAAGGGCCCCGACTAAATAGGTTGCCTTGGGCCCCAAATTTCACAGGACCGGCCCTGATAAAAACCCACCCGACCAAACCCTACCAGCAACTGACTGTTGGGTTTCGTAGTCACATGCGCAGCGGAATTAAGCATTTAAAATTTAATGAAACCCAAAGCCCATAGATCCATTCATATGATTAAGTCAAATACAACAATATGAATACTAGAATACTAACCCTTGATGCCTTTGATTTTGCAACCTTGAATTCGATAGAGACTTGAAAACTTGATCACGATCATAGTAATAATCACGAACTTTGAAGATGATAAGTTTCACCCTCTAGCGGTATCCACACCACGAACGAATATCAAGAACACTTGATCTTGGTTGCTAGACCAAATTATGAAACACGTTTTCACAATTAATATGAACTATATGGAATTTTTTTTGTGTATAATTTTGTTCTTCAATCTAGGATTTCTTAGAACAAAATAAAACCCTCTCAAACTCTTTGGAGGCTTGCACAAACATTAGGTCTGAGTTATGGCCGAATTCTGATGTTTATACACAAGTAAGACCTATTCCAAATAGGAAACTTGTGTTAAAACCCGTCCAAAATTCGATTCCGAGTCAAATTAGGAATCTGCCCCCGACAGCACTGTGCGGCCGCCCAAACTGAGGTGTGCGGCCGCCCAATTTCTTGTGCGGTCGCCCAAAGGCCCAGAAAAATCCAATTTTTCCAAATTTCCAATATAGTCCTTATTTAGGATTCGTTCTATTGTGTGTGACCCTCTAGGATTATACTAAGTTGACAATGGGTTCAAACATAAAACCATAAGATATGATTAGGTTCTAGCAAACCGTCATACCTACCCAAATAGTATAAATAGATACAAGTTCGCATTCCTTTTAGAACATGTCATAATTCCTTTGTCCACGATGTCATTGAACACAAGTCATGGTCAACAAGTCAACTTGTATTGTTCAATACTTTCTCGATTCCGAATATGTTGATAATCCAAATGACATTGATCCAATCAATCCATTTGAGTTTGGCCAAACATTTCATCAACATCATTCCTTCGAGGGGCCCAAGCTCGACATCTCTCTGAAGAGGGACAAATCCATTTAGCTTATTATTCTTCCCTACGTGAATCCGATTATGCCAATCATACCCTTTATAACTACCGTGTTAAGGTAGCGTTTGAATATGTCAAACATAATGTTCATCAAGTGGAAGACTATAATAACTTCATGTCTAAGGATTCAAATGACATAACTAATATGAGATTTATATATGACATCGACCATGACATAAATCTCATACCGCGGGTCATGTCCAGTACCTTGTTCCAAACAAGTACCTATAAATCTAACATGATCATCCCATGATCATTTAGCCTTTATACTAGTGCTTAACAAGCTCTAGGGACGGAGATTATTATAAGCAAACACGAGCCATAATAATAATCTTATTATCTCTTTATTATTATAAATAAAATGATAACTTATACAACGTTTAACAAACGTGCCTAGGGCACCAACACCAACAATCTCCCACTTGCCCTAGGCCCAATTCCCTAGGTATCCAATACCCATGGACCTAACATGACCATCATGTTTAGCTTTGTGGAAGTCCCATTGTTTAGTGTGTCCGTAACGTTATCATTAGTAGGTATTTTGCATATATGTACGTCTCTCTTATCAATGATTTCTCGAACGATAAGAGAACGCCTAAGTATGTGTTTGGATTTAGGATGTGCTCTTGGTTCCTTTGCTTGGTCAATAACACCACTATTATCACTAATATGGTATATTGGATTAGCAATGCTAGGACCCATCTTAAGTTCACCCATGAACTTCTTAATCCAAACAACTTCATTTGCAGCATCCAATGCAGCAATATACTTAGATTTTAATATGTAGAATTAGTGACTGTACTCTGCTTGGAACCATTCCAACTTACAGCTTCACTATTGGTTATAAAACTCGATTGCGAATTTTTTATTATCTTTGTCAGTTTGGAAGCATGCATCCGTGTACCCATGTACGACGAGATCATCTTCCATCCCTTCATAGATCAAAACAAATCTTTAGTGCTTCTAAAGTACTTTAAGAATTTTTTCACATAGCCATCCAGTGAATCTCACCGGTGTCGGATTGATATCTACTCATCATGCACCAAGCATTAGATATATCCGGCTTAGTACTTATCATGGCATCATGGATCCAATTGCCGAAGAAAATGGCATCCCATTCATTTTCTCATGCTCATGATTTGTCTTAGGACATTTGATTCTTTGCATAGAAAAACATCCATGTAACATTGGCAACTGTCCTCTCCTAGAGCTTCCATGCGGAACCTTCTAATGACTTTGTCAATGTGTGTACTTTGGCTTTAAACCAATTTGCTTCCTTGATCTAGATCTTAATGCCAAGGATATATGCAGCTTCATCCATATTCTTCATTGCGAAACACTTTCTTAACCAAATCTTTACAGATTAAAGTGTAGGAATGTCGTTTCCAATGAGTAACATGTCATCCACATATTAGATAAGGAATAGCACCATGCTCCCACTAATCTTCTTGTATATACAAAATTCATCTTCGTTCTTGATTAAGCCAAAGTATATGACTTATCAAAACGGAGATTCCAACTCCCATAAGCTTGCTTCAATCCATCCAATGAATCTTCGCAACTTTCATACCTTTTAGAATCTTCTTGACTATCAAAACCTTTAGGTTGTATCCAATACATCCTTAAGTGAGTTCCCGTTGAGGAATGTTTGTTTTGACATCATTTTGTCAAATTTCATATTTCAAATATGAACATGTGACTATAAAATTCTAATAAGTTTCTTGCTACCATGTAAGTTTTTCTCAAAGAAAAGTCATTCATCTCCTTTGGTTTTTACACCTTAGGTTAGAATGATCAAGTTCCAAACTTGATTATTATACATGAATTGCGTTTTAGATTTTATGACTCCAAGCCATTAATCTAAATGTAGAGTTGATATTGCATCTTTGATAGGTGGTAAATACTTCATTCTAAATGAACTTTACCTCAATACTTTCTATTTCGAAATATCCAATATTTCTTCAAATAGATTGTATTTTATCATGTATTGCAAGAATTTGTATATCTTGAACGGACTTTTCACGACTCTTTTGTGAAAACTTGTTCAACTTCCATCTCGGGTTAAAATATATTTTATAGGTCTCGAACCATTCGAGATACATTTTACTCTCACTGATTCTTTTAGAGATAAACCATTTATCTAGAAAAGTATCATCATAATCAACAAACCATTTGTTTCTTATGAGTAAAATTATTATCCTCAAGTTTCCTTAGGATATCCCATGAAAGTATATTTATTAGATTTAAATGTGAGTGTGTCCCAGACAACTCCTTTCAAAAAGGTCTCACCATCTTAAATCTTTATGAAAAACAAACCGAGTTTTCTTTCACCAATTAACCTCTTTTGATGGAATTCAAATTAGTGTAGTTACAGCGGTTTGTAATACATAACCCCAAAATTAATAATGGAAGATCAATTTGACTTTATCATCTAATGAACCATATCCAATAAGGTTATTGTACTTCCATGCAGACACATCATTTAAAATGATGTTCTTAGTGAAGTTAATTTGTGAAACCATTTCACAACTTTAATGATGACTGTCAAATTCTTGGTTCAATTATTCGTCATCATGATCCAATCAGAATCTTTGAATAGTTTTACCAAGTATAATAAAAAAAATTCTTTTAGCATTGCTTCTTAATGCACCATACACATCAAAATGTATTAGGTCAATTAAGATATTAGCCTTTTACCAATCATAGTAAAGGATGTCTTGGTCCAAGTAAATAAGATTTGCATAAATCATGTGATTCCAAATCATATGACTTAAAACTCCGTCCCATGGAATTTTAGATATGCATCTTTTATTTATTTGATCAAAACAATAATGCATAAAGAATTTTAATTATTTATGTTATAGCCTTTATTACTTTGTTCTTCAAGATTTAGGATATAAGATTTATTTATATGATAACACAATGAAGTAAATCATAATAAATAAAGCACTTTTCTTATTCCAAACAAGAAATTAATATCCTTCATTATCTTTTAACAAAATAATGTTTTCTACTTCATCAGTAAAGTCACTTTACAAGTGTTCTACAAACAATGTTGCAACCATTGCATCATTACCGTTTGTAGATAAAACTTTACTATAAGTAGTCTTTCATTTTACTAATTATTCTGGTATCCAATACCCAATAATTAAATTTAGAAAGAATAATTTATAACATAAAATTCCCAAGTGGTAGTCCTACTACCATTCCTTTTATTGATCATCCAGAATTTTGACTACAATTCTAAATGGTCAATCCAATTGCCATTTTTATCAAATTGCATCAATTAGAGTTATTATTTTAACCATAATTATTTCTTTTAGGTTTGACAACTCTTGTCTTACCTTTCTTTTGTCACTTGGCCATTTTCCTTATGAACCATGAGCTCTGGAGAACCATTCTCCAATATCTTCATCTTCGCAGTTTTTCAGCATGTTAATGCAACTCGAAGAAATTCTTATTCATTCTAAGCATGTTATAGTCCATCACAAAGTGATTATAACTCTTAGGCAATGAATCAAGAATAAGATCCATGGCTAGCTCCAATCCAATTGGACTCCCAAGTTTTTCAAGATACTCTACGTGGTCATTATCTTAAGTGTGTGAGGTTCCACTTATTGCCCTTTACTCATTTTGCAAGAGGTGAATGCAATAATGGTTTTATACCTCTCTTACTTAGATTGCTCTTTGAAACATGTAACTCAACTCCACGCCTATCTAATAGGCTTCCACAAGTTCCAAACTTTGTTGGAGTTTAAGAGCACATAATCGTGAGCATAAGACAACTCACACTCCTAAAATCATACTCATGATTCTCGTGATTGTCTATTCCGGCATTTGGTTCTTTTAGGAATAGGCCCATCAAGAATGTACAACCCATCTTCTTGCCTTAGAACTATTCTTAAGCTCAGGATCCAATCCATGGAGTTTGTATCATTCTTTTGAAGCTTATCCTTATCAAGGATTAATCGCAATGATTTTAGTTGTCATCTACAACTTATGCAAAATTTCCAAAATTTTACAAGTACCAATCTCATTAAAGAGATAAATAATGTATTTTCCAAAAATACTGCCACTAAATTATATAACCTTCTTATACATCCAATGTATAATATAATTTAAATGGGCTAAGATCCAACTTTAATTTAATTTTAAATCCGCTATGGCGGATTACACAAAATCAAATTAATTAGGTTGACAACCCTGTCAATCATATATCATATGACTCTTAGATCCTTTTATGAGATTCTTTTGAAATTGGGCTAAGATCCAACTTTAATTTAACTTTGTGTCCACGGAGGCGGACCGCTCAAAATCAAATTAATTAGGTAGACAATTTTTGTCAATCATATCTCATATGATTCTTAGGGATCCAATTTTAAAAGCATGTTTAATCTCATCTTTGCCTAAGGCTCAAAACTGTTTTGACGCCCAATTAAGTCTAACCATTTTAAACGCATGGTTGATGTGCCTCGCTAGGGCGTACCCACATCATCCATCTTGCTCATACATAAATAAAGTTAATGCACCTCGCTAGGGCGAACCCACATTAAAATCACCCATGCACTAACAAGTGTTTTAATCATGGCGTGGCAAAAAAGACTTAAAACTTTCTTGAAGGTTCATCACCATATAGCATACAACACATTTATGAGCACACAAGATAAACATGTTACGTATCAAGTTTAGCCACTAAATTAATCTCTATTAATTTAAGCACAACATTTATGTGTCATTAGTTTCTCTATAATTATGAGGATGAGACTATTTCAACTTTGGTTATTATCTCCAAATCAAGACAACAAGAAGTGCGGTCGAACTAAGCCATTAGGCAACCACAATCCCGCACTAATTCAAGAAACCAAGAAAGTAGTCCATGTGGCCGAAACTAAGCAATAGATGGTCTCGATGAACGTAGGCCAATTGCATTCACAATTCCATATGGATCTCCAATCATTGAATCAAGAACTTTGTTTCTCAATTTTAGCAATTATGAACTCTTCATAATTCTAACTTCGATTTATCTTTGAAACTTTGATTGCGGTCAAGTTTGGGAAACACAATCTCGATGAACGTAGATTAGCCATCCAAACCTTGAACCAATCTTAGAATCACAAGACTAAAACAAATAGGAAAATCAAACCCCAAGATCCACACTCAAACCAACTACCCAAAGCCCATTCCAGATCAGCAAGTCTGGTCTGGTTTTGTTACTGGTTCGGTTGGACCTCTTGAAAATTCCAAATTCCAATTTTAACCAAAATCAGAACAGAATCAGTGAACTGTGCGGCCGCCCAAACTCTCCTGTGCGGTCGCGCAAACATGTGCGGCCGCCCAGGGAGATTTGTGCGGTCGCCCAAACGCATCAGAAGGAATTTTGAAGTTCGAAAATTTGTCTCAAAATTGTCTTTCCCCGATTATTAAAACCATGATCCAATCAGAATTAATAATCAAACAATTCAGAATCCATCATAATATTTATTGCGATTGAATCGTGCGATTAAAGTTGTAAAACAATAAACCACATAAAATCACATAACACATAAACATCATATAATCCAATATTCATATCATGCTTGGCACATAAACAATTTATATACACACAACATGATCTAGTATTGAAATAATCAACATAAACGGGGCTCTGATACCACTGTTGGGTTTCGTAGTCACATGCGCAGCGGAATTAAGCATTTAAAATTTAATGAAACCCAAAGCCCATAGATCCATTCATATGATTAAGTCAAATACAACAATATGAATACTAGAATACTAACCCTTGATGCTTTGATTTTGCAACCTTGAATTCGATAGAGACTTGAAAACTTGATCACGATCATAGTAATAATCACGAACTTTGAAGATGATAAGTTTCACCCTCTAGCGGTATCCACACCACGAACGAATATCAAGAACACTTGATCTTGGTTGCTAGACCAAATTATGAAACACGTTTTCACAATTAATATGAACTATATGGAATTTTCTTTGTGTATAATTTTGTTCTTCAATCTAGGATTTCTTAGAACAAAATAAAACCCTCTCAAACTCTTTGGAGTCTTGCACAAACATTAGGTCTGAGTTATGGCCGAATTCTGATGTTTATACACAAGTAAGACCTATTCCAAATAGGAAACTTGTGTTAAAACCCGTCCAAAATTCGATTCCGAGTCAAATTAGGAATCTGCCCCCGACAGCACTGTGCGGCCGCCCAAACTGAGGTGTGCGGCCGCCCAAGTTCTTGTGCGGTCGCCCAAAGGCCCAGAAAAATCCAATTTTTCCAAATTTCCAATATAGTCCTTATTTAGGATTCGTTCTATTGTGTGTGACCCTCTAGGATTATACTAAGTTGGCAATGGGTTCAAACATAAAACCATAAGATATGATTAGGTTCTAGTAAACCGTCATACCTACCCAAATAGTATAACTAGATACAAGTTCGCATTCCTTTTAGAACATGTCATAATTCCTTTGTCCACGATGTCATTGAACACAAGTCATGGTCAACAAATCAACTTGTATTGTTCAATACTTTCTCGATTCCGAATATGTTGATAATCCAAATGACATTGATCCAATCAATCCATTTGAGTTTGGCCAAACATTTCATCAACATCATTCCTTCGAGGGGCCCAAGCTCGACATCTCTCCGAAGAGGGACAAATCCATTTAGCTTATTATTCTTCCCTACGTGAATCCGATTATGCCAATCATACCCTTTATAACTACCGTGTTAAGGTAGCGTTTGAATATGTCAAACATAATGTTCATCAAGTGGAAGACTATAATAACTTCATGTCTAAGGATTCAAATGACATAACTAATATGAGATTTATATATGACATCGACCATGACATAAATCTCATACCGCGGGTCGTGTCCAGTACCTTGTTCCAAACAAGTACCTATAAATCTAACATGATCATCCCATGATCATTTAGCCTTTATACTAGTGCTTAACAAGCTCTAGGGACGGAGATTATTATAAGCAAACACGAGCCATAATAATAATCTTATTATCTCTTTATTATTATGAATACAATGATAACTTATACAACGTTTAACAAACGTGCCTAGGGCACCAACACCAACACTGACAACACCCAAGGTGCCGCCAACCCCGCCTATGAAGCCTTCACACACACCTCCCGGTTCGTACTTGGCTGGATCAAGGCTACGGTTACCGCAGAGGTCCAACCACATGTCAATCACTATACCACTGCTCCAGAGGCTTGGGATCTTCTTGCGAAGGAATTTGGCATAGCTTCTACTATCCACATCCAGAAACTCCAAGAAGAACTACATGACCTTACCCTCTCTCCCGGCATGAGTATCAAGGATTATGTCCTCTATGCCAAAACCCTCTCTCACTCCCTTGCTTGTGCGGGTGAGGCTGTCTCTACCCAGACTCTGCGTAGTCGAATCCTTGGAGGCTTGGGTCATACTTACAAAGAATTTATAACGACTCAGAACTCCAAAGGTGACACTACCATAGAAGATCTTAAAGATCTTCTCCTTCAGGAAGAGGCTCTCCAAAAGAAGTTGTCCACCCAAACTTAGTCGATCTTTGCATTCTATTCGTAAGTTATGTCTTGACAACAATTGCTTCTTTGAACTAACGGCTTTTGGGTTTTGTGTGAAGGACAGCCGCACCAGGAAGATTATTCTTTCTGGCAGTAACACTGGTGATCTATACACTCTGTCATTCGTTCCCAGTTCGCGCATTAACTCTTTGGCGTTGATTAGGGAGCGTGCTTCTTCAGCCGTTTGGCATGCTCGCTTGGGACACCCTTCTTCTCATATTTTTGAAAGTTTAGTTAATTCTGTTAGGATTCCTGTTAGTGGATCAGTTAAAAACAAGGAGATGTGTCATGTTTGCCTTTTAGGCAAATCTTGTAATCTTCTGTTTCAAGCTCGCTCTTTTAATTCTATAAAACCATTGGCAATTTTACATTTGGATGTTTGGGGACCTTCTTCTGTTCCTACTGTTTCTAGTTTTAAATTCTACTTGTCTATCGTAGATGACTTTTCTCGTTATGTTTGGCTGTTTCCTTTATTCCATAAATCTGATGTGTTTTCTGTATTCTCTGATTTTAAAACACTTATCGAGAATCAACTTTCACGTAAGATTTTTGCCATTCACACTATAAAAACTGTTCAAACAGATGGGGGAGGCGAGTTTGTTAACCGTCAGTTTTCTAGTTTTCTGGTCCACCATGGGATTCACCATAAGATATCTTGTCCGTACACTCCACAACAGAATGGGGTTGTGGAGCGTAAACATCGACATATTATCGAAATGGGTCTTTGTCTTCTCCGTGTGCCACAAAAGTTTTGGCTTGAATCTTTCTCTACATCTGTGTTTCTTATAAATAGGTTACCCATGAAACATCATAAATATATTTTCCCTTACGAACGATTGTGGAAACGTCGCCCGAATTATCGTTTTCTTAAAACTTTTGGGTGTACGTGCTTTCCTAACTTGATACCCTATAATAGTCAGAATATAGGGAAAAGCCAACTTAATCGTTGGTGTTTGATATTAGTCAATATATAACTTCTTTGTACACATCTATTATAGGAGATAAATATTATACTAAAGTTATCCTAATCATAGTGCCTAATTATATGGGATATTTACACAACTAATTAGGGAAGGGATATATACAAAGGAATAATAATGATTATCAAATATTGCACACAGTTTTGGCACACTGTTAGGAGTAGTAATGTCCATCACGTGACTTTGCTTTCACATTTGATTTGATTTTGGGGGAAACTAGTTCCTACATAAGTTATAAAAAGTTCACTTTTTAACCCTTTAACCCTAAGCCTTAAACCCTAAAGGACCTAAACCCTAAACCTTAAACCCTAAACTTTAACCCTTATAAAAACATGACTTTTTATAACTTAGGGAGAAACTATTTTCCCAAAAATTTTCTCTTCACATTTAAGGACAAAGATAGTATTGTTTTTCTTCTTGGAGATTTTGTAATTTTAAAAAGTTAAAAGAAAAAAAATAGTAATTGACAATCTAAAAATAAGAGGTGGATTGCAGATGAATTGGAATGAAGAGACAATATTGGCCCATTCTAGTTCTAATCTGGCCATAGGAAATGCTAAGGCTATCTATCTGTTAGGCCCAATAATCTTTTTTTTTTTAATTATTATTGCTTCATGGGCCTTAAAGCATTATATATCCTATTCAACTCTACGTTCCCTCGTATCTTGTTCAACTCATGTTAGAAGTGTTTGGAGTGGAAGTTGATACACTTACACTTAGTGTATAGAATTTTGCTGGGCAAACTACCAAGATATGCAACGTAGTTTCCGATTTTTATCAAATGATGCAACCTACTAACTAGTGGCAGATATATGAAACGTACTTTACTATCATATATCAAATAATGCAATGTACAATTTTTTTTCCAACGCCGTTAAAAATTCTAACAGAAGTATGACTTTCGTTAAAAAAAACTAACAAAACATTTCTTTAATAATCCAAAAAATGTAAACTTTCGTTAAAAAACTAACAAAACGTTTCTTTAACAATCCTTTCAATGGGACGGTGGTGGGTATCTCATCACTTTCTCATGTTTCCTTTTCATTTTGAGTTAGTTTCGTTAAATATATAGCTGAACTCGTTAAAAATTTAATGTGTTTTGAGTAGGTTGCATTATTTGATAAATGATAGTAAAGTACGTTTCATATATCTGTCACTAGTGAGTAGGTTGCATTATTTGATAATAGAGGCTTAGTACGTTGCATCAAGCACTAATTATTCCGAATTTTGCTATACACCACAAATATAAACACGACATGTGGCAGATTCCTAAATACATATGGAGGGAATTTGAGAAGGACACTATAATAAAAAGGAAAAACAAACTATTGGATAACACAAAACATCTTTACCTAAAAACACTCTTAAATAGTGAAAGCATCATTTTCAATTAATTAAATTTGTTTCTCTCTATTTTTATTATTATTCATTTTCACATCACCAATTTAATTTACTGATCATAGCCAAAAAAACAAAACCAAACAAAATTTTAAAATTTTGAATTTTAAATTAGGATAACTAGAGAATTTTAAAACTGAAGTGTATATCCTTAAGCACAATGATAAGGATTACATTAACGTAAACAAGCTGATAACATATGTTGTGACAAAGGGAGTATGCAATATACTCTCTCCATCTCAAAATAATTTTTCAATTTGTGATTTTTTATTTTTTTCAAAAAATCTTTCAATTCTACAATTTAGGTTTAAAAGTGCATCAACAAAACATGACTAGTAAATTATTTATATACTTACAAAATTTGAATAGTCAAATAAGAAAATTATTTTGAAACATAAATAATATATTTCATTAATTCTTGGCATATCACTTTTTGTTAAATTTAAAATGGCATAGCTTCTTTACCTTATTCTAATCCTTGTCATTGTGCTTAAAGATGTACACTTTAGTTTTAATATTCTCCAGTTAT
Source organism: Campanula takesimana (assembly GCA_026119855.1). NCBI lineage: Eukaryota > Viridiplantae > Streptophyta > Magnoliopsida > Asterales > Campanulaceae > Campanula > Campanula takesimana. The sequence continues at coordinate 628,708 of JAOWBW010000195.1, read as the reverse complement.
TCTAATTTAAAGGTAGATTTTGTAAATTTCATACAGTTATATATTTTGGTTGTGATTAGTAAATTAAAATAGTGTTGTGAAAATGAAAAAATAATAAATTAAAACATAATATAAGAAGCAAAATAGCTTTGTGATGGTCAGGTGTTACATTCTTCAAAGAAAGTCGCACACACCAACGATGCGCTACAAAATACTCCTTCTGTCCCAAAAAAATGTTCCACCTTAAATTTTTAGGTCAACTTGGTTGAACTTTGACAAAAAAGGTATGAAAAATTAAATATATTCACGTTAATCTCAAAATGCTTATTGATGCCTTATTTTCAGACTTTCATGATAATAAATAATTTATAGTGAAATGTTGGTCAAACTTCAGTAATAATTTTGGAAATTAGATCAAGAACACAAAGAACCCAAACAATTAATATTTTTTCCATCAAAATAAATCTGAATATAGTAGTATGAATTTAGATAACAAAAGTAAAATGTTAAATATTTGGTTGAGTAATAATTTCGAAAATGGGAAATTGTGGAAAAAATTTGGAGGTGTGAAAAGAGCATGGAAAAAGAGCTCATTAATTAAGTTGACTAGATTTGAATTTCAAATTAAAAAAAAAAAACAGATTAGGTCTTCAAATTTTCATTTTAAAATAGATTCTCATATGGGTCCATCTAAAACATGTGACACTATGGTATTTGTGGTGTATAGAAAGATTGTATACACTTAGTGTAAATGTAGTCTTTTCGGTTAGGAGTGCTAGGGACACAAAATAAGGTTACAAAATCTTGCTTACAAAATGAGGTGTTGATATTTTATTGGTTGTATCGATAATGGACCCGCCACACTCTAATTAAAAACACCAATAACATCATTACACCTATGATTTTGTGAGCAAGTTTTTGTGACTCTTTTGTGCCCCTAGTATTATTCTTAAGAAAGTTGGTATCAACGAAATTCCATCATACTCCTTTCCTGGAATATAAATGGCCATCTTTTAGCGTACATAGCGTTGAGTAATAAATTTAAAAATATAAAATTTGTTATCGATGTACTAATATAAATGATATTAATAATAATTTATAAATTTTCATTTGAATGATTAAACTATCTTAAAATTACTCCTCAAAGTTTTTTTCGTACCAACTTATAAAAAAAAAAAAAAGAGGCTACATTTATTTTGGGACATATGCAATATTATTTATTTGTCTAGTCTATTACAAATTCATATAAAAATTATTATAGAAAACGATCTAGTCTATTACTCCATCCGTCTCAGAGTAAGTGTTTATTCTTCCATTTGCACATAGATTAAGAAATGGTAGAAGCGATGCAAGTGTTGTGAGTATAAAAAGTGAGGTATAAAAGAAAAGGTGGGGTAGAGAATAATAAGTTGATTGGTGTTGTAAATATAAAAATAAAGTAAAGAAAGAAAATGAGTTGAAATATGAGTAAAGATTTTTTATATGAGGGGTTCAAGTATCATGATACGGAAAATGTGTTTTTAAAAGAACGATCATACTGAAAAGAGTTGGTTTCAGGAAAAACGTTTTTCTAGTGATACGGAAAATGTGTTTTTAAAAGAATGAGTAGTGGCATTTTTGTAAATAATCAAAACTTATCAACACTATTTGGTACTTCTCAATACACCATCTGGACCTTTGTATCACATCAACTGGTCATCCTAAACATTGTTACTGGCTATCTGCTGCTCTCAAAATTTCCTTTCAGAAAAAACCTTCTAACTATCAGTTTCAAAGGTTTTGGCTATCAGTTTCAAATTTTTTTTTTCCAGCCTTAAAGGTTCTTTCAAAATGCTTACTGACTATCAAAAACACTAGAATTCGCTATCCAGAAACTCTTGAGCTTGATAGTCAGAACCTCTTGAGCTTGACATCCAGAAGGTTTGTTGGCCATGAGTAGGGATGTCAATTTGCCCGAACCCGATCCGAACCTGAAGTCAATCCGCCCCGAAAAAGTAGGGTTCTGGTTGCAATTTTCATGACCCGAGCGGGTTCGGGTCTTGATGTTGACCCGATGTGAACCGACCCGACCCGCACCCCTATGTACGAAGTTAATATATTATGTTAGTTAACCATATTATAAGTGTTGTGCAATTTATTTTTATAGTTGTTTGTGGGTGAGGTTTGATGATTTAAGACTGATTTGTATAACTGGTTCAAATTTAGGCTTAAACTTAGATTGCGCTTAAGCAAATATGAGCTAAAAAAATTAAATATTGATACACTTCGGGTCGGGGAGGGGTCGGGTTCCACTCTCTTGAGGTCGGGTTCGGGTTCAGGTCACCCTTTTTAAGGTTAGGGTTGGGTTTGGTTTTGACGAAACCCACCCCGAACCCGACCCATTGCCATCCCTACCCATGACCTTGTTCAAATGTGCTTGATATCATATCCAGAATGCTTTATTAATAATGTCCAGAACCTTTTGATGTTGATATCCAGAAAGTTTCTTGGTCATGACCTTCAAATGTGCTTGAAAAATCATATCCAGAAGAATATTCATATCCAGAACCGTTTGAAACATTATGATTATTTACAAAAATATCCCCGCGCGTTTTTATAACAAGTTTCACATATTTATATAAATGCCACCGTTTTTTTTAAACACGTTTTTTGTGGGAGTTAAGAAAAACGTGTTTTCCCAAGATTTTGTGTACTGAAAATGTGTACTTTATAAAATAATTTCTCCGTGTGTTGAAAAGTTAGTACTATCTCTTTTTTCATTGTTAGTATGAATGAACGTTGAGTAAATATTTAAATAATTTTTAATTATCTTAATAATTTAAAAATTAGTATTGATAGTATTTATAATGGTGTATCAATAACAATTTTCAAATATTCATTAAGATGATTAAAACTAGTTTTTATTATTGCTCAAATTTTTTGCGTTAACGATTGATTTTGACATGGCAATTGTGATGATATGATGATACACTCCCTCAATCCCAGAGTATATGTCCACATTTCCTTTTTACTGTCCCAGAGTATATGTCCACTTCCTAAAATGACAAAGGATTTTTACTATTGCTCCCACTCATTCTCTCTCCTACTTGCTTTTATACTCACAACACCAATCAACTTATTATTCAGTCTCACTCATTTTCTCTCCTACTTTACTTTTTACTCACAACACTTACATCACTTCTACAATTTCTTAATCTCCGTGCAAATGAGAGGGTGTATATATATACTCTATGACGAAGGGAGTAGAATCTTTTGATCTAATTTCATCCTTTATTTTATTAGATATGTTAAAAGTCACAGCAGAACACGTGAAAGCGTATCATCACAACGAGTTTATAATCTATTTATTTGAGTAGAGCCTGATGTGATCTACCCGCTTGCTCAAAAAATAAACGATACTGTATTTTTTAGTAGATTGGAATAATTTTTGTAAAATATAGTAAATATTTATTTTATAACAATTTGTTTAAAGAAATATTCACATTGATTGAGACAAAAGAAAAAGAAAGTACTAATGTAAACATAGATTATACAATACATCACATGTTGAGTGAGATTTGCAATCAGTAGACTATGTAAATGTTTCTTAATTTATGGACTAATCAAAAAGAGAGAATATTTGTTAGAAGAAATAAACATAGTAGAGTTATACCATAAGCGACAAGGAACTGTTAATAGATAATGCCATCTGTCTCTGTTGCCTGACATACCCCTCATAGGGATTAGGTATTTTCACACCTCATTTTTTTTTTTTTTTTTATTCCCAGGTTCTCAGCTTCGCCGGACTTACATGGTTGCTCGACCCAGCTTGGCTGGACTAGTCCTGGGCCACCAGCCTTTGGCCCCTCATTTGACTGGCGGCGGTAAATCGCGGGATGTGCCCGAGATGGTCAGGGTAGCAACGCCCCTTATATTCCTGGCCCAAAGGGAGATTTCTCTAAGACATTACGGTTGCTCGTGCTAAGGTTCGAACTCCCTACCCTTGGGTTGCAACCCCAACAATGTTGCCTCCTTTACCAACTCAGCTATGCCCCTGGGGCTTCACACCTCATTTCTTGCTGTGAGCTTCCATATTCTTTCTACATTTCCTATTCAACTTAGGCCCTATTTTATAAACGGCAAATATAAAGTCACAAACAATTAACATAAAATTTAATTTATAAATTATGTGTCAAATTTTTATTGGCATTTTTAATTAAAGTGTGTTAGGTCACTATCAATTTAACCAATAAAATATCGTCACCTTATTTTATGTCCGTTATTGTGTGAACTTATTTTGTGCCCCCTATCATTGCCCTTTGATAAAACTTGAAAATTGTGTAAAGCTAAAATCATTAAATACTCAATTTTAAAATTTGAATGTTTGTAATAATGATAAATCAATTATATCTGAATTAATTAAAAATTCAGTTTGATACATTAAAAATTATTTAAGTAACCTCAATGAATGATTGTAAAATAAAATAAAGTCACCATTGACATATAATCCCTCCGTCCCAAATCAAACTTCTCATTTTACTATTTTAGGCTTCTCATTAGAAACTCACACTTACCTGAAAATGAAAAGATTCCTTTCTCTTTCTCTCCTCTTCCCACTTACAACAACTATCCACTTACTATTCTCTACCCTACTTTCGTTTTCATTCCCACTCACATCACCTACTTTCCAACATTTTTCTTTAATTCTCGTTACTAAAATTTCATGAGAAGTTTTTTTTAGATAGAGGGAGTACGCAATCCGTACCAATTAGAACATACTCTCTCTGTTCCACTCGAAATAAAATTTTTGAATTGAGAATAAGGATTAAAGAAAAATATTAGTGGGTCGGTGTTGTGCGTATAAAAAGTGGGTAGGAAATAGAAAGTGTGTTAGAGAAAAATGAGTAATTGTTGTGAATGTGCGTCTCATTAAATAAAACACAATGAGACTATAAATAAGCTAAAACAAATCTCCCGAATAGAATTCGAACTCGTGACCTCTACAATGGAGATTGAGTTGCAATTGTAGTATACGAAACAAACAGACAAATCAAAAAACAAACAAATGCTCTCAACGATGGTGAGAAATAAACGACTCTCAACAAATGAGAAAAATCAGCGGCTCTCAATGGAGGAGAGGTGTTTATTATAAGACATTAATGGAAAACCCAATTAAAAACTAGATTTGAATAAATTTGAATATTAAATCCCTAGTTCATATTTATTAATTGGTATGACAATTACTAAATGTGAAATTTAAAATTTTACAAGTTGTTCAAATTAAAATGATTTTTTTTTATCAAATAGATTGAGGAGAAGAAGTAACATGCAAGATGAAGATTGAAAATTGAAGATTGAAGATTAGGAAGACGAGGGAGAGAGGGATTGAAGTTACTCACAAATAGTCTTATTTTTTAACATTAATAAATTTTTATTCATAAAAAATATTATGTGTCAAATTATCTATCTATTTTATTTAATACAACATTAATAAATTATCATTCATAAAAAATTACTATTAATAGTATTTATAATGGTGTATCAAATATCAATAACAAGTTCTATAAATTAGTATAATTAAATTAACTTGAATTTACTACTCAAAGTTCCTTCGTATTAATGTACAAAAAAGAGACATTTATTCCGGGTTAGAGAGAGTACTTTCTAATTCAAAATCGCTTGATTTTAGTGCACGAGTCTGTACTTTATCCAAAAAATCTTGATAATATGACAAGCTTATATCGCACGATAGAGAAATAACAGTGCGTTTTATGCAATATTTTAAATAATTGCAATATTTCTTAAAAATTTCTTAAAGGACAGTTTATCTGTGTGTAATAAAAAGAGGGGGTAATGAAGAAATTCTTAGGTTTTTTGCTTTTTGCTCTTTTCTTTTCTACCTACAAGTAATTGTGAATGAGCAAGTCTTGTGTGTGAGACATGTGTGAGAGGGTCTCATGCATGAGATCACAAGTTTTAATGATGAGAGAGAAGATGAGTTTACCCCGCCCCATCCATAGGGGCAAATCATTTAGTCTCCTAGTAAGATCCGTCTCAAGTTTTTGTTATTGTCAATAGTATGAAGTTGGAAGAACAAAATGCTATTTTTATTAACAACTCACTTATTGTCAAGCGTTACCTAGTCATCGAAATCTTCTTCTTTAATGTCCAATTTCATTAAATTTCACCATCATAAATGGGAGTCGGTAGTATTTCCTTATTGATGTTAAACTTTGAAATTGGGGTGTTACTCAAAATATTTCCACTGTCTCATTTATTTTTTTGTTTTCTTATTACGTACCGTATATTTTTATTATATTTTTTTTTGGCTCTTCTCATGCCTCTTAATATGCAGATTCAACGATCTCTTCTACAATCAAAGGTCAAACATACGAAGGATTCAACAAACTGTACGTAGTAATAATAATAATAATAATAAAACAAATGAGGGAAAATACAAAACTTAATAACCAGCAGGGCATTAAAGAGGGTCTGGTCTCCCCCAGCTATAAACTAAAGAAGAACACTAGTCTTAATATTTAATGCTTCAATCTTCTTGAGATTTCTGTCTACTGTGTGTGTGTGAGAGAGAGAGAGAGAGAGATGGCGGGTGGAGAAGAGAGAAGGGGGGTAGTTGTATGTGTTTATGAGTCAATATTCATTAATCCTTGCAACTGGTTTGAAAAAGCCATTAAAGCCACAATCAGGTGTTTGGGGTTTTGATTCTGAACCATCACCACCACCACCACCACCAACTGATGAACATGAGTGCTTAACTGAACCTTTAATCATGGCCGGTTCCGGTTCAGGTTCAGATGATCACAAACACAACAACAACAACAAAAAGGAGGATCATGGCAACTATGATAAGCCAGTTGCTGATCAATCTAAAGGTTCAGGTTCAAGTTCAAGTTCAAGTTCGAGTTCGAGTTCAAGTTCAAGGTCAGGAGGAGAAGATGATCAAGAGCAGGCAGATCCCACCTCTGAATCATCTGACCCCTCGGTGCAGGTAAGCTCTCTCTCTCTCTCTCTCTCTCTCTCTCTCCATATAATTTTCTTACATATATTTTCTGGGAGTTGTTTTCTTTAAAACAAGGTAACAAACTGAGCTCTTAGACAGGCCAAGTGAGTGAAAGTTAATTACAATCAGAGCTTAATTGAGAGAGATAGATCGAGTTGGTACTTCATAAAGTATTCGAATTCTTAAGCTTGACCATTCTCACTTCTCACAAATAAAAAGATGGGGGAAAATGAATACTCACACTGTCGCTACCGTAATGATTTTCTCATTTGTTATTTTTTATTATCTCAAAAAATTCTTCTCGTGTCTATAATTTAAGCTTAAATATGCATAACTACAACATGACTAGTGAAACAAGCGTTCGTATCCTTAAAATGTTTGAATTGTCAAATATAAAGATCATTTAGGGTTCGGAGGGGGTATTACTTATCCATTTCATCTCATAATAGTGTCATATCCTTAAAAAAGGGTGAGATTCAGTGATAAAGGGAATAGTGTAATTTAAGCTAAATATGAAACGCAATTTTTAATGGTAAAAACTTGGGTGAGACCGTCTCACCTTGGATCATGCACAGGACCCGCCCAGGTGTCCTTTTTGACCTCCCAGCGCGCGCCACGTGGCGCCTTAAAAAAAAACTCAATAACTTTAAAATGTTATATCTTGAGATTTTGAAGTCAAAAAATAAAATAAAAATATTGTTGTGTTCGTCTCAACGAGACGAACAAAACTAGATAGGTCATGATACGGTTTGATTTTTTTTTTAAAAAAAACATACTTTTTAACACAAAAAAAAACTGGACTGCTCGTATCCTGAGATGTAATACTTTGTTCTGATAAAAGTAACAGTTCAGTCTTAAAAGGTAACAATTTATTGTAAGATGTAACAGCAGTTTTGCAAAAAAAATAAATAGATTTTGTGGTTAGAAAAAGTAATAATTGAAGTGTAACACAATGCATATATGAAACAGTTTTATAGAGTAAATGGTACTTTTTTTCTTTAAAACAAGAGTAAAAATTCATGTATATAATCGATTTTTGCATTTCAATTGAATGTAAAACCTAGAAAAGTGTTACAATTGAGAAAATAAAATGTTACATTCATTTATTATAAAATGTAACATTAGTTTAGTTGTCAATCTCATGTTATTTTTAATCTATTTCAGTAAAATTGTGGTACATTTATGGGGAAAAAAATATTACATATGAGAAAAAAGTGTTACATTTCTTTATAAAAAGTGTTACTTTTGCTGGCAAACAAAAAATGACAGGGGAAAAAATGTTGGAGGGCAAAAAAAAAAAAAAAAAAAAAAAAAACTTGGCTTGGCTCGGCGGCTCAGCTCGGCTTGGCTCTCATGCCGTGAGACGGTCTCACAGGAATCCAGCCCATTTTTAATTTTCATCAGTTAATACAACCTACTTGTTAGTTCTAAATACTTTTGAAAAAGATAGTATCAAATAATGTTAATACAACCTACTTGTTAGTTCTAAATACTTTTGAAAAAGATAGTATCAAATAATGTAACGTACTAGTTACTTTACGTACGACGTTAAAAAACTAACATAAATATCATTGTGACACTGTCACATCAGCGCCACAAATGCACCACGTCATCAAGTTAAAAGTCAATGCACAAATGGTGCTGACGTGGCAAGTCCGCCGTGACTTTTTTGTTCGTTATTTGACGGTGTAAGTAAAAAAAAAAAACTAGTACTAGTAAATTGCATTATTTAATGGGGGGTTTTTTTTTTTCAAAGTAACACAATTTTAGAACTAACAAGCGAATTGTATTATGTTCAATAAAAAAACAAGTAGATTGCATTAACTAACTAGATTGTGGTATGTTTGCTAATTTTGGTAATTATTCCATTTAATATGTTTTTATTTTTGACACAAATTATTCCATTTAATAAATGGGTATTACTTTTGACTAATCATTTGTTGCAAAATGAATTCAGGCATTAAGAAGAGGGAGAGTGCCACCAAGGCCACCAGTTAGCTCCGGCAGAGGTGGTCAGACCAACTAGCTGTAATTACTCATCCCTCCCTCCCTCCACCAGATACAGCCCCTCCCACCCCCGGCCCCACCCCACCCCCCACGGCCCACCTCCTCTAGTTAAATACTCACTCCGTCCTAAAATGATCTTCGCGTTTGACTATTCAAATTTTTTAAGGATATGAACACTTGCTTCACTGGCCATGCTTTGTTTAAGCCTAAAATATAGAAATGTGAAGAACTTTTAGGGACAATGAGAAATAGCAAATGAGAAGATCATTTTGGGACGGATGGAGTATTGTCCTTATCGGTAATTTTACTTTGCTAGATTGTACGTTTGTAAACAGCTTTTATTGGTCAGATTAATACAAGCTAATTAGTTGCGAGCGATTCTGCTTTTATTAATGGTATGTTTGACACCTCATTATCAATTCATTGCATTAATATTGGAAAATTAATTGTTAATTTTATTTAAAGTTTATTTGTTCTTTCAATTTCATTTTCGAAACATGTAATCAGTAATCGAAAATGAGAAATAGTTTGAACTTTTGCTTCTTCGGTTTTGTACACTACTGCTGACTACTCACTCCTTGTTCCAAAATTTTCAAAATGAAGTTTTATTTTTTATTAAAAATAAATTAAAACTTTATAAATTTTAATAACAAAGGTATATGAAAATCTTTGACATTTACTTTCTAAGCTTCTAATTTTACAAGTATATAATGAACATTAATAAATTGTTATTGAAAAAACATTTAGAGACAAAAAAAATTACGAAAAAGTCATTAATTTTTAAACATTTTTTTCTTTCTAAAAATGACTTACAGAAAATATTTTTCGGAAAATGATATGAATTCGTTTTCAGTTGTTTGGTAGTCTTAGGAAAATGGTTCGGAAAACATTTTCCGGCGTTTGGTAAATTTCATGAAAATGACTTTCAAAACATAAAATCAACATATCTGCTTCACTTACCAACTTCAACTTCAATCATATTTCAACTTTTAACAACTAAAATTATTTCTTGAAAAAAAACTATTTTACCTTTTTTATGAAAAAAGAAATACTCCATTTACAGAAGGATATACCTGTACATATACACAAAAGTTATTTAAAATCACATAAAAAATATTACTACCTTTGTCCCAAAGTGAAAGTCCGATTTTTTTTACTTTTTTTTTTTTTTAAAAAAAAAGTTACACTTGATTGATCATATAAAAAATCGAACATTCATTTTGGGACGGAGTGGGACAGAAGGAGTACTCAAGTCTGATACCACTGCTTTAGACTTAACCATAATATTATGTCTGCTTCAACAAAGCATACTTCACTTCATTTGAGCCCTACCCCAAGCATAAACACATAATTGTCCACACATAAAATAACAAGTATGATTAACATTTGTGTTGGTATCTTAAATAGGCACATCCTTGGAGCCGTAAACAATACACAGACCCTAACTGAAGATGAGGTTTTAATGTTTGAAAATGTAACAACCTGAGCCTAACTTAACTCACGAGTGAGCATTACAAAGAGTTTCTAGTAAGGATGATCCTAACTGAAGCAAAACAAAAGTTAAGAACCGCATAATAGTATTGGATCAGTGAGGGTGAAACTTACAAAAGAGGACTTGAAAGAAATTAGGGAAACGATTCCACTTGACGATGTTCCTCAACTAATTTCTCTTGGAAGTATGCTGATTCCCCTGCAAAATTAGGACATTATATTACTTGACCATTACATTTGCTGCTATTTGTAAAAAGACGAGTGCAGAAACCAGGATCTGACCTAAAGCTTTAGATATGCACAACATTTCAGAAAACTAAAATGGATCTACAGGTATATGAAGGAGGATGCTAAACTCGTTATGTCTACAGCTCAGAGTACAACCCAAAATCCCCAGTTTAAATTCGCTATATTCCATTTATGTTGGTACAACTGTCTACAGCTCAGAGTACAACCCAAATCCATAGTCAGTGGAACATAACATGCAGCCATTATTGATCACTACAAAAGATAAATTATGGAATCAAAGGAGGAGCATTTAACATAAGATTGCATGGCAGTTACTTCTCAATAACAGCCACAGAGCATGCTTCTTATATAAATAAGCCCAAGTAAACAAAAATTGCAAAGCAAATCTCAGAAGCCATAAATTCACCTGATAAAACCTAAAGATTAAAATGCTAAAGTTCCATAATACAAATTAACCAAAGAAAAACAACAACTAGATATTAGCAACACAGTCATTCCACATGTCCCTTGCTATGTTATCCCTCTTAGTTGTCCACTCTTTAAATTCTTCTATCTCTTGTTGGTGTGTTAGTTGAACTCTTGGACCTTCATTTATTGACTCCACTTCGCAACTTGGGTCATTAATGAAGATATCACTAGGATCTACTCCCATAATAAAGTTGTGGATGACGCAACAAGCCAACACGATGTCCACTTGTACGTCATAAGACCAATGTGGTTCAGAATCTAGCACACGAAAGCGTTTCTTCAAGATCCCAAAACCTCTCTCAATAGTAGTTCTTAAAGAAGAATGACGAAGATTATAAAGTTCTTTCGCATTATGTGGTGGGTTATCAATACTGAACTCTTTCAAATGATAGCGAACACCGCGATATGGAGAAATAATCCCATTTAGAACACCATAACCCGCATCACCAAGATAATATTTCCCTAAAAAAAATAAATAAAAATACATCTATTAATAAAATGGTGATCTTGTTTGTGCAAAAACTACCAGACAAATAATATGGTAATTCATCATGGTACCTTCAGGAATCACCAATCCTCCTGGCCTTTCCAATGCATTCCTTATAATGCGTGAGTCATGTGCACTTCCCTCCCACCCGGCTAGGACGTATGTAAACTTCAAGTCAAAAGTAATTCTTGCCAAAATATTTTGTGTAGTTCCACCCTTTCTACCACGAAATCTTCCAGCTAACTCTTCACTAACTTTTGCACGTATAAGACTTCCATCTATTGCTCCAATGCAATCCTTGAAGTATGGATAAAACCTATTGTTGTTTCTAATTTCCGGAAGAGTTAAGTCTTCTGGTTGTTTAACCACGAGGTTAAACAACTTTAAAATTGCTCTTAATACAATTTTAAAGTAACGGTGAACTGTCTCAATAGACCTCTAGAAGCGTCCACCAATCACCCTAAATCTCACATTATGACCAATCAAGTGCAGGAACATCAATACTTGCTCCCTTATAGACATATTCCTTGTCGTTCGAAGTAAATTGTTTAGTTCAAGAATCTCACATAGCTTGGAAAATACTAAAGGCTTCATACGAATCTGGTCTATACAATGTTGCTCGCCTCTACATAAAATACTATTTATATATCTCTCTCGTGCAATTTCTTGGTCAACTCTAGGCTCCCTTGGTCTAGGAGATGAGAATTTTCTCCTTTTTAGAATTACTGCAGTTACAGCCATAGCAGAAGCAGCTGCACCTAATACTGTTGCTCGGACAACCTTACTTACCATCTACATAAAAAGAGATGGCACTAACAAATATAAGTTCACCAAATAATTGTGAGAACACCCTATTTCAAAAAGAGAGTAATGAACAAGGCTAACAAGAAAAAAAGATGGCACTAACAAATATAAGTTCACCAAATAAAACCCTATTATGTCCATTTTTTTCTTAAACTATTGCACTGTTTTCTTCGTGGTTAATTTGGTCTGACTTAGATCTAAGATCCTGCAACTTTTTGATTCAACAAACAAGGGAAAAAAAATCATTAAAATTGTCCTAAAATCATAATACCAAAGGTGAAACAACCCAAGCTCAGCATTGAAGAATAATACTCACTCCATCCCCAAAATGAATGACCAAAAGAAATCAATCAAATTTTATTCTTAAATCAAGAACAAAGTTGATTTTTTTTTTTTTTGGATTCATATTGGGACAGAAGGAAAAACAAGCAGGAAGACAGGAGGAGAAACAAGCAGCAACATATCTAATCGAGTAAACTACTATTGAAGTGGGAGGAAGAAGATGACTGAGGACTGAGGTTTATGATTTCGCTTTGCCGGAGTTCATTAGAGAGGACTGAGGTTTATGATTTCTGGGTTCATTGAAGTGGGAGGAAGAAGATGATAATGGGGGCCATTTTAAAGTCTAGGGTCAATTTCAAAAATATTAATCTAACTTTTCGTTAAATTGTTAACAGCCCCATTGTAACACCTCGAAAAATTCTAATTCCATAAATAACAAAATGTCACAATTTACATTTAAAAAATACTAAATACTATACAAGAAATCACTAATCAGCCCAAATGATCAATAAACGCTCCACCCCGATCTTTCTATCTCAAAGCCCGATCATCGCTTAACTGCAAAATGTCAAACTGGTGGGGGGTGAGCTGGGGGGCTCAGTAAGAAAGGGGACACACAATATCACAGAAGCCAATGGAACATAAACACCAAATAACACTGTCCATGAAATTATAAATATGGACATGCTAATAAGACTCAGATTTAACAAACCGAATATCAATCGATCATATTTCACAGTCCGATGTCCTAATTATATTCGGGCCCAGTGACTTAACCAAATTAACCGAATTGTTGGCCGCCCTCATGGAGCCGGACCCAACACAAACACAATAACCGAGTCCACTGCGACCGTCACATAATTAGCTACATCGCAACTGTTCCATATAACAAATCTCATATTTGGGAACAAATAACACATAAAGCATGCTTCCAAATATAACCGTAATAATTATGGACCAAATCCAATATCAACGCAATAATCAAGTGGGACCGAACAAACAATATACGTATCAATAAAATGGAGTACTACGATAAGACTGGTATAAAAGAAAGTGACACGGAATCAATACTGCGTAGTCTCCCTTACACAAAATGCTAAATAAGGAACACTAACTAATTCGCCTACTCGAACGCAGGCTATCACCACAATTGCACTCGGACTAGCCTTCGCAAAGTCAGTGAAGCTCTCATATTTAATCCTATAAGTTTACTCTGCATAAGAAAGAAGGATATTCATATTACCTTATAATTGTGAAATGAGTCACCAATTTGTTACTAGTTCCTACAATTACACCTCAAGCTTAGACTACAATTTCTGGCAATTAGGAATGATGAGACAACCATGGGTCCCACCATTAAAACCCCCACGTACACCACTTTGCTGTCAACATTTTCATGACTAGCTCCCATGCAAAAATATCAAGGCCCGTCCCATATTTTACTTTCTCTTTTATTTTATTTTTTGTTCTTTCTCAAAATGTCGAGCTTAATTTCGGAATTTCGGGATGTCACACCCATTTACTTTTTAACTGGCGTTAGAAATCTTAGGGTTTTAATTAATAAAAGTAAAGTACGCGTGGTACTATTACTGAGTTCATAGTACGCATGTCAAATTGATGTTGAGTCAATAGTACGCGGGTCAATTTTGTACTTTACTCATATCTAATCCAAGAATTTTTATGTACACAAGTCACAAACACAAGACCAACATAGGTAATCAGCAACAACCAAGGGTTGCTCAAATTCAGCAAATTATCAAAACACAAATCAAATATATAGCAAATCGAAGACATATGGGTACCTTTGTAGTTCCGTCACTTTGCAAATTGCTCCTATCTACAAACACAATTAAAAAATCACATTAAACTGGGAAGAATCGATTTGTGGATCCAAGAAGAAGGTGATGGATAGTTCTTAAAAACCCCTAAAATTGAAAGAATTTTTGAAAGCTAAAAAACCCTAGTGAAGAAATTGAAAACCCTAATGATTTTCGGAGTGTAGGTCTGAAAAAGATGTTAATCAACAAAGAAAAGGGAAGAGAGTGAAGAAACTTGGAAGAGAATGGAGAAATTTGGAAGAGAATGGAGAAATCGGGAAGAGAAGGAGAGAGTTTACCTGGAGAGAGAGAAGCGAGAGTCGCGAGAGAAGACGCAAGGCCCCGATAGTCGTTCGGAAAATGAAATACCGAGCTCGTAGTCGGTAAGTGATTTTCCTCCGTAAAACGTTTATTTTCCATTGACCCGTAAAATGAATTCCGTTGACCCTATTTTCCTACTGTTACCAAACAACAGAAAATAAGGAAAACATTTTCCGGAAGTGATTTTACATGAAACAAACGGAGTCTTAGAGACATGAAGTAATAAATAAAAGTGGACCCGGAAAAATTTAACATTCGACCCTACGGCCGGAAAAAAAGTGTACAGCCTGCTACTTGCTACTTTTAGCCTTTTAGGCCTTAAACTGAGTCTACTTGTACATCCCATTTAGTACTCCATCTGTCTCAGAAAGATAGTCTCATTTTGACTTTTTATGGTCAACAAAAATAAACTTTGACCAACCATTCAATTGGTAACAATCTAATCATTCTAGTGAAATTCTAAAATTTGCAATTAATAAATTATGTAGTGATTTATTAATAATAGTTTTTATAATTTCATTGTGATCATTAAATTAACACCAGTGTCTGGTCAAAGTTTATTTTTATTGACTATAAAAAATTAAAATGAGACTATCTTTCTGAGAGGAAGTATTTTCCAGGAGGCAAAATTTGAATACTTCTCCTTATCATCGTCATCATCAGAAAAAGCCGTCTCATCATTTAACACAAGTCAAAAAAAATTTACTTTTTTTAAAAAAAGATTTAATTTGCTAGTACCTTGTGAGAATTGCACATAATTGTTTGTACTACTCCCCGTCACGAAATAAATGTCTTACTTTTCATTTTAGTTTGTCACAGTCAGGTAAGAGCCTAAAAGCCAAAAAAAAAAAAAAAAAAAAGGCAAACAATGAATGATTTTGAGATCTTCAGATTCAACAACTCCTATATATTCAGCTAAACCAATCTACACATACTAGAATATTATCGTGGCGGGTAAAAGCAAGGATACAAATACAAGACAAATAAAGAACTCGAGTTGTTTAAATATAAGACAAGAATCTCAACAGAAAGTGAGAAAGAAAAAAAAAAGCCTGAGGAAAGGAAGTGCGGGCAATGCGTTGGAGGAACTAAGTGAGCTTTCGCCAGATATTAGACATTCTCGAGCCTGATAGGCACTTCACCCTCGTGAAAACAAAACCTGTCTTGGGAGGGTTTCCGTCAACAAGAGAATGTTCATATATTTCTTTGCATTCTTGTACAACCTGTTTCACCAAAACATGATTTATTATGGCATTATAAACATCACCCGTATCAACTAAACGTGCAAGAGATCTACTCTGAAGGCCATAAAACAAAATTTCCAGTTTCTCAAAACTTTTATCCGTTTTGTAATATCCGGCTTTTTTTTTTAACGGGGTAATTTTCCATAAATTTGAAGACAAAACAATATGCTAGGATCTCATCTTTGTATTCCAAAACATTTTACTCTTAGGGGCCGTTTGGTTGTCAGTCTTAACCCCGGACAAATGTGGGGGATTATTAAGCTGAACTAAAGCCCGTTTGGTAGGCAATTGGGTGTGGGTACTATTAATCCGCATGAAGGAGATAAGGTGGTTATACCCTCCCTAATAATCCGAGGGTAAGGGATGGTATAAGTAATCCCAGGGAGGGGATTAAAATTTAGCGCAAATATACCCCCGATGGACCCGATAAATAAATTAGACGGAAAATTAACCCTTCTTCCCAGACATCGTCTTCTCCCTTAGCTATTACCCTCTGTTGCGATTTGTTTGTGATTTTCATCGTTCTAATTTTCTTTGTCCTTAAACCAGTTTCTCCTCTCTCTTTCTCTCTCTTCTCCTACGCAGGCATCTTGATTCTTGGTGAGTTCATACATTTTTTTTATAGGTGATTACATCTGCTGCTATTTTTCCTACAATTTGATTGGAAAGTTAATTTTTGGTTGTTTAGATATTTGAAGATTTGAATTTGGGTTCCTAGAATAATTGGTGAGTTTTTTCTTTTACATTAGTGTGTGCCCTCCGTATGAACGTAGCGGAAACGCTCGTCTTGAGAAAGACCATGGTGAGGAGACGAGCAGCGAAAGGGTAAAACAGCCCTATTGGCATTCAGCAAACTTAAGTTGTAGGCTCTAGTTAATTTGGTCAAGTCCATAGAGATTTACTAACAAATGTCCAAACCTTACCTTCTTTTTTGTTTGAAGGAATGTTCAAACCTTACCTTCAGAATCAGAATTCAGACTTTTTCTTATTTTGGAGCTTTTCGAAAATTACTTTCACAACATAAAGTATGTTAGGGGTATACTTGGAAAATTGTTAATAGTAGCATACTAATCCCGATCCTACCAAACACCATGATATATAGAAAAACAGTATTAATAGTACCTTGTATTAATAATGAGGGGCTTAATAATCTCCTCACGAATAATACCCCTTATCCTTATCCGGCAACCAAACGAGCCCTTAATATATTAGTTTACCTATTTATTTACTTTAAATTTCTATTCCGTCTGTTTTCCTGTAATCCTGCAATGTGATTAGTTCTTCATATAACGCTCACTCACTTAAAGCCATTTGTAACTCTGTTACTGATCCTAATAAACTTGTAGGATGTGCTGATTACATAATACTCGTATGACATAATCTTCTTCACCCTTCTGTAAGATTAAATAGCCTATTCTGAGTAGTACGCATACCTCTTTCGCATCCTTGCGTGGTATTCCTTCTCGTAGTGCCACAATTTTCTCAACCACCTCAGCCTACCATATAATAGGAGAATATTAATCGAACATATTCAAGGATATATATATGTGTGTGTGTGTGTGTGTGTGTAATGACCCACAAACTGATTTTTTGATTTCTTTTTACTGTAGAGGACAAGGAGAGAACACGCTGAAAATATGTCATTATCTGTTTCTTTTAGCCTTATTAAGTTAAATGCTAATAACAGAAAGAGTATACTTTGGCAATATCACTTACAGGACAATCAGGTTGATGTTCGAGAATATTTGTATAAACAAGCGTGAAAGAATCTGGACTTTCAGCTGAAGCAAGATCTCTTAAATCACTTAGAATCCTTACTCGGTTTTCAACTTTCTGAAAAAAAAAAAAAGAAAAAGAAAAAAAGTAGCATAATGGTGATTAAACCCAATAAAGAGTTCTAATATTAATTCAAATTAGGTACGATGAAGAAAAGTTTTTCTGTGCGAACAGGTGATAACTTACAGAAACACTAATGTATTCTCTGAAGAAATCCATGAGGACCTCTTCATCTAGCCTCATCCGCTCAATGGTTTCCTCCTTGATATAATTTTTCTACAACAAAGCCATCAGTTAGATTTACATCTCACATAACTAGAAAGCAGGGTATAAATAAAGAAACAATACATAATAACAGAGAACAGAAAGCAGGGTATAAATAAAGAAACAATACATAATAACAGAGAACAAGGGAGATGGACTGTTAGAAAACCTGGCTCAGAAGATGATCGACATAAACTACAACTGTTTCCTCTAAGCAAGCTTCAACAAATCGTCTAAATGATCTTTCTTCGATGTACCTTAATAGATCATAATAAAAAAGTCCAAAAAGTATTTTAAGTCATCATCACCACAAATATGCGTTGTCCTGTGCACATGGGACAAAATCACGAACTGAGGTTACCCAAGTAAATAAGGAAAACTTACATCTTCACATCTGTAAAATAGTCACCGAATGTCGCGACTAGGTACTCAGTCACCTGTCCTTCAGACCATTCTGAGATGCAAGACAAAACACAAGCCACAGCTTAGCATATAAACTGAGTGCGATTCACCCGTATCGAATTGATTCAGAGTATGATAGAACAAAGACTCGTGTAGCTGGGAAAGAGCACCCAGAGATTTGCATGGGAAGTGCAAAGTCCAAACCCACAGCTTAAACTCCAAACCGTACTGTTGGAGCAGAATTTGCTCTTAATGACATGATGATAAAAGGACTAACATGTGACTTGATTGGTATCATAAAAAGGGGTCCTTGTTAATGTGCATGCTCTAAATACTCCTATAAGTAGTGAAAGGTCGATACAATCATGATACGTTCAGCCTGATGCACTCATGCACCTTTCCTTATTAATTCCATTTCATTCATCATCTGAAGTCACTAACAAATGAAATATAGAACCATGTTTTTCAGGGCTCTTCTCAACTAAACAACATTTAAAAATAGGGTAGATTTTAGCAATTCGTAATAAAGGCTTCCTGGAACTGTATAGTGCAATTAATAGGCCTTCTGACGCAGCGCGGAAGCGAAAATAAAACTTCTGTTCGTTGATTGTACGAAACAATGCCGGATGAGTATTCATCAAAGACCTATTGATTCAAAAACAATGAATTCTAGGAAATTGGCATCAAAAGAAATCAATGACTTTTGGAAAAACAAGAGCAACGCTCAAATGTACTCCCTCCGTTCCAAGGAAGTTGCAACATTTTGCCATTTAGGGTATTTCACAAAAGTTGCAACAATCCAAAAATGGAAGCTTTTTATTACTTTTATAATCCTCCACTCATTCTCTCTCTTCCTCCCAACCACTCATTATTCTCCACTCATTCTCTTTCCACCCCCACTAATTCTCTCTCTTCCTCTCTACCTTTCATTCTTAATATAAATATTATATCCTTAATTTCCCAACTCCAAAGTAAATGTTTCAACTTTTCTGGAACGAGGGAGTATTAATTATCAAAAACAAAGCTAATTTTCGGAATTAAAACTACCCCTATTATTATAGAGCTCCTAAGACTTGAAAAACAAGTCAAAATCACCTAAAATTAAGCCTAAACTATCTAGTAACCTAATAGGACTATACTACATTGAAATAACACCCTAATCTACTTCTAAAAATACAATTACTACTGCCTATTAAAAATAAGATCCGAAAATAATAGTAAAATAAATTAAAATACATAAAATTAAATCCTATCATATCATGAATATTTCTCTGCATCACCTTCTCTGCTGCAATGCCCTATGTCCTCCTAAACTCAGATTGATTTGTGCCAATGAGGAACCTCTAACTCTGGAAAGAGCAATGATAATTTTTATGGTAAACTCCTAATGAATTTTAATGGAGAGAAAGCCTTCAACCTCCAGTTGGCTGAATGTGGTATCTGCATGCTGTGCCTTCATATTCAATTGGAAAGTCCTATTAAAATAGTTCCAATATTAGGCCTGATCCAGCCAAAACTGGAAGATAAATTAGCACCATAGAGTTGATGAGGCATAAAGGCATTGTATAGAATGCAAAGAGATTTCTTTGTCATTCCAATAAAATGTGATATAGATGCAAAATAATGTGATTTTAATTCTGCCAATCTAGATATGATCAGTCTAATCTATCAGGTAAAGAATGTATCCGGACTGAACTTATAGGCTTTCTTGGTCGGTGTGCCTAATCCATTTGATGTGAGATATATAGAGTGATCCAGTGCATCTCTATCTACTCTACACTTCTATGCATTTATTAGAAAAGTATCTGAAATTGAATGACAATCTAAAGAATAAAAAGAGAGTCCAAATATTGTACCTTTATGGTAAAGCTTGACCAGTAACTCCTGAACTCCTGGATCATCGAATATAACACTAACAGTTTGATGCACAGCTTCCTGGATAAATAAGCAAAATCAAAATGGAGAGATCAACATTCAACATAGTGCGACATTGCCAGAGAAACAAAAACTACCAAGTGTTTCTCAAGATAAGCTCCTGTCAAAGAGAGGTTAAATCATGGAAGTGCTAAGACACAACAAATGATAACATATTAGCCAGGAGAAGAATTTCTATCAATGTTCCAGAGTGCATATGTGTTGTGCAATTGACATACAATTATACGGTGAGATGGAACCAAAATCTGGAAACAATCTATCATCTAAGATAAATAAATAATAAAAATGAAAAGTACATTCAAAGAAATGACAAATGATCATAGCAGAAAAAATCACATTTGAATTCAGCTCAACAATGCAAAAGCTCACCTCTTTTTAGCTTCGCAGGATCACTCTTTTTGTCATTTTCACCCTATGTTTGCCAGTTAATCATACCTTCTATAACCATCTTAAAACACACTGATAACAGTCTTTCCTAATCCTAGCATAGCATTAATTTACATATTAGATCCAATCAAGCTAACAGGCTATCAAGTATTGGTTCCTGTCGAGATGAGATCCTCTGTACCACAATCTGTGTACCACTTGTGTACCACAAGTGATCTAACGGCTATGCATCATTTGTGATATTATAATTATCTCAATCTTAATAAGATATAGCCATGGGATCACTTGTGGTACACAATGGTACACCAAAAGTGGTACAGGGGATTTCCTCTCGTTTCTGTCAGTGATCCTAGCATAATTACCTAAGCCTGTTTAAACTCTAACTGAAGATATATTGTTTTAAAAAGGAATGTGATGCTCAATCTGAAAATTATCGTTCTGTATGTAGAATAATTTAATCACATTCATAAATAAAGCAAAGCAATACCAAAAATGACTCTTTGGCCTTAGAAAGTTTTCACAAATATTTAAACAAGGACAAGGGATAATGCTCTGCCTTACCTTTGCGACCTCCAGAAACCCTTTGCACGTGTCTTCAAAATTTACCTGTGCAAGAATTTCAACAGTTAACCAAGATGTAAATATACAGTCATTGATATTAAAGTGATCTAGGGGTAACCAAAAATATAGCAATTTCATCCCAACTTTACACGTCATATTTTATTGGTCATGGAGGATGCTTGATCTATATTACGAGTGGGACTAGAAAGAGTGAAGATGGCGGCAACAGCCAATTTGCACAATTTTGTTGGCCTGTATGATCTTGCTCCTAAAGATAAGAAAGTAAACTATCATATCATGAGAATGAGAATGAAGAGATTTTTATTTGCTGTTAACGTTCCTTATAGAGATTAGAAATTTATTACTTAAATTCCCGTCTAGAAGCAAGGTACACTTACTTTTCTGTTACTGCTTGACAAAAGCAGTTTTGTGTTGTCTTGGTTAATGTTGGAAATGTGAGATTTTATGCATGCTATAATTTATGCAATAAAGTCTTCAGTCCGAAATTCTTCAATAAAGGTAATTAGTCGGAGTATCAACACCGAGAAAAGTAGAAGATAAACGAATGAATCATAATACGCTTGAGGATATGATCCCCACAAAGAGATTCTCTTAATCCCACCAACATTAATTATTTCACCCAAGTACGAAGCATACAGCATATCTTCGGGAAACAAAAGCAATTGCTTGAATGGTGAACTTAAGAGAGCTCTTCCCATCCGGTGCAGAATGCAATTCAGTATCTTAGCTAACAGAGCTACTTCCTATATTCATAAAGTGTCTTCTCTATCTAAGGTTGCTGCTGATACCGCATAAAGCCAGAACTGGTCCTATAATGTAGGCTGGAATGCGAAGTTTTTCCTGGAATATACGATGAACTTGTATGAACTATGTAGTCCTAAACACATGGTTCAAAGTACCGCAAACCTCAAGCCCCACACCACCCAACCACCAACATGACACCTCAGTTGTCACTCAGATTATCCTTTACACATACTGTTTAAGATTCTAGCAACGAATGACAAGTAACTACAGCATAAAGCAAGCCAACGCTGCACCTAGAATGCATATCTTGTCGGTTTACCAAGTAGGAAAAGGAACAACCCATCAATGAAAAGTTCATCACAAACAAAACCCAACATATTTAAGAATAAATAAGGGAACAACAAGCATTTACAAACTTATAAAAAAGCTTAGTTCGAAAAGGCACCAGGAAAATATTTAAACTTAAGGTAAATACTCCTTATACACGAATCCCGCTTATACATGGAGAGAAACCAAAAAGAATCACAAAGAAACCAGAGAGCCAGCTTGTGCCCTGACAAGACTGGGGCGCAAATGTAAGTTGATAACTCAAATCCCAAAACCTTGAGCAGTCAAGTAATCATGTTACGTTCCCAACTCATTTAAAAGCTTAAGCTATAAAGAGGGCCCAACAATTTTTATCGGCATTAACACTCCCTCATGAAGAACCCAATTTGGGCGTGGAGATGAAAAGAAGTACATCATTATGTCGAAACAAACCAAATTAAAGTGACAGCTTTGCATTAATTTACTATAGGAAACAAATGGAAACCCAAGACTTCACCAAACCAAAGCTTTGTTCCCATGTCAACTTAGCAATTAGTCTAAACGCATAAATTGTTACACAAGGCCCAACAATATATACCAATCCTTAACAAACAGCAATCCAAAGATCAATATGCTTTGGTATATGGGTAAAATAATTTAATTGAAGAAAAAAACTGTCAAAATAGAATCTGAGATGAGAAAGCCTACAAGAGCAGAATGAACAGATGGCATTCATGCAATAAAGCTTATTCAGAAAATAAAAGGAGTAGGAATTTTCATAGAAAAAGAGAAAGGGACAAGTGATGAGAGGCGGCTGCCTTGCCTGTTCCGCATAACTCTGCGTAAGAGCTTCAATTGTGCTAGTACTCAGCTCCATTGCGAGATCATAGCAGCGCAGATTGTTATTAATCTATCATTAGAAGGAGAAAAAAGAAATGATCAAGAATTAAACTGTAATTCATAGTTCATTACAGATCAATAGCATTCCTCAGAGTCAGGAATGGAATTTACTAACCATCGCACAAAGAGGTTCTAGACCAATTTCTGACGCGGGTTCTTCAAGTCTCTTCTTTTGAGCCGCTTGGAAATCGATCATTACCTGAGTCAAATTTAAAGCATGATCAATTCATATTATCTGGACAATGATGAACATATTATACACCTAAACTTGATAAGCTGCAAAAAACATTTCACTTAAAAACACTCCATCAAGTAAAAAAAACTACACCTAAACCTGATAAACTGCCAAAAACATTTCAGTTAAAAACACTCCAAGTAAAAAAGCCAGAATCCCCCAACAGCCGTTAGTATTTTTCTGGAAAGAAATTCTAAAGTAATTTGATAGTTGGTATATCTATCTATAATCCATACTGCATTAACGGAGAGATGTTTAGTGAACTCTTGGACTCTGTCTCTATCCCTATGTTACCCCTTAACCGCATAAAAAATATCTCTAACTATAACCTCCATTTAGTCTATAACTTCCTTTTCTATGACTAAAAATTAAATTAGTAATATATTTGTTTTAAGAAAAAAATCTTTCAAATTTCGACCAAATTATATATATATATATATATATATATATATATATATACTTGCACACAAATATTGTGTGCCATTATTGCTTATGTACTCCCTCCGGTCCAACATACTTGTCGCTTGTGGACTTTTCACAAGTTTTAAGAAAGACAATTATTACTACGACTAATGATAGAAGTACCAAATTTACCCTTATTTATTTCCCTCTCTTTTACATTACGTCTCTTAATACACCAATTAATAATGTGTAACAAGTTCCAATGCAAGGGTGAAAGAGGAATTTAAATGCTTTTGACCCAAAAATGACAATTATTCCCTCTGTCCCGGAATAAATGTCCTACTTTCCATTTTCGTTTGTCCCAAAATAAATGTCTTCTTACTAAAAATAGGGTATAAAGTTTGGTGATCTTCCTATACCACCCATTCTAATAAGCACAAGCATTGCAATGCCATAGAAGGTGTCACTACCCATATGAATAGATTAGGGCAATCAAGGAAACACAAGTAAAAGCTTTAAAACATTGACTTGTCAATGTCAACTATGACATTTATTCGGCACAGAGGGAGTATTTTGGACAAAAATTTTTGCCCAAAAGCAACAACTATTTTGGACCGGATGGAGTATATATTAAGGGAGAGGATCCGAGTGGTCTCTTGAACTCTTTTGGCCTCTCCCTATTTTATCTCTTAATAAACCCCTCTTGTTAACTTCTCCAATCTCTCTATAGCATATAAATTCTTTTTCTATAACTATAACTCTTGATATTAACACACTATAAAGAAAGGATAGTGAACTACTCAAATCATGAACATACTCCCTCCGTCCCAAGTGACACTTATTTCCTTTTCGGGCCGTCCCAGCATAAGTGACACTACCCAAACTAGAAATGTTTTAATATATTTCAACCCCACCATTTTCCCCACTCATTCTTTCTCTTCATTTTCCACCACTCATTTCATTCAACCAAAACTACTATTTACCCCATTCATTCTCTCTCTTCATTTTCTACCACACATATACTACCTTTTCTTAATCTCCGTATCCCAAAAGTTGGTGACACTTGTGCCGGGACGGAGGGAGTATACGATACACACACACACACACACACACACATACTTGCACAGATCATGAGTGCCACGATCGGTTGTTCAAGATATTTACAGGAATCCACAATTAAAAACCATCAATTAGCATACCTCAAACTGAATATGATTAGGAAATGCAGATAAAAGTACTTGTTAAAGAAAGAGAATACTTCCAGTTAAACTTGAACCAAATTCTCCGTGTTACATTTAATGTGAGGCCATGCTTGATGGTCTACCTATTAGAGACTTTTTCTGAAAGACAAAACCAATAGGATAGAAACTAATGATCTTAAAGAATAATGCAAGAAGACCAATAGTAAGAAGCAGAGAAAATTTAAAAGGGATATGACCCTGCCATAACAAAGGTGGCAGCCTTCTGTTTGATATTATTAAGAAGTGAGATAAGTTGAGCTTGCCTGAATTATTGCTAAAGCAATTCTGTATAACATGACATCAGTGCTATTTTCTCGAACAATTTGCACCTGCTCCCCGAGGATCCTAAATAAATCAACAGCAGCGGGTGTATACAGCTTTCCGTCATCAGTTTTCTTTGGTGGCTGTACTTTATCAGCCTCAAGTATATTCAAATACCATTTCTGAAGACAGAAAAGGATGTAAGGGAATTGAGGACCTCTAAAATGAACAAAATTTGAAGTAAAGAGCAACCAGGCAATAAATTAAATAATGTACCCTTGTTGTTGCTTGCATTCTTTCAACATATGAATTCATTAAGGGGTCCATTGCACCACTCTCAGAACAAACTTGAGCTAAAGACTCATCGACTCCAAGTCCAATCAAATTATCTTGGTACTCAACTACCCAACCAGTAACCTGCTTGCAATAATCGAGAATAGCAAATTTAAAGAAATTATAACTTGAAATAGATAGAAAATAGAGATGCTCGCAGCAGCATGTAAATGGAAAGGAAAGAGTAAAAGAAAGATGCACTGCCTTGCCAAAACACCTTGTCTAGCGATAATATATTTTTATTATTAAGTTCATTTTATTCTTTTAAGCAAGTAAGAATTCAATAAAAAAAATCCTGATTTATTAAATGAATTGACATACTACTATCACATTAAGGTTGTGAAATAATTTACTGTAAAAGGTCTAATGCCAATAAAACATGTAATTTAAATCTCGTAGTTGCGAATATATGTTGCAAATGTTCCATCTTGATATTCAAGGAAAAAGAAAAGAAAGGATCGTATCTCCAAATTGCACCTTTAACAAGGGTATGGAAGTTAAAGAAACCGACAAGGAGTCTTGGATCTTTTTACTGGCAATAACCAGTAACACTTAATCTTCGTTTCATAGGAGAATCCTC
The DNA here is from genome assembly GCA_026119855.1 of Campanula takesimana. NCBI lineage: Eukaryota > Viridiplantae > Streptophyta > Magnoliopsida > Asterales > Campanulaceae > Campanula > Campanula takesimana. The sequence continues at coordinate 602,211 of JAOWBW010000195.1, read as the reverse complement.
ATATTTTTGAAGATTCCACATATTTAATGCTATCAATTTATGTTGAACCGTGGTCGACATGCATTCACTGTTATTGCATTACGAGTTTTACATCCCACAAATATTAAGAATTGAGTAAAAACATGCATCCCAGTCACAACCAAATTTAAAAAATCACACACCCTGGTGGGGATGCCAACTAAGCCAAGTAAAATAAGCATCTAGCAAAAAGCAAAACTACCCCTATATTGGTCAACATCCAATAAATAGAACTTCAAGATTTAAATGATAAACATACATCAGCAGTACCTTCAGAATTTCAATATTTGTCATATCATTACCCCGGTCACTGAGCAGCCTCAGCCATTGAATAAACCTCTCAGTATAAAGATTCACCATGAGCTGGAAAATTTCATATCTGAGAGTAAAAAAACTCAAATCAAAGGCCAGATAACATGCAAACAAACATCCGTTCATATGAAAGATGTAAGATGACCTGACCAACACATGGTTCCATGCATGCTGAAAAAAATACCAGATGTTCAGGTGAATGAACCACAAGCAGCAGAACTTTCTATATACTCGTTAGACATGAATGGAGGCTCTTTAATGCACTAATAGGCTTTGAGCGAACGTCAACAGCCGAATATTTTCTAGAGAGTGAAAAGCATACATGATTACCATGTCATAATGAAGACTGCCGAGTGATCAAGTTTCATGCGTGATACAACTTCCAGGGAAAAGAAAGAGAGAAGGGAACTATATCAAATTGATCCAACTTTACAGCAAATCATATCTCCTAATCTTATTTACCAAGTATTTAACATATAGCTGTAATTTGGAGCCATCAATAACAATCCTCAAGAGATAAAGCATCAAGATGTATTCTTAAATCTAGACGATACTAATGAAGTAACCTAGAAGCAATTGGACACTAAGTGGGGTAGTATACACGAGAATGTGTGAGGTAATGAAGATGCTTTCACGATAATTGATCTGAAAAAACCTGGCTAATGCTTACATGATATTAAGATGCTGAATTACATTTTGTTTTGATATGTAAGATGCTGCACTACATAACTATACCAGCTTAAGAAAGTATATATTTTTGGCTATAATGATTGATTTTTAGATTCAAATAACCCACCGCGACAAATCAATCCTGATAACCTTGAGAAAGTTCGTCACCTTGAGGGGATAAAATTGTTCCCGTCAAAGTTATAAGTCTATATAAGTAAAACACTTCTAATCCCACTACTAGCTTTGGACGAGCGAACCGAAGATGGATGATTCGACATAGCAGGTTATCATCACAAAGTTCTGTATGTTGACATCTGAATTTTACTGCAAAGTAATCACATACAGATGTTCCACTCAAAAGCATCTTCTTCATTTGATGAAAGCAATGCAAACTACTCAAGCTGAAATAACAATTTAACATCTTCAATACATTGTAAGAAGGAAAAATTGCACCTATGGTCACCCAACTATGCGCGATGAGTGGATTTGATCACTCATCTCATTTTTTTTTTTGCATTCAATAGCTTAAACTAATTTTTGTGTGCATTTGTAATCACTATGGCATTAGCCATCCATTTTTTCCTGTTAAGTGGCCGTGTGCATTACGACACGGATGTCGTTTGTATTTCACATGAGAACTTAACCAAAAAAAAATTGGATGTCGTTCGCACTAGTGATCAGGGATGCACGAAAAAATCAGTTCAGGCTACTAAATGCAATAAAAATGAGCTCAATGATCAAAACCACACATCCTTAATAGTTGGGTGATCTTGAATGCAATTTTTCCTTGTAAGAATTTAAAAAAAAAAAAAAAAAAAAAAAACTGATAATCTTGTTTTAATGACAATTATGATATAAATAAACAACTAGATACTTCAGGCAAAGCCCAATTAGAAAAATGCAAATAAAAAATAAGACGAATCGGTAACTCAGGAGTACCTTGGAGGAAAACATGGAGCCACATAATCATATATATCTCCTAGCTCTTCTCCAATCTAAAAGTAAAGTAACCAAATAAGTATATTGTCATTATTGCAGTCAAAATGTATTGGTGAATAGCAATAGATTCAAGATAAGAGGCAAATGGAAGAAGACAGTAGACTTGACAAAATATACATAAACCCTGGATAAATCATAGGTGCGTACCGTTCGAGCTTCCTCTAAAGCGGCTTTTAGGTCTTCAAAGACAAGCTGATATAAATACTACCGTTAGCATGAATAGAGATAATTGAAGCAGAACACCATCAAAAACGGCATTAGTCCTGCTGCTATTACCAACTACTAGCCATTTCAAAGAATCATTCAGTTTCTACAGTTAAATCTGGAGAGTCGTACCTCTGTTAGCAGTTGGTTGAATCGAGCTTCAACAGCCATCCTAATATGTTCATAGCATTTATCCTTATAGCCTTTTCCCTGAACTTTCAGCTTTTGCTGCGTGAGGTTCCTAGAAGAGGCTGTTGTAGTAGTTTTTCTGTAGGGCCAAAAAAAAAAAAAAATAGATAACACAATAGCTTATACCTAAGGGCAAGCAACCATTAGGTAAAGATCGGCATAAGCCTGATTATGATACATACTTAGCAGTCCGACGAGGATTTGCGACAGATGCCATTGCGCCACTTCCCTCAGCCTCGGCAGCTTCTTCTGCAAGTTGCTCATCAAGGATCTCCTGCATTTCGACAACCCTAGAGGGAAGAAAGTGGGGAAGGGAAGGGGTATAAGAGAGAAGAAATTCTGGACAATAGAATTGGCATTTGGGATAATGCACAATCAAAATATGTAGAAAAGAAAGACAAAATTAACTTTTGTCATGGGAAAACGTTTAATCCACAGGTCCTGAGTGATTTATACATACCTTAAAGCACGCACGAGAGTTTGCGGGCTGCGACCAGATATATGATAAGACACCATCAAAAGTATCACATGATATCAAGGCATGAACAAAAAGTTAGACTATGGCTTACAAACTTAAGAACGGAGGTAGTAATGCATTAGCAAGGCGCAAAATCGTAGTAGTATGTTAATGCATTGGGGAAACATAGGTGTAACAAACATGAGCAAAAGCCCATTTTATAATGTATGAAATAAGATAAAGAAGCTAAAAACTGAGATCCAAATAATAGTTCTTGGTCCATAAAACGAACTACCTTTCTTTAGCAAGTTTGAAGAAGTTGGATATATGAGCCCATAATGTCTTCTCAAATGTTTCCCAAGTCCGATCTACGTCTTCAAAATATTCTCTGTTATCGTCCCAAATTTGAAATGAAAGCATAAGTTAGTTAAGCAGCCTATGCAATTAACTATCAGATGTATTTTCAAGCATGCTCAGACACGCATCCCAAAAGCTTCTGATTCTGGCATACTTATAATCCTCTCCATTTTCTCTGTATTCTATAAAATCAGCAGTGATTTTATTTAATTTTTTCTAAGAAATTAGCAAAGGAAATGCCGCTTCAGATTTTTTTCATTTGCCATAAAGAAATGCAAAAAAGCCTATAGAACTAGTAATAAAGATTGAATTTATTAATGAAGAACTGAATTTTTAACGAACAGGAGTGGAGTTGATTTTGTTCATGACTACAATGAACTATATTCAACTCGGTCAGTATACTTAGAAAGAAGCTCCTAGGTGGCCTTTAATGTGGAAAAAAGATTCTGACCTTAGTCTGCCAACCTCTTCTTTGTGAGATGCTGCAGCTGCTAAAGCAAATCTTCGCTTCCCATCAAGAGCTGTTAATCTCTAGGACCAGTTAAGGATCATCGAAGGACAATAGTGTGTCAGTATTGCACTTTCTAGAAACAATATTTATTGGTTTGAAGCCTAATTTAACAAAACACCAACCTCATATGTATTGATGAGTTCCTTATCATCACTTAGAGAATCGCGTGCCTCAGAAGCTTCTACAGAAATAGACATCATCCCTTCCACATCCTACAAATGAGAAAAAATGATTTATATTTAACAAACAAATGAAACTTGAAGCATTTAAACTAATGCACCTAAGAATTTCTGAAGCATTTTCACCACAAATGTAAAACAACATTCTGCTAGTTTTAATGCACCCTATGTCCCCTTTAAGATAGTAAGACAAGTTTGTGTTAGCCAATATCTTGCAAGCACTATTCTTGACTCATGCTACTGAATTTGACATCTCTCTCACGAGATGATAGCACCTGTTTATTTAAACCTGCTTCCTATTCCCTTTTCAAAGTAACACGAATTCAAATTTTGGATTTGACTTTTGGGTCAAAGATCTCTGTTGATGCAGCATTGTTGAAAGTTAGACTGAGCAACGTGATGAAGAGACAATAGGGGTTGGAAGGAAAAACCAAGCCTCCCTAATGATTGAAGGAAATTGGTATTCCAACAATCCACTTCATCAAAGTCTCACCATTCAGTTACACAAGTCCTTTTGAAACAGGATGAAAGTCACTTCACATAAAGAAAGTTCCCTAACGAGCAAAATACACTCAAATTAATCCTAATTTACGGGAGTGCCTAGAAACAAAGGGGATAAGAAACAAAGCGCTAATTAACTAAGAAAATAAATTTCTCTCTACAGCGCTAATAGTCTGTGCTTCTATGCTTATTATGTCTTTGATAAGAACTTATGCATATCATAAGCATGGATCTTTTGTCTCGGCTTATCCAGTGCCTTCCATTACCCATCATTTCTCCCTCTTAAGAAAATCCTCAACCCAAGAGTAGAACCGGAAATATTATGCCAATCTATGAGGACCAACATACAAAAGACAGTGATAAGCGGCTCAAATTGGCAAGCAAGCGGAGAGGACTTCATAGCAAGGAGACAAGATCCAACTGGCTGGTAAATATACAGCAGGGGGCACATGTATTAGAGCAAAAGAGATCCCAACCTAAAGCATATAATACATAACTAGTAGACGAATCAAAAGGTTTTGGGGTATTTCATACTATCTTACCTTAGATACGTATTTATATCATGCATCTCCATAGGATACTTCATGATTTAGGATTTACTGGGGGCGTCTTTTCCCATATTTGTAGTCTCATTTTCCACATCTAGTATCTTCGTTCTATATCTAAAGCTGTTACATTATCGAGTATGAACATTTTGATGACTTTGACTTATAATTATTTAACTAATATTAAGGGAGCCATCGTTTTCTCTTTCTAAACCCCAGTAGCCTGGTTTTTTCTTCTCCAACATTATGTATCTAACATTCCGTCTGTGGCTGCATCACACATACTTAGTATCATTGTAAACAGTATTTTAATGAAACAACTTTTAAAATCAGTGTAACAGATTTTTATGGCCGAGTAGGCCTAAGTAACTTTTTGTGGCTTGGTTTTGTGATTTTCCTCTTCACTATCTTTGGTCCCATCATCTTTTCTCTTTCTCTCTCTTATTTACTTTAGCCAAAACCAAAATCATAAACCACTATAACCATAAAAATCACTTGTCCAAACGCACCATTTCTATCTAAAATTCAGATAATACTTGTTTGAATTTTGAAAGTTCTGAAAATGAAAAGTAAAAAAAAAAAAAAAAAAAACCAATTTTTTTTTATTTGACAGATGAAGAGATATTTTTTTTGAAACACAAACTGTAAATCATACCCACCTTCAGCGTGGTGTTTAAATTATTTCTCGCATTACTAAGAAGCTTAATTTGGTCGTGGTTTTCGATAAGCGTTTGGCATTCTTGACATAGCCTGGTTCACAAGCAAGAACTACGGTCAGCCTCAACACATATAAACAGCACGAAATTAAGGAATTTGCTTCAAGTCATGTTGTAGCCTGAAACATACTTTTCAATAGAAACAAAGTTGTCACGGAGTTGATTTATTGTCTTCTCGGACGAGGAAAGTGATTCTAGACCAGCCTGTGCCTGTTCAACCTGCAAACCAGAAAAAAATGACCACAATCAAATTGTGCAAGGCTAATTATGGTGCCAAGATTTGCAGTTGCTAGTAACTAACACGAGTAAAATGAATGGAAGAAAATAAATAAAAATCATAGCGGGATATACTAATTTGATTTTGATGATGCGACTTAAAGTTAGAGTCATCTATGGAAATCAGATTTACCTGCTCAGCAACCATAGTACTGAGTTGTGCGTCATTCCCCTGAAATAAGACCATAAATAACAACTTTCAGGATATTATATTGATTTCGCCTTGAGTCTTGACTAAACATAATAAAGGCAATGATTAAATGTGTAAAAGATCAAAAGTTTCCATCCCGTTTAAAAAATAACTCATTGTACTAAACCCTTACTAACCCTACTAATTAACGAATATTTGTCTTGCAGTCGTTGGAGAAGTAACTAGCAAGTGATAGACCATACTACTATTGCATATCTTCCACATGAAAAATCAGATGTTGTCCCCAGGATCGTTTAAGAAATAAATTTCATGCAAGCTATTTGCAAACCAGTGGTGCTAGGATCAACTGCTCTATTGAGTTCTGGTATGTGCATTGTTATGATTGACCATACATAAAGGCATATTCATTGAAGAGTATACAAAATAAAAGCCCAAAACCTAACCCAATCAAAAAACAAAGAATCTTGTGACTAAAAATTCTCCTTTAGAAAAGGGTAATCTATGTCACCATGGCAGTCCTGTATAATCCAAGAGCATTCACAAAAGAACCCGGAGAAACCATGATTTAGAATTTCACCTCCTCTTTTTGATTCCAAACCTTATTAAAATTCTACCTCCCTACAACATTTACTATTTCTCAGAAACTAGTCGAGCAATCACTTTCTGATCAATGACTGCATTCGTAACAAAACAATCAACATTTCTGCATTTCCCCCCAATAAATCAATACAAACACAAATTCATTAGTACAAAGTTCTAATAATAAAAGAAAAAGATTAAAATATTGATAATGAATAAACACGGAACAGAACACTTACATTACCTTGTGAAACTTTAGCAGAAATAACACTTATGTTCCAATAAAAAATAAAAAAAGAAAAAAACAGATTAATTATTGATGGCCACAATTCGCCTACTATGGAAGCAAACAAGGATTATAATAGACTGAACAGCAGTCAAAACAGCTAATTTACAACAAAATTAAAGCAATTACTCAAAAAAAAAAATCACAAACTAGACCAAGAAAACAAGCACGCATCAAATTTGTGACCTGTTGACGGCTAATGTAATCAGCTTTAATGGAAGCAATTGACTGCAAGAGCTCAGGAAGGGGCAAAAGCTTGGCGACCTCCCGGACCGCCGCTTCCTTCGCTTCGACGCCGAGATCTTCGACCATCATCTTTTCTTCTCCGACTACAAAACAGCTGCCAGACACACAATCATTTCCACACAACGCATTTTGCGAAAATGGTGAGAGAAAATTTCAGATTTAAGAGAGATTACCTGATATACGTAAATGGAAAATGAGGATCTCAATTTCAATTTTGAGGAAAATGGTTTCAATTGAGTGAAATCGATGTAGAATTGTCAAGACATGGTCTACAAGACTAGTATTATTTTTCCCATTTTGGGAAATGAGTCTCAACTGTCAGGTGTGCTATTCTTTAGGGGAGTTGAGTGTAAATATTGGAATTCTCTACGGTTGGCGTATTGGGTCTCCAAATGCGCAAAACCGTGTTCGAAACTCGCGGATTAGATTTTTTTTTTTTTTTTTTTTTTTTTTATGACTCGATTCTCCTCTCCCTGGCCTAATATCATTGCTTTATGAGGATAAATATTTTCTTAGGGCCGGGGCCATTTGTACCAAACTAAACCAACCAACCGAGTATCTACCGAACCAAAGCGTTTGGTATACCGAAAGTTTGGTACAATAATATCGTACCGATTATGCATTCTTGGTTGATACACAGTACACAAATATGAGTTTGGTTGGTATACCGTGTATCGAGTATATTTTTATAAAATAATTTTTATTATATATTTAATAGAAAATATATAAAAAACAAAACTAAAATCTTATCTAATCTAACCCCAAATACGTAATTCAGATTTCATCGAGTCATATTCCGTTTTCAAGTGTTGAAACAAGTAAAAGAACTAAGAATACATTTATCATGGAAACTGAGGCCCCATTTTCGTTAAGTTGTTTTTAATTATGGTGACAATTGTGTAGTTGAAGGCTTGCAGCAACTTAAATACTCCCTCCGTCCCAAAGAAATTGCATTTCAATACCTCTGTCTCAAAATGATTTTTTGAAAAAAAAAATCAAATGTACTATTGATAAAGAGCGAATTTCAAATTACTTTGGACATTCATTTTGGGACAGAGTGAGTAATATTTTTTGCACAAATGCTCTCCACTTTCAAACACTTTTCTAATCAACAAAAATCTGAGAGTGAAACTAATTTCTTTTACTTTTTGATTTTGGGACGGAGGTAGTAACAGTTTCCTTTGTTGGGCCAAGTAATGAAGTGAAATACTGTCTTAAGAGGTAAAGTTTGAAGTTTTTGCCTTCATTTTGGGACAGAGGTAGTAACATTTTCCTTTGTTATGATCAATTGGTGTCAACATGAGACTCTTGCCTTGTTGACTAGCTTTATGTCAATGTTGAATTAAGTAATCAATATTTTTCTATTTTTGACTCGTCGTTCATCTTTGTTTTATAGTCGTTTTTGCATTATATGTAGGGACCGCAGCCACCACTCTCCACATTAGTATGATATTGTCCGCTTTGGGCTTAGCCCGCACGGATTTGTTTTTGGGTCAACTCCCAAAAGGCCTCATACTAATGAAAGTGGGTGGGTGCTATTATATACCTTGCAATTGTTTCCTCAATTGCCGATGTGGGACTTTGGGTTACACCCCAACAATCCTCCCCTCAAACCAAGGACCACACCGCTATGGCCCGCAGTGTTTCCTCTGGCCCATATCGGCGAAAGCTTGTACCAACCGCCCGCGAAACACCATCGCCCTCGATTTCAAGACTCGATTCGCTATGTCGCACAAGGGGAACCCCACCCTATAAAGCACACACACGGTCCACTCGGTCGGGCCCATCCGAACCATGGCTCTGATACCACTTGTAGGGACCGCGACCACCACCACCACTCTCCACATTAGTATGATATTGTCCGCTTTGGGCCTAGCCCGCACGGATTTGTTTTTGGGTCAACTCCCAAAAGGCCTCATACTATTGAAGTGGGTGGGTGCTATTATATACCTTGCAATTGTTTCCTCAATTGCCGATGTGGGACTTTGGGTTGCACCCCAACATTATATTCCACATTTGGTATAAGCCAGTACCAACCAAGTACCAACCGTACCAACTAAGTTGGTATACCGACTTAGTTGGTTGGTAATGGTACATATTTTTATGTACCAAGTTAAACTTGGTTGGTACTGATATAAGCAAAATATAACTGGTATACCTACCAATCCATCCCTATATTTTCTAATATCCTTCTAAAATCCCCTGGAATGAAAATATCTCCCTTGTCTATTTTTAACTCTAGGAGATAATCTTAAACACACACATTCAACCCAAAAAAATAGTTTAAAAATAATTAAATAATGTTTTCATTCGAATCATCAAAATTAAATAAATGAACAATTTTTTTCAATGTTACAGGAGTTATACACCTATTTGGTCCTTAACCTATTGATTTGTTTTCCTTTTGATCCTTAACCTATTTTGGTTTTCCTTTTGGTCCTTGATGTACCTAGGTGCAGGATAAAGTGGTCCTTAACCTATTTTAGTTTTTTCCTTTTGGTCCTTGATGTACCTATTTGCAGGACAAAGTGGTCCTTGACCTATTTTGGTTTTCCTTTCGGTCAACAAGCCATGTCGACGATTTTAAGGATCGCTTTGTCCGGCAAATAGGTACATCAAGGACCAAAAGGAAAACTAAAATAGGTTAAGGACCACTTTATCCTGCAACTAGGTACATCAAGGACCAAAAAGAAAACCAAAATAGGTTAAAGACCAAAAGGAAAACAACTCAATAGGTTAAGGACCAAATAGGTGCTTAACTCTAATTACAGTCTAGTGCCAAAAAGATTAATACAACATATTTTCACCTTTTAACTATAGTTTTATCAATAAATTTTAAAGGGCAATTTCATCTTTGCTGGAAAAAAAATTAGTTACTCCCCTGTTTCCAAATCATCTCCGGTTTGACTATTCAAACTTTTTAAGATATGAAAATTGTTTATCTAACCATAGTTTGTTAATGCACTTTTAAAACTAAATTGTAAAAATATAAATAACTTTTTGGGATAATGAAAAATAACAAATGAGAAAATTATTTTGAAACAGATAGAGTATTTAAAAATGTAAAGCCCATGGGATTTTTAAGAATTAATGTACTTGTTGCACACCTTTGTGCAACCTAGCACACTAGATAATAATCCACAAAGGAGCCTACCAAGGCACGGCTCCGCTCTTTCTCAAGGTCTGGACTCCTTTCCAGATTACTTTCTTTCTCTGTATGGACTTCTTTTCACTCACGGATTACACAAGATGGGGAATCTCATTTCCATATTTATACTCCTCTCAAGGCGGTTATTTTAAGTCGGTAAATAAGTTCACGCGGCTTCTCGACTTTTCTTCCATGTATGTCGGCCTCTGTTTCTTGAAATCTAGAAGTGGCTCCATTCTCCTTCTCAGGCGGTGGCAGTGGAACCTTCAAGAGAGGATTTGGTTTTCCGGATTCTTACCGAAGTCTCAAGAGAGTTCTGGACCGGTGAGTCGGTGTTGATTTCAACACTCCCCCTTAATGCCGACTCATTCTTCTTGAACATTACCAGTGGTTTCCTTTGAAGAGATTTAACCTGGGGTTGTTCGTCTGTGTCACAATATGACTTCTTAAGTAAGTTCGTGTCAACTCCATAGTGACGTGTGACTCCTTCGTTATCGTATCGTTGTGGCCAAAGTACATATTCAACTTCATATCTTACGCTTGTGCTCTTTGGCATCTCGAACGAGCTTAAGTTAAACATATCAAGACTTGATGAGTGTTTTAGTGTTGCAGACATACTTGGCTCAAGTGTTGAGTCTTCTGAATATTGCTCCCCCTTAACCTGACTTGTCCTTGTCCTTGTAAGCTTTGGAGCATCAAATATGCATTTACCTCAACTTCAACCAAGCTTGTTAACGCTCTAGTTGTGTCATAGTCATCTAGACTATTCTCACATCCAACATTGATCATAGTCGCTAGATCTTCGAACCATCGACCATCATCAAAGTCAATCTCTTTTTCGCTTTCATTGTCATCAATCCACATCTCCTCAGTAACTGGATAGGCGTGGTCTTCAAACCATCCGCCTTCTTCAGGATCGTCTTTAAGAAGCCTTATATCTGCACACTCTTGTATATCTTCTTCGATGTCAAACTTTTTGTTCCAGAAAGTCCGTGGGTGCTCCGCCATTGCGTAAGACAACTCAAAGTCCCACTCCTCTTCACTGTTATCTCCTAGGAGACTCCCTGCCGTTACCGCATTACCCTCATATGACCCTCTCCTAAATCGACAATCACGAGCATAGTGTCCTCGTCGACCACAGTTATAGCACTCGTCGTTTCGAACGAATCGATCTCTTTCTCGATCTTGCTCAGCTCCCCCTCTAGATAAACTCCCACAACCTCGAGCAATCTTCTCGGTGTCATCTTCTTCTTCCTCGTATTTCCTTACATCTTTTCTCCACTTATTTCGAGATTTTGTTTCACGACAAAATAGCACCATATCGTATTTATTTTCTTCATTCTCTTTCAAAGAGACTCATGTGATTTGCTTAGCAAGAGCTTCTTGGTTGGCCAATAGATTCTCCAAATCTAACAATGATGGTTGCTGGGGCCAACCCTGGATTGCCGTGATGAATGCGTTGTATTCGGGACTTAAACCATTAATTATAATCCTCCGCATTCTATCTTCTCCAATTTTTGCACTAGGGTCTAATATATCATGGCATAAATTTCTAATCTTAAGAAAATAGTCACTGATAGAATATGTACCTTGTGAGAATTCATTAACTCTCGCTCTAGAAGTTGAAGCCGAGCAGCATTCATTTTTTAGAACACGGCAGCAAAGGCATCCCATGTTTCTTTCGGTATTTCCACATCTTCAATACGTGCGAGCATGTTCTTTTCGACTGTGATTTTGATGACGTACAAGGCCTTCCCTGCCTTGATTTCCCACTTCTTGAACGCTGCCGCATTTTCTTTTGGAGGTGGTGAGGTTTCGCACCCGTCCACGATAATCCACAAGTCCTGACCCTTCAAGTAGGACCTCGTACAAGTTCGCCATTCTCTGTAATTGTACTTGTTCAATTTTTAGCATAGCTGCTACGCTGTCTAGATCCACCATCGTGACTTGGTATAGCCCGCGCGCCTATCACCAAGTAAGCCGAGTCCCTAACTCACGACCTTCACTATCACAAATAGTGCACGAACAACTGATCTTCTGTCAACGGCACCTTGACAACAGTTTCAACGATCCCGATCGTCGCACTTAGCGGTCCCTAGTCGTACCACTCTGATACCAGATTGTTGGTTTTTCTGATATCCAATTGGCGAACACAAGTAATAATAATATTATACTATTATTATTAGTAGAGTATTACTTATAAATAACAAGTTATAAGTACTTGTTTTACACCTTTGTGCAACCTAGCACACTAGATAACAATCCACAAAGGAGCCTACCAAGGCACAGATCCACTCTTTCTCAAGGTCTGGACTCCATTCTAGATTACTCTCCTTCTCTGTGCGGACTTTTTTTCACTCACGGATTACACAAGATGGGGAAATCCCATTTCCATATTTATACTCCTCTCAAGTCGGTTATTTTAAGTTGGTGAATAAGTTCACGCGGCTTCTCGACTTTTATTCCATGTATGTCGGCCTTCGTATCTTGAAATCTAGAAGCGGCTTCATTCTTCTTCTCAGGCGGTGGCCATGGTGTTAGTGTTGGTGCCATAGGCACGTTTGTTAAACGTTGTATATGTTATCATTTTATTCATATTAATAAAAAGATGTTTCGATTATTATTGTTGCTCATGTTTGCTTATAATAATCTCCGTCCCTAGAGTTTATGAAGCACTAGTATAAAGGCTAAATGATCATGGGATGATCATGTTAGCTTTATGAGTACTTGTTGGTGAACAAGGTATTGGACATAACCCGCTCTATGAGATTTATATCATGGTCTATGTCGTATGTAAATCTCATATTATTTATGTCATTTGAATCCTTAGACATGAAGTTATTATAGTCTTCCACTTGATGAACATTATGTTTGAGATATTCAAACGCTATCTTTAAGCAGGAAGTTATAAAGGGTATGATTGGCATAATCGGATTCTAGTAGGGAAGAATAATAAGCTAAATGGATTTGTCCCTCTTCGGAGAGATGTCAAGCTTGGGTCCCTCGTAGAATGATGTTGATAAAATATTTGGCCAAACTCAAATGAATTGATTGGATCAATGTCATTTGGATTATCAACATATTCGGTATCGAGAAAGTATTGAACAATACAAGTTGACTTGTTGACCATGACTTGTGTTCAATGACATCGTGGAAAAAAGGATTGTGATATGTTCTATGAAGGAATGCGAACTTGTATATAGTTACACTATTTGGGTAGGTATGACGGTTTACTAGAACCTAATCATATCTTATAGGTTTATGATTGAACCAATTGCCAACTTAGTGTGTTGGGTATGCTTATCACTTAATCCTCCTACTTATGTTAGAATTGATTGATACCATCACCTGTGTTTATTTTAAGGACTTTAGGACCCTATGTAAGAAGTTTTGTAACTTCAATTTTTAGCTAAGTCCTCTTTATAGACTAGGCTTAGTATCTAGGGCTGAAGCTATAATTTCATGGTAAATAGAGCAAGGCAAAGCATGGTGCGCACCCCTTCCATGCGTAACGCATCCCTTCATGCGCAGCGCATCACCTTCTGCGCACTCCATGCGCATGAATCTCATTGTAGACACCCCGATCTCGCACCCCTTAAACAACCCTTGATTGGTCTAAGCGCGATAATTGACCTAAAATCCCAGATTTGGCGGTTCGGGACTACCGTACGCCTTATCGGTGCATCGGATGCAAAAACCGAGTCTGAATTCATGATCAGGGCTCAAAACCGAGTAAACAGGCGTATACTTCGAAAATTGAGCGTCGGGACCCAACGGCGGGCCCCGAACCCCTAGAACGCCTTTTACCGGTCATCCATTACATTTAAAATTTTATTTCTTCCTTTCCTTACTTATTAACATATTATAGATATGCCATTATGACCAGAATAATACGAGGAGCAACTTTTGTGTTGGACCCGCGGACAACCGGGACACCGGAACGCGCACGACGGAGCAGTTGCAAGCTGTTGCGGAGCGGGAACACGGAGCCAGAAAATCATGCATGTTCACTCCCACAAAACTCGGCACATGGCTGCAATATGGGGGGGTCACATGTGACACGCCCCCAGGTCCCGGGATCCCCTAATAGAACCTCGAACCTGGATGGAGTGCCTAACGGGAAACAAGAACTTAACAAGAAACTTAATGACATTTGTTTAACAAATTGACATGATATATATACTCTAGAGTAAGGAGCTATACTAGCTCACAATACGAGTTCTATACAAGAAAATTTAAAACCAAACTTAATACATACACAGCGGAAACATGCCTAGCACATAAGCTGGCATTAAAAGTACCATACAAGATGTCTAGTGACAACAAGAACTAAACAAGACTGTCTACCCCAAAATAAGGAGTTATACAACCCAATACATCGTCCTCACCAAGTGTAAAAGGACACAAGCCCCCAAAATAATCACGACCTGCGAAGCAAGCTCCCAACTATGTCGAGCCTCACTGCGCACTATCCTTCCTTTCCTGGGGGGAAACAAATAAAGGGTGAGATAAATCTCAGTAAGCTATTAGATGCAACTACATGACATGTTATCATGCACTTCAAGTAGATACTCAAATAATCATATCTCAAGTATCATCAAGTAACAAGTATATGAGAGGATAATCCACTCATCAAGTAGCACATAAGCTAAACAAGCAAGTTATAAGGATATTGCTTCCTTCCTTATTCCTCCCAAGAATACCATTGTTGTCGAAGCTTGTATTACTTTGACATCACGATCAATAACAGGAACTGATTATTCAGTATATATCAGAAGACCCGGTAACCAGTGTCATTCTCAATATCAGTACTCATGATTATTCATGAGGTGTTCGGGACGGGAATTTAGCATTCACTTAAGTCAGGCTTATTGCTCCAACTCAGGAAGCTATGCCCTTACTATGGCCGGTAGTAAGGGGTCGGGCGGAAATACATAGGGACCCGATTGTCACTTAAACCCCAGCTCTCGCGACAAGCGTGAACCTATACATTTTCGAACAAGCAAGGAGAACCAGCTGGACTCACACAAGAAAGTACAAGTAGATATTTACTTGAACAACGGGAAAGGAACTAATCCAAATGTAGTGGACTAGCTCAACAAGGAACATGCTTCAAGTAATCAAGAAGTCACCTTGTATCAAGAAAATGTATGCAATGTTTGCATATACACAACAAGAACATGTCTCATACACGTTAGTGCTTGCTTATAGCACTTTCTAGTTCACTACCATATGTATTGGTGTCAAGTCAAGTACAAGATTTTATTATCTTATATTCAAGTCTTAATCCAATTCTTTGGATATTCAAATCACGTACAAGCTTTTAATGTCTTATACTTCAAGTTATAACTTCCAATCTTTGGACATTCAAACAAGTATAAGAGTTATACATTTACTCTTACCAAATCCCAATCCTAATCTTAGGACGTTCAAGTCTAAGACCTTATGCTAATGCCTCTAAAGTGCACAATCATTGGATTCACAACAAGTATAACACATTAGTGCTTGTTCATAGCACTTTCAAGACATAAAGAAGAGATACTACTCTTATACCTATGTTCTCATTTTAATTCAATGAGTATACATGGTTAAGACCAAGTCTGATGCCCCTAAAGTATCACAACACTTGCTAGGACATCTTATATTAAGGTTATATACCTTAACTAGGGTTACTTCCAACTTTATACAAACTTTAAACAAAATCTTTGTTTTTCAGACAACTGTGCGGTCGCCCATAATGGACTGTGCGGCCGCACACAAGCATGTCAATTTCTTTGAAAAATCCTTCAGAAAGATGTGCGGTCGCACACTCATTTTTGTGCGGTCGCACAGTGTACTAAAATGCGAAATTTTCATTCTTTCCCAGGTTGAAATATTTTCCGTTCCAAACGTAGGAGTAACATTTCCTAACAAATTCAACATTCCCAGAAAAGGCATAACATCATTCAAACTCATCTTTCCAAATCCCTTTATAATTTTACACAGGGAAATTTTACTCCTTTTGTCCCAAATTTACAAGTACCACAAAAATCACCCCAAACACAAAATCAACAATCACAAGTATTGAGAATAACATTTATACATGTTATTACAAGCAAGGGGGAGCTAATAACTTACCTAGTCAAAATTCAAGTTGACCCAAACTTATTTCTGTTCGGCCTGGAACGCTCTATTCAACGCCACGAATATTAATCCGGGATCGGAATCAAGAACGGAGGGATAATTAAACTCGAGGAGTCGAGAATAGGGAAAACTTTTAACCCTAGCTTATGAAACAGAGAGAGAGAGTATACGTAAAATGATTTGGGAAATTTGCCTCAGAGAAGAAGGCAAACAACATTTATCCTTTCAACTTTCAAAAATGACACTTAGGCCCCTCAAGTTTCACTTTTAACAAAAAGACCCCTAAAGTCCAATTTTCACAAATGACCCAAAAGTCAAAACTAGACATTTAACCACCTTAATATTCTAAAGCAGTTAAAACTTTAACCCAAGTAAAACTAACACATAATATGCAAGTTCAAGTATTTAACAAGTATGTCAAATATTTAACAGGAAATTCGATGGGTGTTACATCCTCCCCACCTTAAAGAAAATTCGCCCACGAATTTTTACTTACCAAAGTTTTCAAATAGGCTCGGGTATTTATCTCGCATCTCTTTCTCGGTTTCCCAAGTAGCCTCTTCAATTTCATGATTCCTCCAAAGGACCTTCACAATGGGAATCCTTTTGGTACGCAATACTTGCTCTTTCCAGTCAAGAATTTCAACAGGCTGTTCCTCATAAGACAAATCAGGCTGAAATGGAATAGCCTCATACTCAAGAACATGTGATTCATCTGCCATATACTTGCGAAGCATAGATACATGGAACACATTATGAATACCAGATAAAGAAGGAGGTAAAGCCATTCTATAAGCCAACTTCCCAACTCTTTCAAGAATCTCAAATGGACCGATATAACGAGGAGATAACTTTCCTTTCTTCCCAAATCTCTTTATACCTCTACGAGGAGAGACCTTCAAGAATACAAAGTCACCTACCTGAAATTCAAGATCCCTTCTACGATGATCTGCATAACTCTTTTGTCTACTCTGAGCTGTGCGCAATCTATCTCGAATGAGTTTCACACTCTCAACTGACTGTTGAACCATTTCAGGACCCAAGAGTCTAGCTTCTCCCACTTCATCCCAACATATAGGAGATCTACATTTTCTGCCATAAAGAGCCTCATATGGAGCCATTTCAATGCTAGACTGATAACTGTTATTATAAGCAAACTCAGCCAAAGGAAGATGAGTATCCCAACTGCCTTTGAAATCAATAACACAAGCACGTAACATATCCTCAAGAATCTGTATAAGTCTCTCAGATTGCCCATCAGATTGAGGATGAAAAGCTGTACTGAAATTCAATTTAGTACCCATGGCACCCTGAAGAGACTGCCAGAATCGAGAAGTAAAACGAGGATCTCTATCAGATACAATACTCACAGGAACCCCATGCAGTCGGATAATCTCCTGAACATACAAAGATGCCAATTGAGACAATGAATATCCCATGGAAACAGACAAGAAGTGAGCTGATTTAGTCAACCTGTCCACTATAACCCAAACAGCATCATGGCCTCGTCTGGTACGTGGCAAACCAGTCACAAAATCCATAGTAATATGTTCCAATTTCCACTCCGGAATTTCCAATGGTTGCAACAAACCTGCTGGACGTTGATGTTCCACTTTTACTTGTTGACAAGTCAAACATTTGGATACATACTCAGCAATTTCTCTTTTCATATTGTTCCACCAGAAATGTTTCTTCAAGTCTTGATACATTTTAGTACTTCCAGGATGAATAGTATACTTGGCTTTGTGAGCCTCTTCAAGAACTTTCTTCTTTATCTCAGGATCAACTGGAATACAAACTCGACTTCGGAAGGTAAGAATTCCATCACTATTAAAAGAAAAATCTGGTTGCTTTCCTTCATTCATTCCACTAATGATTTTCTGCAATTCAGAATCAACTACCTGAGCTTCTTTGATCTGTTGGAGTAAATCTGAAGTAGCTTTTATATTAGCAAAGATAACTCCATGATTTGATTCACAAGGATTCCAATCACACAAGTCTTCAAACATCTTCCATTCACGAATCATCAAGCAAGAAATATAAGTCTTTCGGCTCAGTGCATCTGCCACAACATTGGCTTTTCCTGGATGATAAAGGATAGTACAATCATGATCCTTCAATTTCTCCATCCATCTACGTTGTCTCATATTAAGCTCTTTTTGAGAAAACAAGTACTTCAAGCTCTTATGATCAGTAAAGACTTCAAATTTAGTTCCATACAAGTAATGCCTCCATTTATGCAAAGCAAAAATAATCGCAGCCAACTCTAAATCATGAGTAGGATAATTCTTTTCATAAGGAGATAGTTTTCGAGAAGCATAAGCTATTACCTTGCCATCTTGCATCAGAACACAACCCAATCCTTCTTTAGAAGCATCAGTATAAACCATGAAATGCTCAGAACCATTAGGCAAAGCCAAGACTGGAGCTGTAGTCAAACGCCTTTTCAACTCCTGAAAACTTGCTTCACATTTGTCATTCCACTCAAAAGAAATAGCTTTTCGAGTCATATTAGTCAATGGAGTAGCAATCTTGGAGAATCCCTCAATGAACCTCCGATAATAATTAGCTAAGCCCAAGAAACTACGGATCTCAGTCACTGTAGTTGGCCTTTTCCAGTTTACAACTGCTTCAACTTTGGAAGGATCTACTGCAATACCAGTAGCAGACACCACATGCCCCAAGAATGAAACCTCTTCTAACCAGAAAGCACATTTGCTAAATTTTGCAAATAGTTGTTTCTCACGAAGAACTTGTAATACTACTCTGAGATGTTGTTCATGCTCAGCCCGTGACTTAGAATACACAAGAATGTCATCAATGAATACCACCACGAAACAATCAAGATATGGCTTGAATATACGCTTCATCAAATCCATAAATACAGCTGGAGCATTTGTCAAACCGAATGGCATAACAATAAACTCATAATGCCCATACCTGGTACGGAAAGCTGTCTTTGGTATATCCTCAGATCTGATTTTCAACTGATGATAACCACTTCTCAAGTCAAGCTTCGAATACACTACTGAACCCTGAAGCTGATCAAACAAATCATCAATATGAGGTAACGGATATTTGTTCTTGATAGTTACCTGATTAAGATCTCTGTAATCAATACACAATCGCAGAGTCCCATCTTTCTTTCTGACAAATAACACTGGTGCACCCCACGGTGATACACTAGGTCTGATGAAACCACTTTCAAGCAATTCCTCAAGCTGTGTTTTTAACTCTCTTAACTCAGCTGGAGCCATTCTATAAGGTGCTTTAGAGATTGGTGCTGTACCTGGTAATAACTCAATACAGAACTCAAGCTCTCGATCAGGTGGCATGCTATACTCAGAAGAGAACACATCTGAAAATTCATACACAACAGGAATATCCTCCATCTTGAAATAATTTTATGACCTAAGTAAAGGCCCCTTTCCATTTTATAAATCAAGTGTCTTCTCTCAGACTAACATTTCCAGATTCTGACATGAAAATGTCAGAGGCCTTTTGATGCACTTAAACTCGTTTTATTCACGAACTGTTTTGGGTAAATAATATTCAATATGTGATCTTCAAGTTTCATGTTTTGAGTTTTCTCATAATCATAGGTTATGATAGTGTAAATTGTCCGTCAAAATCTGATATGCAATGCTTTGCTGTGCTGGGCTGATTTTATGTTAATGTTTTTGGCATGAGTTAAGCATGAAATATTTATCAATAAATCCAACCAAAATTCATACATGTTATCTAACATCTTGGGAGTGAACCCCAAGCTTTAGATCTCTTTTTGGATAGGTGTTTCACAGGTACAATCCATGGCGACCCACAGCAGCCCCGTGAACCTGGAGGATCAATCTTTCACTCGGATATTCTTTTCATGGGATTTATCCCATTTTTTGTATATGTGTATTATTTGTACAATATTAACCCTTCCCCCTTTAATTGCTCATACTTGTATATATGATTCAAACCTTTTTTCAAAACCAATCGGGAATCCACCCAAACCGATTCCCGGTTGCGAATTAAAACAAACGTGCCTAGACTAGGAGACTCCCCTGTACATAAACATACACATTTTTTATAAGTTAGGACATAAAACACATTTTCAAAAGGCAAACTAAAATCAAGCGTAGGCGGAAGCATGCTAGAGACCGAAAGGGCGAGCGGAGTGCCTAACACCTTCTCCTCTCGTAACATAGCCCCCGAACCCACTTTTCAATCAAAAAGGTTTTATCTCTATTTTCCTAAATAAAATGAGGTGGCGACTCTTCTTTTTTCAAAACCAAAGTAGGGAAACCATTTTGAGAAACCGAGCGGATTCCAGCCGCGTTTCGCACGGATCCCTCACGCGGGTACGGGCGCGGGCTCTCACACTCATGCGCACTCAGACTTGCCTTAATTCTCACTTTCTGACCTTACCTTATGAAGCTTGGAAAGCGTCTCAGCAAGCTACGCTTTTGAATGAGCCAAAATTGCTGATGTGGACAAACGACAAAACTAGAACACTCAGCACACACGAAGATGGAGACGCTCCCCTTGTTTGAAATTCAAATCTGAAGACAGCTGTCACTCTTGAAGATTTTTGAAAGCTGTCATCTTGATGTCACCAACGGCTATAAAGGACAGCTGCGCGCCAATCACAAAGCGACAGCACATAGTCCTTGCTCTGCTCCCCAACGGCTAGTTTTTGGAGCTCAGCTATAAATAGCATGCTCATTCCCTTTTTCCAAGATGCTGTGTGTTAATTGAGAATTGCTTAAGATTTGCTTCCAAAGAGAAACTTTGAAGATTTGAAGATTGCCTACAAGATTTCCAGATTTCTAAGATCAACCTTCATACCTTCATAACTTCACCAAGCCCAGATCCCATAAAGCCTTTGTAACACCAGAATCTTGTGCTCTCCATCTCATAGATTTAAAGAGCCCAGATTTCTGATACACACACACACCTCTTGAAGTTTCGATCTCATCGATCTTACTTCTAGAGATACACCGGTTATTGTC
The DNA here is from genome assembly GCA_026119855.1 of Campanula takesimana. Classification (NCBI taxonomy): domain Eukaryota; kingdom Viridiplantae; phylum Streptophyta; class Magnoliopsida; order Asterales; family Campanulaceae; genus Campanula; species Campanula takesimana. The sequence goes on along the minus strand of JAOWBW010000195.1, from coordinate 580,748 downwards.
TAGGATTTTGTTCTTTCATAGATTTTAGATCTTTGAGTTAGTTTTGTTCTACCTCACTGTAACTTGTAAACTATCTCATATAATAAGATCTTCATTAGAAATCTAAGACTAACCATCTTGGTAGAGGACGTAGATCTTTTCCCGATCGAACCTCTCCAAATAGCTTGTCTATTGTTTGTGCTTTTCATTCTACATTTAAGCTTTACTCATATATTTTCTTGTTTTGATCTTTGTAGATTGTCTTGCATCGTTCGAAGTGTGTTTGTGAGCTTTTTGCCTTAGTTCCATCTTGCGCCTATCTTTTAGCTAAAACTTAGTGCGTGCGTATTTACACTTCTGCGCATACTCCCTGCGCATAAGTGACTGCTTTAAGACTTCCGCTGTGCATTTCACACTCTTGTTGCGCGCTATACTTAGCTAAATTAAGAGTCGTGCGCATTCTCCATTGCTTTGCAAAAGGGTTTGAAAAGAATTTTAAAAACGCTATTCACCCCCCCCCCCCCTCTAGCATTTTTCATACCCTTGTTGCCCTTCTGGGACCAACAAGTGGTATCAGAGCAAACACCTTTATAAAACATTTTTCGGTTTTCAAGCTTAACAGCTTGGGTGCCGATTCTAAATGACAAACTCAAAACCTTGGCAACTGCAAACTACACTCACGTTCCGGTCTTTGATGAAGATCATTTTGACGTGTGGAAATTCAGCATATTGACTCATCTCAACTCAATCGATGAAAGGCTCCATGACACCGTCGTTTATGGACCTTATATTCCGATGAAGGCGAATCCAAATCCACGCACCAACGCTGCTCAACCTACAGTTCTAAAACCAAGGGAAGAATGGACCGAGGAAGAAATTAGAAGAGTTGCAAATGATGGCAAAGCAAGAAACATTCTTCTAAGCACTCTAAGCACGGCTATGAAACAACAAGTCATGCATTGTGCTACTGCTAATGAGCTATGGGATGCTATTGAAGAGCATATAGAAGGAGACACGGTTTGCAAGGAGAACAAGAAATACGAAGTACAAAAGAGGTTCAACAATTTCTCTCAACTCCCCGGTGAAAACTTAAGGCAAACTTATGAACGCTACTGTGAAATTATCAATCTATGTATTTCACTTGGCATGAAGTTTACGAACAAAGATTTGAATGTAAATTTTCTACAAGATTTTGGATCAAGATACCTATATAAATTTAGCGCTCTTGAAGACGCTGGAACTTTAGATGTATGGACATTAAGGAACCTTTATGCAAATCTCAAAGTTTACGAACTCAAACTCCAACGAATCAGCGAAACTGAAGGAAAGTCAAAATCTATGGCTATGATGGCGCACAGAGAAGCTGCGCCTATACCTGCGCCTGCTCATGCGCCTGTACAAGATGAGAAAAATTCAGATCCAAAAATTTCTAATTCTGAGCTATTGGACATGGATGATGAAGACTTCGCTTTATTTGTGAAGAAATTTCAAAAGTTCAGAAAATTCTCAAGACCCGGCTCAACCAACAAATTTCAAGGATCTACCAGCAAAGCTCCTCAAAAGTTTACAAGGAGCAGTGATTCAAAAAGAAAAGAATATCTTGTTTGTTTTAATTGCAGGAAACCCGGACATTTTGCATCAAGCTGCCGGATCCCCAAATTTGAATATATGCAGAAGAAGAGCAGCCATACTCCCAAATTCACTCCCAAGTTCACTCGTCACAAGGGAATGGTTGCTGAAGAAGAAGCACCAGCAAATGAGCACAACACTTGGATTGAAACAGACTCCGATGAGAGCGATAAAGATTCAGATGATGGACTCGTTTGTTTGATGGCAAATGATGATGAAGTTGATGCTTATGATTCTGATGATGACTTCTCCAAGGATGTCCCCGATATGAATGCCTTGAATAAACCTATCAAGAAATCTGCAGGTTTTCAAGAAGTGAAAAAGAAGAAAGGACCAACCATCAGCGAGCTCGTTGAACAAGGATTTCTCACTCCGGCTCAAAACGATGGTGGATTGTTATTCTCACGATGTGATCTTGGAGCAAGGAACAAATTGAGAAAAGGAGCATACATTAGACCTCAAGTTGAACCAACTGCTCAAATCTCTAAAATCAAGGATGATGAAGTGATTGCTGAACAAGAAAAATTGTTTAAGAAGGCTGAAAAGGTAATCACTAGATTTGATAGTATGAAGGAAGCTTTAGCACTATCATGTGATGAAATTTCCCAGCTTAAGACCGAGAAATCTCTACTCAAATCTGAACTCACCCTCCTTAAGGAGCAGATAAAGAGCATGACTCCTCTTACTGTTAAAAACACTTTTCTAACAGAACAGAACTCACTTCTTAAAGTTCAAAACGATGAATTGGTTGCTCAAATTACTAATCTTAAAAAAGATTACAAATGAGTGGTCCAATTCTCGTGTCACTATGGAGAACATATTTGAGTCCCAAAAAGTCAGTGGTGATAAAAGTGGCTTGGGATTCTCATCAACTAGTGACAACTTTAAATGTGATGTCTGTGCTGAAAGAGACAGTGAATTTACAAACCAGCAAACTTTTGAAATTCCCAATGAAAAACATTCTAACTCAATGGGTAAAGGACAGGAAAAAGTCAAGAGACAAACTTTCCATTATGTCTACCCAACGAAGCAATTTGGGAAAGCTAATGGGAAAGATATAGCTACAGATGAACCATCTCCTAGCAAAATCATTCTTGAAAATAGGCGCGCTCCTTCTCCGAGTGCTCATTATGCGCCTAAGAGCCACGCGCCTCATCGCCGTGCGCCTCCTAGCCCTATGCGCCCTCCAAGAAAAAGCGCTCCAAAATTTCAAAAGAAAGATTTTGTTGAGGCTAGTTCATCTGACCCAAAGAAGAATGCCATCCCCAAGAAAAGTAAAGAGTTTTTGAAAACTCACGTGATTGGTGGTTTTCATCATTGTTCCATTTGTGATTGTTCAGGACACAAGGCCGTGGAATACCTTTTGCGATTCACTCCCAATGCCAAAGGACGTAAAAATCCTAAGGTCAAGCAAGAGTGGGTTGTCAAAAGTTGTTAACCCTAGGACCCAAAAGGAATAAAGGGGACCTGCTTAAATGTCTATATTTCAGGTTCTTTGCTTCATGGCTGGATCTTCAAAAGCTAGAAATTATGAATGGATTCTCGATAGTGGGTGTTCAAGACACATGACTGGAGATGAATCCTTATTAGAAGATGTCCATGAAGAAAGAGGTCCCTCCATAACATTTGGTGATAATAACAAAGGTCAAGTTGTAGCATATGGAAAGCTCAAGAGACAAAGTGTGCATTGAAAGAGTCTCACTCGTCGAAGGGCTCAAGCATAACTTATTATCCATATCTCAATTATGCGACAAAGGATTAGAATGCCATTTTACTTCAACGCAATGTCTTATCAAGAATGGCAAAACTGGAGCTATCTTACTCACGGGATATCGTAAGACAAATATTTATATTATTGACTTCCATAGTATAAACTCTAGTACTAATCTTTGTTTTGTAGCAAAAAGTGTGAACGAAAATAGTTGGCTGTGGCACAAGCGCTTAAGTCACTTGAACTTCAAGTATCTATCTAAACTCAGCAGGAATAATCTTGTCAAAGGACTTCCCAAGGTTGCTGATCATCATGACAAAAAGTGCGCCGCGTGTCAACTTGGCAAACAACCGAAGCAGTCATTTTCAAGCAAGTCAAATCCTTCAACTACTAGATGTTTGTAACTGCTTCACATTGATCTATTTGGACCAGTCACCACTGTAAGTATTAGAAGAAACAAGTATACTCTAGTTGTGGTGGATGATTACTCAAGATATACATGGGTGGAGATGATGATTACAAAAGATGATTGTTACGACATTCTCACCACTCTATTCAGACTGCTCCAAACCCAAAAAGAAGATGACATTGTTAGTGTTCGATCCGATAATGGAACAGAATTCAAGAACAACGGTGTTGCTCGATATTGCGACGATCATGGGATAGATCACAACTTCTCAACCGCTGGAGTTCCTTAATAAAATGGTGTAGTGGAAAGAAAGAATAGGACGTTGATTGAAGCAGGAAAGACGATGATAGCCGAAGCGAAATTGCCTAAGTACTTTTGGGAAGAAGCTATCAACACTGCATGTTTTACTCAAAATCGCTCCCTCATCAACAAACGTCATAACAAGACTCCATATGAACTATGGCGTGGAAGAACTCCCAACATTGCTTTCTTCAAAATCTTTGGTTGTAAATGCTATATCCTCTACAACGGAAATGAACATAGAGGTAAATTCGACGCCAAAGCCGACGAAGGTATTTTTGTTGGGTATGCTAAACATTCTAAAGCTTTTCGTGTTTTCAATAGATCTACATTAGTGATAGTTGAATCTGTACATGTTACTTTTGATGAACATTCTCTCCTTGAGCCACATTTGGCTCCAAATGTTTCTGATGATTCTGTTGAGTCCATTGAGACAGGTGCGCACATACCAGCTGCGCATACACAAGACCAGAATGTATCAACACAAGTAAATCCATCTACATCAGTTGCGCAAAGCATTATCAATAACGCACCAAGTAGAGCTTCAGCTGCACCTAATCATGCGCCTGGAGATTCTTCTAATACGCATCAGTCTACTGCATCTGGTGTTAATCCCACTTTCAATTCTGAACCAGTTCTTCCTCCAAATTTTGATGATTTTAATACTGGTGAAGATGTGCCAATTGAAGACCTTCAAGTTACTACAACTCAACCTAACTTACCTCCCGAAGTTTGTGAAGTTAGAGATCACCCAATCACTAATATCATTGGTGATCTTCATGTTGGGGTTCGTACAAGGAGAGCTACAAACTTTGATGCTTACACTGCATTTATCTCTCAAATTGAACCAAAGAAGGCTGATGAAGCGCTCCAAGATCCTAATTGGGTTGTTGCTATGCAAGAAGAACTCAATCAATTTGAACGATGTAAGGTTTGGACTCTTGTCCCAAGACCAAATAATCAAGGAGTAATTGGTACAAAATGGGTGTTTAGAAACAAGATGGATGAGAATGGAACCATCACGAGAAACAAAGCAAGATTGGTTGCACAAGGCTATAGGCAAGAAGAAGGAATTGATTACGATGAAACTTTTGCGCCCGTAGCAAGACTTGAAGCTATCAGATTATTTCTAGCTTACGCCGCTCACAAGAACTTCAAGTTATATCAAATGGATGTGAAGAGCGCGTTTCTAAATGGTGAACTCCAAGAACAAGTCTATGTTGCTCAACCACCTGGGTTTGAAGATTCACAATTTCCAAATCATGTGTACAAACTCCAGAAAGCTTTGTATGGACTCAAACAAGCACCAAGAGCATGGTATGATACACTATCCAAGTTTCTCATCGAAAAAGGCTTCACTCGCGGTAAAATCGATACAACTCTTTTCATTGCCAAACATAATGGTCATAAATTACTTGTTCAAATTTATGTTGATGATATTATATTTGGTTCTACTAATGAATTGTTGTGCAAGCGCTTTGAGAAACTAATGAAGAGCAAGTTTGAAATTAGCATGATGGGAGAACTCACATTCTTCCTCGGGCTTCAAATCAAGCAAATGAGTAAAGGCATCTTTATCAATCAAGCCAAATACATAAAGGATTTAATCAAGAAGTTTGGACTTGAAAACGCTAAATCATACGATACTCCAATGGCCACCGGCAACAAACTCGACAAAGATCTAAAAGGTAAACGTGTTGATCAAACGCTCTATCGAGGTATGATTGACTCACTCCTTTATCTTACTGCTAGTAGGCCCGATATTATGTTTAGTGTTTGTGTTTGTGCTCGTTATCAATCCGACCCTAGAGAAGCACACTTAATTGCTGTGAAACGTATTATAAGATATCTCTCTGGCACTGTTAACCTTGGACTTTGGTACACCAAAGATTCGAACTTTAAACTTGTAGGTTATTCAGATGAGGATTATGCAGCGTGCACAATTGATAGGAAAAGCACTAGTGGCACTTGTCATTTCCTCGGATATCGACTTGTGTCATGGGCAAGTAAGAAACAAGCTTCTGTATTTGTCTCAATAACCGAAGCCGAATATATCGCCGCGGGAAGTTGTTGTTGTCAAATACTTTGGATGAAGCAGCAATTGGTGGACTATGATATCATCGAAGAAAATTGTCCCATCTTCTGCGTCAATACATCAACAATTGCGGTTTCTGAAAATCCTGTCATGCATTCGAAGACCAAACACATCGACATTAAATATCACTTCCTCAAAGACCACGTGGAAAAAGGGAATATACATCTAGAACACGTGGGAACCGACTATCAAATCGCGACATTCTTACAAAAGCACTTGATGCTAAGAGGTTCATCTTTTTGAGAGGTGAAATGGGTATGCTTGAACTTAGCTAAATTTTGTCAATATGATTTGTCAATACTAATGATTTTGCTTGTGATAAAATTTTGGGTTAGATATTCATCATGCGCCTGCGCACAAGAAGCGCCCTTAGATATGCGCATAAGGTAAATCAGTTGTTTCTTTATAGGAACTCTGCGCAATACATTGCTGCGCATAACTATCATGCGCATGACCCGTGGACCTAAGGTAAGTTCTCTTTTCAATAGTTTCACTTAGGTCCTTGACTTGCTGAGTCAGCATAATTCGCAAGGGTACTTGTGTAATTATTATTTTCCCTCGTCATTTTTTTGAATTGTTTTGGGAAATTACCTTTCTGCCCTCTGCGCATGTCCCACCTCATTTAATGCAAAGGCATTGAGTGACGCGCATTTAATGCTCATTGTGTGCTGATTATGACGGAATAGGAAAAGATTCTTTTTGACCATAAATGATTGACACACGCGCGCGGCTAGGCTTTTTCACGCACGTTCCTCATTGGTCCACGTCATTCACGCATTCTCCTCACCTGCGCGTGCGCCTCACTCGCCTGTCTTTCACCAACTTATTGTCAGCGCGCATGACGTCACCATCCATTTTGATGATTAAAACCTACTCCGCCGTCTCTCTCCTCACTTCTCCTCTGCTCAAACTCTCCTCAACCGCCTTCCTCTCTTTCTGACATCTCTCTCTCGCTCTCTGCACTCAATCTCTACTTTTCCTTGAAAACTTCTCTATATATCATGGCTCCTAAGAAATCATCCACTTCATCTTCCAAGAAGCAAGAGGATCTACAAATGGTAAGAATTTCAATCTCAAACTTTTAGTTTTCTGCCATTAATGAGTTCGAAGGTCTGTATTTTCCCCTTTCTGATTTCTCAATGTTTCGTTGCTCGTTTTTTAAATTATTTGATGCTACATGTTCGATTTACTATTAGCTTTTCATTTATATAATTTGTTTTACGATCAATGATCATTTGATGTGTTTTCTGTGAAAATTTCGAATATTTTGTCTTTTTGAATTCTCTTCGTTTTTTCTCAGATCTTGGTTGTATGTTTATGATATTGTTGTTATGGTTTACTTGTTTGTGTGTGATTTTTCATTACGAACATTTTGATGTGCTTTTTATGCATTTTGGAGCACTTTGATATTTTTATGTTCTTCGTGTTCTTCGTGTATTCAATACATGTTCTTCGTGTTCTTGATGAATAGTCATATGACAAGCCTTGATATGATTCTTGATTGCGTTTCTGCTTTTCGCGCCAACTTTAGGCGTTTGGTTTAAAATTGTTTGTTTTGGACATTTTTACCCTTTTCATTTCCTATCTTTTTCTAAGTATGGAGTCTAGTTCATGCGCAGCGCATATTGCTCATGCGCATGTGCTTCTCTCCATGCGCATGTTCAGACCTAATTCTCCACCTTTGTTTTGCGCAGAATCTCAATTACTTTATTCCTGGATGGGAACTTGATGTGGAAGACCTAAAACTGGATGCGCTAGGACGCTATATGGTTGAAATCATGGACAAATCTGGGATTTTGCCTCTCTTCTCCAAAGGCCAAGACTTTATTCTTCCATCTTACATCGACGAGTTCTTCAGCAATGCATAAGAAATTGAACGAATGTACGACGACATCTCAGTTCCTTGTCTCAAAAGTTCTATCCGTGGAGTTTCTATAACTATCAACTACGCGCATATCAGACAGACGATGGGTTTACTAGCGTACAATAAGAAGAAGATACCTCAGGATGTGCAGGACAGTGTTGCGCAGAAGCTGATAAGGATTCCTACTCTGGTTGGTCAGTACAACAACCATGATAGGAAGGATTTTGGGGAATTGATGTTCCACCTCTGCACTCTCATTGGTGACACTATCAACTGTAAAAATGGCAACAAGTCAACATTCATCAGCAAGCAATGGATGTGCTGCGCTGCCATTTACAAAAAGAAGAGGTTAAGCTGGTCTGAAATCATCTTTGATGAATTAGTGCGTTGGGTGTGCGTCTACAAAAAGAAGGCAGCTGATCCAAAGAAACCAGCCAAGTACAAAACGCATTACAGAATTCTAACTGTCATCTTCATGCGATTCCCATCAGTGCGCAAACTGGTGGAAGATGACCCCTCTCTCAAAGTTGATGTGACTTCCACGCGCACGTATTCTCGCGTATTTTTTCAGAATTTCCGCCGTGAAGTGAACAACTTTGATTACTGCATGTACTGGGCTGCTGACCCCATTGAAGTGTTTGAAGATATTCATCCTGAAGATCAAGGATTGCCTCCTGTATCTAGTGGTGAGATTTATGAGGCATCTTCAACTGACTCTGAGTCTGAAATTGAATCCTTCTTTGAGCCGGTCCCAAGCAAAGTAGGCGACAAGGAGAAAGGCAAGGGCATTGCTGCTGATGCGCCTTTGCTCAAGAAGAAGAAGGCCAGCAAATCTACTGCTGCGCCTGGGATAACCATTAAAGAGCCTATTGCGCAAACTCCGAAGCGCAAGTCTACTTCGGACCCTGAGCCACCTAAGAAAGCAAAGAAGACCAAGGCTCATGCTCCTGAAGAAAAAGGAAAAGCCAAGGCTGCTGCGCCTGTTGAGAAGAAAACGAAGAGAAAAAAGGCTATTGAATCAAAAACCCTTCTAGATGAGTCTGATGAAGACGTCCAAGTAGAAGCTGATGTTGATGCTGCGCCTCCCACTGCTCCAGAATCAAAGCGCACATCTACCCCTCCTGCGCCTCAAGAAGAAGATGAATTTGAAGGTGCTTTCAATGATCCTCTCATCAGCCCTTCCAAATTCACTGGAACTTCCAAGGCTGCTCAATCTCAGGGGGAGAAGCAAAAGGAGACTGCAAAGCCCATGCGCAATAATACTACTAGTGAGGATGAAGTCCCACTATCTGCAAAGAAGTCTACTCCCAAGCGCCGGGTTAAGAAGGTTGCTACCAAGAAACCTGCCTCAAACCGTACTATGGAAGATTTATCTGATGTTGAATCAGATCCTCCAAGGCATTCTCGTCCGCGCTCTGAAAAGTCTGCGCGTGATATAGCAAGGGAAGCAAGACTTGCTGCTGTTGTGCAAAGGAACATTGCGCAGCAAGCCCCACCAGTCTTTATTAATGGTGAAGGCTTTGCTCATGATGCGCCTGATCCTACTGTTTATGAGGATGCGCCTATAGTTGAAGATGGCGAAGACTCGAGCTCAGAAGATTATGAGGTCCATCATTCTCATATCCATGCGCATCACTCTCTAGTTCATGCGCAAGAGCCTCCTGCTGTTGCTGTCACTCCTGTGCAACCTACTAGAGCATCACAGACTTCTCCAATTGTTCCTGCTAACTCCAGCAACTGCTCCCTCAGATCCCTCAAGTTCAACAACTGACATGCGTCAAATCTTGGCCACGCTCCAGACTATCCAGGCTAATCAATTTGCTGCGCAAACCCAGCACTTTCAGGTGGTCACTGCGCAAACTAAGATTCAAGAGCAACTGGACGCGCAGTCTGCACGGCTCGATGCGCAAGCTAGTTTCCTTCAGGCTATTGATTGTGCCATTAAGGGGGAGAGTTCTGTAACAAAGGCATGCATCTGGTTCTGGTGCTGCGCCCTCTCAAGATTTTTATCTTCTGCGCCAAGATATCCAGCATGACTTCGACATAATCTCTTCTGCGCTCACTAAGATCCCCTCTGTGCATGGGTTGAATGAAGCTTTGTTTTCCTTAGCCAAAACCATCACAAAAATCATTTAGATTGAGTCTGCTAAAGTCATCAAGTCTATTGACAATTTTGCGCCTACTGCCTCCAGCTCGTCCTCCATTGATGCGCTCAAATCTCATATGACTGACTGCTTAGTTCAGTTCAGTGATACTTTTAATGGAAGAATGAACCAGGCTATGCTAGATATGCAAGCCAGTCAGAACATGGTTCAGGTTGAGCTAACCAAGACTTTGGTTGATGCACAGAAAGAAATTCAGGACTCCATAGCTGCGTCCCTTCAATCGTTTGGAAATCAGATGGGGGCATTTGAAAATTTCTTTAACATAATTTCTGAAGACATCCAAAGAGATAATGCGCTGATGCGCGACGGTATGAGGACTCATGTGAATCTAGTGGTGGAATACAACGCCAAGTTTCAGCAACTGAAGATTGAGTTGATGAACAAGTTTACCAGCTTGCAGAATGAGATGCGCGAAGCACTGCAGCGAATTCATATAGACTAGACTTTGTAATCTTTTTGTTTTGCTGCGCAATTGTAAGTTTTTGATGCGCAAGGTCTTTTGCTTTTGATTTTTCTTCCATTGTAAAACTTGTACCCTGTAACTCTTACCTTTCAAGTTTTAATGAGAAGAATGCATCATTGCATTTTCACAAAACCTTGTTCAATTCAAACTTTTCGTTTGTGGAACATTGCACGTCTTATAAACTTCATGCTCATATCCTTAACAGCTCATATTTCATTGCATAATGTTTAAACATTCAGTTTAAACGCATACTAAACTTAAACTCATATTATGTGTATGCTCTGAGTGATATTTCTGTCTTTCCTATTGTAAGTTATTCTCTTTTGGATAGACTAGAAATCTATAGCATTGGCTATTGTGTACATTGACTTGAGACATGGTTTATCAATTTTTTTCTTATGGACATGTTATTATCAAGTACAATGAATTGCCTTTGTTATAATAGGTAATGGCATCAATCATTTAGGGGGAGATTGTTGGGTATGCTTATCACTTAATCCTCCTACTTATGTTAGAATTGATTGATACCATCACCTGTGTTTATTTTAAGGACTTTAGGACCCTATGTAAGAAGTTTTGTAACTTCAATTTTTAGCTAAGTCCTCTTTATAGACTAGGCTTAGTATCTAGGGCTGAAGCTATAATTTCATGGTAAATAGAGCAAAGGCAAAGCATGGTGCGCACCCCTTCCATGCGCAACGCATCCCTTCATGCGCAGTGCATCACCTTCTGCGCACTCCATGCGCATGAATCTCATGCGCACTCAGACTTGCCTTAATTCTCAGTTTCTGACCTTACCTTATGAAGCTTGGAAAGCGTCTCAGCAAGCTACGCTTTTGAATGAGCCAAAATTGCTGATGTGGACAAACGACAAAACTAGAACACTCAGCACACACGAAGATGGAGACGCTCCCCTTATTTGAAATTCAAATCTGAAGACAGCTGTCACTCTTGAAGATTTTTGAAAGCTGTCATCTTGATGTCTCCAACGGCTATAAAGGACAGCTGCGCGCCAATCACAAAGCGACAGAACATAGTCCTTGCTCTGCTCCCCAACGGCTAGTTTTTAGAGCTCAGCTATAAATAGCATGCTCATTCCCTTTTTCCAAGCTGCTGGTGTGTTAATTGAGAATTGCTTAAGATTTGCTTCCAAAGAGAAACTTTGAAGATTTGAAGATTGCCTACAAGATTTCCAGATTTCTAAGATCAACCTTCATACCTTCATAACTTCACCAAGCCCAGATCCCATAAAGCCTTTGTAACACCAGAATCTTGTGCTCTCCATCTCATAGATTTAAAGAGCCCAGATTTCTGATACACACACACACCTCTTGAAGTTTCGATCTCATCGATCTTACTTCTAGAGATACACCGGTTATTGTCTAGGATTTTGTTCTTTCATAGATTTTAGATCTTTGAGTTAGTTTTGTTCTACCTCGCTGTAACTTGTAAACTCTCTCATATAATAAGATCTCCATTAGAAATCCAAGACTAACCATCTTGGTAGAGGACGTAGATCTTTTCCCGATCGAACCTCTCCAAATAGCTTGTCTATTGTTTGTGCTTTTCATTCTACATTTAAGCTTTACTCATATATTGTCTTGTTTTGATCTTTGTAGATTGTCTTGCATCGTTCGAAGTGTGTTTGTGAGATTTTTGCCTTAGTTCCATCTTGCGCCTATCTTTTAGCTAAAACTTAGTGCGTGCGTATTTACACTTCTGCGCATACTCCCTGCGCATAAGTGACTGCTTTAAGACTTCCGCTGTGCATTTCACACTCTTGCTGCGCGCTATACTTAGCCAAATTAAGAGTCGTGCGCATTCGCCATTGCTTTGCAAAAGGGTTTGAAAAGAATTTTAAAAACGCTATTCACCCCCCCCCCCCTCTAGCATTTTTCATACCCTTGTTGCCCTTCTGGGACCAACATAGTGTAATCCTATAGGGTCACACACAAATAGAACGAATCTAAAAGGACTTAAATGGAATTTGGGTCGAAGGACCTTTGAGGTATTTTAGGACTTTAGAGGAGAAAACAAGAAAAACTGTAAAAAGGGGAGTTCCGCCGGGACCTATGAAAGGACCCGCCCGGACCTCTCATAGGATCCGGCTGGACCAACCTCAATACCCAGGCGGACCAAGCTGTTTCGACTTGGGTTTTTCCTGTTCTGTTTTCTTGCGGGTTTAGTCACTTGTTACCTATTTGAAATAGGTGTAACAAGTATAAAACTCCCCTCTAGTTGCCCTAATCAGTCCATAAGTTTGTGAGTGCCTCCAAAGAGTTTGAAGGTTTATTTTCTTGTTCTACGATCTCTTGGGTGAAGAACTAGAATACACACACATAATAATTCCATATAGTTCTTATAATTGTGAAAGCGTGTTTCACAATTCGGTCTAGCAACCAAGATCAAGAAGCTACTTGATATTCGTTCGAATGTGTGGATACCGATAGAGGGTGAAACTTATCACCTCAATAGTTCGTGTTCCTGCTGTTGTTCGTGATCAAAGTTTCAAGTCTCCACCGAAGAATCAAGGTTGTTAATCAAAGGCATCAAGGGTTAGTATTTTAGTATTCATTATGTTGTATTTGATTTAATCACATGAATGGATCTATGGGCTTTGGGTTTCTAGAAAATTTTAATGCTTTATTCCGCTGTGCATGTTGATTGGAAACCCAACACATGGAACCTTCAAGAGAAGATTCGATTTTCCGAATTCTTTAAGAATATAGGATATGGTCCAGAATGATAACGAATTCTCCGGAGAGTTCCGGACCGGTGAGTCGGTGTTGATTTCAACAATGAAAATTGTTTATCTAACCATATTTTGTTTATGTACTTTTAAAACTAAATTGTAAAAATAGAAATAACTTTCTAGCATAATAAAAAATAATAAATGAGAAGGTTATTTTGGAACGAATAGAGTATTTAGAAATGTAAAGCCAATGGGATTTTTAAGAATCAATGTAGTCCGGGAGGATGTGGCCGGAATAATGAAGTTTGGTTTTCTTTTCAGAATTTGAGCCATTTTGAAAGACTTTACAGGAACACCCCAATTAACTGAGACGTTAGTGTAAGATACCCACGGGAAAAAAACGGACAAAGTTCCCTCGAGAAACAAACAAGGAACTTTATGTTCAAGAAAAACGGAGTCGCCACGTTAAATTAATTTTAAACCCAATTTAACGAAAATGGTTAGAGAAAATGAGTTCGGAGGTCAGGTTACGTCTTGGGAAGAACTTTTGAGGGTTCACCCAATACGCCTCGGAAAACCGAGTCTCCCTAAGTTTATTGACCAAAATGTGCAAGTGTGTGTGTGGTGTGTATTTTAAAATGAGAGAAACTAACTTTTAACAGAAAACAGTTAGAAAGTTAACAGAAAGGGTTTCTTCACAAAGATTTTGATAGAATGGGGTTAAAACTGGGAAAAACAATTCCCTGGACAAACCATCCGTATGGCTGGTGATGGTTGTCCTGAGAATTTTACAGATTTATCAGAAAACGTCCAGTTTCAGGCAGAAGCAGATAATTCTGCAAAAACTGGACAAAGTGTGACCTTTTCAGTTTATTTATGTTGTACACAAACATGCATAGCAACATCCCTATGCTTTTGATCATTAATTAGACACCAAAAACAAGTGGTTTTGGGTATGATCAAGGCAATAATTGGAGAAATAAGAGCAAAAGTTGATGAACATGGCTTTGAGCCAAAACAACCATTTGGATGGTTAAAGATGGGGACTTTAACACCCAAATGGATGATTCATCCAAGATAACACCGTGGGACAACTAAAATCAACCTTTGGATGGATAAAGATTGAGTCTTTACCACCCAAATGGACATTATTAAGGCTTAAATCAAAGTTTGGATGGCAAAGATTTAGACTTTACCACCCAAACTTAATCATCATAACATAAACATAAATATCATAAATATGCAAAGGCTCTCTCCATATGTGCAATGGATCACCAAGCCAAAAGTAAAGACATCAAATTAAATGACATAAATATAAATAACATGAAAGTAAATGACATAAGGTAAATTGCATTAATCATAACAAGCCATGATCATCTTTGGTTTGTAACCCTTAATCATACACAAGGCATGAGGGCACCATGAATCATTTCAAGGCTTGGTTCCAATTAGTAATATCACAAGAAATATAAAGACATTAAGTAAATAAGAACATGAACAAGTAAATAAAGAGGAGTGAAGAGGAGATGGGGGAGAAGGAGGCCTCACCAATGTTTGATTCTAGCCTATCTTCCTCTTTCACTCAATTCTCACAATGTTTGTGTTTCTGCTCGTATTTCAGCAAGGTTTCTGCACTCAAAACTATTTTTCCCCCCTGAAATGATCAGCACGGGATCAATTTATAGGGACTGAAGGCACCCTTTAGACACCCCATTTTGAACGTTCATTTATGATTACACTACTCTCGTGTCTCGCCTTTGTGTTTTGATGAAAACTCGTTAGTTTTGGCATGTTTCATTAAGTTTCTAACTGACTCCGTTATTTAGGGGCTAAACTGAACAACAGAACTTTAGATAAGGGCAAAACAGTACTTCTGTACTGGATGCCTCGTACGAGACATTGATGTCTCGTACGAGACATCTCCTCTGTCTGCGAGTTTGATTCACTTTCCTTCTTCGTCCCGATCTTTTTCTTGGCCATCACTCTCCTAATCCGGGGAATATCTAATAAGAGACTTCCTGGAGGTTTCCTACTGATTTCCTTACCTAATTAAACCTCTCCACCTCCTTGGCTTGGTTTCTAAGCAATCTAAACCTATAAATAAAGAGTCTTGTAACCCTAGACTCTCCTAATGCTAGTTAATGGTTCCTAGTCATCTAAAAAGAGGTTAACAACTCTCTGATCAGTCTCTCCCAAAATAATCCTGTTTTCATTCCTTCCTCACACCACAACACCATCAAAAACTCAACTTTTCAAGCCAAAATCATCACAAAACTCTGGGATCATCAAGGCCTTAGTCAAGGCCATCAATTGGAATCTCAAGAACGTTTTAGGTAAACTCCTACGCTTTTAATCTCTACTTCTCATCTCATTCTTTGTTTTAGAGTAGTGTAATCCCATCCAAAGGATCAACTTAGAGCCTCTCCAATCCATGGAGATGGTCTCGAAGCACATGATCCGACATTCCAATAATTAAGAAATTAATTATTGGCTTTACTTGTTTTAATTATTTATTCTTTATTTGATTAAAAACACCTAAGCAAGACCAATCCTAGATTGGGTGGATTGGGTGCTCATTGACCTTCCCAATCCATAACTTAACCCCCGAACTCAAGAATCTCACCGTCCGTGTTCCATTCAACAACATGGTGGCGACTCTCAAATCAAAAAGGTAAAGAGGATCACACTTCTTTCTCGGATGCAAACAGTATTAAGTGGGTTAGACTTGCGTGCAAATTAGGTGTTTTTAATCGTTTTAATTTTCTACAAAAAATTGGATTTTTCGGAATTTTTTCAATGAATTTTCGGACTGTTATGTTTTAAATCTGTTCTGTTCTGAATCTTGGGTCTGGACCGGAATGTCTCGTACGAGACATCTCTTCAAAAGCCGCCAAACACAATTTCACTTGAAAAAAAATAAGGCTTAATCATCTTGTAATCAGGGCTTTATTATTGCTATCATGTGTCATCACTAATAATCATCACCCATCTTTTTTCAATCATTACGATCATTGGGTGATCATTAAAAAAAAAAGCCTTTTTCCTTATCTCTTTCCGGCGGCTGTAACATAGTAGGATTAGGGTTTGACTTTTTCTTTCAGAGTTGACCGACTCCCACTAAAAAAAAAACTGGGACTGATTTAAAAAAAAAATAAAAAATCTGTCTTTCAAAAATTACAGATTGGTCACTAAAACTTCAAAATTACATTCTGGTCCCTGTGTTCCAGAAAATTCCAAAACAGTCCCAGATTTTCAGAAAAATCCAAAACAGTCCCAGATTTTCAGAAATTCCAGATCAGTCCCTGGATTTAAAAAAAATGGTACTCTTCTTTGCTTTTTTTTTTTACTCCGTCCCCATATGTGCAATAAATAATTTATGTTATATACATGTATTGTTTTTGTACTAACATCTTCTGCAGCGGAGTATAAAAAAAATGCATAAATTAGGGGTGACTGCTTTACTCATCCCCTGGTTTATTTTGCACCCATTAATGGGTAATAATGCAAGCACTGTGAGTGCTTCTATCCCTCTCTTCTATGTGCTCCTACGTGCTTATGTGCTCTTCCTCTTCTCAAAAATATTTTCAAACTCGAACTACGTTGATCTGAGTCTCTCTTTCTTTTTCTGAAGATTGAGAGAAACGTAGGCAACCACTTTGGTCCCGTCAATCTTTTACTTGCTTTAAAAAAATCTCTATTTTCCCCTTGACATCTAGAACTTGACTCTCACACACGTGCACTCATGTAGAATAATTGCACTACATACCCTATAAATCCGGGTCCCAATCGGAGGACGGATGCCGGTCAGCACCGCCATTCTACGAGTGGCACTCGCTGGTCTCTCCAAAGATGGTGTACCCACTTCGTGACACGCTCCTAGACTGTGTTCATGGGGAGCCTTAGCCGTAAGCCCTGCATCAACCTCATGCATACATGCTAGTCAATAGGACACTCCTTGTGACCGGTCGGTTTGATTCTTAGGATTGTTTTAATCTTTGCCCAAGATAACGCTTTTCATACAATCTATAATCCTCCCTTCATGAATTCTTTATGAATGTCCCTTCGGAAAATTATTGAACAAAGGGTTACGATGGTGAGATGAGAATTTTTCTACGAGGATTCGAGTCTAGTCTCTCTCACCGTCAAGATTCCGCGTTCAATAAAGTCCCTTTCGGTTGTCCCTTACAAGAATTCATAAGGTTTGATTGCATAAACGGCGTTGTTTAACAAAGTGTTACGGAATCACTTAGGTTTGGCTAAATCGAATGGTGGATTCCGATGAGAATATGGGACCTTTGCCCAAATTGTCCGTTTGGGAGAGTGCAACACATGTGAAAAACAAGGGGCTCATATTCTAGGGTGACAGAATCCACTATTCCAGGATATTAGATGGAAACCCCCTAAAATGGATTAAGTTCCGTCCGACCGAAATTAGGATTTAAAAACTGAAGTTCTGTGTTCTGTGCTGGATGCCTTATACGAGACATCCTTGTCTCGTACGAGACATCTTTTTCTGCCCGTGTCAGTTTCTGTGCTGTGCTTGTTTGGTCAACCGACACTCACTCCTAAGCCTATACACCTCATAAAGCCGACTTGTTGGAACCTTAATCTGGGTTTAACGCAATCTCTATACCGTTAGGTCCGTCCGAATCGCAACTAGATCGTTCCAAACTCGCTCGACACCATGACTGGAAGCAACGACACCAATGCTAATAATATCAATGAGGCCAAAGCTGAAATCTTGAAAGCCGCCAAGCAACTAGATGAGAAGCAAGCTCACATAGACGCCTTAGTTGCCGAGCTCTATGCACTGAAAGTCAAGAAAGCTAAGAAACAAAAGAAGAAGGATTATGAATCCCCCGCCTCCTCTGAAGACGAGGCATCCTCTAGGAAGAAAGACAAAAAGTCTAAAAGGAGGCACTACGAGTCTGAATCGTCTTCTTCTTCTTCTTCCTCCTCCGATGACGAGGAACATGTCTCTAAGACTACCAAGTCAAAGAAAGAAGGAAGTGGTGAAACTAAAAAAGGTTGATGCTCCTGTGACCATGAATTACCTTGAAAAGAAACTTGCCTCACTTGACACTCCAAAGGGATCATTCACTCCTTTTGATCTGGATTCTCTTCGACAATCCATCACCAAGTTTCTGCGCAAATATAAGAATCCTATTGTGGTAAAGTTCAATGGCACCACTTGTCCCCGAGCTCATGTTGAAACCTATACTTGGGCTTTGTTACCAATAGGTGTTGATGATAACATTCTAGCCCAATCTTTTCCTCAAACCTTGGAGGGTGCTGTAAGAGATTGGTACATGTCACTTCCGATATCCACTAGGCTTGATTGGTCAGAAGCATGTCGAGTGTTCCAAAGGCAGTTTGAAGACAACTCGACATACCGCCCTACTAGGAGGGATCTTGAGCAAACCAAGCAGCACCCCAATGAGTCTTTTGCCGAATTTGCTAGAAGGTGGAGGCTCAAGCTCACAGAAATTGTTGAAAGACCTAGTCTTAAAGAGAAAATCCACATCTTCCTCCAATGTCTCCGTGAGGAATTTCAGGATAAGCTTTCCGGTAATTACTTTCCTAGCTTCAATGAGCTCCACGAATCCGGAATAAGGATTGATGACCTCCTCAAGTCTAAAAGAAAGAATAGTAGTTATTGATACGAACACAAAGGTGCATCCAACAAAGAGACCTCCGTCAATGCTATAGCTTTCAATAACCAAGGAAAAGGCAACTACTCCGCTGTTCCCCCTCCCAAAAGAGAGAAGAAAGAAAGAGTCTACCACAAGCTCGAAGGGATCACTCAGGGGGAACTCTTTGACATACTAGTCCAAGAAGGAAAGATCACACCGAGAAATCCTCCTACTACACCAAGGGAAGTCCCTCCTCATCATGCTCATCATCTCTACTGCAAGTTCCACAAAGCCATCGGTCATGACACCGACTCTTGCAAACACCTCAAGGATGTGATCAAGATCTCATCGACAACAAGGAACTTGAAGCACCGAATGTCCTCACCAACCCACTTCCTAACAAACCGTGAAGAAGAACAAAGACTCAAGAAGAAACCAAGATCAACCACTTTGGGGCTACAACTATCCTCTCCCTTTCTCCTTAGAAATATAATAGGTTTTAAATTCCTAGTATGAACTCGAAGAGTCGTTCTGTCATTCTAGTCCATCTCTCCCCTTCTCTAGTCTGTGTCAACTAAACTATCGAGTCTGTTTTGAATTCTAGTTATTAATAAAGTCATTCCCATTTCCTATACACTTCTCTAAGGTTGTTCTTGACACGCCCCAAGTCCCGGGATCCCCAAGCGTAGGAGTATACTTTTACTCACAATCTAATATTACCCAGGACATCCAAACAAGTTCAGAACATTACTTTCAAGTATATTTCATTCTTTTTACCGTCCCACAAATAATAGAATAATTTTCCTTTATTCCATTTAAGTATTTCACCGTCCCCAAAAGTATAAGTATAATTTCCTAATATACTAGTATAAACATTTAGGGATACTTCCATTCATTTCCCCATACCACAAATAATGGTACAATTTTTCTAATAATATTTAAATCAAGTTACTATTTTACCGTCTCACGAATAGGAGTATAATTTTTCAATATTTTTTTTCAAGTTTCTTCCCAGGGGCAAGACCATTCATTCTTATTTATCATACGAATACTCCCTTCGTCCCAATTTTACAAGTATCACGAAAATTTCTCAAAACACAATTTTAACAAGAACAAGTATCGGGAATAACATATATGCATGTTATTACAAGTAAGGGGGAGTCAATAGCTTACCTATTCAAAAATCAAGTTGACCCAAATTAATTTTTGATCGGCCTGGAACACTCTATTCAACGCCACGAATATTTATCCGGGACCGGAATCACGAACAGAGGGATAATTAATCGCGAGGAGTCGGGAATAGGGTAAAATTGAACTCCCTTCTATGAAACAGAGAGAAAGAATGAGAAGACTTTGAGAAATTAACTTTCTCAGAGAAGCAACAACTAGATATACATGGAACTTTCCAAAAATGACCCCTAGGCCCCTCAAGTTCTAACTTTGACAAAAAGGCCCCTAAACTTTCAACTTTGACATTTAACCACCTTAATTTTCTAAAGCAATTAAATAATTAACTCAAATAAAATAGCATATAAATATGCTAGTCAAGAATTTAACAAGCAAGTCAAGAATTTAACAAATAAGTCAAATATTTAACGAGATTAAGGATGGGCGTTACATCGGCCCGCCCGGTCCCCTGTTCCAACTAAAGTGTTTTAAATCTAAATTAAATTGAAAGCTTATCCCTCCTAAGGCATATAGCCTTAAGATAAGATGTCCTAGCAAGTGTTGTGACACCTTAGGGGCATTAAAACAATGACTTGAGATTGAATATCCTATGTAGGGGATTATGAACTTGTAAGTATGAGTGGTATAGCTCATTTACTTAATTTGAACTCGAAGTATTCTTGGTCTAGGTTTAGGGTACTACCCTAGATGGCCTAGATGAGTGTTGTAGAACACTCTAGTACTGAAAAATAGTCCCTTTGTGATCAAATGAAATGTGGACTTGAATTATAATTAAATGATAACTTGAGTATAAGAGTAGTAACTCTTTTATGTGTCTTGAAGTTAGTGTTTATGTACTTTAGGGGCGCCAACTAATGTCTTGATCTTGAATGTCCTAAGAAAAGGATTTGAAAATAACGTGAAAGATGTATAATTCATCTTCCTAGCTTGAACTCAAAGTATAAGATGTTTAACTCTTGTACATGTTTAACCATCCAAATAAATGGATTGAGAACTTGGATATAAGATGATAAAATCTTGTATATGTATTGAATGTCTTGAATGTCTTAAGTTGAGACAGTAACTTGAAGTATAAGACAATAAAATCTTATACATGACTTGAACATCCAAATAATTGGATTAAGACTTGAATATAAGATTATAAAATCTTGTACGTGTCTTGACACCAATATATGTGTATGGTAATAAACTTGAAAGAGTCTTGATGTGTATATGCAAATCTTGCATATATTTACTTGATAGAATATTACTTCTTGATTACTTGATACATGATATGAATAACCAAAAGAGTTGGGATATGGAACTAGATAGAGAATGATTAACTCTACTACATACTTGAATTTGATACGTGTATATTGGAAGTGCTTTAAATAAGCACTAAAGTGTAAATGATTTGGTTTTTAATCGTGTATATACTCAATGAAGTATATAAAATATAAAGAAGATATCTTGTTCTTGTGAATGACACTGGTTACCGGGTCTTCTTATATACTGCATAGCAGTCTCTTGTTCTTGATCGTGGTTGTCCTCAGCTAGACAAGCATAGACAACAATGGTATTCTTGGGAGGAATAAGGAAGGATTCAGGTAATGATACGTGATAGGCCTATGTGCATCCTGGTGAGTTGGTCTAGCCTCTCACACTACTTGACTACTTGTTACCTGAGCATATCTTGAGCTTGATTATTTGTTGAGTTGGCTTAGCCTCTCCTATACTTGTTACTTGATATATGATTACTTGAGTATCTACTGGAATTGCGTGATAACATGTCATGTAGTTGCATGTTAATAGCTTACTGAGATTTATCTCACCCTTTATTTGTTTCCCCCCCCAGGAAACCAGGGGATAGTACGCAGTGAGGCTCGACATAGCTGGGAACGTACTCCGCAGGATGTTCTTGTTTGAGACTAGTGTCCTTTTACACTTTGGTAAGGACGATGTTGTATGAGTTGTTAAACTCAGGGCTTGTTTGGGGTAGACTTGTGTAGTACTTGTTGTCTCTAGACATCTCTTGATGCCAGATTATATGCTAGGCATGTCTTCCGCTGTATGTAACCATGTTTGGTTTTAATTTTCTTGGTCTAGAACTCGTTGTGAGCTATCTTAGCTCCTTACTCTTGAGTATATATATCATGTCAGTTTGTTTCTAACAGGTATTGTTCCTGTTTTCCCGTTAGTTTTTGGTTCCTTGTTAGTTACGCGCACCAGGTTCGAGGTTCTAGTAGAGGATCCCGGGACTTGGGGCATGTCAGTTCTACCTCTTGAATATCTCTCTAATTCATGAAATGGATCCGCAAACAATAATTGTCATTAATCTAAGACCTTGCAATTGATAATACAAATGTCTAAACAAGTTTTGAGTAGAAGGCCTAGGGGCTACACATTACTACCACCGCGCTCATGTCAAAAGTCTAAGGACCACAATGGAAGAAAGTCAAAGGCATCATCATTACCAAACAAAAGTAGGGCTACTCAATTCAAGCTTTGAGAGTAAAAAAAAAAAAAAACTCTCAAGATTTCACAACCCCACAAAGAAGGAGTTTCAAACCACACACAATGAAGTCAAAAAAAGGAGGCCTCTCATCTCCTCCTACAACGAAGATCAAATCCAAATGAAGAAAAAATGAGACTCCTAACTTGAAGACCGTCTCCATCACCCGTAGATATAACTCATGAAGAAATCCGAAGAGCGCACTAATGATTAGGCCTTCTCCTCAAAACTTGTCAAGACATTTCTAGATGATTCACTTGCAAAATAATTGAACAAACACTTAAGACATCAAAAATAAATACTAGGGTCCATTAAAGGTAGAATTATTTTTCTAGTACTTTGAGCCAAGTAGCGTTCTTTGTCGAGTCTAGGGGCTTCCTTTTCTCCGCTCTCTTAAACTTTCTTCAAATCCAAGCATCAAAGCTAGGGGCTTTTGATCCTTTCCTTCCCTAGTCTATTCATTCTCGAAACGTATGAACTCATCAAAGTAAATCCGCACTAGGGGCTATCCTCTTCGCCTCTAACTCTCATTACAAAGTGCGTTATCCCCACCGAGTCGATGCTTGGAATACACTCCCCAAAAGCCAAGTCGATAGCTAAAATACCTAATACATTCAAACCCAAAAATCTTGTATGTCTCTCCCCCAATAAGAGACAAAACTACTCTCCTCTCTCATCTGAGTCATCTTCGAGTACATACTCTGTCAAAAAAAAAAAAAAAAGCAAAAGAGATGCCCGCTAGATTGAAAATCTGAAAGGGCGGTCTAGGCAAAAATCAGGGTGCGTCACAAAAGAAAAAAAAATATAGGGAGAACATTCTTCAAATCATTTCTTCTTCAACCTTCCTCAAATCCATCAAGCGGGAGAGCACTCTTCTTCAAGTCAAAACAGCCTCATAAGCCTGTTCATCGGGTTATTTACAACATACAAGATTCTTGGGGCTTGACTTAGACCAAAGCATGAGATAAACATGGGGGAATAGATAACGTCTCTCGTCACCATCACCGGAGACCTTTCGGACATGGAATTGTAGAGTGATTCAAAAGTACGCCTAGTCTACTTAGAGCTTGCACATTGATCAATATCATTGGTTGTCAGACAAATAGTTGTCTCCCTTGACACGACATGACCAAAGGAACGATCTGGACGGATCATCTTGCACCAGGCAAGCGAGTCTCACACGAGATAACCATCAGAGAAAATCCGTGGCGCATCATCTCTTGCAGAAAACCTGATTAGGTCCCAACTTGTCAAACACTTGTCCCTACACACACAAATAAACACATACAGCTCATTACCAATAAACATCCCATCATAAATCCATGCTATTCACACTACTTACACCAAGGTTGACCGACCGGGCACGCACATAAATTTGTCACCGTCACATGAGTCTAATTTCAAACTAAAATCATAGCTAAATTTCTTGCTAGAATAGGTTCTACTTATTGTATTGACAGGTACAAGAACCAATCCATTCGGAAAAAAAAATCCAAGAGCGATCAAATGATCCCCATAGAATTCAGAGTTTCAGCAGCCAGTACTTTCAATGTAAGAGCATTGAGAGAGGATAATGTCCAGTACTTTCGATCAGCTACAGCCATTGAGAGAGGATATTCAGAAGTCTACAAATCTACATCAAATCAATAAATTCTCCATCTAGTACTTTCAATGTAAGAGCATTGAGAGAGGATAATGTCCAGTACTTTCGATCAGCTACGGCCATTGAGAGAGGATATTCAGAAGTCTAAAAATCTACATTAAATCAAGAGATTCTGCATCCAGTACTTTCGATCAGCTACGGCCATTGAGAGAGGATATTCAGAAGTCTACAAATCTACATCAAATCAAGAGATTCTGCATCCAGTACTCTTAATGTAAGAGCATTGAGAGAGGATAATGTCCAGTACTTTCGATCAGCTACGACCATTGAGATAGGATATTCAGGATATTCTACAAAGTCTGGGATCAGCATCAAATCGTCCAGTACTTTCAATGATGAATTGGAAGAGGACATGTTCAGTACTTTCGATCAGCCGCGGCCATTGGAAGAGAACATCTAGGGATCCAGTACTCTTGATCAGCTTCGGCCATTGAGAGAGAGAGAATAATATCCAGTACTTTTAATGTAGGTGCATTGAAAGAGGATATTCCCCAACAACTACCGTCAACCACGACGCTCCATCAGCAACAGAAGGTATATTCAGAATTGGGTCAAGGACATTGACTCCTCAGTATGGGTTACTCTCTAAGCTCTAAACTTTACTTACCGCAAGTATTGCGTTCAAAAGGATTTTTAAAATACCTCAAACGACCGTTTTTACTTGTTTTCGGAGTTGAACTACGTTTGGTCCGATTACTTTCAAAGGAATACGTAGGTAGCTTTATAGCACGACCATACCCAAAGTTCTAAATGGTGTCTTTTCTATCGACGACGTTACTTCTTCCTTAAGTATCATCGCTGAGGGGCTCTGTAGACACCCTATTTTAAACGTTCATTTATGATTACACTACTCTCGTGTCTTGCCTTTGTGTTTTGATGAAAACTCGTTAGTTTTGGCATGTTTCGTTAAGTTTCTAACTGACTCCGTTAGTCAGGGGCTAAACTGAACAACAGAACTTTAGATAAGGGAAAAACAATACTTCTGTACTGGATGCCTCGTATGAGACATTGATGTCTCATACGAGACATCTCTTCTGTCTGCGAGTTTGATTCACTTTCCTTCTCCGTCCCGATCTCTTTCTTGGCCATCACTCTCCTAATCTGGGGAATATCTAATAGGAGACTTCCTGGAGGTTTCCTACTGATTTCCTTACCTAATTAAACCTCTCCACCTCATTGGCTTGGTCCCTAAGCAATCTAAACCTATAAATAAAGAGTCTTTTAACCCTAGACTCTCCTAATACTAGGTAATGGTTCCTAGTCATCCAAAAAGAGGTTAACAACTCTCTGATCAGTCTCTCCCAAAGGAATCCCGTTTTTATTCATCCCTCACACCAAAACACTATCAAAAACTCATCTTTTCAAGCCAAAATCATCACAAAACTCTTGGATCATCAAGGCCTTAGTCAAGGCCATCAATTGAAATCTCAAGAATGCTTTAGGTAAACTCCTATTCTTTAATCTCTACTTCTCATCTCATTCTTTGTTTTAGAGTAGTGTAATCACATCAAGAGGATCAGCCAGAGCCTCTCTAATCCATGGAGATGGTCTCGAAGCACATGATCTGACATTCCAATAATTAAGAAATTAATTATTGGCTTTACTTGTTTTAATTATTTGTTCTTTATTTGATTAAAAATACCTAAGCAAGACCAATCCTAGATTGGGTAGATTGGGTACTCCTTGACCTTCCCAATCCATAACTTAACCCCGAACTCAAGAATCTCACGGTCTGTGTTCCGTTCAACAACATGGTGGCGTCTCTCAAATAAAAAAGGTAAAGAGGATCACACTTTTTTCTCGGATGCAAACACACCTAAACCAGCCGTACGGCTGGGGCCTTCTAGTACCCAAACTATCCGTACGTCTCAGCATGGCGAGCTTCTGTATTTTTCTAAGTTTAATTCCAGGACAGTCCTAAGGTTTTTAGTTTGTCCTAGTGAGGTCCTAGTCTATCAGTTTTATCCCTGAATAGTCCTAACAATACCTCTAAGTTGGTTTTGGTTCAGATTGGGGTACTTACAGATCCCCTCGGCGCTTTAGGAAAACGGGGTTGTCGACTAAAAAGCATCCCAATCTGTCTATGATGGGAGGATGGCTTAACCGATTTGGTTGCATGGATGGACCTAGAGGTATAGGATTCCTACGTATCCCGTTAGCGGGGAATAAAGCCTTAACGTAGTTCGGGGAAGGAAGTTTTTGGGACATGGAAGCTGTTTAGCGGGGGCTTACCCGGAAAGGGGGACATCTTTCATCTTCTCCTAAATCTAGGTGGATATCTGTCATCCTCTCCTAGGAATGACTTTCGCCTTACCTGGACTTTGACTCTTATTTGGTCAAAGTCAGGATTTGGACTTGACTCTCATTTGGTCAAAGTCAGGACATTTGAGACTTGACTCTAATTTGGTCAAAGTCGGGACATTTGGACTTGATTCTCATTTGGTCAAAGTCTGGATTTGGAGCTTGACTCTCATTTGGTCAAAGTTGGGACATTTGGACTTGACTCTCATTTGGTCAAAGTCGGGACATTTGGGACTTGACTCTTATTTGGTCAAGGTCGGGATTTGGGACATGACTCTTATTTGGTCAAAGTCAGGATCTGGACTTGACTCTCATTTGGTCAAAGTCAGAATTTGGTCAACTCGGCTCTACGGGGAGGGTTGACTAAAAGATGGACTTGACTCTCATTTGGTCAAAGTCGGGACATTTGGACTTGACTCTCATTTGGTCAAAGTCAGGATTTGGGACTTGACTTTCATTTGGTCAAAGTCAGGATCTGGACTTGACTCTCATTTGGTCAAAGTCAGGATTTGGTCAACTCGGCTCTACGGGGAGGGTTGACTAAAGGATGGACTTGACTCTCTGTAGACACCCCGCTTTGGACCTCTCACCCCGATTGCATACATAGTATTTTTATTTAACTTGTTTTTGTTAATTTCTGTTACTTCCGTTAAGTTCCTAACTGATTCCCTTAGTTTTGGACTAAACTCCATAACAGAGTTAACTTTTAGAGTCATTCTGTTATTTTCTCCCGCGGGCGCTTCCGAAAGTGTTATCGGGATGCGCGCGCGTCTCGCCCCTAAAGCGGGACCCGCACTCCTCCCGTTATGGCAGTAACAGATTGCACCTTATTTCCCTCCCTTTTCTTATTTACAAACATCTTCTTGATCACAAAAACATCCCTTTTTACATCCACATTCATTCCCCCTTATTTCATAACTCCCAAATCCTTTATTCTAGCCATTCTTCATAAAAACAAAATATTCTTTTTTATTATTATTTGATTTTCTCTTTATTATTTATTTATTATTTTATTTATCTTATTTGTGATTGGTCAATTCCATCTCACAAGGATTGACCAATTTCCCTCCAAACTTTCCCTCCTATTTTTACCTATAAAAGCCATCTTCTTCTACCTTAGAAAGGGACCTTGGACCTTGAACACTTTCTCTTTACACAAACTATACACAAATTCTCCCTACAAGAGTTCTTCGTGACAAGACTCTACACAAATTGTTCTACAACAATTTTCCTACAACAACACCATCTTCAAGTCAAGGTTTGAAGTCCTTCTTCTTAAGGTACAACTTCCCCTTTTCTTCTTCTTATTTTATTCATGTCTAGTCAATGTATGCAATCTCCATATAAAGGAATACAACCAAAAGGCCACTTCACTATTGAAGTTTGGTCAAGGTTACATTCCAACATTCCAAACAACTAATTTAATTTAATTTAATTTCATTTCTTATATAATTGTTTGGCATATTCAACATGTAATCTTTTAGCATAAATTAATTAATAAAATCATTCTTTTTTATTTCCCCTTTTCTTCTCATCTCAATTGTTAGCATATTTTTTATATCAATAAATTGAAGGACATTAGCACTAGAACACCAAAAGTAGCAAGACCCGCGTAAGCGGGGCGGAGTGGGTGTTTAAGTACTTCCTACTCCGTCCCCTAACCCCCGAACCCTTTCTCTCCCGAATCTCTGGTTTTCGTACAAAAATTGGTTTTCTTTAGGTTTTTCTTATGTTCCTCTAAAACATAGGTGGCGACTCTTAAAATCAAGTAGACATCCTAGGTAATTCGCGCGCTCTGGCCAAGCCGTGGTCCCCCGGGGTATCTACAGTGGCGACTCTGCTGGGGACATAGAGGGTTAAATTTGCATTTTCTGCTTTTGGTGTTCTTATATCTGTTTTCTGGGCATTCTGGTAAAAAGGGTAGGAAGCGCGCGCCTCCGGCCCTCTTGACCTAAAGCGCGCGCATCCGACCCATATTACCAGAATCGCCCGCCTTCCGTCTTGTCCTTCAATTCCATGTTTCTGTGCTAACAATGTCTGCAGGGGAAAGAATTTTTTATTTAGAGTCAAGGCAGTCCCTTAAACCCACTGATTTGCAGGTACTGCCCAGAAGCGGGCGCCTCCACCTCCCTCAGTCTAACACACGCGCCTCCCGAGCAGGCACTAAAATGCGCGCGCTTCTGGGTCATTTTCCAGAACAGAAACAGTGAACAGAATGGGCAGTTTTGACAGTGTGTGGGCACCGGGCCTGCATACACCCCCTTTTACTTTTGTTTATTCATTTTTATCGGTCACACGGGTGATTCGAAAGTTGTAAATTACGTGCTTATTTGTTTTTTTTATTTCCTTTGAAAAAAATATATTTTGTCACTTGTTAGACCTCACACTACGCTCACAATTCTTATCAACTGCTCACAATCGAGTCGCACAAGTCCAACCCCAAACCCGTCGAGGCCCGTCCTAGGAAGTTTCAAGCTCCACCCGACCATGACTCTTTCGAAGCGGTCAACCTCAGCCCGTGGCGTAGTTCAAGACTACATGTCGAGGGTGACCTTTAAGCCTCTCTTTAGCCAAGCACCAACCACACAACTCTAGTTAGGGTCTAACACTCCGTGACCAAGTCGGTTTTCATGTACCGAGATTTCCCTAAACTAATGTCATCAAATCATACATGCCGTTTCCAAAAATAAAACAAATGGTTGTTATGGGACAAAATAAAACTCCGTCCCCAAAGTGGTTATTTTGGACGAAAATAAAAAAAAAATCCGTCCCCGCATGTATGCTTTATGACATTAATTTAGTTTAATCCCGTCACATGTAGGTATCACAAGCGTGGTGGAATCCGATGAGTATATGGGACCGCGAGAAGTTCTGTATACTAGTGTGACGATTCCACTATTTTTCTAGAAACCCCAAAAAGGACCACGTCCTTCCGACTTTTGTAAATAAATAATAAAAAAAAAGTCATTTTTCTTATGTGGTTGAGTCTTTTTCCTTTGCTTATGGGTTAATTATTTTACTCAAAATATGTTTATGGGGCCAACCTAAGATCGACCGTGTTCTCTCAATAGGTCCAATGGCTTCCAACAGCAACAACAACAAGGGTGAAAACATCTCCGTGTCCAACGAAAGGCTCTTCAACATAATAAGAGCCATGGGGGAACAAATGGATAGACTTGTCGAGGATGCTCGCCGCAAGGATGATTTATGGCAAGCCCGTCTTGATCTCGAGAGGAGAATACATAAGGAAGAAGTGTCCGAACTTAAGGCCCGTTTACGGGAGTTCACCGACAACAAGGCAAAGGTCAACGGTAAGGCATGTTCAAGTGGCTCGCCTCTCAAAAGTCACAAATGTTCTACCAACGACCGTGTCTACACTCCCCTCCAAGGTATGACCGTCACCAAGGCCTATGAATATCTCAAAGCAAAGGGACAAATTTCTCCTCTCCAAGGGTACAAGCAACCACAACCATTGCGTCGCAACCATGCCCACCACAAGTGGTGTGACTATCACCTATGCAGCGGTCACCTCACCGAGGATTGCTTCTCCATCCGCAACATCATCCAAGACTTGATTGACAATGGTGAGTTTACCGTGGTTGAAGAACAACAGTTAGAGAGTGAGAACATGCAAGAACTCATCAAGGAAGGGGCTCAGATTTGAAATAGGGTCTCAACAAGAGATCATGCCGCAAGGAAGGCTACAACGACAATGGGGACTACAGCAACAATCTCCGTTTCTCTTTCTCTACCTAGAAATAGGATAAAAAAAAAAAAAAGAGTCAAAAAGTCCTCTAATGTGTGCATTAATGTTTTCTCTCGTCCAATGTTAAATTTTGAGTCATCAAATAAAAGTCGTTCTTGTCCTCATACACTCTTCCAAGTTGTTCAATTAATTCTTGGCAAAATGATGAAAAAATGTCTAAACAAGTTTTAGAATGAAGGCATCGCTTGAACGCCTAGGGGCTAAACATCGACGACAGCATCAACAACGAAGACATCAACAACGACGAAATCAAGCCAAAGAAAGGTGGAGCAACAATCATGAAGCAAAGTTTTCAAAAGGGGATAAAAAAAAAAAAAAAAAAAAAAAAAAAAAAAAGAGGCTCGCTAGGTTGAAATCCTCAAATCAACCTAGGCAAAAGTTAGAGCACACACAAAAAAAAAAAAAAAAAAATCCCCCCTCATTCAAAGAAGTTCATATCAAGGATCAACATCAACGAAGGACAAAGCGACATCAACAATCATCACGACGAAGCAACAACTCCATCACGACGAATGGAGAATCCACAAGAACTACGGTGACCTGAGCCTCTACATTGGAGGAACGTAGGCAACCTTCGGGTCCGGTCTCATGCAAGAAAGAAGATATGTTTAGCCCTAGCGCGTTATGGTGATCGGCCTTCCTCTCGAACTTGTCATGACATCTTTGTACGATTCACTTGCCAATGAATTAATCACCAAAGATTGAACAACTTTCTTAGCTTTGGAATCGCTTTCCGTTCCTTGTCGAGTCTAGGGGTTTATCTTCTTTTTGCGATACTCCCAGTTTCTTGCAATCAAACTGGGGCTTTCTTTCTCTTCTCTCTTAATGACTTACTTGCCTTCGTGAGTCATTCAAAAAATATACATACATGAAGTCAATACTAGGGGCTACTTCCCTAGTCGAGTCAATGTCACTCATCTTTAGTGACAAGAGGTCTTCACCGCAAAATCACATGTCTTATCTCCTCAGCCAGAGTCAATGCACACTTCCTCATTAATCGAGTAAAAAAAAAGAAGACGCAAAAGAGATGCCCGCTAGATTGAAAACCCGAAATGGCGGTCTAGGCAAAAAACAGAGTGCGTCATAAAAAAAAATGAGAGAGTGAGAGAGAGAAGGGAAAGAGAAATGGAGATCTCCGGCCTCTAAGGAAGACAACTACACGAACTCTACATTGGATCTCCTCAACAAATCAATTCCCCACCGAGTCAACTTCGGGATTGCAAAAGGCTCGACAAGATATGGCACCATCAAAGGTTGTCTTGGGTTATCGGCATCATTCTCCAGCAGTGTGCATTTTTGGGTTCATGAAAAGAAGGCCCGTGGTAACCAAGACCCATCCGAGAACGATCCCATCATAAAAGGGCACGAGGTTGCACAAATAATCCCTAGCTAGTCAATTGGCTTGGGCAGCAAATAGCAACAACATGTGTCTCAGTTTTCAAAGCTTCTGCAAGTATGTGCTTCTAAAGTACGCTGAAAGGCTCCCGAGAAATGGAGTAGCTCTTGCCATGTCCTCTCATGTTTGTTCCCTCACACGAGGATGAGTCACTCTTGCTTTGCTCAACAAATGGTGACGCCCTAGGGGCTATGTGACTCAAGAGCAAGGGTTCTTTTGCTTCATTTGACAATCAATAAGCCTAGAGGCTATGCTCGAGAAAGATGTGTGAGACTATCCTCAAAGTCTCTCAAAAGGGATGTCAAAGAACACTCTTGTCATGTGTGCCCGTGCTCGTTCCCCCAATCAAGGATGGACCCTTCTCGCAATCAATGATGGCACTCTAGGGCCTACGGTCAAGTCTTAAAGGCTCCCTCGGCAAGAAGCAATTCACTTCAATGTCCCCAGCAACATTTGAAGCTTTATACCGAAAGGTTTCAAGGGGATTCGCAATCTACAATCTTTTGGGCTCCGGCATTACAGTGATACAAGCAAAGTGCAATATTGGGGCTTCGCAATAAACAAGATTTTGGGCAATAATACTCGAACAACGCAATGTGGGAGTAGTCTTATGGCTCTATGAAAGGGAACCAACTTCAATGGTCTCTCAACACTTCCAGTCAGAAGGCCTCTTGGTTTTAAATAAAGGCTCCGATGATATGAATGAATTTGATGATTCTTGTTAGAACTCACAGCGAGATTCTGAAGGAAGTCTTAGAGAAAAGGAAAAAGATTCAATATGCTAGACTCACCCGGCTGAGTTATGGCGGGCAATGCCAATATGTTAACTCTAGAGACAGAGTTACGGCCAATCCCAATGTTTCTGCAATACAGCACCCCCTTCTCCAAGATCAAAAGCACAGGCTGCATCCGAAGATCCGCCGTCGGTTCAACTCAAGAAGACTCAAGCAAACATACCGTTCGAGACTTTACCACACCAAGACCTTATCATCTGCAACAACATCACCATCTCACACGAGACGTCTCCCGAAGACCGTACTACATTTTTAACATGGACCTTCCGCCATTTGGGTATCAACCACAAAAAGGGTCATCCATCTCCAAACAAGAGAAAGAAGGAGATCGCCTTCAAGAGTCCTACCCGATGTGGCATCCGCTCTCAATACAAAGCTAAGCCGATTTGGGGCTTCACATCGAAAGGTCTTCACATCCCACCATCTCGAAGCCTACATGAAATTTGGGGCTTAACAATCTCTCAAAGCTTGGTATCAATGATCTTCTCTTGGGGCTTGCCCACGTCGACAACAAAAGACAGTTTATTTGAATGGGCTAAGAGTTGATTCATCTTGGGGCTTCATAAGCCACTCAAAGTTCAGCATTCGAGGGGCTTTACAATCAACAACCCCTTGGCATCTCGGCATCAATAGTCCCTTTTGGAGCCCCATAATCGACAAATCTCTTGGGGCTAGACATCAATTTCGTTGGACACCACGGCAACAACGACAGAATTCAACAAGGCAATCCGGACTTCGATTGAACATGACTTGATCTTGGGTTGGCTTTACAAATACACAATGGTTAAAATGGTTCACCCACGAACTAAAAAAAATATTTTTCTCACATGTGTGCATATTCTTTCCCTTCTAATCTAAATAAAAAAGAGATTTTTCTTTTTCTTTCTATGTGTAAAAGTATGTGCTTTACTTTGCTTTGCTCCTAGCATTCTTCCCCAGCGTTCTCCACCATCCTTGAACTACGCTGGTCTGATTCCTTTTAAGGGATACGTAGGCAGCCTTTTGGCACGACCAACCCACCATCCAGAATACCATCTCGCCGACACTCCTTCAAAGGCAAGAACAATTCATCACCATCAACATCATCATTCTCCATCCAAAGCATGGACATTCTTCATCAAAAGCAGCAGGATCCTTCAGCAATCCATCCCCAATCAAGCGGCAATGGTAGGTGAAGGTATGGACATCATTCATCTCAAGCAATCTCTGCTTTCAAAAATCACTTCACACACAGAATCACTTTACTTCTCTCTCATGCAAAACTGCTTTCAAATCACATTGCACCACGAGCACAACTTCTCTCTTCATTTCACACTTCATGCATCTTCTTGCGCAAACACGTATACCTGCCAAGCACACACATAGCAGGTACCACCACGAAGTCAACAACATCCGCTACTCAAAGCACTTCATCCCCAGCAGAAAATGGTCCACAGTCAACCATGCCCGCACCCCCACGATAAAGTCAACAGCAGCTGTAACAGCAATTTGGTCCATGGTGATCTCGCATTCCAGCAAACGGATCCCGCAATCAGCAAACGGATCCCGCATCAGCAAACGGATCCCGCAATCAGCAAACGGATCCCACACCAGCAAATGGATCCCGCAGCATCAAACGGATCCCACAATTAGCAAACGGATCCCGCACCAGCAAACGGATCCCGCATCAGCAAACGGATCCCGCACCAGCAAACGGATCCTGCACCAGTAAACGGATCCCGCTTCAGCAAACGGATCCCGCATCAGCAAACGGATCCCACAATTAGCAAACGGATCCCGCACCAGCAAACGGGTCCCGCACCAGCAAACGGGTCCTGTAGACACCCCGCTTTGGACCTCTCACCCCGATTGCATACATAGTATTTTTATTTAACTTGTTTTTATTAATTTCTGTTACTTCCGTTAAGTTCCTAACTGATTCCGTTAGTTTTGGACTAAACTGCATAACAGAGTTAACTTTTAGAGTCATTCTGTCTTTCTGCTATTTTCTCCCGCGAGCGCTTCCGGAAGTGTTATCGGGATGCGCGCGCGTCTCACCCCTAAAGCGGGACCCGCACGCCTCCCGTTATGGCAGTAACGGATTGCACCTTATTTCCCTCCCTTTTCTTATTTACAAACATCTTCTTGATCACAAAAACATCCCTTTTTACATCCACATTCATTCCCCCTTATTTCATAACTCCCAAATCCTTTATTCTAGCAATTCTTCATAAAAACAAAATATTCCTTTTTATTATTATTTGATTTTCCCTTTATTATTTATTTATTATTTTATTTATCTTATTTGAGATTGGTCAATTCCATCTCACAAGGATTGACCAATTTCCCTCCAAACTTTCCCTCCTATTTTTACCTATAAAAGCCATCTTCTTCTACCTTAGAAAGGGACCTTGGACCTTGAACACTTTCTCTTTACACAAACTATACACAAATTCTCCCTACAAGAGTTCTTCGTGACAAGACTCTACACAAATTGTTCTACAATAATTTTCCTACAACAACACCATCTTCAAGTCAAGGTTTGAAGTCCTTCTTCTTAAGGTACAACTTCCCCTTTTCTTCTTCTTATTTTATTCATGTCTAGTCAATGTATGCAATCTCCATAAAAAGGAATACAACCAAAAGGCCACTTCACTATTGAAGTTTGGTCAATGTTACATTCCAACATTCCAAACAACTAATTAAATTTAATTTCATTTCTTATATAATTGTTTAGCATATTCAACATGTAATCTTTTAGCATAAATTAATTAATAAAATCATTCTTTTTTATTTCCACTTTTTTTCTCATCTCAATTGTTAGCACATTTTTTATATCAATAAATTGAAGGACATTAGAACTAGAACACCAAAAGTATCAAGACCCACGTAAGCGGGGCGGAGTGGGTGTTTAAGTATTTCCCACTCCGTCACCTAACCTGTAACACCCATCGAATTTCTTGTTAAATATTTGACATATTTGTTAAATTCTTGAACATGCAGATTATGTGCTAGTTTTATTTGGGTTTATTTATTAACTGCTTTAGAATATTAAGGTGGTTAAATGTCTAGTTTTGACTTTTGGGTCATTTGTGAAAATTTGACTTTAGGGGCCTTTTTGTTAAAAGTGAAACTTGAGGGACCTAAGTGCAATTCTTTGAAAGTTTTAAGTATATCAACTTGTTTGGTTTGCTGGAGAAAGTGTTTCTCCCCAAATTCTCTGTACGTTCTCTCTGTTCTAAACCTAGGGTTAAAAGTTTTCCCTATTCTCGACTCCTCGAGTTTAATTATCCCTCCGTTCTTGATTCTGATCCAGGATTAATATTCGTGGCGTTGAATAGAGCGTTCCAGGCCGAACAGAAATAAATTTGGTTAACTTTGATTTTTGACTAGGTAAGTTATTAGCTCCCCCTTACTTGTAATAACATGCATAAATGTTATTCTCGATACTTGTGAATGTTAATTTCGTGTTTGGAATGATTTTTGTGATACTTGTAAATTTGGGACAAAGGGAGTAACATTCCCCTGTGTAAAATGATAAAGGGACTTGGAAATATTAGATTGAATATGTTATGCCTTTGTTAGAGTTGTGAAATTGTTAATAGAAAGTTACTCCTACGTTTTGGGACGGAAAATTTCTTAACCTGGGAAAGGAATAAAAATTCCGCATTTTGGTACATTGTGCGACCGTACAAAAATCCTTGGGCGACCGCACATCTTTCTGAAAGGTTTTTCAAAGAAATTAAACTGCTTGTGTGCGACCGCACAGTCCATTGTAGGCGACCGCACAGTTATCTGAAAAACCAAAAATGTTGTTTAAAGTTTGTATAAGTTGGAAGTAACCCTAGTTAAGGTATATAACCTTAGTATAAGATGTCCTAGCAAGTGTTGTGACACCTTAGGGGCATCAGAATTTGGTCTTAAACATGTATACTCATTGAATTAAAATGTAGTAACTCTTCTTTATGTCTTGAAAGTGCTATGAACAAGCACTAATGTGTTATACTTGTTGTCAATCCAATGATTGTGCACCTTAGGGGCATTAGAACAAGGTCTTAGACTTGAACATCCTAAGAATAGGATTGGGATTTGGTAAGAGTAAATGTATAACTCTTATACATGCTTGAATGTCCAAAGATTGGAATTATAACTTGAAATACTCCCTCCGTCCCACCGAAAATTGCAAAACTTACTAAAATGGGCGTCCCATAGAAATTGCACATTCCATAAATGGAAAGTTTTTAATACTTTTTAATTAGTGGGTCCCACTTCTCATACTCACATCCACTAACCCACTAACTATTCTCTACCCCACTTTCTCTCTCCCACTCAACTATCAACACTCACAACACATCACATTTTTCACTTTTTCCCTTAATTCTTGTGCCATAATTTTTTTTTGAAGTTTCCGGCGGGACGGAGGGAGTATAAGATAATAAAATCTTGTACATGGCTTGACACCAATACATATGTATGGTAGTGAACTAGGAAGTGCAATGAACAAGCACTAACGTGTATGAGACATGTTCTTGTTGTGTATGTGCAAACATTGAATACATTTGCTTGATACAAGGTGACTTCTTGACTACTTGAAGCATGTTCCTTGTTGAGCTAGTCCACTACTTTTGGATTAGTTCTTCTCCCGTAGTTCAAGTAAATATCTACTTGTACCTTCTTGTGTGAGTCCAGCTGGTTCTCCTTGCTTGTTCGAAAATGTATAGGTTCACGCTTGTCGCGAGAGCTGGGGTTTAAGTGACAATCGGGTCCCTATGTATTTCCGCCTGACCCCTTACTACCGGCCATAGTAAGGGCATAGCTTCCTTAGTTGGAGCAATAAGCCTGACTTAAGTGAATGCTAAACTCCTGTCTTGAACACCTCGTGAATATTCATGAGTCTTGATATTGGGAATGACACTGGTTACCGGGTCTTCTGATACATACTGAATAATCAGTTCCTGTTATTGATCGTGATTGTCAAAGTAATACAAGCTACGACAACAATGGTATTCTTGGGAGGAATAAGGAAGGAAGCAATATCCTTATAACTTGCTTGTTTAGCCTTATGTGCTACTTGATGAGTGGCTTAGCCTCTCATGTACTTGTTACTTGATGATACTTGATATATGATTTCTTGAGTATCTACTTGAATTGCATGATAACATGTCATGTAGTTGCATCTAATAGCTTACTGAGATTTATCTCACCCTTTATTTGTTTAATTGTTTCCCCCCCCCCCCAGGAAAGGAAGGATAGTGCGCAGTGGGGCTCGACATAGCTGGGAGCTTACTTCGCAGGTCGTGATTATTTTGGGGCTTGTGTCTTTTTACACTTAGTGGGACGATGTATTGGGTTGTATAACTCCTTATTTTTGGGGTAGACAGTCTTGTTCATTTCTTGTTGTCACTAGACATCCTGTATAGTACTCTTGATGCCAGCTTATGTGCTAGGCATATCTTTCGCTGTATGTATTTAAGTTTGGTTTTAATTTTCTTGTCTAGAACTCGTGTTGTGAGCTAGTATAGCTCCTTACTCTAGAGTATATATATCATGTCAGTTTGTTAAACAAATGTCATTAAGTTTCTTGTTAAGTTTCTTGTTCCTCGTTAGGCACTCCCATCCAGGTTCGAGGTTCTATTAGGGGATCCCGGGACCTGGGGGCGTGTCATAACCCCCGAACCCTTTCTCTCTCGAATCTCTGGTTTTCGTACAAAAATTGGTTTTCTTTAGGTTTTTCTTATGTTCCTCTAAAACATAGGTGGCGACTCTTAAAATCAAGTAGACATCCTAGGTAATTCGCGCGCTCTGGCCAAGCCGTGGTCCCCCGGGGTATCTACGCTCTTATTTGGTCAAAGTCGGGCATTTAGACTGCCGGGGACAAAGGCTTCAACCTAAAATGACCACTCTGGGTCGAGGATTGACCTGGGTCAACTCCATCTTTGGGAAGCTGATAGGAAAACTGGTCTTACGTCCAACTAAGGATTGTCGGGGACCTTTTCACTTCACTGGGATTATGTCAAAGACAGCTGGGACATTCACAATTTTCAATGGGCTTACGTCAAAGACCGCCGGGACATTCACAATTTCCAATGGGCTTACGTCAAAGACCTCCGGGAGTTTTTTTTCCTCTAAAAACATTGGGATTACGTCACACGGGGACCGCCTGGAGGAATTTTTGAGCAACTCTTTAAAAGAGGGGCCTAAGTTCTAATTCAGAAACCTAGGGGAATTTTGGTTCAAGGCACCAGGGGCCAAAGTGTAAATTTTGGGCAGGAATTTTTCTCGCCCAAACCATCCGTATGGATGATGAGTCGTCTCCTTTTTTTTTTTTTTTTTCAAAAACGCAGTAGCCTTACGGCTGTTCTCCCAATTCTTCCCTAAATTGCTCAAGGATCACTCATGGCGGGAGGGGGACGCGCGGGTTATCCCTAGAGGGGCGGACAAAAGGCTCGACATGGCAAGGGGCCTTTGATAAGAAGGTGAGACCCCAGGAAATTCGGGTAGGAGATCTGGTTCTCAAGGAAAAACCCCCAGGAAGGTCTAACCCCGATGGAAAATAGGAGCCCGTATGGATTGGCCCCTTTGTGGTGCAAGAGATCTTCTCAGGAGGCGCAATGAGACTTGCGGATTTGGATGGTAATCCTTTCATGCACCCGGTCAACGGTGACAAGCTCCGTCGCTACTTCGTTTAAAAAAAATGCCAAAAGAATATACCCACCTAGATTGAAAACCCGTTTGGGCGGTCTAGAGAAAAAATAGGGCTGCACCATGACTCATGGAAAAGAACTACGATGACCTGAGCCCCTTAGTCCTATTTGTAAAAGGGGAACGTAGGCAGCCAATTATTGGTCCGGTCTCAAAAATAAATAAAATTCAAATCCCATTTTGAGCAAAAGGCTTCGTACAAATATAAACATGGCCTTACAAAGATAAGTAACCATTATCACTACAGTTAAAACACTTCTTTGATGAGTTCAAGCACGGTCTACTTTCGACTCAAAATAACATGCTAAAAATACAAATAAAACATCTAAGTAAACTAATGTGTTTGCAATGGCAATGAGTGGATGCTTAGGACATAGGGCCGTCAATGCTCCTCACCTGTCCACTTCTTCTTTTGACTCCTCCGGGTCTTCTTCTTCTTTGTGTCAAAAATATCGATTTCCCTCCTCCAAGGTCGGGCATTCTCCCGGTCTCTTCAATGAGCCCGGCTGCCCTCAAAGCCATGTCGGCTGCAGCTCAAGCCCGGATGTCCTCCATCTGTGCTTCAACCTTAGCTACTACGTCCATCCTCCTCTCGGCCAGAACCCGATAGTCATCCACACCATCTCCAGTGTGGTTATGACTACTCGCCACAGCCTCAGCCTCCCTCAAAGCCCTGCTAGTGTCATAATCCTCTCCAAGAATGGCCTCACGCCTCTCCTCAATAAGTCTATGTGTCTGCCCCATAGTCTGTTCATACCAATCTAAGTAAATCGTGGTTAGAACCATGCTGGATACACCCTTGAGAAGTACCCGAGCTGGAAAGAGGGAACATGTCCACAACTGTGTAAAAAGTGAAATGGTAGATGGATCCCACATGGATAGTGACAAAGGCCTCAGATGCTCTGGGTTGACATCTGACCACTCCGACAAAGAAATCTGCAACAACCCAAACTGCCTACGAACCAAGGAAGGGATGTAAAAAGATGATCCCAAAAGTCCCGGTACCTGAACGATGGGAGAACCCCCTTGGTACTCTATCACAGAGCCAATGCGCCAATGTGGAACCCACCAGCGGATTTGTGAGGTCCGAAGTCGAGCCATATAAGCTTCCCAATCACCCTGGGCAAAATCCTAAATAATGCCTCTCAGAGAATAAGACCATGGTTTGTGAGAAAGAGGAGCCTAGGAACGGCCATCAACCTCTCCCTCAACCACATGGTAAGAAGAGCAGGACTACCACTGCGCATGAAGCCATCGCCTAGGGCTAAGCGATCCATGCCATGAAAAGTCTCTCCCAAGATCAAAGGGACGATGTCTTTCCCTGCAAGGCACTCCTCGAGGACACTCAACAAAACCCTATGGCAAGTGCCTTTGGAGCCAACCATGTAAAAAAAAAGGAAAGAACACATAACCCAAAGGCATTCCAAGAAGCCTCATCCGTGCGATCCATAAACTTTTCGGGAAGGTCCAAAATGTCAATAAAAGTAGGATTGAGAACCATACACTGAGCCTCTTCTAAAGGAATATCGAGAAGAGAGACCAACCTTTCAACGTACATTGTGTCATCAACCAAAGGGAGGGCAACGATTTCCATGTCCACACCCCCCCCACCAAAGCCTTGAAATCCTCATAAGCCGGAGTGATTTTGTTGTAAGAGAAACAACACACGTGTCTCCTTATATCCCAAAAGGACGCGGCAGCCCTCAAAAGTTCGAGGTCTGGGATGAACTCCTTGAAAGACCAAAGGGACTTGAGTCGAAACCTAGCTTGGAAAATGCCTTTGTTATCCTTCATATGATATCGCATCCAGAGCCTAAGGTTGCCCTCAAAACATTCTTGATCAATTTTGGACAATTTTGGTGGTTTCTCCATGAGAAAGGGCTCCATGGAAGGAAAAACTTTCGGAATGAGTTGAAGAGCTGCTTCTGGACTCCAAGTCAAGGCACTTAAGAGATGACCAGACCTGGAGAAAAA
Organism: Campanula takesimana; assembly: GCA_026119855.1. Taxonomy (NCBI): domain Eukaryota; kingdom Viridiplantae; phylum Streptophyta; class Magnoliopsida; order Asterales; family Campanulaceae; genus Campanula; species Campanula takesimana. The sequence goes on along the minus strand of JAOWBW010000195.1, from coordinate 539,554 downwards.
ATTCAATGCAAAAAGTATACCCACTGGGACAACCGTGCGGATACTTTGTCCCATGACACCATTGATGATTTCTTGTTGGAAGTTGGCTTTACAATCCCATCCATTAAAAGCCTCATCCCAACCAAATCATAAATACCCTGAATTTTTTGCCCTCCTTTGGCTCATGCAACATGCCTTTTGGACCTAGAAAAGAATTAGGCTCCCTGCATAATGTCATCCCATTAAAAATTATGAAAAATCCCGGCGGTCCCCTCGTGACGTAAGCCTATTGTTTTGAACAAAAGATTTGTGCAGAAAATGCCCGACAGTCTTTGACGTAAGCCCAATTGCCTTAGAAGGGTCCCTGACTTTGACCAAATGAGAGTCAAGTCCAGTCCCTAGTTTTGACCAAATGAGAGTCCAATCCAACTTCCAACTTTGACCAAATGAGAGTCAAATCCAACTTCCAACTTTGACCAAATGAGAGTCAAATCCAACTTTAACCAAATGAGAGTCAAATCCAACTTCCAACTTTGACCAAATGAGAGTCAAGTCCAATCCCCGACTTTGACCAAATGAGAGTCGAGTCGATTATTTTGACCAAATGAGAGTCAAACCCATGACCTTGACCAAATGAGAGTCAAGTTCAGCCTCTAGTCAATCCTCCCCGTAGAGTCAAGTTGACCAACTCCCGATTTTGACCAAATGAGAGTCAAGTTCAGCCTCTAGTCAACCCTCCCTGAAGAGTCAAGTTGACCAACTCCCGATTTTGACCAAATGAGAGTCAAGTTCAGCCTCTAGTCAACCCTCCCCGTAGAGTCAAGTTGACCAACTCCCGATTTTGACCAAATGAGAGTCAAGTTCAGCCTCTAGTCAACCCTCCCCATAGAGTCAAGTTGACCAACTCCTGATCTTGACCAAGAGAGAGTCGAGCCCCGTTTCTAGGATAGGATGACAGATATCCACCTAGGTTTAGGAGAGGATGACAGATATCCACCTACTAAAGCATTTTCTAGGAGAGGATGACAGATATCCACCTATGCTAGACGACCTTAACGGTCACCCTTAGGTTTGAGACGCCAAATTCCTCGCCCGACCTTAACGGTCACCCTTAGGTTTGAGATGCCTACTAAATTAGACCTAAACTCGGCCACTAATAATGTAATTAGGGTAAGTCAGGGTCGATCCACGAAAATCTGCGAACTAGTCACTTGACCAGATTGGGGGTTGATTTGATTGTAATTAAATCCTAGACAGGAAATTAAACTAAATATGATTAAAACAATGAATTAAAAAGCACTTCAGATTGATCCCTATCCCCGTCCTCTATTTCAATTTCATCGGTACTTCTTTTTATCCGTTAATCCTATTCACTTGATCACGAGATGTTTTTCAATCTCTGTCTCTTCTTACTGTTTAGTCTATAACAGTGGCACACTCACTATAAACCATAATTAAAATTAAAGCTAGACTGGCACAGAAAAGATTTAAAGATTAATTGATTAAATTCAAGAGACTAAGATCAAGAACGCTTTCTAGGTTACTAGATAATCGCTTAATTTTGCATACTCCCTGAATTGCTATGACACATACACAATTCGTGAAGATGCTACGGTAAAAACTCTAATTCTGGCACAGAACAGAGAATTCTAGCATAGATTAATAAAAAGAACTAGTGAATTGGCCAAATCCACAAACCCTTGTTATAAATCTAAAATCAGAACAAGCAAAAGTATGAATAGATTAATAAAAGAATAAGAAAATTACCTCAATTGAAACTAGATTAGGTTCAAGATCACAATCTAAAGCTATGGAGTTAGTTCTCCATTAAAGGTTTACAAGCTCCAGAGAAAAAGAAAAGAACGTATTGTTTTTCAGTGAAAAGAGAGTGACCTAATCTAATAATATTTTCTAACTAATCAAATAACATAGGAATCCTAAAAGAAAAATAATAATAAAAGAAAAAGAAAATAAGAAAAACAAAACTAATCTCAGTCTGCCGCATTCTGGAAGTGACGGGCCGCTTTCCACATTTTTTGTTTTAGTCCCTGAAGTCTTCATAATGTCAGTCCAGACCTCCAACTTTCAGAAATTGCAAAATAGTCCCTCAACTTCCAATTAATTACAGTTTGATCCTATACTCCTCCGCTCCGTTTGACTTTGACTTTGCCTTGACTTTGACTACTTGATCCTTGAGACGTGACTTTGAAGCTCACCAAAAATTACATCCAGAAAAATAAATAAATAAAAATGACTATTCTACCCCGGATTACAATAAAGCTCAAATGATAAAATAAAGCCTCAAATACATCAAAACTAGTCTAAGTACATCAAAATGAATGAAAATACATAGGAAAATAAGGGAAATAACATATACAAAATCCGCCACATTAAATTCCCCCACGCTTAGACCGTTACTCGGCCCTGAGTAACATCCTAACCGCACTCTAAACTCCGGTCTATAAAGCGTAGCATGGGAGAAAATGACCCCTAATCTCCTCTAATCCTACAAGTCAAAAAGTCAACAAATACTACTGGAGTATAAGAAACTCCGTCCCCATTAACACCAAGAACAAATAAAGATCAATGGACTTAACCCGATACAAATTCCCATAATAATATAGTATCCGGACTAAGGCTCACACATAAAAGCCTAAGGGAACTAAAAGTGTCCTAAGTTTCCCCCACGCTAGTCTCACACTACTATCGCCCTCGTAAAAATAAGAAGTTGATGCCTAGAAATTATTTCCGGACATAACTGAAAATCCTAACCTGAGACTCTTTACCCCCCTTATGACTTCTCTCCGGTGAATAAATGATAAATCACTCAAAATCTCACCTTTTGCCTAAGCGTCCTTTCGAGATTTCACTTAGCCTCTCTATTTTTATATTTTTATATTTATTTTTTTTAGAAAAATACTATACACAATACAAACCCTCCCCCACGCTTAAACTACACAGTGTCTTCAATGTGTGTGAAACAGTATAGATATAGGACAGTAAAAGCGTAAGGAAAAAGAGTACTCTCACTACTACTTTCCCCAACCTTATTCCTTCCCTTACTTCACAACAAAAAAAAAATTCACCACAAAACAATTTTACCTACACTATCAACGCTCACAATCACTCACCAACAAAAAAAAATAATCAACAATAATATCAACACCACAATTGCACCACAATAACCACTCTCCACAACAAAATACCAATTATCCCACAACTTTAAACCAAAAATGTACCAATCCCACCAATTTAAATGTGAAAGAATGAGAAAATTTGTACCTTTCCACGCTCAAGTATAGCCAAATAAGCTCATTGTCCCTCCAAAATTGCTCCAACAACGCTGTATCAAAAAGCCCCTGTCGCGCCCCGTACCCGTGGTCCTACTTGGCCCCACGCTCGGGACACGCACGGAAGACGTCATAAAACATTTTAGGAAAATTTTTCGAAATGTACTTTCTTAAAAGTTTAATATAACCAAACACATTTACTTGAAACTTGATTTCATTTCCACATAAACAAACTTTCACAATCCAAAGTACTTAGCCATAAGGCTTACACACTTTACTAACAAATTTACAACTCACCAACATGTTCCAAAAATAGGTGATACAAAGATGAAGTCACGGGTACAGTTGTCGCGGCCCCGACCAAGCGGGCCAAGAGCACGCGAACTGGACGTCGACTTACAACAATACACCAAAATACTGAAGATAAAAATTTCATTTTTATACCCAAAAGGTTCAAAATAAAGTTTTAGAAATCCAAGTTTAACAACAACAATATACTACTAGTATAAGCTCCACAAGCTTACACCAAAAATACGAAAGATTACAAATCTTAATGACGTCATTGTTGGTAAAACTATCCCCAAAAGGTTATACATTTAAATAATGCAAATCGATCAATAACAACCTGCCCAAAATCTCAATCCTCTCGACGTCCTCCTCGATCCGCAAATCCTAATCCTTTCCTCCTGGGGGGGGATTAAGGAAAATCAAAGATAAAAGAAAGAGGGTAAGATAAATCTCAATAAGTTACTAATGCAACTACATGACATGCTATGATGCAATAAACAATAATAATATCTCACATAGCACGTAGCAAATATCATTTAACAGATAGCAGCAGAAATAAACAAGTAACAAAGGATACTGAGCCAAGGTTTCCCCAATAAAGGATATAACAATCTGATCAATGACTATAGGGCCGCATCGAAGAGCAGCATCAATAAGCAGCATCGAAGAGCCGATAAACCAATCAACGATAGCAGCATAATAGCTGAAGAGAAAACCCGGTACCGGAACCAATAACCAATCGAAAACTGAGTATACGACACGAAGTCGCAACCCCTTATAATAGCTAGACTATTCCCAAAAAAGGAGCTAGCTCATCTCACATCCAAGGCCAATCTGGAGGAGGGAAATAATGGGGCAAAACAATGGTCAACATTATAATGGACTCGGCTCGTTGCCATTATAATCTTTTCCATCGCCCGACACAACCACGAATACCAGCTGGACTTTCAAATAAATGCCAAGTAATAAATACTAGCTCAAATAAACAACTCATGATTCCAAAGTAGGGAACCATACCAAATAATCACCAAGAAGATGAAATAAAACCAACCACACATAATAAGTGTTCAACCAATTCCAAATATTAATTAATCAAATCCCATAACACATTTGTTCACGAAGGAACCATTTTCAACACTAGAGTATCCCACAATATCTATTTAAATTAATTATAGTGACACCCAAAGTCTATACCTATCATACAACCCAAGCCTAAACCAAACAAAGGAGACTGCCAGGAATCAGAGGCGGGCAGGCGCCTGAACAGGGGCGGGCGGGCGCTCATTTGGTCAGAAGGTCGGAAGAAGGAAATTGACCAGGTGGGCGGGCGCCTGGCTCAACCCGGGCGGGCGCCTGGTCGGTGAACAGGGCAGCAATTCAGCTGGGTTCTTCAACCCGAAAATGAACACCAAAATTCACTATTGTAACCCAAATCAATACCAACGCTTCCAACTAGTTTACCCAAATGCCAAAGTAACTTCTAAGCCTAAAAATAACTCATATAACATCATTTAACAACCCAAACCAAGATTTGATCCCAACATTCTCAAAATCACAAAAGATGAACAAAAATACAAATAAATTCCAAACTCAACCAAAATGACATATATATGAACTAAAGCATTACATAACTAAGGATGAACATTTTAGCATAAAAATGGGGGAAAAGCAACTTACTTGGATTTTATCAAAGTTGACGGAATTCGAAATTTCATTGTTCTCTACGATCCTAACAACGATCTAAACATTTTTCAAAGAATGAGAAATGAGAAATAATAGGAGGAAGATGACTAAAAAGAATAGAGAAGGAGAGAGAGAGAGTTTACCTTCAACAATGGAGGAAAAGAGAGAGAAAGTGTGTTGGGAGAAATGAGGGAGTGAGGGAGGAGAGGGGAAATGGAGGGAGTAAGTAGGATAAATTAGAATAGTTTCACTTAGGCCCCCTCTATAACTCAACTAACACTTAAACCCTTATAACCCATTTCAAAATAACCCCCCTACTACACACTAGCACAAATGACCAATTAAAATGCTAAGCACCACTTAAGATGAAACACCAATGCACTCATAATTATTTGGATAAATAAATAAATAAACACTTTAGTTAAATAACAAGAAATAAATAAATAAATAAATATTTATTATTTAGAAAATAGAGGCGGGTTTTCGGGTCGTGACATTCACTCCACCTTAAAAGAAAATTCGTCCCGAATTTTAAATTACTTACCCGTAAGATCAAATAGCCACGGATATGCTAATTCCGTCACTTCCCGAATTTCTCAATCATCCATTTTAAACCATCATACGGTAACCTTAAATGATGCTTACAACATATCAACTTCTCGTACTTAACTTCCTTCAATCATTACCTTCACTACTAATTAGAATCCATATTCAAAATCGAAGAATCCAAATTGCTCCTAAACATAACTCTCGAGATACAATAAGCTTATCTCATTTCATAAAGTTAATTACACTGCAAGGATACTTCCATTTGTAAACCGCATACTTAGTATTACTCCCCAGAGATTCAAAACATTAAACCATCTCGAGCTAAATCAGCTTCTTAAAATGTGGAAAGCTAAAGAAATTTTCCGTCCCCACAATATTCACCAAGGTGGCTATACCTCCAAGGATTTCCATTATAGTGTTTTTACCTTAGATGGCACCTTAAACTAGAGATACAATGTAAGCCCAAAATTTTAATACAAAATGTTTACTTAAATCCACGCTATAATTTCATCATCACATTACTCCAAATCTTTGAAAGCCTGAAACAATTACAAACACTCAGTAGTCCGTAAAACAATCCAAATTTTATCTCCAAGGGATTTCCTCTAACTCCCTTTTAAATTGATAATTTGTGCTTACACACCCCAAGGAAATTTAGCAATTCCTAAATCTTCAATGGCTAACCTACCTTAGTCTTTCACATATACATTTATAATCTCGATGATACTTAGGCCCAATCGTACTACCATCATAATAAACCAATTGGCTAGCTACATTCCAACTGACCCACTACCAAATCATAGTACTCTTTAATATGCCCAAGTATTGATACCCAACTTTCTTCACATACCCTTAATCCAAATCGAGAAACGCCACCAAGAAAAGATTTAGAACCATAAAACAACCATTTAACTAGATTTCAAAATGCCTTTAATACAATTCGAGAAATTCTTGCCCTCTCAAAACGTGCTTAGTCCTTTCAAACTTAACGCGCTTACCACCATTAATAATTATAACTTCCACAATATACTAGTCACTCATAGCAAATCATGCATTTCTTCATACTAACCAATTCCGATGCACTCACGTAGATGTACTAAAAGTAAACAAAAATCTCCTATCATGAAATCCTCAATTGAATCCTCAGCTCTTATAACCCAACCGATACAATATGGATATTGATCTAATTATTAGCACTACCACCTTGTACCATAACAACTCAATTTAACCCAAGTTCCTCCCCAAACACTAGGTACTATTCAGAAGAAAATGGAAATCTTACAAATGATAAATACACCCAACAATTTGGCATAGACATCCCATTGTCACCCACCTAAGTTATATATTCAAATTCCATATAAGAAAAGATGTGTATAACTCTACCCAAAGGAACGGTCTCAAAACGATTTTAGGAAATCAGGAATAGAGAATGTAACAATCCTCCTACAACAATCTACTAAAGCATGACATTTCCCCTCTCAAAATAACATCAAAACCTTATAATAGTAATATGATTAATTTAGCAGGTAAGGCATGTCTACCCTTAAGCACAACATAAGCACATAAGAATTCGTCAGATATTCCACACTCCTCCATAGGAGTAGATACTGGCAACACATAAGTCAAAGACTCAGGAGAAATAAATGCAACTAAATGCACAGAAACATATGAATGCGGTGATCCTAAAAATGCACGCGCTCGCTCTCTCGACACAAAATTAATACCTCCTGAAACTGATGAGTCACCCGTTGAGTGCTGATTGATCGCAAACACCCTACCCTGAACCTTTAGGGTTTCCCGAAGTATCTCTCTTCTGACCCTGTGCAGTACCAGCGTCACTCCCGGATGGTTGATATCTACCCCTAAGGCAATCTCTCACAAAATGCCCCAACTGACCACAATTCACACATTTTCCTTGTTTCTTCCAACACTTGTCTTCTGAGTGTCCTTCCCTCTGACAATAGTTGCAGATTTTCCCATTTCGTGTCCCCTGATTAGTACCTTGATTCCTCACTATTGGTTGTCCCTGAGGTTGCTCTCCGAATCGAGTTTGCATTCCAGAATTACCTCTGTTATCCGAATGTTGCTGTTGTGACTTGCTCTTCCCTCCTTGCTTACTCGGGTTAACCATCTCAGTCTTCCTTTTGTGTTCCCCGATATCTTGCTCTATCAAATAGGCACGGTCCACCGCATCCTGAAAAAGTTGAATTCTCTGGGCTATTAACTGTGTCCTAATAGTTGTCTTCAAGCCCCTGATAAACCTCATTGCTTTCTGCTCCTCGGTCCGCACAAGGTAGTCACAATACATGTCTAATTATGTGAACTTAGCCGAGTACTGTGCTACTGTTAATACGCCCTGCTCCAAGTTGAGGAACTCGATCTCCTTCCTATTCTGATCCACTAGAGGAATGAAGTGTTCTTTGAATTTCCTCACAAATAACTCCCAAGAATATGGTACAAGAGTAGTATCCCAACTGGCCTTAAGTGACTTCCACCAATGTTCCGCGGTCCCAACTAGCTTATAAGCCGCGAATCGAACCCTATCCTCGTCCGTGCAACCAAAAACCTCGTAAATCTTCTCCATTGACTCAACCCACATTTCCGCCTTTTTTACATCAGGCTCACCATCGTACTCACTTGGTTTCAACTTTAAGAACTGCTCCAACCCATATCGTGGAGGTGCTACATGTTCCTCTCTCGGCCCGTGGTCATGAATTGCTTTCATTTCCGCTTCAAACATCCCCTGAAACATTGCACGGTTCTCTTCCCGTAGATCATTCTGATTCGGAGTCCCACTAGAACCTTCACCAGCTCTTCTTCTAGCCATTTAGAACAAATACCTGCATAACATCAACCGTTACTCACTCCGAACACAACTACCCTCCTAGGTCATTCTAGTCCACCTATACTTATACTTAGAGCTAAACCTGGCTCTGATACCAACTGTCGCGGCCCCGACCCCGCGGGCCAATAGCACGCGAACTGGATGTCGACTTACAACAATACACCAAAATACTGAAGATAAAAATTTCATTTTTATACCCAAAAGGTTCAAAACAAAGTTTTAGAAATCCAAGTTTAACAACAACAATATACTACTAGTATAAGCTCCACAAGCTTACACCAAAAATACAAAAGATTACAAATCTTAATGACGTCATTATTGGTAAAACTATCCCCAAAAGGTTATACATTTAAATAATGCAAACCGATCAATAAAAACCTGCCCAAAATCTCAATCCTCTCGACGTCCTCCTCGATCCGCAAATCCTAATCCTTTCCTCCTGGGGGGGATTAAGGAAAATCAAAGATAAAAGAAAAGGGGTGAGATAAATCTCAATAAGTTACTAATGCAACTACATGACATGCTATGATGCAATAAACAATAATAATATCTCACATAGCACGTAGCAAATATCATTTAACAGATAGCAGCGGAAATAAACAAGTAACAAAGGATACTGAGCCAAGGTTTCCCCAATAAAGGATATAACAATCTGATCAATGACGATAGGGCCGCATCGAAGAGCAGCATCAATAAGCAGCATCGAAGAGCCGATAAACCAATCAACGATAGCAGCATAATAGCTGAAGAGAAAACCCGGTACCGGAACCAATAACCAATCGATAACTGAGTATACGACACGAAGTCGCAACCCCTTATAATAGCTAGACTGTTCCCAAAAAAGGAGCTAGCTCATCTCACATCCAAGGCCAATCTGGAGGAGGGAAATAATGGGGCAAAACAATGGTCAACATTATAATGGACTCGGCTCGTTGCCATTATAATCTTTTCCATCGCCCGACACAACCACGAATACCAGCTGGACTTTCAAATAAATGCCAAGTAATAAATACTAGCTCAAATAAACAACTCATGATTCCAAAGTAGGGAACCATACCAAATAATCACCAAGAAGATGAAATACAACCAACCACACATAATAAGTGTTCAACCAATTCCAAATATTAATTAATCAAATCCCATAACACATTTGTTCACGAAGGAACCATTTTCAACACTAGAGTATCCCACAATATCTATTTAAATTAATTATAGTGACACCGAAAGTCTATACCTATCATACAACCCAAGCCTAAACCAAACAAAGGAGACTGCCAGGAATCAGAGGCGGGCGGGCGCTTGAACAGGGGCGGGCGGGCGCTCATTTGGTCAGAAGGTCGGAAGAAGGAAATTGACCAAGTGGGCGGGCGCCTGGCTCAACCCGGGCGGGCGCCTGGTCGGTGAACAGGGCAGCAATTCTGCTGGGTTCTTCAACCCGAAAATGAACACCAAAATTCACTATTGTAACCCAAATCAATACCAACACTTCCAACTAGTTTACCCAAATTCCAAAGTAACTTCTAAGCCTAAAAATAACTCATATAACATCATTTAACAACCCAAACCAAGATTTGATCCCAACATTCTCAAAATCACAAAAGATGAACAAAAATACAAATAAATTCCAAACTCAACCAAAATGACATATATATGAACTAAAGCATTACATAACTAAGGATGAACATTTTAGTATAAAAATGGGGGAAAAGCAACTTACTTGGATTTTATCAAAGTTGACGGAATTCGAAATTTCTTTGTTCTCTACGATCCTAACAACGATCTAAACATTTTTCAAAAATGAGAAATGAGAAATAATGGGAGGAAGATGACTAAAAAGAAGAGAGAATGAGAGAGAGAGTTTACCTTCAACAATGGAGGAAAAGAGAGAGAAAGTGTGCTGGGAGAAATGAGGGAGTGAGGGAGGAGAGGGGAAATGGAGGGAGTAAGTAGGATAAATTAGAATAGTTTCACTTAGGCCCCCTCTACAACTCAACTAACACTTAAACCCTTATAAACCATTTCAAAATAATCCCCCCTACTACACACTAGCACAAATGACCAATTAAAATGCTAAGCATCACTTAAGATGAAACACCAATGCACTCATAATTATTTGGATAAATAAATAAATAAACACTTTAGTTAAATAACAAGAAATAAATAAATAAATAATTAAATATTTATTATTTTGAAAATAGAGGCGGGTTTTCGGGTCGTGACAACACTACTCAAAAAGTTATACATTTACATAATGTAGCCTTTACATAACACATATCCCAAAATGTCTTACCCAAAATCACCACCTCGACGTCCTCCCTTGTGCAGTGACCTATCCCCTGGGCTCTCCTTTACCTAAAACAGTAAACAAATAAGGGTGAGAATGAATCTCAGTAAGCTACTAAAATGCAACTACGTTACATGCTGAAATGATACTCGGAATTGAACAATGTCAATAACATTCACATAGCACATAACATGATAGGCAAAGCCAACTCATCTTTCCACACGTAAGGCTGAAATAAACACTCAACTGTGGATACTGAGTCAAGGGTCTCGAATCAAATATATAACCATCTGAGAGGTATCAACTGAGCAGCACCAAAGGACTGAAACCGGTTCATGAACCAAACAACAACAACAACAACAAGAGGGGGAAAATGACACATAGTCATAACCCAAACGGTGACTAAACTCACACAAGGGAGATCTAGCCCAGACCCAATCTGTGGCCCAAGGAAGGGGGTTAAAAATGGGAAACCAAATGGTAGAAGCCTTACAATGAACTTGGCTCGTGTGCCATTATAATCTCTACCACTGTCCGACACCACAACAAGTACCAGGTGGACTTCCAAACGAGCATAGTAATGAATACTTGGTTAAACAACAACCAGGGGCAATGATTCCAAAGTAGGGAACCAAGCCAAATACATCACAAAGATGAACCAATCCAAACCACACCAAAAGATGTTCAACCAAATCTAATTAGCATTTAGTCAAATTCCACAACACATATGTTCACAAAAGAACCAATTTCAAACACTAGGGTGTTACACAACAACCCTCTAGGCACTCTAGGATATCACCTAAGACCTAGACCAAGATTGAACTTTAAATCACTTGAAATGGAACAACTCAACTTTTCAGCATTTATGGGCGGTCGCCCAAAACCAGACTGGGCGGTCGGCCACAAGCCAGACTCAGAATTCTCAAATTTCTCCTGCAAGCCAAATTCACCCGTCCCAAGCGTAGGAGTATAACTTACTAACACTTATACTATTGCCAAGAGTGCAACAACCACCCCAAAACATTACTTTCAATTTAACTCTTCATTCCTACACAAAAGGTGAATACTCCCTTTGTCCCAAAATTACAAGTATCGCAAATATCATTCAAATCACAAAATTAACAAGTACAAGTATCAAGTATAGCATATATGACCATTTTAATATTTAAAGGGGAATTAGTAACTTACCTAGTTCGGGAAAAAGTATCGCTGAAATAAGTTTTGTTCGGGTAGAAATGACCTACTTAACGCCCTGATCATTTTTATATAATTAGTTTTTAAAACGGATAAGTAAATAAAAAGAATTAAATCGAAATAAGTTGAACTTACTTTTTTCTCCTAACCCTAAGATGAAACGAGGAAAAGTTGCTCAGCATGAAACATACACAGAAGGAGAGAAGGATGGATAAACATGTTTTAATAAAAATCTTTACCCATTTTTACACTTTAGTCACCCAAGTTTCATTTTTAACACTTTAACCCCTAAACTTATATTTTCACAAAGGACCCTAAAGTTTTAACTTAATCATTTAACTCCTTTAACCTTTATTACTACTAACTAAATAAATAACACAAATAATCAAGTAAGATGTGCAAATCATAAAATATGATACAACACATAAAATGCACACATAAGTCAAATAAAAATCCCCAAAAATATAAAATAATTAGGGACGGGTTTTGGGGTCGTTACAATCACTCCCCTTTAAAGAAAATTCGTCCTGAATTTTAGAATAACTTACCAAACGAATCAAATAACCAAGGATATTTCCTCTCCATTTCATCTCGAAGCTCCCAAGTTGATTCTTCCACATTATGGTTCCTCCACACAACTCTAACAAGAGGAATACTTTTAGTTCTCAATTCTTGAACTTTAGAATCAATCACCTTAATTGGATGCTCCTCATAGGACATATTGGGTTCAATATCCTCAGGTATTTCAGATAACACATGAGATGGATCATACACATACTTTCTAAGCATAGAAACATGGAACACATTATGAATCTTGTCAAGAGAAGGAGGTAACGCAAGACGATAAGCTCGATCTCCAACTCTTCCCAAAATCTCAAAAGGACCGACAAACCTTGGAGCAAGTTTACCTTTCTTCCCATATCTCTTAATTCCCACCTTTGGAGAAACTTTCAAAAACACAAAGTCACCCTTTTCAAACTCAGGGTCTCGCCTTCAGTGATCAGCATAACTCTTTTGACGACTCTGGGCAATAGTCAATCGATCCCGAATAAGCTTAACCTTTTCAACTGAATCATTAACCATATCAATACCCCAAATCTTTGCTTCCCAAACTTAATCCCAACAAATAGGTGAATGACATTTTCTTCCATACAATGCTTCATAAGTAGCCATTCCAATACTCGACTGAAAACTGTTGTTATAAGCAAATTCTATGAGAGGCAAATGAATATCCCACGAATTAGAAAAGTCAACAGAACAAGCTCTCAACATATCCTCAAGAATCTGAATGGTCATTTCTGACTGGCCATCTGTTTGAGGATGAAAAGCAGTACTGAACCTCGATTCTGAACCCAAAGCCTTCTGAAATGCTTGCCAAAATCGAGAAGTGAATCTAGGATCACGATCAGATACAATGCTAACTGGAACTCTATGCAACTTCACAATCTCATTAATATACAACGTAGCAAGCCTTTCCGTAGAATAACCCATCTCAATAGGTAAGAAGTGAGAAGACTTTGTCAATCTGTCTACGATCACCCAAACGGCATCATGCTTTCTCCGAGTATGAGGTAACCCTGATACAAAGTCCATAGTAACTGTTGGTAGTGGTGCCCTAGGCACGTTTAATAAACGTTGTAATTGTTATCATTTATTTCATATCAATAAAGAAATGTTTTGGTTATTATTGTTGTTCATGTTTACTTATAATAATCTCCGTCCCCAGTACTTGTTAAGCACTAGTATAAAGGCTAAATGATCATGGGATGATCATGTTAGATTTATGGGTACTTGTTTGGAACAAGGTACTGGACATGACCCGCTGTATGAGATTTATGTCATGGTCTATGTCGAACATATATCTCATATTAGTTATGTCATTCGAATCCTTAGACATGAAGTTATTATAGTCTTCCACTTGATGAAGATTATGTTTGACATATTCAAACGCTGCCTTTAACCGGGTAGTTATAAAGGGTATGATTGGCATAATCGGATTCACGTAGGGAAGAATAATAAGCTAAATGGATTTGTCCCTCTTCGGAGAGATGTCAAGCTTGGGCCTCTCGTAGGAATGATGTTGATGAAATGTTCGGCCGGACTCAAATGAATTGATTGGATCAATGTCATTTGGATTATCAACATATTCGGAATCGAGAAAGTATTGAACAAAAACAAGTTGACTTGTTGACCATGACTTGTGTTCAATGACATCGTGGACAAAGGGATTATGACATATTCTAAAGGAATGCGAACTTGTATCTAGTTATATTATTTGGGTAGGTATGACGGTTTGCTAGAACCTAATCATATCTTATGGTTTCATGTTTGAACCCATTGCCAACTTAGTATAATACTAGAGGGTCACATACAAGAGAACGAATCTTTAAAAGGATGTATATTGGAATTTTGGAAATTCTGGAAATCTGGGGAAATGGGCGACCGCACAGTATGGACTGGGCGGCCGCACACTTAGCTCAGTTTTGTACCAGTTTGTTTCAGATAGTTGTGCGACCGCACAGTCTTCTTTGGGCGGCCGCACAGTGCTGTCGGGAGGCAGATTCCTAATTTGATTAGGAAACGAATTTTGGACGGATTTTGACACAAGTTTCCTATTTGGAATGGGTCCTACTTGTGTATAAAAGACCAAATTCGGCCAGCACTCTTGATCAATGATTTTGTGAGTCTCCAAAGAGTTTGAGAGAGTTTATTTTGTTCCAAGATATCTTTTGATTGAAGAACAAAATAATACACAATTAAAATTCCATATAGTCATATTAAATTGTGAAAGTGTGTTTCACAATTTCGGTCTAGCAACCAAGATCAAGAAGCTCATTGATATTCGTTCGTGGTGTGGATACCGCTAGAGGGTGAAGCTCATCATCTTCAAAGTTCGTGTTCTTACTTTCTTCGTGATCAAGCTTCAAATCTCCACCAAGATCATAGCTAGAATTCAAAGTCATCAAGGGTTAGTTTCTCCTCTATTCATATTATTGTATTTGATCTAATCATATGAACAGATCTATGGGCTTTGGGTTTCATTAAATTTTAAATGCTATATTCCACTGCGCATGTGTCTTCGAAATCCAACAGTAACATGTTCCCATTTCTATTCCGGTATTTCTAAAGGTTGAAGCAAACCTGCGGGTCTTTGATGCTCAGCTTTCACTTGTTTACAAGTCAAACACTTTGACACATAATCAGCTATCTCCCGCTTCATGTTGTTCCACCAAAAGTGTTGCTTCAAATCTTGATACATATTGGTACTTCCGGGATGAATAGTATACCTCGACTTATGGCCTTCCTCGAGAACTTGATGCTTAATTCCATCAACATTAGGCACACACAATCTACCTCTGAAAGTCAATACCCCTTCTGAACTGAGAGAAAAGTCTTCAAATCTTCCATCTTTGATCTTTCCCACAACCTTCACTAACTCGGGGTCATCTTTCTGAGCATCCTTTATTTGTTTAATTAAGGTTGGTAATACTCTGATATTCGCAAATATAGCCCCATGCCTCGATTCATAAGGACACCAATCTCAAGAATCTTCTAACATCTTCCATTCCCGTATCATCAATGAAGCTACATAAGACTTCCGGCTAATAGCATCATCTACCACATTTGCCTTGCCCGGATGATAAGAAATGGTGCAATCATAATCCTTCAACAGCTCCATCCATCTACGCTGTCTATTATTCAACTCTTTCTGGGAGAAAAGATACTTCAAACTCTGATGATCTGTGAAAATCTCAAATTTTACTCCATATAGATAATGCTTCCATTTGTGTAACGCAAAAACAATAGATGCAAGCTCCATGTCATGGGTCGGATAATTCTGCTCACTGGGAGTTAACTTCCTTGAAGCATACGCAATTACCTTCCCACTTTGCATTAGAACACACCCCAAGCCTTCTTTTGAAGCATCACTATAAATCACCAAGTCATAATTCCCATTAGGCAGTGCAAGAATAGGAGCGGTGGTCAACCTCTTCTTTAGCTCTTCAAAACTAACTTGACATTTATCATCCCACACATATGGCACATTCTTGCGAGTCAACTGAGTCAATGGTGTAGCAATCTTAGAAAACCCTTCTATGAATCTTCGATAATACCCAGCTAACCCCAAGAAACTTCGAATTTCTATAACTGATTCTGGCCTTTTCCAATTCACAATAGCTTCAATTTTTGTTGGATCAACAGATATACCTCTATTAGAAACCACATGTCCCAGAAAAGAAACTTCATCGAGCCAAAAAGCACACTTACTGAATTTTGCAAACAACTGCTTCTCCCGAAGAATAGATAGAACCATTCGCAAGTGTTTCTCATGCTCCTCTCAAGACTTAGAATAAACCAGGATGTCATCAATAAACATAACCACAAAAGAATCAAGATAAGGCTTGAAAACCCGATTCATCATATCCATGAAAACAGCTGGAGCGTTTGTTAACCCGAAAGGCATAACAAGAAACTCATAATGACCATACCTACTAGGGAAAGCAGTCTTAAGAATGTCTTCTGAGTGAATCTTCAACTGATGATACCCACTCCTCAAATCAAGCTTCGAAAATACAACTGACCCCTGGAGTTGATCAAATAAATCATCAATGTGAGGCAAAGGATATTTGTTCTTTACAGTCACCTGATTTAGTTTTCTATTGTCGATGCATAGTCTCAAGGACCCATCTTTGTTCTTTACAAACAACACAGGAGCTCCCCACGGTGATACACTAGGTCGGATGAAACCCCTATCAAGCAACTCTTACAATTGAACTTTCAACTCTTTTAATTCTGCTAGAGCCATTCTATAAGGTGACTCAGATATCGGTGTAGTACCTGGAAGTAAGTCAATACAAAACTCGATCTTCCTATCAGGAGGCATAGAATACTCAGTAGAGAACACATCAGGAAACTCTTTCACAATATGCACATCCTCTACTTCAGGCAACTTTTTAGTAGTATCCAAAACACTAGCCAAATACCCAGTACAACCATGATGCAACAACTTTCTAGCTTTCACATAAGAAATAATACGAATTCCTTTACCCAAAGGAGCAGCCTCAAAAATAAATTCAGGCACATCAGGAATAGAAAATGTAACCACCTTTTTATAACAATCAACTGAAGCATGGTATTTACTCAACCAATCCATTCCCAAGATAATATCAAAATCTTGTAATGGCAAAACAACTAAATCAACAAAATAAAACATGCTCCCAAATATGCACATCACAACCATGTAACACCTTATTAGTCACCAAACACTCCCCTATAGGAGTAGACACCTCTAACACATAAGGTAGAGATTCAGAAGAAACATGCAATCGAGAAGCAAAATGTACAGACACATAAGAATGCGAAGAGCCAGGGTATATAAGTGCTCGTGCCCTCAAACTAGACACAGAAATTATACCTCCTATCACGTTAGAAGAATTTGAAGCCTGTTGTTGGTTGATAGCAAAAACACGACCTTGCGCTTTAGGCTTCCCTGTGGCATCCCTCTTCTGACCCTGAGACGATCCTGCTCCACCCCCATGTGGTACAATCCTTGCTCTTGGACAATCCCTCTGAAAATGGCCAAGCTGACCACAATTCAAACACTTTCCTTGCTTCTTCCAACATCGCTCTTCAGTATGCCCTTCCTTCTGACAGTAATTACATATTCTTCTACTTTGATTTCCCGGGGTATTACCTTGATTTCTGATAATTGGTTGCCCTCTAAATTATGATGGTGTTCCCTGACCTCCTTGATTATCACCACGCTGTGGTTGAGGTCTTCCTTGCCTTCCTGTACCTGCTAATTCAATTTTCCTCTTATGTTCTTCTTTATCATGTTCCACCTGATATGCTCTATCAACAACATCTTGAAAGTCTTGCAACTTATGGGATACAAGTTGACTTCGAATCGCAGTTCTCAAACCCTTTACAAATCTAGTTGCCTTCCTTTCCTCAGTCGCCACCAAGTGAGTACAGTACCTGGATAACTCCTTGAATTTGGATGTATACTGAGCCACAGACATAGTATTCTGTTCCAAGTTAAGAAACTCCATTTCCTTCTTGTCTTGATCTACCCGAGGAATGAAATGTTCCTTGAATTTCCTCAGAAAATTCTCCCAAGTATAGGGTACATGATTCTCATCCCAATTTGTTTTCAAAGCTCTCCACTAGTGCTCAGCAGGTCCACTCAGTTTATAGGTAGCAAACCTGACTTGTTCTTCATCAGTACATCTCAAGACATCAAATATTTTCTCCATCGACTCTATCCACCTCTTGACCTTTATTACCTCTGGTTATCCTTCATAACCCATTGGTTTCATCTTCAGGAACTGTTCTAACCCATATCTCGGAGATGCTTGTTCTTCTCCTTGCCTCTGATCATTTAAAGTTTTCATGGCTGCTTCGAACATTCCTTGAAACATGATTTGGGCCTCTTCTCTGGCATCCCCTTGCCCTGAAGAACCAGCCTGATCTCCTTCATTCTCAACCATTTTCAATAAGTACCTGCATAAGACACTCAACGTTACTCACTCTATACACAACTACCCTCCTAGGTCACTTAGTCATTCTAGACCATCTACAACCTAGCTCTAATACCAACTGTTGCGCCCCGTACCCGTGGTCCCACTTGGCCCCACGCTCGGGACACACACGGAAGGCGTCATAAAACATTTTTGGAAAATTTTTCGAAATGTACTTTCTTAAAAGTTAAATATAACCAAACACATTTACTTGAAACTTGATTTCATTTCCACATAAACAAACTTTCACAATCCAAAGTACTTAGCCATAAGGCTTACACACTTTACTTACAAATTTACAACTCACCAACATGTTCCAAAAATAGGTGATACAAAGATGAAGTCACGGGTACACTACCCAAAAGGTTATACATTTACATAATGTAGCCTTTACATAACACATATCCCAAAATGTCTTACCTAAAATCACCACCTCGACGTCCTCCCTTGTGCAGTGACCTATCCCCTGGGCTCTCCTTTATCTAAAACAGTAAACAAATAAGGGTGAGAATGAATCTCAGTAAGCTACTAAAATGCAACTACGTTACATGATGAAATGATACTCGGAATTGAACAATGTCAATAACATTCACATAGCACATAACATGATAGGCAAAGCCAACTCATCTTTCCACACGTAAGACGAAAATAAACACTCAACTGTGGATACTGAGCCAAGGTTCTCGAATCAAATATATAACCATCTGAGAGGTATCAACTGAGCATCACCAAAGGGCTGAAACCGGTTCATGAACCAAACAACAACAACAACAACAAGAGGGGGAAAATGACACATAGTCATAACCCAAACGGTGACTAAACTCACACAAGGGAGAGCTAGCCCAAACCCAATCTGTGGCCCAAGGAAGGGGGTTAAAAATGGAAAACCAAATGGTAGAAGCCTTACAATGAACTTGGCTCGTGTGCCATTATAATCTCTACCACTGCCCGACACCACAACAAGTACCAGCTGGACTTCCAAACGAGCATAGTAATGAATACTTGCTTAAAAAACAACCAGGGGCAATGATTCCAAAGTAGGGAACCAAGCCAAACACATCACAAAGATGAACCAATCCAAACCACACCAAAAGATGTTCAACCAAATCCAATTAGCATTTAGTCAAATTCCACAACACATATGTTCACAAAGGAACCAATTTCAAACACTAGGGTGTTCCAAAACAACCCTCTAGGCACTTTAGGATATCACCTAAGACCTATACCAAGATTGAACTTTAAATCACTTGAAATGGAACAACTCAACTTTTCAGCATTTATGGGCGGTCGCCCAAAACCAGACTGGGCGGTCGCCCAAAGTGCTCTGTCCCAGACCAAACCTTTCAGTAGTTGTGGGCGGTCGCCCAAACCCATTCTGGGCGGTCACCCACAAGCCAGACTCAGAATTCTCAAATTTCTCCTGCAAGCCAAATTCATCCGTCCCAAGCGTAGGAGTATAACTTACTAACACTTATACTATTACCAAGAGTGCAACAACCACTCCAAAATATTACTTTCAATTTAACTCTTCATTCCTACACAAAAGGTGAATACTCCATTTGTCCCAAAAGTACAAGTATCACAAATATCATTCAAATCACAAAATTAACAAGTACAAGTATCAAGTATAGCATATATGACCATTTTAATATTTAAAGGGGAATTAGTAACTTACCTAGTTCGGGAAAAAGTATCGCTGAAATAAGTTTTGTTCGGGTAGAAATTACCTACTCAACGTCCTGATCATTTTTATATAATTAGTTTTTAAAACGGATAAGTAAATAAAAAGAATTAAATCGAAATAAGTTGAACTTATTTTTTTCTCCTAACCCTAAGAATGAAACGAGGAAAAGTTACTCAGCATGAAACATACACAGAGGGAGAGAAGGATGGATAAACATGTTTTAATAAAAATCTTTACCCATTTTTACACTTTAGTCACCCAAGTTTCATTTTTAACACTTTAACCCTTAAACTTATATTTTCACAAAGGACCCTAAAGTTTCAACTTAATCATTTAACTCCTTTAACCTTTATTACTACTAATTAAATAAATAACATAAATAATCAAGTAAGATGCACAAATCATAAAATATAATGCAACACATAAAATGCACACATAAGTCAAATAAAAATCCCCAAAAATATAAAATAATTAGGGACGGGTTTTGGGGTCGTTACAGCCCCTGATTCTCGTTGTGGTATTGACATGCTCGGGAATCTCAAGTACATCAACTTAAATAACCTTTTTCCAGCTTCTCATCACAAGGCTCTTCCAAAATACAATCCAAATTCCCGTTGTTGCTCAGATTCAGAATTTTGAGGGGGTGGGTGATGATTTCGGGTGAAAGAAAGGTGGGAGGGATGAATCAATGTTGGTTTGATGCAGTAATTTGAAAAAAAATGGGTTGGGGGGAGAATTAGGGTTAGAGAGAGGAAGTGGGTGGAGATGAATATTTAGGGGGATTTGGGGATAGAGATGGTGTTAGGGAGAAGGAGTTGATTTTAATGGAGGAAGAGGACGGTTTTGTGGTGGAGAGATGGTGATGTAGAAGGGAGAGGCTATGGAGGTTGTAAAGAGATAGGGGGGAGAAGACGGGAAGAGAGAGAGAGGAAGAGAGCGGGTTGAGAGAGAGAGAGATTGACTGTGAATTTTATTTTTTTTAACTGCCCAGTATGCCGCCCCCTTGCCCTTTCACGAGTTGGGCTGGTATTCACGAGTCGTGTACAATTTCACCCTTTCACAATCTTACCCTACACGACTCGTGTATATGTGCATGAGTCGTGTAACTGCTACAGTAATTTATTTTTATTTTATTTATTTTTTCAGCCAGATTTTTTTTAGCCTCGCTCGAGTGTGCCCATGTGTGCCTCAATGCCAAGATTTCCTGCACCCACAAAATCAAAAATATACCATTCAGTAGCACCAATTCAAAATAAAAATAAAAATAAAATAAAAAGCATAATGTACACAATAACCAATAAAATAAGCAATTAAATCCGGGTTGCTTCCCGGTTAGTCGCCTTTTTTTTTTGAAACGAAAAACTCCTAATTTAGAAATAAAAATGCATATTATACAACACGAAACCTTCCCCCACGCTTAAACTACACAGTGTCCTCAGTGCGTAAAAGTGAATAAAAGTAAGGACGGTTTAAACGTAGGAGAATAAGTGGTACCTCATTAGTGCACACTCCATCCCGTTTGAGCTCGAATTGTCTGCATAAACCCCTTCTTCTTTTTGTTCATCGTGCTCACACCTCTATTCTTCTTCATCGGACCACTAGCCATCATCAATTCTTCCTCACCTCCAAATGCATGCTTTCGGTGCTCAGGAAGATTCTTCACCTTTATTGGTCCATGTTTTACTGCCGGGATCTCCAAACCAATCTTCACATCATCAATCCCACTACAAACCTTGGACACATCATCTACCTTTGGCTCTACTACATCCATAAAACACAAACCATAGACATCCTTAGGGTCTTTGTTGGAGTAAAAATTATTGAACTCCATTAAATCCCCATCAAACTCCATAGTTAATGAACCATTCGACACATCTAACTTAGTATGTTCCGTAGACATAAATGGCCTCCCCAACAGAATGGGAGCCTTAGGATCCGTATCCCTCTCCAAAACATAAAAATCAGCGGGAAAAATGAACTTACCAACCCGGACCAAAACATCCTCAACTTTCCCTTTAGGGTATGCATTAGATCTATCTGCTAACTGGATAACAACCCTAGTATCCTGTAAGGGTCCCAACTTGAGCTTTTCAAACAATGCATAAGGCATGACATTGATTGAAGCACCCAAGTCAAGCATAGCCATATTCTCAGAATCATCACCCAAAGACACAGGAGTCACAAACATACCCGGATCACTGCACTTCTTGGGCATCTTCTTATGATGACTGCAGACATATTCTCTTTCATCTTCACCTTTTTCTGACTCCTCACCTTCTGATCCCTCTTCAATGTACACAACTCCTTCAAGAATTTAGCATATTTCGGGACAGTCTGCAAAAGATCTAAAAATGGGATGTTTACCTCAAGCCTCTTAAAAGTGTCATATATAGCCTTGTCAGGCTCCGGTTTACGATGCTCTCTCAAGGCCTCAGGAAATGGAACATCTGGATCATAAACTGTTGGCTCTGGTGTAGTTTTCTTCTCCTCCTCCGGTGTCTTCTCTTCAGGCACAACCTTTTCAACCTCAATCACTGGCTCTTCCGGTACAACTTCCTTCCCAATCTCCTTACCACTGCGCAAAGTCATGGCACATGCACTCTGCCTAAGGTTTGGTTCTGTTCTATTCTATAATGTACCTTCTCTGCCTCTCTAGCCTCTAGTATCCCAACCGCATCAGCTATTTACCCCATTTGTCTCTCTAGATTACCAATACTCGCATCGGTCATCTGTTGATATTGTTGGAAATTACCATTCATCATACTCACTGACTGCGCTAAAGAGTGAAGCATATCATCCGTATACTGTCTCGGGGGATTACTCTAATACTGCTGCTGCTGCTGGTACGGTGGTCTGTACTGATTAGACTGACTAGTGGGATACTGCTGACCCTGTGGTGGACCCATCAACAATTGTTTCATCATCCCCTTAAGGTCCTCTACACCTATCTCCAGCTTACTTGGCACACCAATACTCGATCACACAATGCTAACCTGTCTGAAACTCGATCTCCGGCCATGTGTCCGAGTGCTTTTAGCCAACTCATCAATTATCTCCTTAGCCTTCTCAGTCGTCTTATTGAGTATACTGCCCCCACAGTAAGAATCCACCAAGCGTTTATCCTGAACCGTCAATCCCCCATAGAAATATAATATCAGCTGTTCATCATCAAATCCATGGTACGGGCAACTCTTGCATAGCTTATGGAACCTGTTATAATACTCATACAAAGTCTCATTAGCACTCTGGTCCATGTTACTGATATCCCGCTTCATGACATTGATCTGATCCGGTGGGAAAAACTCATCAAGAAACACCTCCTTCATCTGCTGCCATGTGGTAATGCTGTTAGGCGGCAAATGGTAATACCATGTACTAGCATCATCTTTCAAAGTGAAAGAAAATGCTCTGAGTAATAAGTTCTCTAAAGGAAGTGTATCCGGCTTCATGCTTTGACATATCTGCACAAACTGGGACACATGCTGATTCAAATTCTCTCCAGGCATCCCAGTGAAGTGTGGTAACTGGCTCAACAGCCCCGGCATCAACTCAAAAGTCACTCCGGCAGGTAAGACAGGGAATTGGACGGCATGTGGTTGCTCATTCCAATTTGGGGCAGTCCTTTGCCTCAATGTTTGGTCTGCCATTTGTTATCTAATTCAAGACATCCAAGCAGATTGTCAGTAGAACGGGTGTGGACCATAAAAGGTGCCACACTAAAAACAAAAATAAATAACAAAAAAGAAAATTAAATTAACTAAACTAAACTAACTAAGAACAAGAAATAAAATAAGAACGTAAACAAATAAACATCGTTCCCCGGCAACGACACCAAAATTTGGTAGGATTAGTCGCACGCTTACTAAATTAGACCTAAACTCGGCCACTAATAATGTAATTAGGGTAAGTCAGAGTCGATCGACGAAGAACAGTGATTATCTACGAACTAGTCACTTGACCAGATTGGGGGTTGATTTGATTGTAATTAAATCCTAGACGGGAAATTAAACTAAATGTGATTAAAACAATGAATTAAAAAGCACTTCAGATTGATCCCTATCCCCGTCCTCTATTTTAATTTCATCGGTACTTCTTTTTCTCCGTTAATCCTATTCACTTGATCACTGAATGTTTTTTAATCTCTGTCTCTTCTTACTGTTTAGTCTATAGCAGTGGCACACTCACTATAAACCCTAATTAAAATTAAACCTAGACTGGCACAGAAAAGATTTAAGGATTAATTGATTAAATTCAAGAGACTAAGATCAAGAACGCTTTCTAGGTTACTAGATAATCGCTTAATTTTGCCTACTCCCCGAATTGCTATGGCACATACACAATTCGTGAAGATGCTACGGTGAAAACCCTAATTCTGGCACAGAACAGGAAATTCTAGCATAGATCAATAAAAAGAACTAGTGAATTGGCCAAATCCACAAACCCTAGTTATAAATCTAAAATCAGAACAAGCAAAATTATGAATAGATTAATAAAAGAATAAGAAAATTACCTCAATTGAAACTAGATTAGGTTCAAGATCACAATCCAAAGCTATGGAGTTAGTTCTCCATTAAAGGTTTACAAGCTCCAGAGAAAAAGAAAAGAATGTATTGTTTTTCAGTGAAAAGAGAGTGACCTAATTTAATAATATTTTCTAACTAATCAAATAACTTAGGAATCCTAAAAGAAAAATAAGAATAAAATAAAAAGAAAATAAGAAAAACAAAACTAATCTCAGTCCGCCGCATTCTGGAAGTGACGGGCCGCTTTCCACATTTTTCGTTTTAGTCCCTGAAGTCTTCATAATGTCAGTCCAGACCTCCAACTTTCAGAAATTGCAAAACAGTCCCTCAACTTCCAATTAATTACATTTTGATCCTATACTCCTTGGCTCCATTTGACTTTGACTTTGCCTTGACTTTGACTACTTGATCCTTGAGCGTGACTTTGAAGCTCACCAAAAATTACATCCGGAAAAATAAATAAATAAAAATGACTATTCTACCCTGAATTACAATAAATCTCAAATGATAAATTAAAGCCTCAAATACATCAAAACTAGTCTAAGTACATCAAAATGAATGAAAATACATAGGAAAATAAGGGAAATAACATATACAAAATCTGCCACATCAAATTCCCCCACGCTTAGACCGTTACTCGGCCCTGAGTAACATCCTAACCCCACTCTAAACTCCGGTCTATAAAGCGTAGAATGGGAGAAAATAACCCTAATCTCCTCTAATCCTACAAGTCAAAAACTCAACAAATACTACCGGAGTATAAGAAACTCCGTCCCCATTAACACCAAGAACAAATAAAGATCAATGGCCTTAACCCGATAAAAACTCCCATAATAATATAGTATCCAGACTAAGGCTCACACATAAAAGCCTAGGGGAACTAAAAGTGTCCTAAGTTTCCCCCACACTAGTCTCACACTACTATTGCCCTCGTAAAAATAAGAAGTTGATGCCTAGAAAGTATTTCCGGACATGACTTACCTCGTGAAAGCACCAACGCCCCCTTATTACTCCAAGAAAGAACGAGGGTTTCTATCCTAATCACCTCTCACCGAGCCTCCTACACCAAGTATGAAAATCCTAACCTGAGACTCCTTACCCCCCCCCTTATGACTTCTCTCCGGTGAATAAATGATAAAATCACTCAAAATCTCACCTTTTGCCTAAGAGCCCTTTTGGGTTTTCACTTAGCCTCTCTATTTTTTTTATTTTTTTAAGAAAAATACTATACACAATACAAACCCTCCCCCACGCTTAAACTACACAGTGTCCTCAATGTGTGTGAAACAGTATAGATATAGGACAGTAAAAGCGTAAGGAAAAGGTGTACTCTCACTACTACTTTCACAACAAAAAAAAATTCACCACAAAATAATTTTACCCACACTATCAACGCTCACAATCACTCACCAACAAAAAAAAAAATCAACAATAATAGCAACACCACAATTGCACCACAATAACCACTCTCCACAACAAAATACCAATTATCCCACAACTTTAAACCAAAAATGTACCAATCCCACCAATTTAAATACGAAAGAATGGGAAAATTTGTACCTTTCCACGCTCAAGTATACCCAAATAAGCTCCTTGTCCCTCCAAAATTGCTCCAACAACGCTGTATCAAAAAGCCCCTGATTCCCGTTGTGGTATTGACATGCTTGGGAATCTCAAGTACAGCAACTTCATTCAAATAACGTTTTTCCAGCATCTCATCACAAGGCTCTTCCAAAATACAATCCAAATTCCCGTTGTTGCTCAGATTCGGTATTTTGAGGGGGTGGGTGATGATTTCGGGTGAAAGAAGGTGGGAGGGATGAATCAATGTTGGTTTGATGGAGTAATTTGAAAAAAATAGGTTGGGGGGAATTAGGGTCAGAGAGAGGAAGTGGGTGGAGATGAAGATTTAGGGGGATATGGGGATAGAGATGGTGTTAGGGAGGAAGGAGTAGATTTTAATGGAGGAAGAGGGCGATTTTGTGGTGGAGAGATGGTGGTGTAGAGGGGCGCGGCTATGGAGGTTATAGAGAGAGAGGGGGGAGAAGACGGGAAGAGAGAGAGGAAAAGAGCGGGTTGAGAGAGAGAGAGAGAAAGAGAGAGAGAGGGAGAGTGTGTGTAACGACCCCAAAAACCCGTCCCTATTTATTTTATAAATTTTTGGAAATTTTAATTTGAACTTATGTGTGCATTTTATGTGTTAGAAAATATTTTTATGACTTGCATATATTATTTGAGTATATGTGGTAGTTAAAGTGTTAATAGAAATTTTGTTAAAAGGAATAAATGAGTTAGTTGAAACTTTAGGGTCCAAAGAGTAACTTTAAAGTTCAGGGGCTTAATTGCTCATCTTGGAAAGTAGAGTGACCAAAGTGAAAAAAAATGGTAAAGATCTTTATATACATATCTCTTTCCTCTCCCTCTGCGTAATCACACACACACACACACACACACAGAGTAAACTTTTACTCCCTCTGGTTCATGAACATTCAAGGTAAGTTTCATCCTATTTTAATTTCTATCTTTTTAATTACTTCTCCGTTTTAAAAACTAATTATATAAAAATGATCAGGGCGTTGAGTATGTCATTTCTACCCGATCAAATATTATTTCTGCGATACTTTTTCCGGAAATAGGTAAGTTACTAATTCCCCTTAAATAGTAAAATGGTCATATATTTGCTATATGTGTGATATGTGGTGAAATTATTGTAAAAAGAATTTATTTGTGATACATGTTTATTTGAGACAAAGGGAGTATAATTATACTGGGTAAGTGATTTGGTTTGTATGCAAGGACGTATGTGGAGTATGTTTATATCCTGAGAATATTAGTATAAGTGTTTGAAAGTATACTCCTACTTGTGGGACGGTAGAATATTAACTTGAGTTAAATGTTAAATAAGTATATTATAAAAATTATACTATTATTCTTGGGACAGGAGAAATGAATGAAAATATCCTTAAATGAGTATATTAGTATATTAGAAAAATTATATTTATACTTGTGGAACGGTGGAACGAAAGGAGTATAGTTTGTTTAAGTTTTGGCCTGGCGGGTGTGTTGGGCGGCCGCCCAAATAGGGCGTGCGGCCGCACACTTATCTGGAAGATTTTTGTTTTGAGACAAAGTGTTTTGGGAGGCCGCACAGTCTGGTGTGGGCGACCGCCCAGGGCTGCTGAAAAGTTTGAGTTGTTTAAATCCAAGTGAATTAGAGTTCAATCTTGGTCTAGGTCTTAGGTGATATCCTAGAGTACCTAGAGGGTTGTTGTGGAACACCCTAGTGTTTGAAATTGGTTGCTTTGTGAACAAATGTGTTAGGGAATATGAATAAGTGTTACATGGGGTATTGTTGAACATCTTTTGATGTGGTTTGGATTGGTTCATCTTTGTGATGTGTTTGGCTTGGTTCCTTATTTTAGAATCATTGCCCGGTTGTTGTTGTTTAGCAAGTATTTATTACTGTGCTCTTTGTGGAAAGTCCAGCTGGTCTTGTTGTGGAGTCAGGCAATGGGAGAATATAGTGGTACAAGTAAGTTCACTATAAGGTTTTCCATTGGTACCTTCTATGTCAGGCGGTGGGAGAATTATAGTGGCACACAAGCCAAGTTCATTATAAGGTATCCACTGTGCCTTCTCAGTTTACCCAGTCTAGATTGGCCTTGGATGGGATGAATCGCTCCCTTTGGTGAGCATTTGGGTTATGACTTTGTGTCATATTTCCCTCTCTGGTTACTTTGGTTCTATTGGTTATGGTTTGGTTTTCGGGATCCCGGCTTCAGCTATTTATGCTTCTCAGATGGTATTCTCATATGGTTATGTTATTTCGGTAAACCTTGGCTTGGTATTCCCGTAGGAGTGTTTACTCCTACACTATGTGTTGTATGATGAGTTGGTCGTTATTTCCAACCGGTATGAGACGGTTGGCGATAGGGAGCCTCTCATGTTATGTGCTATATGCTATATGATTATTTGTTGATATTGTTTCTTTATGATTATCATATCAGCATGTAACGTAGTTGCATTTTAGTAGCTTACTGAGATTCATTCTCACCCCTTATTTGTTTACTGTTTTAGATAAAGGCGAGTCCAGGGAATAGGATAATTGCACGGGAGGACGTCGTGGTGGTAAGAGTTTGGGATATGAGTTTTGTCAAGGTTACATTACGTAGATGTATAACCTTTTGAGTAGAGTTTCCTTGACTTTATCATCTTGTAACACCTATATTTTGGATAATGTTGGTGTTTGTACATTTGTATAAAAGTTTGTAAGCCTTCGGGCTAAATACTTTCGTTTGTGAAAGTTGTTTGAAAAGTTTGTTTGAAAGTTAGTGGAAGTCTGTGAACTTCAAGTGCGATTTTGTTAAACTTTATGAAGGTATATATTTCGAAAAAATTTCAAAAGTATTTTATGACGTCTTCCACTCGTGTCCCGAGTGTGGGGCCAAGTAGGACCACGGGTCTGGGGCGCGACAGTTGGTATCAGAGCTAGGTTGTAGATGGTCTAGAATGACTAAGTGACCTAGGAGGGTAGTTGGGCAGAGAGTGAGTAACGTTGAGTGTTTTATACAGGTAATCACTGAGGATGGTTGGAACAGAGGGTGATCAGTCGGGGCCTTCAGGGCTGGGTAATGCTAGAGAAGAGGATCGAACAATGTTCTAAGGTATGTTTGAAACTGTAATGAAAACAATTGATGATATAGTTGAGCATAAAAGCAAGGTTGAAGCCTCAGATGTGACAAAACGAGGAGGACAGTTAAAACCACAACCCCAGCGTGGTGATAGTAAAGAATACCAAGGGACATCTTCGCAAGCTAAGGAATCTTTTCAAGGGCCACAGAATAGAAGAACTCAAGGCAAACGAGTATGTAGCTATTGTCGGAAGGAAGGGCATTTAGAAGAAAGATGTTGGAAGAAGCAAGGCAAATGTATGAGATGTGGTTAGTTAGGTCACTTTCAGAGGAATTGCTCTAGATTTAAGGATCAGTTATCGGGAAGTGTAATTGGGTCTTCTCAGGGCCAGAAGAGGGATTCTTCAGGGAAGCTTAAGGTACAAGGTATTGTTTCTGCCATCAATCAACAACAGATTTCAGATCCTTCTAATGTGATTGGAGGTATAATTTTTATGTCTAGTTTGAGAGCACATACACTTATAGACCTTGGCTCTTCGCATTCTTATGTGTCTGTGCATTTTGCTTCTCGATTACATGTGTCTCTTGAGTCTCTACGTTAGGTGTTAGAGGTGTCTATCCTAAGGGGGAGTGTTTGGTGATTGATAGAGTGTTGCGTACTGGTGATGTGCAAATTTGTGAGCATGTTTTACTTGCTGGTTTAGTTATTTTGCCATAGCAAGATTTTGATATTATTGTGGTGGAGTTTTATATGCTAGTGTGCTTTAATTAAGCATGGTAGATATATGTGTTTATCATTCATGCTATTTATGCTTTAAAGTCTGAATTTTTTTAGCATAAGGTTATGCCTGGTATTTGGTTTATGGGGTTGACAGCAGAGTGTCTATAGCTAAACTAGAGAATGTACTTTTCCTTTGTGGGATCTCAGATATGTTTTCTATTAAGTAGTACATTATTGATGAAAACCTTGGGTTATCTTGAGTTATTCGGTATAATGCTATAGTGTTGATATCTAGTGCAATATATCCATAACATTGGTTAAGTTAAAGGAGTAGAAGATTCAACTTGAGATATTTCTTGACAAGGGATTCATTACGTTTAGTATATCTACGTGGGATGTATCAGTATTTTTTATTATGAAAAGGTATGGTACTTTGCATTTGTATATTGAATACTAAGAGCTCAACCAGATGATTATAACGAATCATCACTTGTTATTTTATATGGGGGATATTGTTGATCAACTTCAGAGATTAGTGGTTTATTCAGTGATTGACTTGAAGTGATTATCATCAGTTGAAATTTTGAGTTGAGTATATTTTAAAAACGCATTTTCATACCAGGTATGGGCATCATAAATTGTGGTCATAGTGTTTGAATTCACAACTACTTCAGTAGTATTGTTGGATATGTTGAGTTGTATCTGTAGCCGTAATTGGATTGCTTTGTGAGAGGCAACAGTTGTGAAATCAAGGCATTAGGTATTCTTGTTAGAGGATATATTATTTTGAGGAAGTTTCAACTCAGGCAGGGTTATTGATTTTTTTTTTAAATATGAAGGCAACAGTAATTGGAAAAGATTCCACTTCAGTAGCAGAGGTATGTAACTTGTTGAGATTGGCATATGGTTAGAGAGTCATTGATGGATTTCTAAAGTAGCTACATCGTTAACTATATGACACAGGAAGATACACTTTCCCGATGGATTGGTAAGAGTGAAACGATATTTTAATTGTTGAAACGAGAGTTGATGACAACTTCAGTATTGATATTGCTTAATGGATTTGACTAGTATTACAGTTATCTAGAGGATATGATCAGTGTTACTATTTTCTAGTGGATATGTCGAATTTTACCATTATAGTGGATCTGATAAATTTATTATTCATGGTGATGCCTCGAAGAGTGATTGAGATGTTTATCCATTCAGAATGGTATGGCAGTTATGTATGCTTCAAGAAGATTGATTCCTTATGAACAAAATTATCCTACCTATAACTTGAGGTTGATTGCGATTATACATTCATGGCATTAGTAAATGACTTTTGTAGAGCCATATTTGAAGTGTCTACCGACCATGAGATAATGCAGGTAGAGTACCATGTTATATCATCTGGGAAAGGTAATGTGTTAAAGGATACATTGACTTATAATTCATGTTTGATAAAACTAAATGGGGAATGTTAGAGGAATTAACATTTTGGAGTTTTTGTGAGTTGAGACATGGTGTGATTTTGCGATTGTGGAAGCTTTAAGTTTCTACTATATTGAATGATTTCAATTATAGAAAATTACTAGTGTAATGAATGATGATAGACAACACGATTTT
This sequence comes from Campanula takesimana, assembly GCA_026119855.1. Taxonomy (NCBI): domain Eukaryota; kingdom Viridiplantae; phylum Streptophyta; class Magnoliopsida; order Asterales; family Campanulaceae; genus Campanula; species Campanula takesimana. Next base: position 507,754 of record JAOWBW010000195.1, on the reverse strand, counting down.
GTTCGTTGCTAGTGATGGAACTTTACTTTTATAGCAGAGTATGTAGTCGACACTTAGTGGAACCAACATGCATAACGGAATTCAACTACAGGTACTTGAAGAGATACACAAGACCAATTTAATTGTGAATCCAAGTAAATGTAGAGTATTGAGATAATTTGAAGAGTTACATTTGATTTGTTTGAGATGCGAAATTCTAATCATTCAACTAAGTCCTTGAGCTGTGAATAATCTGGAAGTAAAATATCAGTGATTAGTTGGTTTGTGACAAACCTTTGAGACTTCTGAGTGGATATGAATCTATTGCGAAAGGTTTTATTGAAAGAGTTACACTGAATAGTTGAGAACAAGGATGTTGATTGATAGCGGATTGGTTACCAAGTTTTCTCACCTTATCTATTTTGAGGGTATAAATGTTAATTCCAGTTGTTACTTATTTGTTCAAAATATAGTTCGATTTCATGGGATGCCTACGAGCATGGTATTGGATATGGGTTCCTTATTTACATCTTGATTTTAGTAAGTAATTCAGAAGGCTTTGAATTCAGAATTGGGATTCAGTACAGGTTTTCATCCTCAGACAGATGGCCAGTCAGAAAGAACCATTCAGATTCTTGAGGACATGTTGAGAACTTGTTCAGTTAATTCTTAGAATTCGTGGGATATACCTTTACTTCTCGTGGAGTTTGCTTAATATATCAATTCTTTTGAGATATGGGGAAGAGTTAGAGATCGGGCTTATCATCTTGTGTTACTTCCTTCTCTTGAAAAGATTCATAATGTGTTCCATGTTTCGATGCTTCGAAAGTATGTGTATGATCCATATCATGTGTTATCTGAGGTTCCCGAGGATATTGAACCGAGTATGTCCTATGAGGAACATCCAGTTCAGGTGATTGATTCTAAAGTTCAAGAATTGAGAACTAAAAGTATTCCTCTTGTTAGAGTTGTGTGGAGGATCTATAATGTGGAAGAATCAACTTGGGAGCTTCGGGATGAAATGGAGAGGAAATATCCTTGGTTGTTTGATTCGTTTGGTAAGTGAACCCTAAAATCCGGGACGAATTTTTTAAGGGGGAGTGATTGTAACGACTCCAAAAACCCGTCCCTATTTATTTTATAAATTTTTGGGAATTTTAATTTGAATCTATGTGTGCATTTTATGTGTTAGAAAATATTTTTATGACTTGCATATATTATTTGAGCATATGTGGTAGTTAAAGTTTTAATAGAAATTTTGTTAAAAGGAATAAATGATTTAGTTGAAACTTTAGGGTCCAAATTGTAACTTTAAAGTTCAGGGGCTTAATTGCTCAACTTGGAAAGTAGAGTGACCAAAGTGAAAAAAATGGTAAAGATCTTTATATACATATCTCTTTCCCCTCCCTCTGCGTAATCACACACACACACACACACAGAGTAAACTTTTACTCCCTCTGGTTCATGAACATTCAAGGTAAGTTTCATCTTATTTTAATTTTTATCTTTTTAATTACTTCTCCGTTTTAAAAACTAATTATATAAAAATGATCAGGGCGTTGAGTAGGTCATTTCTACCAAATCAAATATTATTTCTGCGATACTTTTTCCGGAAATAGGTAAGTTACTAATTCCCCTTAAATAGTAAAATGGTTATATATTTGCTATATGTGTGATATGTGGTAAAATTATTGTGAAAAGAATTTATTTGTGATACTTGTTTATTTGAGACAAATGGAGTATAATTATACTGGGTAAGTGACTTGGTTTGTATGCAAGGACGTATGTGGAGTATGTTTATATCCTGAGAATATTAGTATAAGTGTTTGAAAGTATACTCCTACTTGTGGGACGGTAGAATATAAACTTAAGTTAAATGTTAAATAAGTATATTATAAAAATTATACAATTATTCTTGGGACGGGGGAAAAGAATGAAAATATTCTTAAATGAGTATATTAGTATATTAGAAAAATTATATTTATACTTGTGGAACGGTGGAACGAAAGGAGTATAGTTTGTTCAAGTTTTGGCCTGGCGTGTGTGTTGGGCGGCCGCCCAAATAGGGCGTGCGGCCGCACACTTATCTGGAGGATTTTTGTTTTGAGACAGAGTGTTTTGGGCGGCCGCACAGTCTGGTGTTGGCGACCGCCCAGGGCTGCTGAAAAGTTTGAGTTGTTTAAATCCAAGTGAATTAGAGTTCAATCTTGGTCTTGGTCTAGGTCTTAGGTGATATCCTAGAGTACCTAGAGGGTTGTTGTGGAACACCCTAGTGTTTGAAATTGGTTGCTTTGTGAACAAATGTGTTAGGGAATATGAATAAGTGTTACATGGGGTATTGTTGAACATCTTTTGATGTGGTTTGGATTGGTTCATCTTTGTGATGTGTTTGGCTTGGTTCCTTATTTTAGAATCATTGCCCGGTTGTTGTTGTTTAGCAAGTATTTATTACTGTGCTCTTTATGGAAAGTCCAACTGGTCTTGTTGTGGAGTCAGGAAATGGGAGAATTATAGTGGTACAAGTAAGTTCACTATAAGGTTTTCCATTGGTACCTTCTGTGTCAGGCGGTGGGAGAATTATAGTGGCACACAAGCCAAGTTCATTATAAGGTGTCCACTGTGCTTTCTCAGTTTCCCCGGTCCAGATTGGCCTTGGATGGGATGAATTGCTCCCTTTGGTGAGCATTTAGGTTATGACTTTGTGTCATATTTCCCTCTCTGGTTACTTTGGTTCTATTGGTTATGGTTTGGTTTTCGGGATCCCGACTTCAGCTATTTATGCTTCTCAGATGGTATTCTCAGATGGTTATGTTATTTCGGTAAACCTTGGCTTGGTATTCCCGTAGGAGTGTTTACTCCTACACTATGTGTTGTATGATGAGTTGGTCGTTATTTCCAACCGGTATGAGACGGTTGGCGATAGGGAGCCTCTCATGTTATCTGCTATATGCTATATGATTATTTGTTGATATTGTTTCTTTATGATTATCATATCAACATGTAACGTAGTTGCATTTTAGTATCTTACTGAGATTCATTCTCACCCCTTATTTGTTTACTGTTTTAGATAAAGGCGAGTCCAGGGAATAGGATAATTGCACGGGAGGACGTCGTGGTGGTAAGAGTTTGGGATATGAGTTTTGTCAAGGTTACATTACTTAGATGTATAACCTTTTGGGTAGAGTTTCCTTGACTTTATCATCTTGTAACACCTATATTTTGGATAATGTCGGTGTTTGTACATTTGTATAAAAGTTTGTAAGCCTTCGGGCTAAATACTTTCGTTTGTGAAAGTTGTTTGAAAAGTTTGTTTGAAAGTTAGTGGAAGTCTGTGAACTTCAAGTGCGATTTTGTTAAACTTTATGAAGGTATATATTTCGAAAAATTTTCAAAAGTATTTTATGACGTCTTCCACTCGTGTTCCGAGCGTGGGGCCAAGTAGGACCACGGGTCTGGGGCGCGACAGAGAGAGATTGACTGTGAAGGTTTTTTTTTTTTTTTAACTGCCCAGTATGCCGCCCCCTTGCCCTTTCTTGAGTTGGGCTGGTATTCACGAGTCGTGTACAATTTCACCATTTCAGAATCTTACCGTACATGACTCGTGTATAGGTGCACGAGTCGTGTAACTGCTACAGTAATTTATTTTTTATTTATATTTTCAGCCAATTTTTTTTTTTTTTTTTTTTTAGCCTCGCTCGAGTGTGCCCATGTGTGCCTCAATACCAAGATCCTGCACCCACAAAAACAAAAATATACCTTTCAGTAGCACCAATTCAAAATAAAAAAAATTAAAATAAAAAACATAATGTACACAATAACCAATAAAATAAGCAATTAAATCTGGTTTGCCTCCCGGTTAGTCGCCTTTTTTTTTTTTAAACGAAAAACTCCTAATCTAGAAATAAAAATGCATATTATACACCATGAAACCTTCCCCCACGCTTAAACTACACAGTGTCCTCAGTGCGTAAAAGTGAATAAAAATAAGGACGGTTTAAACGTAGGAGAATAAGTGGTACCTCATTAGTGCACACTCCATCCCGTTTGAACTTGAATTGTTTGCATAAACCCCTTCTTCTTTTTGTTCATCGTGCTCACACCTCTATTCTTCTCCATCGGACCACTAGCCATCATCAATTCTTCCTCACCTCCAAATGCATACTTTCTGTGCTTAGGAAGATTCTTCACCTTTCTTGGTCCATGTTTTACCGCCCAGATCTCCAAACCAATCTTCACATCATCAATACCACTACAAACCTTGGACACATCATCTACCTTTGGCTCTACTACATCCATAAAAAACAAACCGCGGACATTCTTAGGGTCTTTGTTGGAGTAAAAAATATTGAACTCCATTAAATCCCCATCAAACTCCATAGTTAATGAACCATTCGACACATCTAACTTAGCATGAGCCGTAGACATAAATGGCCTCCCCAACAGAATGGGCGCCTTAGGATCCGTATCCATCTCCAAAACGTAAAAATCAGCGGGAAAAATGAACTTACCAACCCGGACCAAAACATCCTCAACTTTCCGTTTAGGGTATGCATTGGATCTATCTGCTAATTACTTGGGAGATACAAGTATACAATTAAATCATATACAGTTACCCATTATCTATGGTTAGACTCCAGCTAAAAATTAACAATTTTATGAGAGTGATGAGGACATTGCAAAAAAAAATGGTCGTGACCACATTTGAAAAATATGTATACAAGGCCGTTAAGTTTTCAACACCCGTTAGAAAACTAGGTCGAATTGGATATTAAACAAAAGTACGCATATGACATTGAGCACTTTGTCAGTACAAATGTTACATTGCAATAAATTGATAGTACGCGGAGTCGCTTTGCAAAAAAAAAACTCCTTTCCCTTCCATCTCGTACTAACCCTCCCTTGAAGCATGAAGCCGTTGGGTCGAGAAAAAGGCCGATCCACATACTCATTCCTATAGCAGGTAAATTCATCAATGTCCTTGTCTGCTTCATGTGTATTCACTGTAAAGTTCATACGCAATTTCATTCATGTGATCTTGGCAAGTTTCAGAAACCCTAACACAAGAGCTATGATTCCAATTCTTATTCTATGTGACATCTTCAATTAACTGTATAATCGATTGTCTGAATATAGGGCTTTGTTATTGTCGATTTTGTCATGTCATGATATTATTTATTGTTTTGGCCAATTTTCGACTATTGGACAAATATAAAGGAGTAGGTTACAATGGAATAAAGAAATTTGAAATTCAAGATGTATGAACAAAGGATTTAACGAGGAAAGCCCTTGAACAACTTGTTCACCGGCATAAAACCTCAAATGATGGAATTTTATTAAGCTTTTGTGGAGGTACAATGAATGAGGGGAAAATACTGAGAGAAAAGAGAGTATGAGACGTGAGTGTGTTGTGTGCGTTACATCATTTGTGTGAACTATTTATACTAAAGGAATAATCACAAACTAGCTAAGAAAACCATGATTCTCGGGATGTTTGTTTGGCCCTTATCTCTTTGCCGTTGCTTGAATTGGCGTTGAATAGATGAGACTTCGCGTTTTGACTGAGTCTTTATACAAGACACGTTTGTTTAATTGTACTCTATGATCTGCTCATTATCTCCTAAAACATAGGATCATTAATACCTTGGATTGACATGGTCTTCAATTGATCACATGGTTGATATTGTGATCCTAAAAAATAGGATCTGTTAACTGTGTTCAAGTCGTCGGCTCAAGTTGTCACATCAGGATGTAAAGTCAACATGTAAAAAGTCAACATGTCAACATGTTGAGTCAACATATAGAGTCAAGATGTAAGATGTAACTTCAGGATGTCAACTCAGGATGTCAGGATGTAGACTCAAGTCGTTATTTCCAGGATGTAGATATAGTGCTGTGAGATTTTTCACCCCAAACAATTGCCCCCATATTTTTTGAATTGAGTGAACATAGAAATTCAAGAAATTTCCATAACAGTTGATGTAGGTAATGTAAGCTCCAAGATGCAATTGATCCTGCAAAAATCAAAGAGAAATACAAAGAATAAGATATTTTGGTGATTGTCTTAAAGACAAATTTTATTTGTTTGCAACATGTCTGTTTGGACATGTTAGGTTGCAATTTTGTTTGAACCATGTCTTGTGATAGCATGGTTAAAACTTATGAATGTTTCCCGTTTTAGGATCAGTGTGTTTGATCCTTTTTGATATTTTGATAATAGATTGGTCGTACGGTTAGGATTCTAAGGGTAACATGTTGATGTTTACAACTTAGAATAATTTTGGAACAATTAGCGATGTAAGGAATGGTTGGTAACATGTTGATGTTACAAGGTGGGAATCATTAAAAAGATGTTTATCTTTATACCCTGTGTACGTTTGGTAACATGTAAATGCTACAACCATTGATTTCAACTTGAGTTCATAATTTTAGCCAAGTGCAAGAAGGTAATCAATATGTTCATGACACATTGGCCCACCTACAACTTAACTAAAATATGAAAATCATGCGCACGGGCGAAGGTGTAGAAACCTTAAACACATAAGAAAGGTGTAAAACCTTTAAACCTTTGAAAGGTGTAAAACCTTTAAACCTTTACAAGGTGTAAAACCTTATACATGGAATTGTACTTTGATTTTTCCTGTTGGACATGAATTCTGACTCATGTGAACATCTTTGAATACTTGGATCAGCATGTAACACCTCTGATCAACATGTAACATCTGGAAAACTTGGATCAACATGTAAACATCTTGACCTGAATAGAGACTTTGAGTTTCCTCGCAAAGCAGAAACATGTTAGGGTTGGGTGTTAGCTTGGCTAACACCCCTCCGATGCTTAAGTCAGTCGATGTTTGATGAAGGTAAATCAAATTGAAACAGCATAATTGAAATAAAGCAATATAAATGCATACCTGATTTTCTGAATTAAGTTGACAAGCTATAACTTACATGAAGTACAGCTTGAGATGCGCTGCATTCTAACTTCTAGGAATTCTAGTACCATCTATAGTTGACATCCAGCATGCCCCCTTTCCAACCTATTGATTAATAATCCTGCATGAGCCTATCTTCTTCCAACCTGATGAATCTAGATGCTCTGGTTCTGATTTCATCCAGCCTCTTGTATGGTGTCATGACTAAGTCATCATAATATGGCGAGTCCTTCTTAAGTCCCATCCTGAAGCTATCAATTATTGTAGCAGTGTCCAAGTTGGGGATATCTACTGCTTCTCTGTTGAACCTGCTCAGGTAATCCTTAAGAAGTTCATCAGGTTGCTGGACTACCCTGTAAAGATCACTTGTCAGCTTCTCAAACATCCTGTTGCATGAAAACTTATTAGTAAACATGTTGATTAGTTGAGCATATGATCCGATAGAACCCAAAGGCTGCTTGATTAGCCATCTCAAAGCTGCCTCTGTAAGAGTTGAACCAAAACCCCTGCAAAAGCATGCTTCCTTGTACTGGTGTGGAATATGGACTACATCCATCTTCTCCTGATATAATGCAACATGCTCCGCTGGATCAGTTGTCCTATCATACCGCTTCATGTGGGGTGGACTGAACTTCTTTGGTATCATTATGTTGGCTATGGCTGGAGTGAAGCGGGACTCATTGTAACATGTTGGAGAAGCCTGGTTGTATGGAAAAGTCAATCCTGGCATACTCATAACTAGTTCCTTTAGCTCCTGTATTTGCCTCCGAAGTAGGCTACCTGCATCATTGTTAGCAGCAACGAATTGATAATTATTGAGATAATTAAAATCAAACTGAGGGTTAAGACTCCCTGTTGCCACCGTAGTTGGCGTAACAAATGTTGTTGAAGTTGGAGTAACAGTTTCAGGATGGATGATCGTGCTATTGGTGGTCAGGTTGGCAGCTAGTGTGAATCCACCAAATCTAGATGATCCTGCAACATCACTTCCAAAAGAAAGCCTTCTAGGTTGGTATGGAGAGTATGGGTCAGAGGGCACATTTGGAGCAACAGACTGGAAGATGCTAGGGAAGCTGGTTGGCTGTACCGCCGATATTCCACCTTGCAGAGTAGTCACCTCACGCTGCAACCTAGAGACTTGATTCATCAACATAGTAGAAGTATCATTCTGCAGTTGAATCTGATTCCTCACGTCACGCACCATGGCAGTCAAGTTGGAAGCGATATCCAAAGGGATTTCAGGCGACCCCATCGCTGATCTGCCCCTACTTGCAACTGGAATTCCAAATGTAATCTGATAGGTTATTGAATTGTTCATCTTGAATCTCTTAACAATCTAAAAGACCAAAGTTCCCACGGACGGCGCCAAATTGTTTTGGACAATTTTCGACTATTGGACAAATATAAAGGAGTAGGTTACAATGGAATAAAGAAATTTGAAATTCAAGATGTATGAACAAAGGATATAACGAGGAAATCCCTTGAATAACTTGTTCACCGGCATAAAACCTCAAATGATGGAATTTTATTAAGCTTTTGTTGAGGTACAATGAATGAGGGGAAAATACTGAGAGAAAAGAAAGTATGAGATGTAACGCCCATCCTATTTCTTGTTAAATATTTGACTTACTTGTTAAATACTTAAACTTGCATATTATGTGCTAGTTTTACTTGGGTTAAATTCTTAATCGCTTTAGAATATTAAGGTGGTTAAATGTCTAGTTTTGACTTTTGGGTCATTTGTGAAAATTTGACTTTAGGGGCCTTTTTGTTAAAAGTGAAACTTGAGGGGCCTAGGTGTCATTCTTGGAAAGTTGAATGTATATCTTCTTGAAATTGCCTGGGAATGATTATTCTCAAACTTTCTTACGCTTTCTCTGTGAAAAAGAAAAGCTAGGGTTAGGTTTTTATCCTATTCTCGACTCCTCGAGCTTAATTATCCCTCTGTTCTTGATTCTGATCCCGGATAAATATTCGTGGCGTTGAATAGAGCGTTCCAGGCCGATCAGAAATTTATTTGGGTAACTTTGATTTCGGACTAAGTAAGTTATTAGCTCCCCTTTACTTGTAATAACATTCATATATGTTATTTCTGATATTTGTGCTTGTCAATTTTGTGTTTGGGGTAATTTTTGTGATACTTGTAATTTTGGGTCAAAGGGAGTAATAAACCCTCTGTGTAAGAAAGAAAGAGTAACTTGAAATAATAGTTTGAATATGTTATGCACTTTTGGGGTTGTTAAAATGTTAGTAAAAAGTTACTCCTACGCTTGGGACGGAGAATTCTTAAGCCTGGAAAGAAATTGAGTGTTGCTGAAAATCGCACCAGGCGCCCGCCTGGTTATCCTTCGAGCGTCCGCCCATTTCATCAGAAGTTTTGGTTTCAAAAGTGCTATTATGAGCGGCCGCCCGGTCCATCGTAGGCGCCCGCCCGGTCCCCTGTTTCAACAAAAGTGTTTTAAATCTAAATTGAAATGAAAGCTTACCCCTCCTAAGGCATATAGCCTTAGTATAAGATGTCCTAGCAAGTGTTGTGATACTTTAGGGGTATCAGAAGTGAGTCTTGAACATGAATACTCATTGAATTAGAATGAGAACTTAAGTATAAGAGTAGTAACTCTTCTTTATGTCTTGAAAGTGCTATGAACAAGCACTAATGTGTTATACTTGTCTTGAAACCAATGATTGTGCACCTTAGGGGCATTAGAATAAAGTTTTAGACTTGAACATCCTAAGAATAGGATTAGGATTTTGTAAGAGTAAATGTATAACTCTTATACATGCTTGAATGTCCAAATATTGTAGTTATAACTTGAAGTATAAGACAATAAAATCTTGTACATGACTTGAACATCCAAAGAATTGAATTAAGACTTGAATATAAGATAATAAAATCTTGTACATGACTTGACGCCAATACATATGTATGGTAATGAACTAGAAAGTGCTATGAACAAGCACTAACTTGTATGAGACATGTTCTTATTGTATGTGTGCAAACATTGCATATAGTTGCTTGATAACAATGTGACTTCTTGATTACTTGAAGCATGTTCCTTGTTGAGCTAGTCCACTACTTTTGGATTAGTTCTTCTCCCGTAGTTCAAGTAAATACCTACTTGTACATTCTTGTGTGAGTCCAGTTTGTAACTCAGTATTTTTTGGTAGACTTGTTGTCTCTTGTTTCTCTAGACATCTTGTAATGCCAGCTTATGTGCTAGGCATTTCTTCCGCTATGTATAATCATGTTTGGTTTTAATTTTCTTGTCTAGAATTCGTGGTGTGAGCTATCTTAGCTCCTTACTCTAGAATATATATATCATGTCAGTTTGTTATAAACAGTTATCATCCAGTTTCTTGTTAGTTTCTTGATTCTTGTTAGTCACACGCATCCGGGTTCGAGGTCCTATTAGGGGATCCCGGGACCTGGGGGCGTGTCAGGTTGGTATCAGAGCTACCCTGGTTTAGCTACCCTGTTTAGTTACCTTGGTTTGTTCTAAGTCTGGATAGGGTCTATGGCCTAGGTATGGGTTAGTCTTGGGGTGTTATTAACGCCGAGTGTTTACCTATAGGTACAATAAGTTCTGAAGGTACGAGTGGCAGTAATCAGCTGAGATCTGTAACTCCCCAAGAAGAGATGGTTGATAATATAGACAGGGATTATCCTAATCGACTTACAAGGTTCATGAAGTTGAAACCTCGTAGTTTTGACGGGGAATTTGATGCTAAGAAGGCAGAAGAGTGGATTGAAAGTATTGAGAAGATCTTTACAGCCTTGAGATATCCAGGTGGTGATAAGGTAACCTTTGCAACCTTTAAACTTGAGAAAGCTGCTGAACATTGGTGGCAAGTTTTGAATAAAAGCTGGGAACTGGAAGGGGTACCACATACTTGGGAGAATTTTCTTAAAGCATTCAAGTCACAATTTATTCCAACAGTGGTCCAAGACAAAAAAGAGATGGAATTTCTTAATCTGGACCAGGGAAGCTTGACAGTGGGGCAATACTCAACCAAGTTCACAGAATTGGCTAGGTATTGTGATCACTTAGTTCCAAATGAAACCAAGAAGGCACAGAGGTTTGTGAAGGGGTTGAGGACTGAGTATAGGAAACAACTTCTTTCTCTACAGCTTACTAGTTATCATCAAGCAGTGGAGAAGGCTTATGCTATTGAAAATGACATTGAAGAACACAAGGTGAAGTTGGGAACAACCATGACAGGTCGTGTATCAGAGAAAGCACAGGGATCTGGTTCTAAGGGTGGTAAATCTAGCCGCCAAGATCGTCGATTTCGACAGCCATCTAAAAGTAAAGGTAGTGTATCAACTGGTTCGAGGACAACAGTCCAAGGTCCCAGGAGAGTATGTGGTTATTGTTTGAAAGAAGGCCATTCTGAAGATAAGTGTTGGCTAAAGCAAGGAATATGTTTATCTTGTGGTGAAACAGGGCACTTTATCAAGAATTACCCTAAAGGCAAGGGAAGTCAAGTTGGGGGTACGAGTCAACAGGCTTCAGGTACTAAGAGAGATAGTGGGGGTCAACCAAAAGTTCAGGGTCGAGTGTTTGCTCTAGATCAGCAGGGTGTAGCTGAGTCTTCTGCGGTCATAGGAGGTACTATATTACTTTCTAGTACGAGAGCGCGAGTCCTGATAGATCCAGGCTCATCTCATTCTTATGTGGCATCTCATTTTGTGTCGCATTTGCATGTTCTTCCTGATTCTATGCCTTATGTGCTAGAAGTATCTTCCCCTATGGAAGATTGCATGTTTGCTTCTGAGGTTTACAAGAAATGTGAGGTTCTTGTGGGTGATCATGCCCTTCTTGCTGACCTAGTCGTGTTACCTATAAGGGACTTTGACGTGATTCTTGTCATGGATTGGATTTATGTGCATCATGCATCTGTTGATTGTCATAGAAAAGTAGTAACTTTTTCTATCCCTGGTTTCCTGATTTTACCTTTGAAGGTGATAGGCCTTTATGTGCTATACATGTTATTTCTGCTTTAAAAGCTAGAAAACTTTTATCTCGTGGTTGTGCCGGGTATCTCGCATGTGTGCTTGATCAGAGTTTATCTGTTCCCAAGATGGAGGATATTCCTGTTGTGTCTGAATTTTCAGATGTGTTCTCTTCTGAGTATAGCATGCCACCTGATCGAGAGCTTGAGTTCTGTATTGAGTTATTACCAGGTACAACACCAATCTCTAAAGCACCTTATAGAATGGCTCCAGCTGAGTTGAGAAAGTTGAAAACACAGCTTGAGGAATTACTTGAAAGGGGCTTCATCAGGCCTAGTGTATCACCGAGGGGTGCACCAGTGTTATTTGTCAGAAAGAAAGATGGGACTCTGCGATTATGTATTGATTCCAGAGAGCTTAATCAGGTAACTATCAAGAACAAATATCCGTTACCTCATATTGATGACTTGTTTGATCAACTTCAGGGTTCAGTAGTGTACTCGAAGCTTGACTTGAGAAGTGGTTATCATCAGTTGAAAATCAGATCTGAGGATATACCAAAGACAGCTTTTCGTACCAGGTATGGGCATTATGAGTTTATTGTTATGCCATTCGGTTTGACAAATGCTCCAGCTGTATTTATGGATTTGATGAACTATATATTCAAGCCATATCTTGATTGTTTCGTGGTGGTATTCATTGATGATATTCTTGTGTATTCTAAATCACGGGCTGAGCATGAACAACATCTCAGAGTGGTATTGCAAGTTCTTCGTGAGAAACAATTATTTGCAAAATTCAGCAAATGTGCTTTCTGGTTAGAAGAGGTTTCATTCTTGGGGCATGTTGTGTCTGCTACTGGTATTGCAATAGATCCTTCCAAAGTTGAAGCAGTTGTAAACTAGAAAAGGCCGACTACAGTGACAGAGACCCGTAGTTTCTTGGGCTTGACTAGTTATTATCGGGGGTTCATTGAGGGATTCTCCAAGATTGCTACTCCATTGACTAATATGACTCGAAAAGCTATTTCTTTTGAGTGGAATGACAAGTGTGAAGCAAGTTTTCAAGAGTTAAAAAGGCGCTTAACTACAGCTTCAGTCTTGGCTTTGCCTAGTGGTTCTGAGAATTTCATGGTTTATACTGATGCTTCTAAAGAAGGATTGGGTTGTGTTTTAATGCAAGATGGCAAGGTAATAGCTTATGCTTCTCGAAAATTATCTCCTTATGAAAAGAACTATCCTACTCATGATTTAGAGTTGGTTGCGATTATTTTTGCTTTGCATAAATGGAGGCATTACTTGTATGGAACCAAATTTGAAGTCTTTACAGATCATAAAAGCTTGAAGTACCTGTTTTCTCAGAAAGAACTTAACATGAGGCAAAGTAGATGGATGGAGAAATTGAAGGATCATGATTGTACTATCCTTTATCATCCAGGGAAAGCAAATGTTGTGGCAGATGCACTGAGCAGAAAAACTTATATTTCTTGCTTGATTATTCGTGAATGGAAATTGTTAGAAAACTTGTGTGATTGGAGTCCTTGTGAATCAAATCATGGATTTATCCTTGCTAATATAAAGGATACTTCGGATTTACTCCAACAGATCAAAGAAGCTCAGGTAACTGATTCTGAATTGCAGAAAATTATTAGTGGAATGAATGAAGGAAAGCAACCAAATTTTTCTTTCAATAGTGATGGAAGTCTTACCTTTCGAGGCAGAGTTTGTATTCCAGTTGATCTTGAGATTAAGAAGAGAGTTATTGAAGAGGCTCACAAAGCCAAGTATACTATTCATCCTGGATGTACTAAAATGTACCAAGACTTGAAGAAGCATTTCTGGTGGAACAATATGAAAAGAGAAATTGCTGAGTATGTATCCAAATGTTTGACTTGTCAACAAGTAAAAGTGGAACATCAACGTCCAGCAGGTTTATTGCAACCATTAGAAATTCCAGAGTGGAAATGGGAGCATATCACGATGGATTTTGTGACTGGTTTGCCACGTACCAGACGAGGCCATGATGCTGTTTGGGTTATAGTGGATAGACTGACTAAATCAGCTCACTTCTTGTCTGTTTCCATGTGATATTCATTGTCTCAGTTGGCATCTTTGTATGTTAAGGAGATTGTTCGACTCCATGGAGTTCCTGTGAGTATTGTATCTGACAGAGATCCTCGTTTTACTTCTCGATTCTGGCAGGCTCTTCAGGGTGCCATGGGTACTAAATTGAATTTCAGTACAGCTTTTCATCCTCAATCTGATGGGCAATCTGAGAGACTTATACAGATTCTCGAGGATATGTTACGTGCTTGTGTTGTGGATTTCAAAGGCAGTTGGGATACTCATCTTCCTTTGGCTGAGTTTGCTTATAACAACAGTTTTCAGTCTAGCATTGAAATGGCTCCATATGAAGATCTTTATGGCAGAAAATGTCGATCTCCTATATGCTGGGATGAAGTGGGAGAAGCTAGACTCTTGGGTCCTGAAATGGTTCAACAGTCAGTTGAGAGTGTGAAACTCATTTGAGATAGATTGTGCACAGCTCAGAGTAGACAAAAGAGTTATGCTGATCATCGCAGAAGGGATCTTGAATTCCAGGTAGGTGATTTTGTATTCTTGAAAGTCTCTCCTCGTAGAGGTATTAAGAGATTTGGGAAAAAAGGAAAGTTATCTCCTCGTTATATCGGTCCATTTGAAATTCTTGAAAGAGTTGGGAAGTTGGCTTATAAAGTGGCTTAACCACCTTCTTTATCTGGTATTCATGATGTATTCCATGTATCTATGCTTCGCAAGTATATGGCGGATGAGTCTCATGTTCTTGAGTATGAGGCTATTCCATTTCAGCCTGATTTGTCTTATGAGGAACAACCTGTTGAAATTCTTGACTGGAAATAGCAAGTCTTGCGCACCAAAAGGATTCCTATTGTGAAGGTCCTTTGGAGGAATCATGAAATTGAAGAGGCTACTTGGGAAACCGAGAAAGAGATGCGAGATAAATACCCGAGCCTATTTAAAAATTTTGGTAAGTAAAATTCGTGGACGAATTTTCTTTAAGGTGGGGAGGATGTAACGCCCATCCTATTTCTTGTTAAATATTTGACTTACTTGTTAAATACTTGAACTTGCATATTATGTGCTAGTTTTACTTGGGTTAAATTCTTAACTTCTTTAGAATATTAAGGTGGTTAAATGTCTAGTTTTGACTTTTGGGTCATTTGTGAAAATTTGACTTTAGGGGCCTTTTTGTTAAAAGTGAAACTTGAGGGGCCTAGGTGTCATTCTTGGAAAGTTGAATGTATATCTTCTTGAAATTGCCTGGGAATGATTATTCTCAAACTTTCTTACGCTTTCTCTGTGAAAAAGAAAATCTAGGGTTAGGTTTTTATCCTATTCTCGACTCCTCGAGCTTAATTATCCCCCTGTTCTTGATTCTGATCCCGGATAAATATTCGTGGCGTTGAAAAGAGCGTTCCAGGCCGATCAGAAATTTATTTGGGTAACTTTGATTTCGGACTAAGTAAGTTATTAGCTCCCCTTTGCTTGTAATAACATTCATATATGTTATTTCTGATATTTGTGCTTGTCAATTTTGTGTTTGGGGTAATTTTTGTGATACTTGTAATTTTGGGTCAAAGGGAGTAATAAACCCTCTGTGTAAGAAAGAAAGAGTAACTTGAAATAATAGTTTGAATATGTTATGCACTTTGGGGGTTGTTAAAATGTTAGTAAAAAGTTACTCCTACGCTTGGGACGGAGAATTCTTAAGCCTGGAAAGAAATTGAGTGTTGCTGAAAATCGCACCAGGCGCCCGCCTGGTTATCCTTCGAGCGCCCGCCCATTTCATCAGAAGTTTTGGTTTCAAAAGTGCTATTATGAGCGGCCGCCCGGTCCATCGTAGGCGCCCGCCCGGTCCCCTGTTTCAACAAAAGTGTTTTAAATCTAAATTGAAATGAAAGCTTACCCCTCCTAAGGCATATAGCCTTAGTATAAGATGTCCTAGCAAGTGTTGTGATACTTTAGGGGTATCAGAAGTGAGTCTTGAACATGAATACTCATTGAATTAGAATGAGAACTTAAGTATAAGAGTAGTAACTCTTCTTTATGTCTTGAAAGTGCTATGAACAAGCACTAATGTGTTATACTTGTCTTGAAACCAATGATTGTGCACCTTAGGGGCATTAGAATAAAGTTTTAGACTTGAACATCCTAAGAATAGGATTAGGATTTTGTAAGAGTAAATGTATAACTCTTATACATGCTTGAATGTCCAAATATTGTAGTTATAACTTGAAGTATAAGACAATAAAATCTTGTACATGACTTGAACATCCAAAGAATTGAATTAAGACTTGAATATAAGATAATAAAATCTTGTACATGACTTGACACCAATACATATGTATGGTAATGAACTAGAAAGTGCTATGAAGAAGCACTAACTTGTATGAGACATGTTCTTGTTGTATGTGTGCAAACATTGCATATAGTTGCTTGATAACAATGTGACTTCTTGATTACTTGAAGCATGTTCCTTGTTGAGCTAGTCCACTACTTTTGGATTAGTTCTTCTCCTGTAGTTCAAGTAAATACCTACTTGTACATTCTTGTGTGAGTCCAGCTGGTTCTCCTTGCTTGTTCAGAAATATATAGGTTCACGCTTATCGCGAGAGCTGGGGCTTAAGTGATAATCGGGTCCCTATGTATTTGCGCTTGACCCCTTACTACCGGCCATAGTAAGGGCATAGCTTCCTTAGTTGGAGCAATACGCCTGACTTAAGTGAATGCTAAACTCTTGAACACCTCGTGAGTCTTGATCTTGGGAATGACACTGGTTACCGGGTCTTCTGATATATACTGAATAAGCAGTTTCTTGATATTGATCGTGATTTATCAAAGTAATACAAGCTACGACAACAATGGTATTCTTGGGAGGAATAAGGAAGGAAGCAATATCCTTTATAACGTGCTTGTTTAGCTTTATGTGCTACGTGATGAGTGGCTTAGCCTCTCATATACTTGTTACTTGATGATACTTGATATATGATTACTTGAGTATCTACTTGAATTGCATGATAACATGTCATGTAGTTGCATCTAATAGCTTACTGAGATTTATCTCACCCCGTTCCTTGTTTATTTGTTTTCCTTAGATCAAAGGAAGGCTAGTGATAGTGCGCAGTGAGGTTCGACATAGCAGGGAGCTTACTACGCATGTGGTTATTCTTTTGGGGATCGTGGTCCTTTTACATTTTGGTGAGGACGATGTATTACGGGTTTTGTAACTCAGTATTTTTTGGTAGACTTGTTGTCTCTTGTTTCTCTAGACATCTTGTAATGCCAGCTTATGTGCTAGGCATTTCTTCCGCTATGTATAATCATGTTTGGTTTTAATTTTCTTGTCTAGAATTCGTGGTGTGAGCTATCTTAGCTCCTTACTCTAGAATATATATATCATGTCAGTTTGTTATAAACAGTTATCATCCAGTTTCTTGTTAGTTTCTTGATTCTTGTTAGTCACGCGCATCCGGGTTCGAGGTCCTATTAGGGGATCCCGGGACCTGGGGGCGTGTCATGAGACGTGAGTGTGTTGTGTGCGTTACATCATTTGTGTGAACTATTTATACTAAAGGAATAATCACAAACTAGCTAAGAAAACCATGATTCTCGGGATGTTTATTTGGCCCTTATCTCTTTTCTGTTGCTTGAATTGGCGTTGAATAGATGAGACTTCGCGTTTTGACTGAGTCTTTATACAAGACACGTTTGTTTAATTGTACTACATGATCTGCTCATTATCTCCTAAAAAATAGGATCATTAATACCTTGGATTGACATGGTCTTCAATTGATCACATGGTTGATATTGTGATCCTAAAAAATAGAATCTGTTAACTGTGTTCAAGTCGTTGGCTCAAGTTGTCACGTCAGGATGTAAAGTCAACATGTAAAAAGTCAACATGTAAAGTCAACATGTCAACATGTAGAGTCAAGATGTAAGATGTAACTTCAGGATGTCAACTCAGGATGTCAGGATGTAGACTCAAGTCGTTATTTCCAGGATGTAGATATAGTGCTGTGAGATTTTTCACCCCAAACATTTATCTCAATTGCAAATTTGCTATGTTCCTGTCATAGTGTAAATGTTGTGATAAATGGGTGATGCTTCATGCACATAAGCTGTTTGACATATTGACAAGGTGAAAGATTGATTGAACTTTGGGGTTTGTTACTGTCTATTTTTGTTACCCATTAACATTATACACACATGGTTAATGTTTGGTTTCAGTTGTGTTTCTATAATCTGTTTGGAACGGAAACTTTCAACACGGTTAACCTGAACTGGCCTAAACAAGCTGCCATAGAAATGTCTCTAACTTGGGTTTTTCAACTTCTAGTTATTGCTAAATTGGTCAAGGAAACCTAACGCCAGTTGAAGGTTGCCCTTAAAAGGTATCGCGGTAGTAATGAATGGAAATTTTATGCTACTGAAACACTCATGGCTTTAAAACATGCCAATGAAAACACACCCTAAGGTAACAAGAAAACATAAATAAATCTTTGAGAATATAATACTAGTATATGGCGCAATCTCTAAAACAGAATAATACTTAGCACTAACCAGCATATAAATAAGAACAGACAAATACGATAACTTATCTCACTCTGACAAAATGTAACTCGTGTTGCTATAAGATGCAGGGGCGGACCTATCAAGGGTGTATGGGGGCAATGGCCCCCCTTTGTTTTTTTAAAAAATAAATTTACTAGTGTAATTTTTTTTTAAATTTGGAGTATTAGTGCAATATTTTAGACTTTGCCCCCCTTTGTTTAAAAAAATAAATGCACTGGTATTTATTTTGTAAAGGATTAGAGAAAGAGATAGTCGGAGCCAATCACACATGGAGAGAGAATTAATTAATATGAGAGACTCAAATAATATTGTATGAAAGACTCAAGTATTATTGATACTAGCAATACATATTTAGAGGAATACAAAGAGAGTTCTAGAGTCCTAATCTAATTAGGAATACTAATACAATAAGGAAACTAATATTCTAGAATAATCTAACTTGGTGTACAAGATACAATCTCTATGTTTGGTAATTACAATATGTGCTAGGAATATATAATATTCCTTAACATGCCCCCGCAAGATGGACGACCGATAGGAGAGTCCAATCTTGAAAGTGATGAGATGAACCGGGTTGTTGAAGTGAGTTGGTTGATGTGATCCCGGTTGTGGTTGATGTTGCCATGATCTTTACATTTGTACACGTAGGGTTTGCACCCTATGAAGTGGACGTCTAAGGCTTTTACGTCGCGAGACGGGTGAAGGCTTTAACGTCGCGAGACAGGTTGAGGCTTTTACGTCGCGAGATGGAGTAAGGCATTAACGTCGCGAGACGGAGTAAGGCATTAACGTCGCGAGACGGGTTCGGGCTTTTACGTCGCTAGACGGGTGGAGGCATTAACGTCGCGAGACGGGTGGAGGCATTAACGTCGCGAGACGGGGGTAGGGCTGTTACGTCGCAAGACGGGGTAAGGGCTTTTACGTCGCGAGACGGGGTAAGGGCTTTTACGTCGAGACGGGGTAAGGGATGTTACGTCGCAAGACGAGGTAGGACTTTTACGTCGCGAGACGGTGTTTGGCACTTTTACGTCGCGAGACGGGCTTTGGCATTTTTACGTCGCGAGACGGGCTTTGAGAATTGAACGAGGGGTTGTAGGAGTTTGGGATTGGCGTAGATGTTGGGTTTTGGGTTTTAAAGAAAAAAAAAATTAAAGTAATGAAGAGGAGTTAAAGGGGGTGGTCGGAGAAAATAATTGGGTTTTGACGTTTGTGACGTAGAAAAAAAAGTTCCGGCTATTTGTTATTGCCGGGGTAATGTGATTTGCGGAAGCTTAGGGTTATGGCGGAGAAGTCCCATCATGGATCATAGCTCTGATACCATGTCAAGGATTAGAGAAAGAGATAGTCGGAGCCAATCATACATGGAGAGAGAATTAATTAATAGTATGAGAGACTCAAATAATATTGTATGAAAGACTCAAGTATTATTGATACTAGCAATACATATTTATAGGAGTACAAAGAGAGTTCTAGAGTCCTAATCTAATTAGGAATACTAATACAATAAGGAAACTAATATTCTAGAATAATCTAACTTGGTGTGCAAGATACAATCTCTATGTTTGGTAATTACAATATGTGCTAGGAATATATAATATTCCTTAACAATTTTTACCCCCTTTAAATGTTTCATGAAATTTTTGCCCCCCTTGTGAAAAAATCCTTGGCCCGCCACTGATAAGATGAAACTCATGTTACCATAAGACTACCCACAATGGGGGTATGAAATGGTGTATGAAAATGGGGGGAGTTGTATAAAACCATTGTGGGGGTGTATGAAAAGTGGGGGTTGAATTTTGGGTATGAATTCTTTCATACCGGTTGAAATGGGGAGGAAGGCTGCACACATGGGCACATGGCGGCAGCTCTTTGGCCGGTCTGTGGCGCGTGTACCACACGGCCCGACAGGGTGTGTGGTGCAGCGCAGGCCGTTTTTTTTTTTTTTTCTTTTCTTGTGTTTGCCACGTGTTGATCATTCATTGGTCCGTTTAATTTTATTTTTTTCCCTATAAAAAATAAAAATGATATAAAAAGTAGTGGGGTATAAAATGATGAGTGAGAGGGAGATGATTTTTTCTTTTTCAACTTACCATTGTAGGGGGGTTGTATGAAAGGGGTGTATGAAAGGTGAGGTGGATAGGATAAAGTGTTAAAAGTGGGTGTTGAATTTTTTTTGGTGTATGAAACCATTGCTCATTGTATAAGATGTAACTCATGTTAATATTCGATTTCACAAGCCCCTTATCCCACTTATTGAGAATATTTGCTGGAACGTGTACTTATCAACACGATAAATAGATCATCCAAAAGTAGAATACTGTACAACAGGCGATGGTAGTATCAGAAAAAAACATTATGTTTACTTAATTCAACACAATAATAGATCATCAAAAGTAGAAATTTGTACCGCACACAACACCACACTGAGTATATTAAAGTGTACAAATACAATATATTCTCTAAGAGAGCCATTTATTCATCACACGCGAGAATAAGCCCCCACAGTTTGAAAAACAATCGGAGGGTAAACTAACATAACAACACAACTGACCATGTTGAGAAATTAAGAACACTAAACAATAAAGATGTGAATCAACTCAAACTAACAGGCTCAAAACCTCTATCAATTGATATCTTGACAGCATCCACAACAAGTTGTGTCTTCATGCTTAGCCTAGGCCACTTTTCATCTGGTTTGGAACCACCGTCCTTAATACTTGCAACCAACCTAGAAAACTCCTTGACCATTAGAGCTTCCTGGGGAAGGTCTGTCACGACCGTTTCCTCAATTGGCTTTCCTAGCCATGCGGTTATAAGGTCATTGGTACACGAACGAGTGGCTGCAGAGAAAGAAGCTTTCTCCTCTTCAAAAGGGATAACATAGTCATATAGATATAAGGTTCCATTTGTTCCAATAGCTGTCATATTACTAGTTAAGTTCTCAAGGAAAGAGCACTGAAAACTCGCGACTTTTCCATCTTCCCAATGGATAGAGGAGCCACATGATAGAATTACTCCCGCTTTGTTGAACATAGGGTCACGAAAAGCAACTACTGATTTGGGGAGTTCACAATCAGTAGCCCAAAGGATTGCCCTGATCGCGTACCACCCGAGATCTCCAAGCGCACCGAGTGCATCAAGGTCAGGCTTCATACGAATATCGTTCTCCAGGAACTCTGGTGATCCAGGAAAACTATAGCAGCTTTGTACCTATGGAAATTCAATAGAGCTTACTAACCGCTAAAGAAAGATTAAACAAGAATTTAAGGATTAATTTCCATGTACGTAATATGAAACACTAACCGATTTAAGTTGACCGAAACAGTCTGAATCCGAGAGAAATTCCTTCATCTTAGCCGATCTAGGATGGTGCATCCACATGGTAGCGTCCATGAACTGCACCCCATTGGATTCACAAGCATAGAGAATCATCTCCAGCTCTTTCACATTCAAAGCCACCGGCTTCTCAAGCAAGACGTGCTTCTTCTTCTGTGCAGCCAAAACGGCCCAGTGCATGTGCAAGGAGGTGGGAAGAGGGAGGTATACGGCGTCCACATCTGGATCGTCCAATACGGCTTCATAGCTGCCGTAGATCTTGGCTAAGGGAGGGAAGCCGTTGGATGAAGCAAAAGCCTTTGCCTTTTTGAGGGAACGGCTCCCGATTGCGTGAAGAGACGCGTTTGGTGAGAGGGTGATGGCTCTGGAGATCTTGCGGGCTATGTTGGCACAACCTAAGATGCCAAACCGGATTTGGGTTTCTGCCATTTGGCTTAGCTTGTTGGTAGCTTGAAGGGAGGGTGGTAATTTATAAGCATTGATGTGGTGAGGTTGTTAAGAGAGAAGTTTCTTGCTGTTTGTATTTATTCTTTCTCGTGGAATATATGCACTCGTGTTTTGTAGAGTGGAATCATTGGTTAAATTAAAATAACTTATCTGTAAATATAAAAAGCTTAAGGCAATTGGGGGCTTAAGATTTATATAATACAACATTATAAGCTATTTGTTTAGAGATGTCTTCTTCTATTTCCACTAAGCTAGTCCTTCCGTCTCAATCAAACTGATAGTCTGTTTCACTTTTCAAACATTTTAAGGTTACATTATAAGTTTTAGAAATTTGGTAATTTTGAAGCCTTAATTTTGGGATTAACTTTCCGGACAAACAAAAAAGGGAAAATGAGACTATCATTTTGGGACGGAGGAAAGGATTTTTTTTTTTTTTTTTTTTTTTTTTAAGGTATTTTGCTATTTTCTCTATTCATGCAATTTATCTAGTTTTTATGCTATTTCTAGTGTTTTAGTATGATTGGATGGCTCAAATCTTTACCTCTTTTGTCTTTAACTCACTAGTACATGTACTATCTTGTAACTTGGCTTTTAATTATAATTTGAAGGTTGACATTTAACTTTATAAATACTCCTATACCCTAGTACTAAAGATATAGGAGTAGTATCCAAGTAAAAAACCCTTAGTATGTAAAAATGTTCATGCATATGATAAAAAGGTTTGTTCAGTAATGGAGGTTAGAGTGAACGTTCGAAAAGGGAGAAAATCTGAATGTCCTAGTAACTCCTTTAATTTCTTTTGAAAACTCCCTTCTTTTAAAATGAATGGTTGACATTGATTTTGTTTGAAGTGGATCCCTCATATACTTAATACTTCCTCCGTCCCACTAGAGTTAGAAAATTTTGTCATTTTGGGTGTGACAGGGTGTCCCACTTGAAATAGGACAACCCCCCCCCCCCAAATGGAAATATTTTATCTAGTGGGATCCACTTTCACACTCACAATAATTTTCCATTTATTATTCCTTACTCCACTTTCTCTCTTCTACATCACTTTCATACAACACATACTCCACCAACACTTTTTCCTTAATCCCCGTGTCGGGAGTGAGAATTCTATTTACAATGAGATCCATCAATTTATTCCACTCCAGAATAATCCCCACGAACTGCAATAAAAGCAGACAAACTGAAGTAGCATCCGAAGAATTAAACATACATTAAACACAAGAAAACGTGAAATTAACTCAAACTGACACGCACAGAACCTCTATCAATTGATGTCTTAACAGCATCCACAACAATTTGTGTCTTCTTGCTAAGAATCCCCCACTTTTCATCTGGCTTCAAACCACCATTCTTAATACTTAAAACCAATCGAGAAAACTCATTCACCATCCCAACTTCCTGTTGAAAATCCGCCACAACAATCTCCTCAATCGGTTCTTCTAGCCACTCTGTTGCAAGTTCATTGACCCACGATCGACTTGTTGTAGAGAAAGAGGCTTTATCCTCTTTAAAAGGGACAACCAAGTCATTTAGAAACAAGGTTCCTTTTGTTCCGGTAGCTGTCATATTCATTGTTAAGTTATCAAAGTAAGAGCTGCGAAAAGTCCCGACTCTTCCATCTTCCCAGTGTAAAGAGGCTCCACATGATAGAATTACGCCTGCTTTGTTGAGAACCGTGTCTGGCAAGGCGACTACTGAGTTAGGGAGTTCGAAATCATTAGCCCATAGGATTGCCCGGATCGAGTACCACCCGTTATCTCCAAGAGCACCAAGTGAGTCGAGATCGGGCTTCACACGAATATTGGTTTCCCAAAACCCTGGCGGTCCCGCAAAACTAAAGATGGAGTGTACCTATGAAATTCATTAGACCTTACTCAGAGGAGTGTGTGTGTTTTGGGGGAGATTATAAAAAACTGTCTTATTTGATAAGTCAACGTATTTATGGATTATGATTTACTTGCTTGCAGGTAAAGAAAAGGTATAATATACGAACCGCCTTAAGTTGACCAAAACGCTCTGAATCCGAGAGAAATTCTTTCATCTTAACGGTCCTCGAATGGTGCACCCACATGGTAGCATCCATAAACTGCACCCCATTGGATTCACAAGCACACAGAATCGTCTCCAGCTCCTTCACATTCAAAGCCACCGGCTTCTCAAGCAAGACGTGCTTCTTCTTCTGCGCAGCCAAGACGGCCCACTTCAAGTGCAAGGTGGTGGGGAGAGGGAGGTATACAGCGTCCACATCTGGATCGTCCAATACGCCTTCATAGCAGCCGTAGATCTTGACTGAGGGAGGGAAGCCGTTGGATGAAGCGAAAGCCTTTGCCTTTTCTAACGAACGGCTCCCAATCGCGTAGAGAGAGGCGTGTGGTGAGAGGGTGATGGCTCTGGAGTTCTTGCGGGCTATGTTTGCGCACCCTAAGATGCCGAATCGGATTTGGGGTTCTGACATATGGGCTGGGTGAAATGACAGTGGTGTAGTGACTGTTGTGGGAGGGGTTGGGTGGTCATTTATAAGCATCAATATGGTTAGGTTATTAAGCCTTGAGAGTAGGGGTGGCAAAATGGGTGTTTTGGGTGTATCCATTAAAATTAAAATATCCGGATATCCAATGGATTTTTAACTTTAATGGGTAAACCCAAAACACCCATTTTGCCACCCCTAATTGAGAGAAGAAAAGCTTCTTTGTGTTTGTTTTTAAATGAAATGAGTTTCTTTCTCGTGGAATATATGTAAATATGCATTCATGCTTTATCGAGTGGATTAGTTATTTAATAGTGTTTAAACAAATTAGTCCGATATACTCCCTCCGTCCCAAAATGATCTTCTCATTTGGCATTTTTCATTGTCCCAAAAAATTATTCACATTTCTACAACATAGGCTTAAAAGTGCCCAAACAAAACATGACTAGTGAATCAAGTGTTCATATCCTTAAAAAATTTGAATAGTCAAATGTGAAGATCATTGAGACGGAGAGAATTGATAAAAGGGCATGAAAGTTATAGTGATCCGCGTGCAGGTGTAGCTAGAGCAACAGTCAACTTTCGGTCAGTTAGATTGTTTTTTTCCAACTCCAATATTCCGATAACAATTACTATATATATATATATATAGAACAATATGATGAGATACTAGAAAAAATTAAAGAAATAGACGAACCAACAATAAAAAGAAATTTTTTAAAACAATTGGCAAAAACCATTAACGAAGAAAAACCAGACACATCTCAATATAAATGTTATAAAAATGTTTCAGGATAAAAAAAAAAACAAATTTCCTCAGTAGCAGACGGAGGGAGTATATCAGACTAATTTGTTTAAACACTATTAAACAACTAATCCACTCGATAAAGCATGAATGCATATTTACATATATTCCACGAGAAAGAAACTCATTCCATTTAAAAACAAACACAAAGAAGCTTTTCTTCTCTCAAGGCTTAACAACCTAACCATATTGATGCTTATAAATGACCACCCAACCCCTCCCACAACAGTCACTACACCGCTGTCATTTCACCCAGCCCATATGTCAGAACCCCAAATCCGATTCGGCATCTTAGGGTGCGCAAACATAGCCCGCAAGAACTCCAGAGCCATCACCCTCTCACCACACGCCTCTCTCTACGCGATTGGGAGCCGTTCATTAGAAAAGGCAAAGGCTTTCGCTTCATCCAACAGCTTCCCTCCCTCAGTCAAGATCTACGGCTGCTATGAATATATTTATTGTTAAGTATTGAATCTGGACAGTTAGATAACTAAATTGTTTGTAGTTTGAGACTCCAATATTTGACAACATAATTTTGACTAATGATAATTTCGCTGACAAAGTTAGAAATACAACAACATTAAAACTGAATCTCGACAATTTCAATGTCCATGATAGTAAAAGTCATTAGGTTCCAAATCTCACATGACGATGCAATATAGTTCCAAACTTGCCTTAGGAACAGTGGCGGACCTAGGATCTCTAAACACCGGGTGCACAATTTACACTACGTAATTTCAAGCTAAAATTTTCCGTAACTTCAAACTAAAATTTTCTGTAACGTCAATGGGATAATAGTTTGTCGCGCCCCGTACCCGTGGTCCTACTTGGCCCCACACTCGGGACACGAACGGAAGACGTTATGAAACCTTTTAGAAAATTTTTCGAAATGTCCTTTTAGAAAGTGGCACAAAAACACTCTTGAAGTTCAAAGACTTCACTTAACTTGAAACAAACTTTTACAAACACTTTCACAGCGAAAGTATTTAGCCCGAAGGCTTACAAACTTTTAAACAAATGTACATACATCAACCTTTACCAAAATAGATGGAACCATAAGAAGTACGGGTACTCTACCCAAAGGGTTTACATTTACATAATGTAACCTTCAACAAAACAAGTCCCAACTCTTACCAAACCAACGTCCTCCCGTGCCGAGTGTCCTATCCCCTGGACCCGCCTTTATCTAAAACAGTAAACAAATAAGGGTGAGAATAAATCTCAGTAAGCTACTAAAATGCAACTACGTTACATGCTGATATGATGATCATAAAGAAACGATATCAACAAGTAAACATATAGCATATAGCATCAACTCATATATCACATTTAACACATTGCCCACACTCCGGTGGATACCAAAGCCAAGGTTTAACCAATAACCATACTGATAAGAATACCAACTGAGAAACCCATCAGAGAAAACCATCTGAGCAGCATAAATAGCTGAAGCCGTCGGGATCCCGAAAACCAAATCATAACCAATAGAACCAAGTAACCAGAGAGGGAAATATGACACAAAGTCATAACCCAAATACTCACCAAAGGGAGCAATTCATCCCATCCAAGGCCAATCTGGACTGGGGAAACTAGAAGGCACAGTGGACACCTTATAGTGAACTTGGCTTGTGTGCCACTATAATTCTTCCACCGCCTGACTCACAAGCTCCAATGGAAAACCTTATAGTGGACTTACCTGTACCACTATAATTCTTCCGTTGGCTGACTCCACAACAAGACCAGCTGGACCTTTACAAAAGCACAGTAATGAATACTTGCTAAACAAACCCGGGGCATTTAATCCAAGAAGGAACTAAGCCAAATACATCACAAGATGCACACAAAGAATCCTTATAAAGAGTCCATAAAAAGGACATTTAATCCATTACTAACATTCCACAACAATCATCTAAACACTTTAGGACACTACCCAAAAACTAGACCAAGGTTAATCTCTAAACCCCTTAGTTGAAAACTCTAAACTTTTTCAGACAACTGGGCGGTCGCCCAAACAGGGCTGTGCGGCCGCCCAAAATGCTCTGTCCCAAGAAGAAAACCCTTCAGATAGATGTGCGGCCGCACACCCATTTTTGGGCGGCCGCCCACATCACCCGGCAGGCCTAAAAACTTAATCAAAGTTTACTCCTTTTGTTTCACAAGCATAACATATATACTACACAACTTAGACACATTCATTAACAACTTTCATAGGATTACAACTTGGTTGCTAACCCAATCCCATACTCAGCAAAACCCAATTCCATATACTCCCTTTGTCCCAAAATTTCAAGTATAGCAAATATTACCCAAATCACAAAATTAACAAGTAGAAGTATCATATATAGCATATATGACTATTTTAACATTTAAAGGGGAATTAGTAACTTACCTAGTTCCGGAAAAAGTATCGCTGAAATAAGTTTTGTTCGGCTAGGAATGACCTACTCGACGCCCTGATCATTTTTATATAATTAGTTTTTAAAACGGGTAAGTAAATAAAAAGAATTAAATCGAAATGAGTTGAACTTACCTTTTTCTCTTAACCCTAAAGAAAGTACGAGAGGTTTTGCAGAAGAAGAAATAACACAGAGAAGGAAAAGAGAGAAGGAAAGTTTCCATAAATATCTTTACCCATTTTTACATTTTGGTCACCCAACTTTCAAAGTTAACACTTTAGCCCCTAAACTTACATTTTCAACTAGGACCCTAAAGTTTCAACTTAATCATTTAACTCCTTTAATCTTTATTATTACTAACTAAGTAAATAACACAATTAATCAAATATGATATGCAAATCATAAAATATGATGCAACACATAAAATGCACATATAAGTCAAATAAAAATCCCCAAAATTATAAAATAAATAGAAACGGGTTTTGGGGTCGCTACAATCACTCCCCCTTAAAGAAAATTCGTCCCGAATTTTAGGGTTACTTACCGAGGCCCTCAAACAACCAAGGGTACTTCCTCTCGATCTCTTCCCGAAGTTCCCAAGTCGATTCCTCCACTTTGTGATTCCACCACACAACTCTAACAAGAGGGATACTTTTGTTTCTCAATTCTTGCACCTTCGAATCAATGACTTGGACCGGATGTTCCTCATAAGACATACTCGGCTCAATATCCTCGGGAACCTCAGATAGAACATGAGAAGAATCATACACATACTTCCGAAGCATAGAAACATGAAACACATTATGGATCTTATCAAGAGAAGGAGGTAAAGCAAGACGATAAGCCCGATCCCCCACTCTTCCAAGAATCTCAAATGGACCAATAAACCTCGGAGCAAGCTTGCCTTTCTTTCCATATCTTCGAATACCAACCTTAGGGGAAACCTTCAAAAACACAAAGTCACCTTTTTCGAACTCAAGATCTCGCCTCCGATGATCAGCGTAGCTTTTCTGTCTACTCTGGGCAGTACTCAAACGATCTCGAATAAGTTTAAACTGCTCAACTGAATCATTAACCATCTGAACACCCCAAATCTTGGCTTCTCCCACTTCATCCCAACAGATAGGAGATCGACATTTCCTCCCATACAAGGCTTCATAAGGAGCCATCTCAATACTAGACTGAAAACTGTTATTATAAGCAAACTCTACGAGAGGCAAATGAATATCCCACGAATTTGAAAAATCAACTGAGCAAGCCCTCAACATATCCTCAAGAATCTGGATAGTTCTCTAGGACTGGCCATCTGTTTGAGGATGAAAAGCTGTACTAAATCTCAACTCTGAACCCAAAGCCTTCTGAAACGCTTGCCAAAACCGAGATGTGAATCTAGGGTCACGATCAGATACAATGCTCACTGGAACTCCATGTAACCTCACGATCTCATTAATGTACAAAGTTGCAAGCTTTTCCATAGAATAACCGATCTCAATAGGTAGAAAATGAGAAGACTTTGTCAATCTATCAACAATCACCCAAACCGCATCAAACCTTCTTCGAGTACGAGGTAACCCTGTCACAAAATCCATAGTAACATGTTCCCACTTCCATTCCGGAATCTCTAATGGTTGAAGCAATCCTGCAGGCCTTTGATGTTCAGCTTTAACTTGTTGACATGTTAAGCACTTGGATACATAATCCGCTATCTCTCTCTTCATATTATTCCACCAAAAGTGTTGCTTCAAATTCTGATACATTTTAGTACTCCCGGGATGAATAGTATACCTTGATTTATGGCCTTCATCAAGAACTTGGCGTTTAATCCCATCAACATTAGGTACACACAAACGACCTCTGAAAGTCAATACTCCTTCAGGACTGAGGGAGAAATCCTCAAATTTACCATCTTTGATTTTATCCATAATCTTTACCAATTCCGGGTCATCCTTCTGAGCTTCCTTTATTTGTTGAACTAAAGTTGGAAATACTCGAACGTTCGCAAAAATAGCTCCATGCTTTGATTCATAAGGACTCCAATCTCGAGCATCCTCCAACATCTTCCATTCCCGCACCATCAATGAAGCTACATAAGACTTCCGGCTAATAGCATCAGCTACCACATTTGCCTTGCCCGGATGATAAGAAATTGTACAATCATAATCCTTCAACAGCTCCATCCATCTTCGTTGTCTATTATTCAACTCTTTCTGGGAGAAAAGATACTTCAAACTCTGATGATCTGTGAAAATCTCAAACTTTGCTCTATAAAGATAATGTTTCCACTTGTGTAATGCAAAGACAATAGCTGCAAGCTCCATGTCATGGGTAGGATAATTCTGCTCACTCGGAGTCAACTTCCTCGAAGCATATGCAATCACCCTTCCATTTTGCATTAATACACACCCAAGGCCTTCTTTAGAAGCATCACTATAGATTACCAAATCATCATTACCATTAGGTAGGGCGAGAATAGGAGCTGTAGTCAATCTCTTCTTCAACTCTTCAAAACTAGCTTGACACTTTTCATCCCACACATAAGGAATATTCTTTCGAGTCAACTGAGTCAACGGAGTTGCAATCTTAGAAAACCCCTCAATTAACCTTCTGTAATACCCAGCTAACCCCAAGAAACTTCAAATTTCTGTAACTGATTCTGGCCTCCTCCAATTCACAATAGCCTCAACTTTGGATGGATCAACAGATATACCTTTATTAGAAATCACATGCCCAAGAAAAGATACTTCATTGAGCCAAAAAGCACATTTACTGAATTTAGCAAACAACTGCTTCTCACGAAGAATAGATAAAACCATTCGTAAATGTTGCTCATGCTCTTCCCGAGACTTGGAATAAACCAGAATATCATCAATAAATACAACCACGAAGGTATCAAGATAAGGTTTAAAGACTCTGTTCATCATATCCATAAAAACAGCCGGAGCATTAGTCAACCCGAAAGGCATAACAAGAAACTCATAATGGCTATATCTACTACGAAAAGCAGTTTTAGAAATGTCTTCAGAACGGATTTTCAACTGATGGTACCCACTCCTCAAATCAAGTTTTGAAAAGACAACTGACCCCTGAAGTTGATCAAATAAATCATCAATATGAGGAAGCGGATATTTATTCTTTATAGTTACCTGATTCAGCTTTCTGTAGTCAATACACAGCCTCAAGGACCCATCTTTCTTTTTAACAAACAATACTGGAGCTCCCCACGGGGATACACTAGGACGAATGAATCCTCGATCAAGTAACTCTTGCAACTGAACCTTCAACTCTTTCAATTCAGCTGGGGCCATTCTGTAAGGTGCCTCAGATATAGGAGCCGTACCTGGAAGTAAGTCAATACAGAACTCTATTTCCCGGTCAGGAGGCATAGCATACTCAGAAGAAAATACATCTGAAAATTCTTTAACAATAGGCACATCCCCAATATCAGGAACCCTTTTAGTAGTATCCAAAACACTAGCCAAATACCCCGCACAACCACGGTTCAACAACTTTCTAGCCTTCATATAAGAAATAATTCGAATCTCTCTACCCCAGGGAACAGTTTCAAAAGAAAATTTAGGAACATTTGGGATAGAAAATGTGACCACTTTATTAGCACAATCAACAGACGCATGATATTTACCCAACCAATCCATACCCAAGATAACATCAAAATCTTGTAATGGTAAGATAACTAAATCAGCAGGTAAAACATGCTCACGTATATGCACATCACAAGAATGCAAAACCTCATTGGTCACCAAACACTTCCCTATAGGAGTTGACACCTCTAACACATAAGGTAGAGATTCAGAAGACATATGCAATCGAGAAGCAAAATGCAAAGACACATAAGAATGCGATGAGCCAGGGTCTATAAGTGTACGTGCCCTCAAACTAGACACAGAAATAATACCTCCTATCACATTAGAGGACTCCGAAGCCTGCTGCTGAGAAATAGCAAAAACACGACCCTGAACCTTAGGCTTGCCTGAGGAATCCCTCTTCTGACCCTGAGAGGATCCAACCACACTTCCCGATGCTTGCATCCTATACTTAGGGCAATCCCTCTGAAAATGTCCTAACTGACCACAGTTCAAACACTTGCCCTGCTTCTTCCAACATCTCTCTTCTGAATGCCCTTCTTTCTGACAATAGTTACAAACTCCTCTACTCTGACTCCCTGAAGTGTTACTTTGATTTCTGTTACCTGACTGTCTTTGAGAAAACCCTTTAAATTGTGAAGATCCACCTTGATTTCCTCTACTCTCACCACGTTGTGGTTGTTGCCTAACTTGCTTCCCAGCGCCTAACAATTCCATTTTCCTTTTATGTTCCTCAATGTCATGCTCCACTTGGTAAGCTCGATCCACTGCATCCTGAAAATCTTGCAACTTATGGGATACTAGCTGAGTTCTAATCACGGTTTTCAAACCTTTCACAAACCTCGAAGCCTTCCTCTCCTCAGTTGCCACTAGGTGAGTACAATACCTGGACAACTCTGAAAATTTAGCTGAATATTGAGCAATTGACATAGAACCTTGCTCCAAGTTAAGAAATTCCATTTCCTTTCTGTCTTGATCTACTCGAGGAATGAAGTGTTCTTTGAACTTTCCCAGAAAATTCTCCCAAGTGTAAGGTACATGAGTCTCATCCCATTTAGTTTTCAAGGCTTTCCACCAATGCTCAGCCGCTCCATTCAGTTTATAGGTAGCAAACCTGACTTGATCTTCCTCCGAACATCTCAAAGCATCAAAGATCTTTTCCATCGATTCAATCCACCTTTCAGTCTTAGATACATCGGGCTCTCCATCATATTCCATAGGCTTCATTTTTAGAAACTGTTCTAGGCCATATCTTGGTGGTACCTGTTCCCTTTCTTGCCTCTGATCACTTAAAGTTTTCATCGCTGCTTCAAACATTCCCTGAAACATAATTCGAGCCTCTTCTCTGGCATCCCCTTGCCCCGAAGAGCCGGTCTGATCTCCGTCAGTTTCACCCATTTTTAATGAATACCTGCATCAAACACTCAACGTTACTCACTCTACTCTACTACCCTCCTAGGTCATTCAGTCATTCTAGACCATCTACAACCTAGCTCTGATACCAACTGTCGCGCCCCGTACCCGTGGTCCTACTTAGCCCCACGCTCGGGACACGAACGGAAGACGTTATGAAACCTTTTAGAAAATTTTTCGAAATGTCCTTTTAGAAAGTGGCACAAAAACACTCTTGAAGTTCAAAGACTTCACTTAACTTGAAACAAACTTTTACAAACACTTTCACAGCGAAAGTATTTAGCCCGAAGGCTTACAAACTTTTAAACAAATGTACATACATCAACCTTTACCAAAATAGATGGAACCATAAGAAGTACGGGTACTCTACCCAAAGGGTTTACATTTACATAATGTAACCTTCAACAAAACAAGTCCCAACTCTTACCAAACCAACGTCCTCCCGTGCCGAGTGTCCTATCCCCTGGACCCGCCTTTATCTAAAACAGTAAACAAATAAGGGTGAGAATAAATCTCAGTAAGCTACTAAAATGCAACTACGTTACATGCTGATATGATGATCATAAAGAAACGATATCAACAAGTAAACATATAGCATATAGCATCAACTCATATATCACATTTAACACATTGCCCACACTCCGGTGGATACCAAAGCCAAGGTTTAACCAATAACCATACTGATAAGAATACCAACTGAGAAACCCATCAGAGAAAACCATCTGAGCAGCATAAATAGCTGAAGCCGTCGGGATCCCGAAAACCAAATCAAAACCAATAGAACCAAGTAACCAGAGAGGGAAATATGACACAAAGTCATAACCCAAATACTCACCAAAGGGAGCAATTCATCCCATCCAAGGCCAATCTGGACTGGGGAAACTAGAAGGCACAGTGGACACCTTATAGTGAACTTGGCTTGTGTGCCACTATAATTCTTCCACCGCCTGACTCACAAGCTCCAATGGAAAACCTTATAGTGGACTTACCTGTACCACTATAATTCTTCCGTTGGCTGACTCCACAACAAGACCAGCTGGACCTTTACAAAAGCACAGTAATGAATACTTGCTAAACAAAACCCGGGGCATTTAATCCAAGAAGGAACTAAGCCAAATACATCACAAGATGCACACAAAGAATCCTTATAAAGAGTCCATAAAAAGGACATTTAATCCATTACTAACATTCCACAACAATCATCTAAACACTTTAGGACACTACCCAAAAACTAGACCAAGGTTGATCTCTAAACCCCTTAGTTGAAAACTCTAAACTTTTTCAGACAACTGGGCGGTCGCCCAAACAGGGCTGTGCGGCCGCCCAAAATGCTCTGTCCCAAGAAGAAAACCCTTCAGATAGATGTGCGGCCGCACACCCATTTTTGGGCGGCCGCCCACATCACCCGGCAGGCCTAAAAACTTAACCAAAGTTTACTCCTTTTGTTTCACAAGCATAACATATATACTACACAACTTAGACACATTCATTAACAACTTTCATAGGATTACAACTTGGTTGCTAACCCAATCCCATACTCAGCAAAACCCAATTCCATATACTCCCTTTGTCCCAAAATTTCAAGTATAACAAATATTACCCAAATCACAAAATTAACAAGTAGAAGTATCATATATAGCATATATGACTATTTTAACATTTAAAGGGGAATTAGTAACTTACCTAGTTCCGGAAAAAGTATCGCTGAAATAAGTTTTGTTCGGCTAGGAATGACCTACTCGACGCCCTGATCATTTTTATATAATTAGTTTTTAAAACGGGTAAGTAAATAAAAAGAATTAAATCGAAATGGGTTGAACTTACCTTTTTCTCTTAACCCTAAAGAAAGTACGAGAGGTTTTGCAGAAGAAGAAATAACACAGAGAAGGAAAAGAGAGAAGGAAAGTTTCCATAAATATCTTTACCCATTTTTACATTTTGGTCACCCAACTTTCAAAGTTAACACTTTAGCCCCTAAACTTACATTTTCAACTAGGACCCTAAAGTTTCAACTTAATCATTTAACTCCTTTAATCTTTATTATTACTAACTAAGTAAATAACACAATTAATCAAATATGATATGCAAATCATAAAATATGATGCAACACATAAAATGCACATATAAGTCAAATAAAAATCCCCAAAATTATAAAATAAATAGAAACGGGTTTTGGGGTCGCTACATAGTTTCTTAAAAAAAATGAACATTCATTTACGAATGGGGAGAGTATTTATTTTTGTCATGCATAGTGTTAAATTCACTTAAAAAAAAAAAAGACAAACTATTTTTTTTAAGTTGATATATAACTGATGAACAATTGAAATTTCTTAATATATTTTTTTATTTTACAACAATTACCTAACATAGGTGTAAAAGAAAATATCATATGTATTTGTTTGGCAAACAAATAAATTATACTCCTTCTATCCAGAATTGCTAGTTCCGTTTGTCATATAAATAATTTTAAAGTTACTATATTGTAAGTTTTGAAAATTTAATGATTTTAAACTTTTAATTTTTGAAATGAGACTAAGTTTGAGGGAAAAAAATTAAAAAAATGTTACTATCATTTTAATACAAATGGAATACATTTAAAATAAATTTGATATCAATTTAGCCCAAATAATAATAATAATAATAAGTTTAACAATCAACTTGTAAGGCAATAAAACGCCAAAATGGAGGAGAACATCTAACAATGGAAAACAACAAAATCTATTCGTGGGATCGAACCCGGGTATTTCAAAAGGATAATCTCAACATTATCCACCTGCACCGGCCAAGCTATGTGTATTGCAGGTGCACAACAAGTATATATCGGATAGGTACAATTTTTTTCTTCGTTAATTCCATAAATTCACTGGGTGCACTTGCACCCCCCACCATATAAGGAAGGTTCGCCCCTGCTTAGGAACAACAAATCAACGTACTCTTCACAGTTCACACACCTGTGTACTTGCTGATGCGGTAAAACCAAAATTATTCAATCCAAAATCATCGAGAAAGACCTATATATGTCAAACAGGCCCAAACCCAATATGTCCATGTAAATCAACCCACGGGCCACTATTTCATGAGGAGCTCATGGAATAGATACCTGCCTAAGCAGGTCGTTGGGGGCATCTCGTCGTGTGAGCAAGTCACCTTGAGCAAGCCGTCATGACAGTTCGACAGAGGCAGGTCGCAGTCGTTATGTCAAGCTCGATAGAGGCAGGTCGCAGCTAGTATCTAGTCAATTAGTTGCTCATATCATTGGACTCTATCTCAACCTTATCCACAGAGAATCTATATCTGACACAAGATCAAATAGTACACAGAGCTAGTGGGAGGCCCACTTGACCATCAAGTCAATGAGCAAAACCAGCCAAAAGGTGGCACGTGGCACAATGACAACAGGATGACGTCCACCTATATTGGAGTCTATATATACAACCATCAAACAAGAGCACTATAAGTTTTAGATTCAAGTCTTAAGTTCAAGTTTCATGTTATTGTTTATGCATTATTTCTCTCTACACTAGTACATTTCTGATCTAATGCAATGCTTAAATTTGTTGCTTTAGTGGCCAATACATGTTGCATTAGCTCTAATGCAACGACGTAGGACCCTTGCACCTGTTTGCCTTGCATTAGGTCTAATGCAACGAGGAAGTGTTCTAATGCAACGCTTGTGCATGACCGTTGCATTATATCGTTATCTAATGCAATGCAACGGATCACTACTAATGCAGCACTTGTTTACTAATGCAACAATCCCTTTTGGAACGAGATGGTGATATAATGCAACAGTTCACAGCTAATGCAACACCATTATCAACAATATACAAGTCAGACATCTAATACAACGCCATTATATATAAAAAACTATATAAACACCTAATGCAACAGTTACATACAATTTAATAATAATATTTTATTGATAATAAATCAATTAATTATTAAAACAAAATATTATAATATTAAGAAACTTCAATTGATATAAAAAGTAGAATTACAAGATTCACGTCCAAAGAACATATTACAAAACAAGTCACTAAAACTAATGTTCCGAAACAAGTCTAACTTAACCCAAAAAGACAAGTCTAACTTAACTACAACCCATCAAATGATGCAAAAAAAAAAAAAAAGCTCCACTTTCTCATTTGTTGGATTGCTATACTTCTGGTCCATTAAGCTCACCACGTACCTACAAATTAAGATCATGAATTATCAGATAATAATCATCAAGAAACCATTATATTTGAGTTTTGACATAATAGTGAAGGGATTATTAATCTAGGAATTAACAATATGGGTGCCTAATAATCCAGATTGCAAAAGCCAAATGTGTATTTTGTCGAAACAGTACAAAACTTGACAACTTCATGTAAACTTAATTACCCATATTATATACTTCTCCACAAGCAGGAACGCCACCTATTATCTAAACCAATGCACAAAGTAGCACACACAATCCATAGTTTCTTACTCATAGTCAGGATACAAAAGATAGATGGTAGAAACTATACTTAAAGACTCTAGGACCATTTAAGTGCATGCTATAAACTCAACAGGACAAAATTTGCATTAATCTAATCTTTCTTGGACTTCCCCTAACTATATGATTTTAACTTTAACTAACTTCAACAGAAACTATGCTAACACAACAGCCATCCCAGTCCATAAACCTTAAATGTCAGACTGCCCATTTTTTTATCAACAAAGAAAATGAAAACATAAATTCATATTCCACCTATCATCTCGCACGTTCTATTCTAATCAGCCATCAGATACAATAGCGCACAAATTCAATAACAACAACAAAGAAAGTACCTGATTAACTGTCCCACCAGACTGACCATTTTGTTCGCTGATTTTTTTTTTGCGGTGCACTATTCGCATCCTTTGCAATCGATGGGCTCACAAAATTAGGAATAACAAGATCCATTTCTCTCCACAAAGTCACCCATAGTTTGTGGCCGAGCCAAAACCTATAATATAAACTGTTGGTCCCAGAGGGGCAACAAGGGTATGAAAAATGCTAGGGGAGGGTGAATAGCGTTTTAAAATTCTTTTCAAACCCTTTTTGCAAATCAATGGCTTATGCGCACAGTTCTCAAATAAGCTAAGTATAGCGCGCAGAGAGAGTGTGAAATATGCACAGCGGAAAATTAAAGCAGCTCTGCGCAGGGTATACTGCGCAGAGATAAAAAACGCACGCGCTAAGTATGAGGCTAAAGAGTGGCGCAAAAAGGGATTCTAAGGCAAATGAGCAATAACAATTATAGCATCAAAGAGTGGCAATCTGAAAGATCAAACAAAGCAGTTCATAAAAGGTTAAGCAGGGAATATGCAATAAGTAATGAACACGATATTTGGAGAGGTTCGATCGATGAAAGATCTACATCCTCTACCAAGATGGTTAGTCTTGGATTTCTAATGGAGATCTTATTATATGAGAGAGTATTACAAATTACAACATTTGAGCTCAATACTAACTCAAGATCTATTATCTATGAAGAACAAATCCTAGACTAAACCGGTGTATCTCAAGAAGTTAGATAAAAAAGGATCAAGGCTTCAAGAGGTGTGTGTGTGACAGAAATTCTGGGCTCTATGAATATGAAAGATGAAGAGCACCACGAATTCTGGTGATATAGGCTTTGTGATATGAGCAGGAGTTTTGAAGGTTTGAAGATCTTGAAGGCTGTTCTAAAGAATCTGGAAAAACTAAGCAGCAGACTTCAGATCTTCATGGTTTCTCAGTGAAGCATGAAACTCGAGCTCTGAAGCATAATGGCCAACAAGAAGAGCTTGATCAAAGAAGATGATCAAGGGCCAATGAAAAGGGCTGAATCAAAAAGGCAGCTTCAAAGGCAGCTTGGAAATGAAGATGAGCAGGCTATTTATAGCTGAGAGCTTGAATATAGCCGTTGGAGCTCTGAGCAAGGACAATGAGCTGTCACAACATGATTGGCGCGCAGCTGTCCTTTATAACCGTTGGGGCTCTGATCAAAGATGATGACCTGGCACAATATGATTGGTGCGCAGGTGATTTAGAGCCGTTGGAGACTGAGCATGGAGACCAAATTCAAACGCTTCATCTGGAAGGTTGACAGCTGTCTCTATTTGAAATATTATGTTTGAGCGCATCTCCACCGTTGGCTATGCTGAGTGTGCAGGATTTGTCGTTTGTGCACACCTCAGCTTTTTAATAAGCGTGCATCTTCTAAGCGTTTTCCAAACTTTCTAGAATGTGAGATCAGGAAATGAGGAACTTGACCAAGGTTGTGTCCGCGCACAAAAGGCATGCGCATTGCCGGCGCGCATGGATTCAGCGCATGAGCAGCATGCGCACCATGCTTGGTCACAAAAAGATCTCTTTGGAGTTTAGGAAATAAGATCTTAAAAACTGAGCAGGGTCAAGGGCTGCGCAATATATCTATGCGCAGTGGCGACCTGCGCAGAGAATATCCTGCGCAGTGAAACGAATCCTGCTTAGGAAATCTTTGATCTTTAAAGCTTCAAGCCCTATAATCTAAGCCTATACTATAAAAAGGACTTAGCTAAAAAATGAAGTTATAAACTTCCTTACATGAGGTCCTAAAGTCCATAAAAATATTCATAGGTGATGGTATCAATCAATTCTAACAAATGTAGGAGGGTTAAGTGATAAGCATACCCAACATAAACTTAATTAGAAATAGCCAAATAAGTACACCCATATTAAGTCTTAATATTACGAAAATTGGTCACAATGACTTTGTAAAATTCAAAGATGACTCTTTTTCTGGTATAATAGCACCAAATCAGTTGTACATTGGTGTTTTCTAAGAAAAATGATAACAAACTTCATGTAAATGTCTTAAGAATTACTCATTAGGATTTTTGGTTTGGGCACGGGGATTAAGGAAAAAATGTTAGTGGAGTAGGTGTTGTGAGTATGAAAAATAAAGTAAGAGAGAGAAAGTAGGGTAGAGAATAATGAGTGGAAAGTTGTTGTGAGTGTGAATGTGGGTCCCATAAAAGAAAACACTTCCATTTTTGGGTTGTCCTAATTCAAATGGGACACCCAAAATGGAAATTTGTCCTAATTCGAGTGGGACGGAGGGAGTATAAGATAAATTTAAAACTTATAAAACCTTTATTTTGGTACGGAGGTAGTACTTTTTTATATACTTATATAATACTCCATCTTTCTCAAAATAGATGTCCAAAAAGAAATCAAATTTGCTCGATCAAAAGCAAATTTGGAAATTTTTTAGACATTCATTTGGGACGAAAGAGTACCATTTATCGTCCATGCATGTAACCCAATTGAACTATAAAGCATTTAACATATTTCGCAGCATACTGCCATGGAATTCTACTTATGATACCATCCAACTGAAGATGCCAAGTGAATCAGTTGACTACGATGTAAAACACTAATGGATTACCACAGAACATATTTCGCAGCATAGAGGTCAGATTGACTTTCAACATTTTCACATGATGCTGGGACCAAACCAAAGAAATTAATCTCCTGTGATGGGGTCACTTTTTCTCTATAAAGTCAGAATAGATTAAAAAGTCAGAATAGATTAAAGAAAATCAAACCAATAGATTCCCACATAACAGAGAAAAAAAGAGAGAAAGAGAAAGACACAGAATAGAGGAAACGTTTAACTAAACTTAATGACATGCATTAATTCAGTGTGAGGTGTGTTAAATATAAAAAAATTCTAAGTATATTGATTACTCCCTCCGTCCCAAAATGATCTTCTCATTTGCCATTTTTCATTGTCCCAAAGAGTTCTTCTCATTTCTACAATATAGGCTTAAATGTTCATAAACACAACATGGCTAGTGAAGCAAGTGTTCATATCATTAAAAAGTTTAAATAGTCAAATGTGAAGATCATTTTGGGACGGAGTGAGTATCACTTAAACAAAAAAGGTGTAATGATGCATGAAAAGATTCCATCCAACAAAGACCCAACTGGGCATACAAAACAATAATTTTTAAAAAAAAGCACAGAACTAATTTATGGCATACAAAACAATTAAAAAAATGAATAAACAATTGGGTACTAAACATATTCAGTACACCCAAAAAACTTGAATTTGGCACCAATGTAAGGATCCAAAGAGATCTGAACGACCAAGAAAAGAAGCACCCAGAAAGAAAGCATACAAAACAGCAGACAATGTATATGAAGATCACGTGAAGTACCTGTATGAAGACACAACTCTTTGAATGCTGTAAAAGGGAAATTGCACCAAGAACAAATAAAAAAGTGCAAAATGATGATGGGTTTGGTAGGTGAAATTAATGTAGATAAAATCACAATTACCACTGCTACAACAATGAGTAAACCCCTCTATATAACACCCTCATCCTTTAAACATGTTGATTACCTGAGTGAACAAGTTTCTTGAACAAATTAAAAGGGGGGGGGTCATGTGCCATTAAAAGTCACACCCAAGGACTGCCACACCTTACAAATTGGAATACAAAATTCCAAATAAGTCACATAACAAAAATGCAGAATGAGGGAACAATTAAAAGGCACGGGGGAGTTCATGTGCCATTAGAACATAACCCACACCACAGAAAGAGAGTAAAAGAAAAAAAAACCAACAACGAATTAAACCAAACCAAAGGCAGTATGAGGGAACAATTACACTAATCTGCAAACACAATTACACTAAACTGCAGCCAAACATGTGTAACCTGGTTTCAGTGCCTATTGCATGGGTGGCCCAATGTGGTTACCAAGACTGAAAAGCATGGAGGAAATTCAATCTACCTACGAGTCATGCAAAAGAAACCTAATTGGCACTCAATTGCATCCAAGAAATTTTAAAATTAACAAAAGACAAGATATATGTAGAAGCATCTAGTTGTACAGCATTAGTATTTACTGCGGGTAGTTAAGGAAATGAGAATTTAATGATTAATACAATATGCAAGTATCAGACTATAAGGTTTTACCTTTTTGTTCGGTGAGTGAAATTTTATGTTTCCATGTTTCTTGTGATTTCATCTTCATTATCGTCTCCATCATATTCACTTGTTGACTCATCATCTTTTTCTTCCAACAGTTCATTGCGCTTTCCACTTGGAAAATCCAAACCATGAGTTTTTTGTTGCAATATCATGTTAGCCAAGAATCCAGCACCTTGAGCATTCATTATTTCTGCATTCCTTTTCAACTTTTTGATACGTTGTCGTTCATATTCTGAAATCTGACTTTGTACAACAGTAGTTTTGGGCTTATTACCTTTCATATTCTGAAATCTGACTTTGTACAACAGTAGTTTGTACAACAGTAGTTTGTACAACAGTAGTTTTGGGCTTATTACGTTATCAGCCAGAGGTTTTAGCTCGTTATCTGAAAAACAGAGATTAACACTCAGTTGCTTAAATATCTACCAAACACACTACCTCCCGTATTAATATCCAATCCAGGTTCTAAACGGCCTACCAAACATGGACTTACATGAGTATGATCATTTAAAATTGTTCAAAGCCATAATTTCCACATGAACTTTATGGCACCCTTTATAGTTCATATAGCATGATAGTAATATAAACACGAGTATGTACTGGGAAAAGGGTCATTAAAATTTATCCAAAGAAATTTTAACAAACAAGTTCAAACACATATTAATGAATTTGGTTCAGGCAAAAACACAAACACATTGAGTGCATTAACCAAATAGAGATTATCCAGAAATAAAAGTTAAGCTGTATACATGTGACAAAAATAACGTTTAACACAATATAGAATAGAAATTCAATGGTTAAAAAATTTACCTCGAGACCAATTGTAGAACCAGCGCAGTAGTTTGGGAGGAAATTGCCACAAGTTTGAGTGCAGATAGTTGCTAGGGCAAGGGAAAATCAAAGATTTGATCCTTTGCTGCAGATATTTTGAAAAAATAAATTTTGGGGGAAACTAATTCCTCCATAAGTTATAAAAAGTCTTCTTTTTATAGAGTTTAGGGTTCAGTGTTTAGGGTTTAGGGTTTAAGGGTTAAAAAGTGGACTCCCCGAAACCTACTCTTTTGAAAGTGATTATAGTAGAAGCAGGTGAAGAAGAGATTGTCCGATACCGCAGTGTTTCGCGTTTTAAGGTCGTCGAACACAAACGTAATAGACTCTAAGGGTTTCTTATTGTGGATTAATTTGAGGCTTCAGAAAAACAAAAATGATTGAAATTTCAGTTTATTAAATAAAGGTTAAAATTTAGGGCTTCATAAATAGCAAATATTGAAATCCCTAAATAAAGATTGAAGGAAGAAGAATATACCAGTGCAAACTGCAGAGCCGTGGAGGTCCTGGAGGGCGGAGGACAGAAGACCGATGATGGAGGCCGGAGAGCGGACACCGGACGCCGGACTAGGTGGCGCGAGGCTGAGGGACTTCGGGCTTCAAGTCGTCTCTCTCTCTGTTTCAGCGAATTGTGGGAAGGGCTTGGGCTGTGAAACCAAAGTTGTACGGCTGAGTGGTAATACTACATCATTTTGACAGGAAAAGGGCAAAAAAATGAAAAAAAAGTAAAAAAATATAAGGTGGGAAGATTCCCGCCCGATTTTCCCAGAAAAGAAAAAAAGAGAGGGATCTTTTAGACCGTATACCGCCTTATTTATGTTACTAATTGGACTTAACTCATCAAATGCAATGACATTACCGATGTAATAACCCGAACTTACCTTTTTATTCTATTTATTTTAAACTCTTAATTACTAATTGGGCCAAACTTTTAATAAAAAGTTTAGTTTAGTTATTGGGTCATAAGTAGAAAGACCAATTCATTGACTAAGTTAATTAGGAGTCCTTTTGAATTAAGGATTTGAGGAACCCTTTTAGAATAAATACTCTCTTTAAACCCTAAACCTATTTTATTCCACCGCAAATAAAAAAAAAAAAAAAAAAAAAGAACGGGAAGGGGAAGTCGACGCAAAGAGAGAGAGAGCGGGAGAAGGAGAAGAAAGGAGAAGGAAGAGCGTGTTCACAAAGGTAATTCTACAACCCCTAAACCCTTTCTCCTCATCTTTGT
Source organism: Campanula takesimana (assembly GCA_026119855.1). Classification (NCBI taxonomy): domain Eukaryota; kingdom Viridiplantae; phylum Streptophyta; class Magnoliopsida; order Asterales; family Campanulaceae; genus Campanula; species Campanula takesimana. Next base: position 463,753 of record JAOWBW010000195.1, on the reverse strand, counting down.
AAGGTTAAATCGTTGGATTAAGAAACCCTAACTCTAAAAGTATGAACTAGGGTTTAGTAGTGTGAAATTAAAAAGGAAGAAGATGATGGTTTGGGGTGGGTTGAGGCGGCAGTGGCTGCCATGGTGGTGTGTGTGTGTTCCTGTATTGGTGTGTGTGGGCGTGCGCTGTGTGTGTGCGTTAGTGTATTTGTGCGTGTTGTTGAGTGTGGGTTCTGGGTGTGTGCAGATTGTGTGTGTGTGGGTGTGTGTATCAGAGTGTGGGTGTACCAGAGTGGGGGTGCATCAGAGAGTGGGTGTACCAGAGTGGGGGTGTGCCAGGTTGTAGGTGTACTCAGTAAGTGTGTGCTGAAAGTGTGAAATCGGTGTGTGTAATCCATATAGTGAAACCGAGGGTTGGGAATTGATTAATAAAAACCCTAGGGGTATTGTAGTCGTTCTTAAAGTTATTGGTTAACTATGAAAGTGGTCATGGGTGACTAAATCATGGGGGTTAATTAAGTAAAAAGAAGTAAATTGGGACGAAAATTAAAATAGTTTATACTTGTGCCTAAGACTAGACCATTTCATGTTGTAGATTGTCAAGCGGAGTAAGCGAACTAGTGAGACGCAAGGCTAAGGTAAGGGATTACGCTCTTAGTAGTATTTGATTTCAATCCTTTGTGTAGGATTCCCAATCTCTGTTTTGTTAAAGTAAACTATCTATGTGGCTAGATAGTATTTTAAAAACTATTTCGTTCTGCGAATGTTACCGTCCTTTGTTATCCACCCTATTGATATTGTTGTTGTTCAATTGGGTTATCATGTGTATGATTCGTATTGTGACTTGGTGTCTAAAGTGAGACGTACACCTTTTAAAAAGTGATCAAGTAAAGATTTGTAAAGTTAAGCTTTGTTTTGTAAAAGCTCTCTAAAGTGAAGTTTTGAAATAAGAAAAGTGATTACAGTTATCCATAATCCCGAAACGGATAAGTGGACCCCTTACAGTTATCCATAGTTCCAAGATGAACATGTGGACCCCTTTGCGTTGCTTGATGAAGTAGCGTAGGTTATCATGATATACCGATTTTGGGTGCGGTCAGTAGAAACCCAAGCCCTGGGTACAGCGCGTGCTTAATCCCTAAATGAAGTAAAGTAAAGCAAAGCAAAGTAAAGTTTTGTGAAAAATGTTGTGTTTTTGAAAACTGTCTCTTAAGCCACGTGTTTTCAAGAAATGAATTGTTTTTCATCAAGTTAAATGTTTTCAAACTGAGAGTTGTTTGATCATTGAGTTATCCTTTCGTTGTGAATTCTTGTTACCGTTCCTTTCGGTTATCTCCTCTTAGTACCCGAGGGGATTCCGTATGAACTTGCTGGACATTGTTCGCTCATTCCTTTCATCCTCATTTTTTCCAGGTTATAAGTAAGGATACCAAAGGTCACAAGGAACCGTTGGCGTAGAAGCTACTTGCGATTAAAGTTAATTAGTAGTTATATGTTTCCGTTAAGTTAAGTTAAGTTGAACGTTATGTTTCCGTTGGTTACCATTCTGAGCTAGTGACTTGTACTAGCCGTTATGAGTTTGATTGTTAGTTAAAGTTTGAATTGTGGTTATTTGTAATCGTTGGGCATTCTGATTTAAAGATGTATTCAAGTTAATGATTATTTAATAGTTGTGGAAAGTTGGGGTGTTACAACCGAAGGCATTGCATTAGTTGTTGAGTCGTTGCATTAAAAGAATCTAATGCAACGCTTAGTAATTTAACGCAAGGCTCAGGGTAACGTTGTTACAATAACTCAAATAACCATTGCATTAGATTAATAATGCAACGCCATTCTCAAATGCGTTGCATTTGTTTAAAAATGTAGTAGTGCTATATGCACGGTCTTTGACCCCATCCCATTAAACAGTTCACTGATTCTCACGCCGGAGCTTATCTGCCGAGTTTAGCCTGACATAGTTCACGGTTTGTTCATGGTTCTCAGGTAGCAGATTAAAGGTCCCGACCGACGTATCTATAGACTACAACAACACGCGGATTAATATGCAGATCCGAATTTTTTGTTAGCATCAGCTGAGCCAACTGATGCTAACAAAAATGATCTAGTCCACCAACTTGGGTTGTAGTTTAGCCGGTCGTTAGAGATACCCGGAATTTCCTTTGCTCAACCTACTAATCTGCGGACAAAAAACATTGTTAACTTTGCCGGGAGGGTGTCCCCACTAAAAGCCTCCAGCGTGAGAATCAAATACAGGTACATGTACAAGAGTTATGACCTTTTATCATAGCTAGAGTAAATACTAGATTAACCCCATGCGATGCACGGTTTTATAAGTTTGTTATTAATTTTTTGTTTTTATTTCAATAACATGCTATTTATTAATAATATCTAAATCATTTTATAATAACTACAATATTTGTTATCGCGTGTCTGTTTCAATCAATCGTTATTATATTCTATTATTTCAATTTAGTAAATTATTTGAATCAAATTATTAAGAAATTAAAGCAAGTATATATCAAATTCTCCATTTTAACGATTTTCTTGTTGCTTGTTCAATACGACAACTATTATCATGTGTTGTGTTAATGGAAAAGTAGTCATGCTAATTTCCAAATAATAAACTATAAGATGTCATTTGCATTAGTAGTAGTTTTTATATATTTCTAACAATCAATATTTTTAGAGAAGAGATATTGTCACTACACAAATTGATTATCCACTACATTGATTAATGCATTGTGAACTCAATCATTGTTTTGACACAATTACCCTTTAAATCTTCCCCTTCAACTATTTCATTTACTTATTTTTTTTTCAAAGTTTTTTTCTTGGTATTTCTAATAAATCCATTTATTCATACTAATAAAATTAAGTTAAATTATTTTGAGGTATTTTCAAATAATAATTTGTAAAAGTACTAATAAAAGTAAACTTTACTTAGTTTTTTCTTGATATTTTAAAATAAATATTTAATCATACTAATTAAAGTAAATTAAAATTTATATTTATTTTCAAATAAATATTTTGATCAGCTAATATTCATGGAAAATATAATTATGTTTTGTTAAACAATTTGTGTACCATACAGAACTAATTTGCTTTTTCATGCTAATAAAAGTAAATAAATGTACCTTTTTTAAAAACAGAAAAAAAAAATTTATTTACGGAGCATTTTGAAGAAAAAAACACTTTTATAAATTTTTGTGGCTAAAATGTATAAATATTTTTGAACAATCTATCTAACCTTTTAATTTTTTGATTAATATAAATGTGGTAAGATATGTATATTTAAAGAGAATGCTTTTTCTTTTTTTTTTTAAAAAAACAGACATTCTGTTTTTGGTACAAAATGAAAGAAAAAACGAAAAAGAAGTAGACATTCTTTGGCATTGAAGGAGTATAGTATACAGAAAATATTATAGAATTGATTATAGGTTGCTAAATGAAAAGGAATTTATACAGATTATTTTAGTTGTTATTAAAAAAAAAAGAGAGAGAGATGAATAAGTCAGACAACTTTCACGATGATGTAACTTGCATACTTATAATTAAAAATTAGAGTTTATTTTGAAATAATTAAAACTTCTACATTTAAATTTTGTGAGGATGATTAAAAATAATCATTTGAAAAAAACCAAAGAAATAATATTTACTTACTTTTATTAGCTCATACGAGATACTTACTTTTATAACTATGATTAAGATAATTAATTGAAAAGACAAAAAATATTAAAAAAGAACAAAAGAAAAATTTGCAATAAAAAACAATAAGAATAAGTCAATGAGGATTTGAAAGGTAATTTAGGTGTGACATCCCACATCGGTGGGATATCAAAATCTTTAGTGGTACTTAAAGTACAACGAATTACCAATGAATACCAATACGTCCAAGGATTTTTGGGTGGGCCTGTGTTAAGCCAAGTGGACCCAAGATATTTGTATTCATTGAGCCAGTGTGTGGTACTTGTGTAACGGGTCGGACTTGCGGGCTCGGGTCGTTACAAATGGTATCAGAGCGGGTCCCGGCCGGAAGTGTGGAACAAAGTGCTTTGCGGAACAAAGTGCATACCGCGGAGTCGGTGGGAGTCACCTCTTGAATCCGTAAGAGCCCCTCTTGATCCACACTGCCCCGGGTTTCGATCCAAGTGGGTCTTGCCGGGGACGGGAAGGATCCAAGGTGGGGAGATTGTGATATTCCACATCGGTGGGATATCAAAATCTTTAGTGGACTTAAGGTACAACGAATTACCAATGAATACCAATACGTCCAAGGATTTTTTGGTGGGCCTGTGGTAAACCAAGTGGACCCAAGATATTTGTATTCATTGGGTCAGTGCGTGGTACTTGTGTAACGGGTCGGCTTGCGGGCTCGGGTCGTTACATTAGGTAAGACATTGATTGAATTAAAAATGCATTAAAACATGTAGTGGATAATTAAATTGTGTAGTGGCAATAGCTACTCCCTATTTTATTCTAATAACTAACCGTAAATGAAATTTAAATACTACTTACTAATTATTATCTTCAACATTTAAGCGGAAAATTTTAATGTAGTGTTGGCTTGTAAATTGATTAAATTTAACAATTAAAGGTGTTTAATTTATAATATGTGCAATTGTTATCGGTGTATGTAAATTGATTAAAGTGAGTAATTAAAAGAAATAATGGGGAGGGAGTAATTGTAGAAGGACAATAATTGATGCAGTTGATAAATATTTTAAATTAAATAGATATAACTTAATTAATAGGTTTAATTAATACTTGATGATGTCAGCAAGTGATTTTGGAAGGAAATTTTTTAACCAAAAGTCGTCATGTGGCATTGCTGATGTCAGCTGCTTCTGTTTTAGTAATAGTTAATAGATGAGAGTGAGAGAATATGTGTACCAAGATTTTGTTAATGAGGATATTAATCCCAAGATAGATTGTCATAGCACGTCGCATAGCCATATGAGAATATTAAATGCATAACTCGTCAAAGTATCTTTGTATCTGTAAACGAATAGTACTGCTCACTTCCACACATAAGATAAAAACAGAAAGAGAGGACTGCAATAATCAGCTCACAAAACCAAATATAAACCTCTCATTCACCTAACCACCACAAACCTCCCGCAATGCTACTCGCTCCGCCACCGCCATCCCTATTTCCGGCCGCTTCCACTTCCACTTCCGCTCCCAGCTACTCCACCCTCCACCGCCACTTCCGGTGGAATTCGTTAACCTTTCGTAATCTTCGATTACCAAAACCTCCCCCCACCGCCGCCTTTAGTCGTAGTAATGTGGATGCTTTCACCGAGTACTCCGGCTACCTCTTCGAACTCAGCAATTCCGAGGCCAACTCTTTGACGGAATACAACTTTCTCAAAATCGCCTCAATTTATCGAAACAAACCCTTTCTTGTTGCCCGTCGACTTCTTCAAATTGGCACGACATTCGGCAAATGGTTAGCCCTGAGGTACGTTGATAGTGTTTCAGACCGTTCGGACCAGATGTTTGAGGTAAGAGGTTCATATATTCTACTTAGCTGAAATGACTGTCCATTTTTTAAGAAACTTGGGACTGCTACAGCCTACATGTATTTAATTCAGTAGATTTCTCTGCTAATAAATTTATTATACAATGAACAGTTACCAATTCATCAGGATTTTTTTTTTACTATTACGCATCTGTTGAGGCATGTATCTAAACTATGTGGTGATGGTTAATGATTCGGCATTCGTATAATTTTGAATTGATTCAGGTTAGAGCCGCTCAATTGCGGGAGTTATTGGTACAACTTGGACCGGTATGTGCCTATTCATTTTCAACTCATTATTTTGTGCTCTATTCGGTACTCAAGAAGCGCTATGGAAATGGAAGAATGAAAGTTAACAAGTAGTAGAAGATGTGGCTCAATTGTTAGGAAGATAAATGCAACTGTTCATAATCCTACAATTTTGAATAGTAGTATGGGCTGGAGAGTAGACTGGGATCCTTTATCTCACTGCACTCCAAAGTCCAAATATGTCTGAATCATATTTGTTCATGAATCGACAAACATATAAACCTAATGAAATGACATTGTAGAGGTCTATTAATGTTGGGGTAAATTTGAGGTTTCATAATCTGCAGTAAATCTCATGGTTTCTGTCGGCCTGAGCCATTTAACTTTCTTCTTACAGGAATGTCAAAAGTTTCAGTAATGTGTATATGTAACAACTTTCATTTCTAGGGTTTTGTCATATGGAATAACGTTAAAGCTAACTCAATTCTTTTCTACAACCTTTTCATGGAGTGTCGTCACAGTAGGTTGAGGATATTGTGTTGTGGCTTGGCATGGCTACATTTCTCACGCTTGATCTTGAACTTCAAGTCTTATTGATACAACTACCAACAAACGTGTAGATTAGCTACTGAAGGGTTATTCTAGCTTAATCAGAAGTCTTGAGTATGAGGCCTGGATGCATCTGTGTTTTTCCGCCAATGCGGTCCTTCTTGGCTCAGGTTCTGATATTGATGACTAAACCAACTAAATAAAAAAAATACTAGGCCCTATAGGTAATGTATCGATTGGAATGATAATTGAAGATGCTAGCTTACAAAATAGTACATTGCTGCATCGTAGCTATTTGCATCTCGTCTACAGATTAATGGTTAACTCAGGTGGTTGAGTTTCTGTATGTGGGACATGCTGAAGTGAGTTAGATATTTTGGTTAATTTTACTCATGTAACAACAATAGAATTTTGTTCTGATGTCAGAAAGCAATGTTTTGGGCGTTCATACTCGTGCAACACTCTGATGTATTTTGGTATACCTACACATGCAAATGTAGAGATGCTTTGGTAAAGATTGGACTATAGCTAAGTGAGGAGTCATGACAGTTATTTTTTCACGTAAATTTGAATTAATAACCAGTGTGTCTCATGAGTTTGATGTTTGACCGAGCAACCAATTGTGGATAATGTTGGCTTTAAAACGAGGTCAGTACTTTTATCCGTGTGCTACTGAAGTTTTGATCCTTCGTTTTCACACCTGTGTTATCTGGAAGCTCGTTCGGTCATACAAGTTGTTGACTCTTTTTCGTTCTCTCTTTGCCTTCTCTATTTTCAGTGGGTTATGTTCTCTTACCTACCAAGTTGACTTCATCATATCATACATTGTTTTCTAAAGTTTTAAAATCATTAATATTTGTTACTGTCGAAGTGCCCCTGCATGTGACCAGCATTATATCCGTTGATAGTGTCAAAGACTTCCATTTGAATACTATCATTTGTTAATAAGTTCTTATTTGCATTTCATTTTTTTGGGGTGCTATCCTGAATTCGTGATCAACCAATTTATGTATTACTTTTCAGGCCTATGTAAAAATTGCACAGGCTATCTCTTCTCGACCCGTAAGTCAACTCTACAGCTGCTTTTACTTTAAGTTCCCGTTCTGTTTGTTTGGCCAACTATCATCTGTATGATTATATGCCTTTTTTACCACGTCACAATTTTCACTACTGCTTTTAATCACTTAGAAAGGGACTTCCCTGTTATTTAACCACTTTTCTTCAACGCTATCCCATGTGACAATGGTTCATTAAAATGCCGTCCTTATATAGAAGCTCTTGAAAGGCTTATTTAATTGATATTCCCTCCGTCCCAGTGTATATGTCCACCTTTCCTTTTTAGTCTGTCCCAGAGTATATGTCCACTTTAAAAAATGGCAAAGAATCTTTACTATTCGTCCCACTCATTCTCTCTCCTACTTTACTTTTATAATCACAACACCAATCAACTTACTATTCCCTACCCCACCTTCTCTCTCCTACCTCACTTTTCATACTCACAACACTTACATCACTTCCACCATTTCTTAATCTCCGTGCAAATGAGAGGGTGGACATATACTCTGGGACGGAGGGAGTATTCATTTTAAGGAGAATTTTTTCTTGTAGGATCTAATACCACCTCCATATATGGAAGAGCTCTCAGAATTGCAAGATCGTATAGCACCGTTTTCGACGGAACTTGCTTTCAAAACAATAGAGAAAGAACTTGCATTACCATTAGATAAGCTTTTCTCTGAGATCTCTCCAGAGCCTGTGGCAGCTGCATCACTTGGGCAGGTCAGTAATTGGTAAAATTATTTAGCACGTTGCCACTTGGAAGTTGCAGTAAATAATGCTTTTGAAACGGTAGTTTGAGATGAATAACTACTAACATATTTCTTCGGGTTCAATCTTCTGCATAGGTTTACAAGGCTAGACTACGCTCTAGTGGACAAGTTGTTGCTATCAAAGTGCAGAGGCCTGGAGTGCAAGCTGCTATTTCATTGGACATATTAATCTTACGTTATATTGCAGGATTGATTAGGAGAGCAGGGAGGTTGAATACTGATCTTCAGGTACTCTTTTATTAGGCAAAAGAAGACGCTGCATATCAGGGGTTAGAGTGTTAGACAATACTTAGCATGTGGATAACATATTATTAATCTTGGGGGTGGACAAATGAGGGATTTGAAGTCTCTTCACATTCCTAACAACCTTTCTGAAAGATCCAAAATATTTCTTCTTCCTTTTCCACTGACTGAAACAAAGGAGATAGCTTGTACTGAGTATATTCTCTTCCAAGTATCCAAGACGCACTCTTGGAAGATTGTGTATGGTTTGCCATCTTTGAAGACAATTTACTCTGTATATGCTTCCTGAATACTCCCTCAGTCCCACTTGAGACCCAAGAGGTGGGCACAAGAATTAAGGAAAAGTAATTTATGTGGTAAAAAAATGAAGAGAGGGAATGAGTGAGATAAATAGTAGTGTTGGTTGAATAAATTGAGTGGTGGAAAATGAAGAGAGAGTATTGAGTGGTGGGGTAGATTGAATATAAAATTATAAAAAGATGGCCATTTTAGGATGTCTCAAGTGAGCTGGGACGAACTAAAATAGAAATAAGTCTCAAGTGAGCTGGGACGGAGGGAGTATGTGACTTCTACCTTCTGAAAATAGCCTATTCAAGGTTATGATGGTTAACACTATCTTCTCATATGAACAGGAATGTCCAGTCAATAACTTCAAATGACTCATAGGGCCGCTTTAGATATCTAGAATATAATTTAACATGAATTTAAGTTCTACTCCCTCCGTCCCAGACTAAGGTTCTTACTTTCCTTTTTGGTTTGTCCCAGACTAAGGTTCTTAGTTGCTTTATTACCTAAAATGGACAATGGGACCCACTTGTCATTCTCACAACAAAAACTCTTCACCCACTTTCTCTCTCCTACTTTCCCCTACTTTACTTTTCATACTCACAACATTTACTTTTTCTTAATCTCCGTGTAAAGTCAAACTAAGAACCTTAGTCCGGGACGGAGGGAGTATGAATTATAAAATTGGTGAATTTGAATGCAACAGATATAGAACGATGAAGTCTTATAATTCACTTGGATTATCAGAATTTAGTTTTTAGAATTTAATAACCCTGCAGTTTAATTAACAACATTTGGATCCCCTTAACACTTAATATGCATCGTCTTTCCATAAATGAGTGTCCATTTCCTTGTGAAGTTACTAGAGTCATCTTATAAACTATCATGCACGATTCTGCAGTACAATGACATGGTGGGCTCTTTAAGAGTTTTAGGTTTATCAGTATGTGTACCACCAAAAATGCTTAAAAGTCAACTTCCTTAGTTTCCTTGAATATCTTAAAATGGACAATCATTAAGGGACGGACAGACTGAGTATATTTTATCAGAGAAAAAATAAATAACTAAGGGAATACTCCATGTGTCCCTGAATGAATGTCCATTTTCAAGAAATTCTTGTCCCAAAATGTGTCCTTTTTGAAAAAAACTTCTTCCCTAAATGTTTCTTTACCAATTTTTTTCACTAGTCTCTTTATACTTGCAAAACTAAATGTTTGGAAAGAGGATTACATGATTATATATGAATCTTTGCCACTAAATTTTATGAAAAGTAGAGATTTTCAGATGTCCCTTAAAATGAAATTTGGACATCCATTTAGGGACGAAGGAAGTAAGAGATATTTCTGCGTGACTGCCTCTCTCTCTCTCTCTCTCTCTCTTACACACACAGCTAGAGACGAAGAAGACTTACCCCTCCAGCATTCCCTCCCCATGCTACCAAGCCATACTAGACCATTTCCCCCAACCCATTACCATAGACCCATCCTTTCCGGGAAACATGTAAGAGGAGATAGGGATACTGCCGACCGGAAGTATAACATTTTCTGGGGGGCGGGTGGGGTGGAGGGTGTGGCTATAAAACTGCTTGGAAATATCGGCAACGAAGGAGGAATGACGATGGAGGCGAGAGAAGATTAACGACGGTGGAGGCAATAGCTCCAGTAAGATCTTACCTGCTATGACAGCTGGTTGGAGTAAGAAGGAAGAAGGATATATAAGTGTCTTTTAAGTGTGTTTGTATGTGTTACCTGTATTTGAATTCCCTAATTTACAGAGTTAAAATCACTGATGCTCGGACTCTTTGGTTTACCCCGCCGTACCCGTGTCGGACACTCCTATTTTAGTCTTGTTGACAAGAGTCCGGCAAGGTTAACCAAAGAGTCCGAGCATCGTAGGTTAAAATTTTCGTTTCATGATATAGAATTCATTTTCTGGAACTGAGCTTCACAAAGTTCCAATTTAATATGAACTCTAAGGTGCATATTTGCATGTAAACAGTATATTCTAATTTAACACCTCAATCTAAGTTATGGAATTGGGCTGCCAAACAAATCCTTATAACTTTTTTCTCTAATCTCAAGTTTGTTAACTCAATCTGCAGGCAGTTATTGACGAATGGGCATCAAGTCTTTTCCGGGTATGTAAATAGTTACTCTATATAATTCTAGAAACCATTAGTTTATGACCATTTTAAGCAAAGACTATCATCTTAAGACGAGCTTTGAACCACTGCAACTAGTTCTGGTCCTTCTGGATAGAACCTGCCACCTCTAGTAGTTTATTTGGTTAGACCACCAATATGGAAACTACTACTACATCTTTTATCCTTCCTTTTTTACTTACTTTCTACTGTCCCGTTGTGTTATCCATGAGTCACTAGAAGAATAATATTGATTAATACTCTTTGTACTGAAGGACTATTTATTTTTTCTCATCATCTCCTGACTAGGTACTTCAATCCATCTCTTACTTCGTTTTTGATAAGACATCTACATTAAATTTTCATGTAATTCATGGACCCTCTCAAGACCTGTTACTTTTCAATCCATTTCAAGACATGTTTTTCAAAAATACAGTTTTATATGTTATTTCTGTTTCATAAGTTGACACGTCGCATATCCTTTATGTATATGAAAGCCTTAGCAGAGCAGTATATATTCTCTAACACCAAAACAGGTTTAGTCTACTAAGAATCAGAGGCCATGTAAATGCCTTGATTTTAGAGAAAGCCTTACATTGAAAGAGAAGGAAAAGGATGGTGTGGAGTTGTAACCAACATAGCAACAGTGGCCTACATAAGAGAAGTCCAAAGATCAGGAACATCTTTGCTAATTAAGTAGAGGTGTGAGATCTGATGAGATTCTATCAAAAAGGAAAAAAGATCTGGTGAGAAGTTTTTGCAGAAGTTACAGGTGATCCACTTGGTGTGCTCCAAGTTTTGGGTAAATCTTATTAAGCTTTTGCTAGTAAGTTCTGGTGGGAATCTTGTTAAATCTCCACAGTGCTTAAGAAATTCACCTGGATGTATTGGTCTCGCTTTCAGTGAAAAACTATTTTCTAATTTAACTTTTAACAAGTTCCCTGAGACACTTGTTAGCAAAACCTTCTTATTTAGCCGTAGAAAGTTTGTTGGACTCCTTGGGTCACACGACCATGTACGGAGCTATGTTGGGGCAAGGGTGGGGGGGTCAATTGACCCCCCTGAACTTTCATGAATTGTTCCATAACCCCTTTGAGTTTATTGAAATGACATATACATGTATTTTTGACCCCCTGTATTTTCAAGAATTGCACTTGTGTCCCTTTAATTTTAGTAAAAGAATATCTACATGGAAATTTGACACCCCCTAAATTCTAGTTGAAATTTAAGGAGCCCCCTAATTTGAAGAAAAAAAAAAAGAAAGTAACAAGATTTTCTAAAGTTGTTAATTTGAAAAAATAGTTTTTGTAGAATCTTAAATTTATTTTCACCTCTTTAAGGGGAATGTGAATATTTATCATGAAAATAGTCTCAGATTATTTTTTTTTCATTCAAATGAATAATCTCATTCTAACTGTGACGATTTTAACAACATACAAACACCGCTCGATTATGATTACTGTTACTCTTAGTACATATTTTGACCCCCAGAGTTTGAATCCTGGCTACGTCCCTGCACACAACCATTATCTCTGGAACATGAATGTATACCTTGAGATGGGATACTGGTACTTAAGGGCGTCACTGAGAGACAAGAATTTGATAACATGTAGACACATTTAATGGAGTTAGAATTTCATCTTAGCTGTTTAGGCCCTATGTAGCATGTTTGCTTACTCCAATGAGTAGATTATTGGTTCTGTAGTAGTAGGACCCTTTTCTGACAAGTGACAACTATCACTAATCTATTTGTATTCTGGATTTTATGATATTCTTTGACAATTCGGCTTCTGATGTCAAATTCTAACCACTATAATGATCCTTTCCTAGACAATAAATCTGGCAGCCTATCAGTTACACTTTTGTATTTCCTAGCGATGAGAATGAGTTCCACTTTTCTTGTTTCGTGGATGGCAAGCTGTAGAAGTATTGGATCCTGTTAGTATCTAAGCATGATATACATTGTGGGTGCCCTCTCTATCACTTTTAAGGTTTTAGAGGAGTTGGTTACTTAATATGGTATCAGAGCTCTAGTTTTGGCAAGGTCAAGGGTTCGAACCTTCCCGCTTGTATTTATCACGTATGCACATGAGGGGGAGTGTTAATATCTAAGCATGATTTACATTGTGGGTGCCTCTCTATCACTTTAAGGTTTTAGAGGAGTTGGTTACTTAATAGATCCAAATAATTTCCATCTTTTCCTGTTTCGTAGATGGCAGGTTGTAGAAGTGCATAACGTATCCACCCCTCCACAACTACTATAAAAATGAACAATAATATATAACCTATTAATATAAAACTATATTTACTAACAAAATCACATTAAAAAAAAAAAATACAAAGTTAGACAAATATGCACAAGCCTAAGCTGTTAGTTTAGTGGAACCTGCTTGGGGTTTCTAGTCGCCTTAAGAGATTCATGGACAGTGGGTGGGAAGGGGGAGAAATAGTTGGTGGCATGCCATGCCTGACGAACGAACATGGTAATCAATATGATTCCGTGAATGTGATTGTTTCTTGTATCATAAGAGCTGTATGAACTCTTTATCACCATATTTTTTTTCAGCTTTCCATTGCTATGAATGGTTGAACTGCAAAAAAAGTTTCATTGTAAGCTAACTGCTTTTTGATTACCTCAGTATGTTTGGCCATCTTAACAAAGCTGTCAATATCTGAATCACATAACTAAGTACAATGAAGACAAATAGCTGCTTGGAGAAGTTGTAGAAGGAATTTATGCTGCTATCAACTTCTGAAATATTATTCATCAATGTTTTTAAGAGAGTTCTGCTCGTATTCATGGAGATTCTTTATTTCTGTTTTAAATTTAAATTTTATAAGAAACAGTTTCTTCATTTTAAATATCCAAAAGTACTTAATGCGAAAATTAAGTCCATCTAGAAATTGTTGAATGAGAATAAGATAGTATATCCTTTACATGTTGGGTTGTTTGTCATTCAATTAAACCTCTCTGCTCCCCCATTAGGAATATTCTTAGTGCTTTATATTGAATACAGGTAATCACGTTCAATGCAGGAGATGGATTATGTGAACGAAGCAAAGAATGGTCTTAAGTTCAGGTAGAGATACGTGTTACAATCTATTTTCTGATTGATGAAGAGTGGTCAATTGGGCACCTTCACTAAAATACATTCTAAATTGCAAGACGAGGTGTTGAATTTCTCTTGCATTATTTATTCACTGTTCCACTTGTTTTTAAGTTGAGTAGAATAGTTGCTTACGCTATAGTTGCCTTAGTTAATGCAAATTTTGTAACACTATCACTTCTTTAATATCTGTATGTTATAAAGATGTGATAGTACTGGAATACATACATTTTGCCTATGGCATATACAAAGGCAAAAAAATTGGCAAGAGCAGTATTTAGGTTGAAGAGTTTACAAAAGTGTGAGCTCCTTTGTGATCACGTTTGACATTAAACTTTGGTAAACTAAAATAGCAGAAAAAAATAGACGAGCATGGAAGAACATAGTGAATAGGCATTTCTACGTTCTCTCAAGTGTGAGGGCTTGGATTTGAACTGAATCAAATTTTTTATGACATTTCAAAAAAATTCTGGACTATGCTGTAATAATTTCTAAAGTCTTTTCAGGGTTCTTTCAGCACTATTACTTTATCAAGTTAATCAAAGTGTTATTACAAGGGCAGTGGCCAGATTCATAGGAGATTTGCAAGATAAGATCTGGTTCTCTAGGTTTTGGTTGCAGGGAATTATCAGTCAAAATCTTTGACTAAATGAAGTAGTTTCCACTATTAACCATATTCATGATGCTTGCTATGGTGACTGCCTAGTGGTTGATGATGCATGATCACAAGTACACTATACGAGTTCCATATATTCCATTAAGCATATATAGTTACTTGAGCTTTCTTCTGTCTATTTTAGTCCTGACACATGTTTCTTGCTATCATATTGTTTTTCAGATTTAGAAATTACTGTGATTCATATGGTTATGATATTCTCTTACTATGGACTATATGGAAACTGGTATAATGATTATGGTTTTCTCTTACTATGAACTGAAGTGTTCTAACAGGGAGTTATATGGCGGTTTAAAAGATGTTGTGGTTCCAGAAATGTTTCTAGCGCAAACAACCCGCAGGGTCCTTACTATGCAATGGGTGGAGGTATTCCAAATACTAGCACATATTATGGATGACTATGTGTTGAAGCATGATGTGCATTCTCTAGCTTCTGGATGAGTTGGTTACTTAACATTCAATAGAATTATGGATCGAGTAGGGGCAAAATAAGGGGGGCGTGGGGACCAGGGTGCCTCTAAGGTTTCTTGTAACACTATACCCCTCACATATTTATAAAAAAAACAAATAGAAGTACACTCCCCCCCCCCTAAGATACACTTCCGCTTCCAATCTTTCCTAGCATTTACTTTGAGAAAAAGAATCATATCTTTAAATACTCCTAAAATGAAAGAGATTTTAAATTATAAAGTTTAATTATAAGTTAGTATAATTTTTTTCTATAAGCACTACTCCTAAATTGATTATTTGTTTATATATAGACTCTACCAAGCTAGCCCATCCATCCATTTTAAGGTCCTAGCTTGGCATCTATAAGGTCAATTGATATTTTGGTTATATTATTATTCGCATGAATAAATGATATAGGCACATGAATCCCTCAAGGATTTGATAGCTACAATTAGTATAAAAAATATTCGGATATAATCTTCTTACTTGAGAATTGTCAATTTTGTAATTGGGACACTCTCAGTTAGGGCTGTGCAAGATTTTTTAAAACCGGTCTGGACCAGTGGAACGGACCATACCAGTACTTATGAATTGGTTTTGTTTTCATTTTTTTTTAGAGCCGGTATATTTGTTAGGTCCCGGTTCGTAGAAGTCTATACACCTGTTGAAATCAACCTCGTTCTTTCTTTCGGTCTTTGTTTCGATTAATTACGGATCATATTTCTCTTTATTTCATGCTGCAGCCCATCTTTCCCCCCGATTCTTCCAAAAGGATGTAGTGTATCTCAAAACCCAAAAATAATGCGTAAAAAGATCAAAACAACCCAATTTAGACTAAAATCCACACCTAGTTTGCCTTTTGCCAAAGGCGGACACCTCACGCCTCTTGCCAAAGGCGGACGCCTCATGCTTTATACAAATGCGTCCGCCTAACACAAAAAGGCAAGCGGTCGCCGGCCACAAGGTGCCCAACCCCCAAAGGGGCAAGAAAGGCGAGGCAGGCGAGCGTCTTTAACAACTATGGATGAGCTTTAGGAATATTTTTTTCTATTGAAGGGTTTGGTTAAACATTTCTTTGATGGAAAATGAAATAATCCCTTAAATTTACTGTCCTCACTTAACTTTCTCGTTTGGCTTTTATTTCCATGTTTTTCAGGGACAGAAGTTGTCAGAAGTGAAGGATCTTTATTTGGTGGAGGTCAATCTCTGTTAAACTATTGTGGATATTTGCTGTATTAAGGAGAAATGTATATGTCTGCTCCTGATTTGATGTGACGGTAACATATGTATTCTTTTGGGTCAAATGCAGGTAGGAGTATATTGTTCACTCAATCAACTTTTGGAATATGGATTTTATCATGCTGATCCACACCCTGGAAATCTCTTTCGTACATATGATGGGAAACTAGCCTATTTAGGTACTTCATATTAGTGGTCTTTGCATGATTTTCCCTGTCAATGGCAAAATCTTTTTCATGTTCCAATACTTTTAGTCTCACTGATTTGCTTTCTTGGGTAATGCTAGTTTGGGTATCCCTTAGTTTTGTAAAACATCTTTGTGGTTGCTTAATTTTTCTGAATTAATTATCAGGATGGAGAGGGAAGAGATAATGTTAGTCATAGAGTAATATCAGTAACTGGAACATTATGTAATTATCATATACCCATTAATTGAAAGGACATTCTACAGGAGAAGTTGCAGGCCTGCATTATTTATTGAACCAAATTATAGCCTATCAAGAAAGAACTTGTTGACAAGATAAAGATACCTTAAATGTGAATGTTAAGATGGCTATTGTGAAAAAAACTAGGAAACTAGAATTTGTAATGAACATATTTGTGAAACGGTAAAAGTTGCCCCATTGGAGATGAATTGATGCTTCATACACATACAATGTAAAACAAAACTTAGTAATAAAAAATATACTACCTCGGTCCCCCCAAAATCTATCCCACTTTCCTTTTTGGTTTGTCTCGAAAACACCGTATCATTTCTAAATAGCAAGAATTTTAGTTTAATTTTAAGAAGGTACAAACAAGTAAGGCATGATCCAAAAAAGTGTTGACTTATCAAATGGGACAGTTTTTTGGGGGGAGGGAGTATTTTAGTGCAGTGTGTGTTATGACCTTGCTTTGGATAGTACTAAATGGAGGAAAAGGATTCATTTAGCCAATCCCAATTGGTTTCATTGATTTCAGGTTGAGTTGAGCTGATTTATGTGAAGTTGAGTTATGTTGTCATTTCTCAAGTTGTATTTGTATATAGTCTGAATGCTGCTGACATGGTAAGACATAACTTTCAAACCCCAGATTTTGGTATGATGGGTGGATTTAAGCAAGAGCTTCGGGATGGTTTTATTGAAGCTTGTCTCCATCTTGTAAATCGTGATTTTGATGCCTTGGCCAAGGACTTCGTCACTCTCGGGTACATCCTCTCTCTCATAGTTTCTATAGGTTCTTAGAAAATAGTTTTTAAAAAGATGGTCTGTGTAAATTCCAGGCTGCTTCCAGCAACCAGTGACAAGGATGCTGTAACAAAGGCATTAACAGGTTTTTGTTCATCTTTTCTCCATAGGGTTGTAAATTTACTTGGTATTCAAAAATATCGGATAGAGCAGATTCCATTTTTAGCCACTCTAGTAAAAGGGCAGCCCGGTGCACAAGGCATCCCCGCATAGCGAGGGTCCGGGGAAGGGTCCCCACCACAAGGGTGAAATGTAGGCAAACCTTACCTTGCTTTGCAAGAGGCTGCTTCCAGGACTTGAACCTGTGACCTCCAGGTCACACGGCAACACCTTAACCGGTGTACCAAGGCTCCCCTTCTTTTAGCCACTCTAGTATCATTAGTTTTTCAAAGAACTCATCCGTATAATTTCCGTCCTAGTTTACCATTTACTGTTTCAAAAAAGGTGTCAAGAAACTGACTTCATCAATCTGTCTTTACAAAACTTACAAACTTTACAAACATACTCGGGGGGTTGGAAGGTCAATATGTTAGCTGGGATGCCTATTGACCGAGTTAGCACCACAAATAGTGTTTTGGTTAGAAAATTCTAACACTTTCTCATTACTTAGGTGGATTTCCAGGTGAATATATTAGCTGATGAAGGTGATTAATCCTTTGAAATTGAATACTCCCTCCGTCCCATACTTATCGCTACTTATTTACATTTTGGGCGTCCCATACTTATTGCTACTTAGCCAAAATGTTCACTTTTCATCTCCTATCTACTAACTTATTTTGTCTCTCCTGCCTGTAGACACCCCGCCTTGGACCGCTCACCCCGATTGCACATTTGATTTTGTGTTTCTCCTCATTTTAAGTGTTTCTCGTTAGTTTCTGTCACTTCCGTTAAGTTCCTGACTGACTTCGTTAAGTCCAGGGACTAAACTGAATGACAGGGCTGACTTTCTAGTCCATTCTGTCAAAATTGCCTTCTCTGAGTCGTGCGCCTCCGACAGGAGGAGCCAGGCGCGCGCGCCTCCCGCCCCCAAAGCAGGAAGCGCGCGCCTCTGGGCGTCAGTTACAGATTTCTGGCCAGGATTCCCTCCTTTGCTCAATTACAAGATTTTGCCCGGGAAGGATTTCTTGGTGACTGAGTTTTGGCACCAAAAACACCCCTCTTTCACCTATAAAAACCTCTCTTTACCTCCATTTTCAAGGATCGAAAACTAGACAAAAAATCACTTTCTAAAGGTTCTCCAAGGATCTCATCAAGCAACATTTGAAGTTCTTCAAATTGTAGGTAAAAGTCCATCTTTTCCTTTCTTTTCTACTTCATCTCCTCTCTCTCTTTTACTTTAATCAAATGTGCAATCACCCAAATCATTTTGGGACATGACTCTAATGATCACCTCATCTCATTGAGGTTGGTTAAGGAGTTATCTCCTACATTCCAAATCCTATTTTAAACCCCCTTTTTTATGACTTAAAGAAGAAGAAGAAGAACATTTTCATTCATTTAGATTTTGATCAAGCAAGACCAACTTAAGTTGGGCGAAATGGGTGTTTCGGTACTTCCCATCTCGTAACCTAACCCCCGAACCTCAAAACAAAGAATCTCTGTTTTCGTAATCAAACTTAGGCTACAATCAATAGGTTTTTCTTATGTTCCTCAAAACATAGGTGGCGACTCTAAAAACAAGTTAGACATCCTAGGACGACCCGCGCGCTCGAGCCTAAAGCCGCGGTTTTTCCACCTGGGGTATCTACAGTGGCGACTCCGCTGGGGAGGTATTTGAGGGTTAAACTTGCATTCTGATCGAAATCTACATCTTTTCTGGGCATTCTGTTTCCTGATGAGGGAGGCGCGCGCGTCTGGCCTTTTAAGCCTAAGGCGCGCGCATCCCGCATCAAGAACCAGAATCGCCCACTTCTTCATGTTCTTCATCTTCTTCTTCTGTTATTCTGCACTAATCACTTCTGCAGGGGTTACAATATGAACATAGGACCAGGCCAATCCCCTGAGTCCAAAGTCTGACATTCTGACAGGTGTGCCCCAGAAGCGCGCGCCTCCCATAAGCATTGCGCCATGCGCGCGCGTCCCATATCAGCACCAGAGGCGCACGCTTCTGGGTTGGTTTCTAGAACAGAGACAGGTTTCAGTGACTGAGCAGAACAGTGGGGTGTGGGCACAGTTGCCTGCATCAGAACAGAATTGAACCCTCGGACTGTTTTAATTTTGTGTTTTATTTACCGGTCACACGGGTGATTCGGGAGTTGTAATTTTATGTGCTTATGTGTTTTTTTTTCTTTCTTTTCAAAAAAAAAAAAAATAAATAAAAAAAATATAAACAAAAAAATTTTTTGTCACTTGTTAGACCTCACACTACATGCACATATTCCTATGAACTGCTCACTATCGAGTCGCAGTCCAACCCCAAACCCGTCGAGGCCCGTCCTAGAAAGTTTCAAGCTCCACCAGACCTTGGCTCTTTCGAAGCGGTAAACCTCAGCCCGTGGCGTAGTTCAAGACTACATGCCGGGGGTGACCTTTGAGCCTCATATTCAAGCCGAGCACAAACCACACAATTCTAGTTAGGGTCTAACACTCCGTGACTCAAGTCGGTTTCCATGTACCGAGATTTCCCTAAACTAATGTCTTCAAATCATACATGCCAACTTGTTGAAATGGACGCAATAAAAATCCGTCCCCAAAAGTGGTTATTTTGGACGAAAATAAAAATCCGTCCCCGCATGTATGCTTTACTACATTAATTTAGTTTAATCCCGATACATGTAGGATTCACAAGCGCGATGGAATCCGATGAGTATATGGGACCGCGAGATGGTCTATATACTAGTGTGACGATTCCATTATTTTCTTAGAAACCCCAAAAGGGATTCATTCCCTCCGACTTATATATAAAAAAAAAAAAAGAGTCTTTTCTTATGTGGTTCGAGTCGTGTGCCCAACTGTGTGTTCTAAGCCTCTTCATGGACCGCAAATGTTACTCAAGACTGACAAGGGCCTCTTCTGCAATATAGGTTCAATTGGTACTTACAAAGTCTACCGGGATTCAGCAAATCGGTTAGTCCGTGAAGAGATCACTCCAACAGCTCCAACATCAACCATGACCGGCAGCAGCAACACCATGTCTCTCGAACAGCTCTCAACTATGGTCCAACTCCTCCAAGAGCAAGTCTCCACCCTTAACAAGGAGGCACAAAGCAAAGACGACATTTGGCAATCCCACCTCGACAGCCAAAGGGAGGCCCACGAGGCCGAAATGGAGCTAATGAAAGAAAAGCTCACCAACCTTGCCAAGGGAAAGAACAAGAACAATGATGATGAATCCAAATGGACCGAGGGTTTGTTCAAGAGTCCTTATGTCAACACCCGCACCAAGAAAATGGGGGAACCAAGTTCCGAGAACAATGAGCCCAAAATGGTGGATTCTATCATGGCCTACATCGACCAAAAATTCAATGGGCTCAACATGGGGAAAGGTTCCGACACAAGCCTTTATCAATCATCCATCCTCATGAGTACATGGCCGCTCTTCCCGATAAGTTCAAGATGCCCGACATAAGCAAATTCAAGGGCAACTCTTGTCCTATGGCTCACATTGAGACTTATATTTGGGCAATGGTTCCAAAGAAGGTCTCCACCAAGGTGATGGCTCAATGCTTTCCTCTCACTCTCGAGGGGGCGGCAAAAGATTGGTATGCTACTCTCCCGCTCACTGTCCGTCTTGATTGGGACTCCGCCATGCTTGCCTTCAAGAACCAATACCAAGGCAACACCACTCACCGGCCCACAAGGAAAGAGCTAGAGAACACTACTCAACGAGACAATGAGTCCTTCATCGACTTCACAAGGAGATGGAATGACAAACTCTCTGAAATTGTTAAGAGGCCGAACACAAAAGAGCAAATGGACATATTTCTCAAGTGTCTCAAGATTGATCTCCGCACTCACCTAAGTGGGGCTTGCTACTCCGACTTCTCCCAAATGTATGAGGCGGGGGTACGCATGGATGACTTGCTCAAGGAGATTAAGAAGACCACTCCTACTTACCGCTACAAGGCCGCTTCCAACTCCACAAAAGAGGCCTCGGTCAACGCCGTCACTATTGACAAGGGGAATTACAAAAAGGTTCCTCCGCCTCAAGGGAAGAAGTCCCGAAGTGACCGTGTCTACACGCCTCTCCAAGGCATGACTCAAACCGAAGTGTTCGAGGTCCTCAAGGCGAAGGGTCAAGTCACACCCGTGCAAGGGTACCAACCCAAGACGATCCAATCCAATCATGCTCACCACAAATATTGTGGCCACACCACCGAGGAATGCTTCGTTCTCCGCAATGTCATTCAAGATCTCATAGATAAGAAAGAATTTGTAGTGACTAATGACGAGCATGTCAATGTAATAGAGATAGGAGAACTCGAGGGGACCACCCATTCAATCCCAATTGTGAATGGGGGCCCCAATGTTATGAATAAACTTGACAATTCTTGTTATGTAGTGACTTACGATGAGGTAATGAGGGAAGTACTAGAGAATAGGAAAAAGAAGCAAGATGGGAACGTCAACATGCTAACTCGATCCGGTCGAGTCATAGCAAGCAACCCTTCCACTTCCGCACCGAGCTCCTCTTCTCAAAAGCCGCAAGCTCACAACGCTCCCGAAGATCCTCTACTTGTCCAACTCAAGAAAACTCAAGCCAACATCTCTATTTGGGACCTCATTGCATCCTCAAAGAAACACCGAGATCTTGTCATCCGCAATCTCGATGATACATCAGTTTCTCCCGATACTACTCCCGAGGACCTCACGGCAATGATTGGTCACATTCATTTTGGCAACGTCATCACCTTTGCCGATATGGACCTTCCACCGTTTGGTTCCGACCACAACGAAGCTATTTACCTCAAGGTACGAGCAAGGGGGAGGCCCGTCTCAAGAGTCTTAGTGGACGGTGGTTCCGCACTCAATCTCATGCCTGGTAGAATCATGGGCATACTGGGGCTTAAGGATTCTGATTTGAAGCCTTCTACTCAAGTAATCCGAGGTTATGACAGCACCGCCCGTACAGTCATGGGTATGATCGAAATAGACATTGAGTTTGGGAGCATGGTCATGTCCGTTCCATTCCAAGTGCTTGATATCCCGGCCTCGTTCAACTTACTGTTGGGTCGACCATGGATTCACAGTGCTAATGCCGTACCGTCAACTCTCCACCAATGTGTCAAGATCCGAAATGGTGATGAAATAGTGACCGTAATGGCTGAAAACATCACTATCCACAGAAAAGGTGAGCCCGTCCACCAAGTTCAGCATGGTCTACCAGACTCCACTCTCTCCGGCGTCTCAATCAACGCCATTGATAAAGAAGGGGGAAACGGATCATGGACCCCCTAGCAATCACAAAGTCCTCCGCATGATGAGGAATATGGACTACTTCCCTGGTTTAGGCTTAGGGAAATATCAGCAAGGAATCCTACATCCCGTGCAAGTCCCATTTGTCAAGAACACCTTCGGTTTGGGGTATGAGCCTTCCAAAGAAGACTTGAAACAAGAGCAAGCGATCAAGAACGAAAAGGCCCGATCGTAAAGAAGGCCGTCGGTATGAAGTCCCTAATCTAAGGCCTTACCGCAAGACGTTGAATGGTTATTTTGTCCGCCAAGGGGAAGACGTTCCATACATGATCTTTCCCGAGCCGTGGGTTAACAATAAAGGTGTCAAAAAGCCCGGCCTCGAAATCTTCTCCGATTGTGAGATCCAGATATCCGAAAGAGGACCAACTCCCATGTCGCCCCGTGAATGGTGGGGGAGGAAGATGACTATAGAGTCCGAGACAGAAATCACCGTGGGGGAAGAACTGACAGATTTAGCCTCCATGTTTGAAGAGCTCGCCATGATGAATAAATGCCAAGTTAACGCCATCCATGACACCGTCATCATGAACGAAACTATCAGTGAGATCCCGCCAAGCTCCGAGCCGATCAACAATTGGTATTCAACAAAAGGGCCCGTGGTATCCGAGGAATTCTTAGTCCAAGAAATGGGTTGCATACCCCGCACAGCAACAAAGGAAGAGCAGCTCACACTTACTTTCGAGTCCGAGAGTGTCTCTAATACCCTCACCCAAGAGGATTTGGAGGCCATAGCCGAGCGTGTGTTTCCTTTCTTTGCTAATGAAAAATTTGATATTTCTGAGTACCCTGAGATTGCAAACATCATAAATGATGAATTAACTAATAATGAACTTAACGAACAAGTTAATAACGATTCAAATTATGATGAAATAGACCACGAAAACACAACATACTTAAATGAACTTGCTCAACAAGTCCGTAGTCGTGGCGAGAATGGTCCAAAGGCTGACGAAGAATTGCATGTTGTTAATCTGGGTACCGAAGAAGAGCCAAAAGAAACCAAGATTGGAAGCTTCTTCAAGGGAGACGACAGAGACAGATTGACTGCATTACTACGGGAGTTCGTGGATGTGTTCGCATGGTCATACAAAGACATGCCGGGTTTAGACAGAAAGGTAGCGGAGCACAGGATTCCGATCAGAGAAGATGCCAGGCCAGTAAAGCAGAAGCTCAGAAAGATCAAGCCAGAATGGTCTCTGCAGGTCAAAGAAGAGATTGAGAAGCTCCTCAGTGTGGGTTTCATCAAGGTTATCGAGTATCCGACATGGTTAGCCAACATTGTGACAGTCAGGAAGGCGAACGGCAAGGTTCGAGTTTGTGTAGACTTCCGGGATTTAAACAAAGCTTCCCCAAAGGATGATTTTCCACTCCCTAATATCGACATGCTAGTCGACTCCACTGCTGCCTACGAGGTTCGCTCATTCGTGGATGGGTTCGCTGGGTACAATCAGATTCTCATGGCCGAGGAAGATCAACATAAGACAGCCTTCACAACACCGTGGGGTACCTTTTGCTACACAGTCATGCCATTTGGGTTAAGAAATGCTGGGGCTTCCTACCAAAGAGCCGTGACAGACTTGTTCCACGATATGATTCACAAAGAAATCGAGGTCTATGTGGACGACATGATCATTCACTCCAAAGGAACCGATGGTCAACACCTAATCGATCTCCGCAAGTTCTTCGAAAGGCTTCGTCAACACAAGATGAGGCTCAACCCTGCAAAGTGCACATTCGGGGTTATCCGAGGCAAAGTTCTTGGTTATATGGTCACTGAAAGGGGAATCGAAGTAGACCCCTCCAAAATCAAGGCAATCATTGACATGCCTCCTCCAAAGACGCAGAAAGAGATTAAAGGTTTCATGGGAAGACTACAATACATCAGTCGGTTTGTGCACCAACTCACTTCCATGTGCGAGCCAATCTTCAAGCTACTCAAGAAGAATGTGGCTCTAGAATGGACCGACGCGTGCCAAGAAGCCTTCGATCAAGTAAAGCATTACTTGACGTGCCCTCCTGTTCTAGTTCCGCCGCACAAGGAGAAACCTCTGTTGCTTTATCTCACTGTCAATGATGAAGCCCTAGGGGCTATGTTAGCACAAGAGCAACGAGAGTCCACAAAGGAGAACGCCATTTATTTTGTCAGTCGCCGATTCCAAGGAGGCGAAAAGAACTACTCTGTCTTAGAGAAGTCATGTGCAGCATTGGTTTGGGTCACTCAAAAGCTCAAACACTATATGGAAGCTTTTCCGATCAAGCTAGTAGCAAAGGTGGACCCGCTCCGCTACATCTTCGAGAAGCCTTTCATGTCAACAAGAATAGCCAAATGGTACTTCATGCTCGCCGGCTATGATATCACTTACGTCACACTAAAATCCGTCAGGGGGAAAGTGTTCAGTGACCAGCTTGCCGAATTCCCGTGTGACGAAGTGAAGGGGGAAGATGTACAGTTCCCCGACGAGCATTTAATTTGTACTGCAACCGAGGAAGACAAGTGGCAACTTTTTTTCGATGGCGCCGCCAATAAACACGGTTTTGGTATAGGGGTATTGCTTGTCGATCCAAAAGACATCTACACTCCCATTGCCATACGCCTGGAATTCGAAGCTACCAACAACATTGCCGAGTACGAAGCATGCATAGCAGGGCTCGAAGCAGCTCTCGAAAGAAACGTCACGGAACTAGAAGTGTTCGGCGACTCTTTGCTCCTTATCAATCAGCAATCGGGTAAATGGCGAACCCAAGACCCGACTCTCCAACAGTATGGTCAGCACCTTGAAGAACTGGTTGAACAATTCCAAGAGATCACTTTCAACTACCTGCCAAGGGATAAGAATCGCTTCGCCGATGCACTGGCCACTATAGCTTCATTAGTTGAAATGCCCAAAGGGAAAATGGTGAAGCCTTTCAAAATTGCTCGAAGGAACAGTCCGGCATATTGCATGAGTATCGAGATCAACGAGGTTCAAACAAACTCTCCGTGGTATTCGGATATCATGAACTTCCTCAAAGACGGCACTTATCCCGAGAACATCAATAAGAAGTCTCAAGCAGCTCT
This sequence comes from Campanula takesimana, assembly GCA_026119855.1. Classification (NCBI taxonomy): domain Eukaryota; kingdom Viridiplantae; phylum Streptophyta; class Magnoliopsida; order Asterales; family Campanulaceae; genus Campanula; species Campanula takesimana. The sequence goes on along the minus strand of JAOWBW010000195.1, from coordinate 437,787 downwards.
GCAAAGGTTAGCCTCTCGGTACGTACTGATTGGGGACCGAGTCTATAAAAGGCACCACGACGGGATCAATCTCTTATGCGCCAATGAGACCGAAGCTCAAGAGATAATGTGTGAAGTGCACGAAGGAGAATGTGGACCCCACATGAATGGGTTTATGCTAGTCAAGAAGATACTTCGCATTGGTTACTATTGGAGCACTATGGAACGAGACTGTATCGAGAAAGTCAAAAGGTGTGCCAAGTGCCAATTCCACGCTAATCTGCAACATGCTCCACCCTCACAACTTTACAACATGGTCACACCTTGGCCTTTCTCTTGTTGGGGGATAGACATCATCGGTAAAGTTCATCCTGCCGGGAGCAATGGGCAGTCATTCGTCCTAGTGGCAGTCGACTACTTCACAAAGTGGGTCGAAGCACAAGCCTATCGAACCCTCAACGCCAAGAAAGTGGCCGAATTTGTAAAGATTAATATCATGTGCCGATACGGCGTGCCTCATGAAATCATTTCCGACAACGGCTCTCACTTTGAGAAGGAAATGGATGCACTTTTGGTAGAATACAAGATCACCAAGCACAAGTCATCTCCTTACCGGCCCCAAGCAAATGGCGCAGTCGAAGCAGCAAATAAGACCATCGAGACCATCGTCAAGAAAATGGCCTCAACAGGAAGGGATTGGCCCGAGAAGCTACCATTAGCATTGTGGGGCTACCGCACATCAATACGATCCGCAACAGGAGAAACTCCTTATGCATTGGTCTATGGTTCTGAAGCCGTACTCCCTATCGAACTTGAAGTCCCATCTCTACGGGTCCTCCTCGAGAATCAAGTCAACGAGGTCGACTGGATGCAAAGTCGATATGAACAACTAGCCTTGCTCGACGAGAAAAGGTTAAGAGCACTCGAACGCACAAGGGCGTATCAGCAAAGGATGGCAAGAGCTTTCAACAAAAAGGTGAAGCCTCGAAACATCAATGTGGGAGATTTGGTCTTAAGACAACATCCTCCTAATGCCATGAATCCCCTGGGGAAATGGGGACCCCGATGGATCGGTCCGTACGTGGTCAAAAAGATACTAAGCGGTGGTGCAGTCCGGCTCGTGGATTTAGATGGTGACCAGCTGCCAAAGGAGGTCAACCTCGACAAGCTCAAGAGGTTCTACGCTTAATAAACAAAGACCATTAAAAAAAAAAAAAAAAAAAAAAAACGCTCGCTAGGTTGAAAACCCGCAAGGGCGGCCTAGGCAAAAATTAGAGCACGTGCAAAAAAGAAGCCCGCTAGATTGAAAACCCGAAAGGGCGGTCTAGGCAAAAAACAGGGTGCACAAAAAAAAAAAAAAAAAAAAAAAAAAAGGTCTTTGTTTGTTTGAACTACGAAGACCTGAGCCTCCCAACTGGAGGAACGTAGGCAACCTTCGGGTGCGGTCTAAAACATATCAAAAATACCCAATTCACTTCAAATAACAAAATGCAATTTTTATTCATTCAATGAATTATTCAAACCATTACAACGGATTTATTGAGCAACAAAAGACATCAAAATATTAAATCCTAAAACAAAGTGGTCTAATTGCAATCTCTTAGGGTACTAAGAAAAATCCAATTTTCTCTTAGCTTTCAAAGGACCACCCGATCGTCTCTCAATCCTTTTCTTCTTGGGTAACGAAGGAGCACTAATACGCACCGAAACCTTCTGTGTTGCAACACGTCTCCTAGCATAAAAGTCATCCAAAGGAGTACCGAAAGGGTCAGCGAGAATGTTACTCGAATCAGCAGCAGCCTCCCTATATCTCAAAGTGCTGCTAGGCTCAAAACCCTGTCCCAACAACTCGGCACGAAGCACATCAACCCAAGTGATGCCACGGTAAAGGGTGCCAAATAAATAGTCCAAGTAGCTCTCGGGAAGGAAGACACTCCCCCGATGCAGAGGAGCGAAAGCCCAACGATTGCGGTCATCTCCCCAAGCCGACTGAAGCTCACTCGAGAAGTCAGGACCCATGTAAGCAACTGGACGAAGCATTCCATCCCTCGGAAAAGGAATTGTCTGTTGGCGACCGAACTGCCGCAGAACCCGCTCTGGCTGGTAAAACGAAGAATCTCTCAAACCGGGTACAACCACGTGCTGAAAACCAAGAGTCCATTCCACAAAAGGACGAAGACCCCAAGAAGGAGGACACCACTCAATATCGACGGTCACCCGAGAGGCAAAGAATTTCTTCCAATCATCTTCAGATAAATCCCGGATCAACAACTTCCTCCTATGAACAGCAAAAGGAGACAAATCACCATCCGGAGAATAATTCTGAAGTGTTCTCGGAGCCATATGGTCAAGAGCAAAGGGCTTCCCCGACACATCTTGCCCGTCCTATGTAACTCATCAAGGCCGTGCAACGTCTCCCCTACAATAAGAGGGATTACACTAAATTGCTGCTCCTTAGCTTGCAAAATAATCTCAGCCAACTGCAAGTCCGCAGTCCCGAAAGGTGTAACAAACAGTACTTCGCTGAAGAGACAAACGGCCATGGCATTTCTTTTGAAAGATTGAACCATCGGGTCCTCCGAGTGTAAACTGAAGAACATCGGCAACTCAGTTATGTCAATCACGGTACCATGCAACATCTTCCTCACGTCCTCAACGGGGAGATTCAGTAACCCAACCCAAGAGTCGATGGCACCACGGTGATATTTAGGGACGGCAATCCGACCGGCCAAAGGCATGCCAAGGATGGCCCCGAAATCGTCAACAGTCGGCACCATTTCATTAGCTGAAAGGTTGAAGGTATGGCTGTCGCAATCCCAGAAAGCCGCGGCAGCTCTCAACAAATCTCAATCCGGCTTCAACGTCCGCAAGGTGAAAAGAATTCGGAACCCGAATTCTTTAATGAAGGCCTTCTTGGGATGGGTCTTGAAAGAATACACAAAAGTGCCCAAGTCCTTTTCATACGCACTAACGACCTTGGCATCAAGGGCAAAAGAATTGGAAGCCATGGAAAATGTTGATCACAAGCGAAGTTAAGCAATAATATGATGTTCAAAAATGGCAGAAAGGAGCTGTGAGAATCAAGTGGTCGAACAGAAGATGATATTATAGCTGTTGGGGGCTCTTTTGGTCAGCAAATGTCAAGCCCGGAATTCCGCCTCCCAGACGCGCGCGCCACCCGCCAGCAGTCTGAAGTGCGCGCGCGTCCCAAGCCTACATAATAAGGCGCGCGCCTCCCAGGTCTAAATCGCTTCAAGAAAAGAGCCTTGTCAGAGATCTCCAGCCTAAATCAAGACACTGTCCCGATCCTCGGACACCCAGTTGGCACACCTTTTTCTGGTCCGCCCTTAAGGCATGTCAAAAATCGAAAGTAGGATAGAAACTCCCACTCAAAAGTAGGCTGTCCTCTTCAAAATTCCGAACTCCCTAAGTTCTGTCACGGGTGCCACACCCCCCTCAAGAGTCAATCTCAACATTTCATCCCCAGCAGGAACATTTTCTGGTCGCGGTCAACTGTGCCCGTACCCCACAATTCAAAAAAAGTCAAGTGTGACTCCAAATGGCACGAGACTTCAAAGCAATATTTCGTCAAACGGATTCACTAACGGATTCGTCAACAAGGGTTCACCAACGGACTCATCCAAGGGATTCACTAACGGATTCGTCAACAAGGGTTCACCAACGGACTCATCCAAGGGATTCACTAACGGATTCATCAAACGGACTCACTAACGGATTCGTCAACAAGGGTTCACCAACGGACTCATCCAAGGGATTCACTAACGGATTCATCAAACGGATTCACTAACGGATTCGTCAACAAGGGTTCACCAACGGACTCATCCAAGGATTCACTAACGGATTCATCAAACGATTCGCCAACAAGGGTTCACCAACGGACTCATCCAAGGGATTCACTAACGGATTCATCAAAAGGATTCACTAACGGATTCGCCAACAAGGGTTCACCAACGGACTCATCCAAGGGATTCACTAACGGATTCATCAAACGGATTCACTAACGGATTCGCCAACAAGGGTTCACCAACGGACTCATCCAAGGGATTCACTAACGGATTCACTAACGGATTCGTCAACAAGGGTTCACCAACGGACTCATCCAAGGGATTCACTAACGGATTCATCAAACGGATTCACTAACGGATTCGTCAACAAGGGTTCACCAACGGACTCATCCAAGGGATTCACTAACGGATTCGTCAACAAGGGTTCACCAACGGACTCATCCAAGGGATTCACTAACGGATCATCAAACGGATTCACTAACGGATTCGTCAACAAAGGTTCACCAACGTACTCATCCAAGGGATTCACTAACGGATTCGTCAACAAGGGTTCACCAACGGACTCATCCAAGGGATTCACTAACGGATTCATCAAACGGATTCACTAACGGATTCGTCAACAAGGTTCACCAACGGACTCATCCAAGGGATTCACTAACGATTCGTCAACAAGGGTTCACCAACGGACTCATCCAAGGGATTCACTAACGGATTCATCAAAAGGTTCACTAACGGCCTCATTCAAAACATTCAGCTCGGCAGGTCACCTAACAGATCATGCCACCCCCTCTATCAACAAAAGCCGCTCACACAGGGAGCGCACCACTATCTCTCGCAATTTCAAATTCTGCTTTCATCGAGTCTTTGCCTTTTCTTGGTGATGTCCTCGGCGGGTGTTTTTTA